>CM073496.1:36630576-37250192 GCA_037074585.1 Biancaea sappan
TCAAATTAGCTAAACTAACATACCTACATCCTATGTGGCCTATCTGATTATAGAATATATTAGAGAAATTAACTTAAAAATAAGTAAAACTACCTTATCTTGAGCAATAGGGAGGTACCTTTGATCCGTGACACATCGAACATCTGTCCTTCTATACTTGCAACTGTGAAGGGTGGTGCGTATAATTTATAGCACATAAAATATTCCAGCAAGTATACTGGGTCGCAACAAGTAATAAAGTGATGAGTAGAGTATCGTCCCACAGAGATTGAGGTATCAAATAAAATTCAATTAGGCTAAGTGAAATGCTATTGAGACTTATGAGGGAAATTTCAGAAATTACACAAAAAAAGGGGGGGTGATGATTGAAACAACACAATATAAATAACTGAAATTTAAATAACTAGATAGAAAACAAAACAGAGAAAAGATGTGGATTGGTCACAAATTTCATGGAATTGTACATCATCATCATTTCCTTTGAATATTCTTGGCTAATTCTATTATGTAATCTTCAATCTAAAATTCTCAGAAAGTCTTCTAAGACTGAATTATATTAAAATTATAGTTAGGAATATCTTCACTAATCTATAACTCAAATATAATCCGATAAAGTCCTAATCACATCAATGCCCCGCAATCGCATATGACATGTTATCTCTTGTCCTACTCGTTACAAATACATAGCAAACGCATGCATGTATAAATAACAAGCTTCATAGAACAATAAATAAAATAGAACTTTGGCCAAGAAAATACTCATTGGTCCAAATGAATTAAAGTACAATTTCCATTTCATCAAATGACCGACTACACAAGAAAATGAGATTGATTTCGTTGGTCTAATCCGATTAATTCATAGACAAATTAATCTTTGAATCATTGAAGAACAATTCAATTAAATTACAATCCATTCAATGTTGGCCAATTTTCTAAAATATGATTGAATCCAAAAGCTTTGAAATTACAATCTAACTTATCCAAAATAATTGACTAAAATCTTAGATCAACCATTCAATTAAGTCATGAAGCTCAAGAAAATTATTCAAGCCACATAAATAAAACTATCTATATCTAGATAATCTAATTTATGGTGGAAATTACAAGGTCAAGCTCAATATCTAACTAACTCTAGCATAGACATAAAAATCCCAAACTCATTGAAGGTTCATCAAACATTCAAGAGGAAGAATAATCAGTAAAATCCATTCCATTAAACGAAAATGCATTAAAATCGAAATTGTTCAGCAATAAAACATTATAGAACCAAACTACATCAATCCTTAAACTTAGAAAATTACATGGAAGAGAAGGAAAAACATGACAGAAAACAGAAAATACAACAGAAATCTAAGAAACTATGAAGGAAAATGCAAGAAAAGGAAGGAAAATGGGAGAAGGAGAGCCATTCCCAAGTGGGAAGGCTTCCTTTCCCTCTAACCAAGCTAGAGAGTTGCCTCTATGTTGCTCCCAGCCACTGCTGCCCAAGGAAGGCAGAAAAATGGTGCTAGGACTTCACATCAGAAAAATGACTTAGCCTCCTTAATAAATTTCGATTTTTGCAAATATAAAACTGATCTAACACATGCCTAAAGGGATATTCTGCCCTAGATGCCTCCTTGGATGCCTCTTCCATGATATGGCAGCACTTTGACAGCAAAACAGCAGCAAAATTAATATTTCTGCAGCAGCAAAAAAGTATGGCAGCAGCAGAATGGTATGGCAGCAGCAGCAGAATTAATATTTCTGCAGCAGAAAGTGACAAACAGCAGCAGAACAGCAGCAGAATATCATGGCAAAATTAATATTTCAGCCATGCTTTTCTTGACCTACGAAAATTAATATTTCTGCCCAAAAATTCTGACTACATGGCATTGAATAAGAGTTCAAGTGAGCCCCACATCCAGCATATCCTAGTAAGCATCTACATCACCCAAAAAGTGCCACATTAGCATCCAAATCATCAACTTTGTCCATGTCAACACTTTTCTCTCCAAAATTAAAATTTGTAGGAATTAAATTGAGCATTTTACAATTCAAGTTCTAAAAATATAAAAATTGAGACACATTCAATCCATAAATAGTTTATACCCAATAAATTTCAAAACATAATAAAATTAGAGAATTGACAAAATTAAAGAGGCAAAAAGGACTAAAATAGGGACTAAAATAAATGAAAAAAGTATGTTATCAAAGGGATGAGTCTAATTAACTGACTCACCTAAACTAGCCTTACTCTACACAAACATATAAATAATACAGATATATGTATATATATATATATATATATATATATAAATCATGCACTACCAAATCCTTAATGTCGACCTCTCATGGTCACAGGCATATACCTTTGTTGGACGATTATTTTTAAAATAAAATTATTTTATTTTAACATGTGAAAGTTAGTTGTTTGGCCGGCAAGTAATCGTCCTCCGTAATGTGACAAAATAGTGCCGATTGTCTAAGTGAAAATAGTAATCTGACATAGAAATTCAACAAAGGTCGACAATTCGACAGGGATGAATTCGACATAAGAAAGCAAGAAGGATGGATGTCAAAATCATTAGTTCACAAAAACATTTGCATACATTTGTCAAAGTTTAATTGTCAGAAGCACATCATTCGACAGACAAGTTTAATTAAACATTGTCAACAAACAAGTTGACAGAAAAAGACATTAAATGATAGAGATGTCAGTTAGTAGTAACTTGGTTGTTGGATGATGAAGGCAAGAGAAATTGTCAAACAAAAGCCATCGAAAACCATTACACTAAAATTAAGACAGTTGTGCCGAACCTTATAAACTGTCACTTACGTGGGTCAGGCCAGTTGTCGAGCAATGTAAACGGTCACTTACGTGGCGATTAGATAGATAAGCAGTTGCTTCAGTCATTTACCTATAAATACTATATTATTTGTTGTAAAAGGGGTGGACAACTCTTGATCAAAATTCTAACATCTCAAACAAGCAGATTAAAGGATCAACATCAAAGTATGCTTTCCATCATTACATTTCAGTTAATTTAATTCAAAGTCTTTAATTGCTTTCCTTTAAACATTTTGCATTTTAACTTTTAGCAATCCATTTTTAGTAATTTACTTTCGGTCATTTACTTTATGCTATTTACCATCTGCAGTTTACCTTTCAGGAACTTTACGTTCTGTAACTTACTTTTTTGCAAATTTACCCTTTTTATTTAACCTCTGAAAAAAGCTTATTTCAGGCCTCACGCTCTTTCATGTAATAATTGTCAAATCACTTGCATTCGACACGTTTGTCTTTTAAACTAGATTATTGCATAACTTTGAATATCCACATCACTCTTGATAGAATCAAATATTTGTTGTCGGATTTGACTTTAGACCAAAAATCACCGTAAACAAATTTTCATGTCCAATGTGACGAGTTCAGAGTAATTCGTTGAATGTATGCGTTTAAGAAGTGGTAAGCACATACCCACTCATAACTCTGAAATCATGAGTAATGCTTATGGTGTTAGTCAAATAATAAGTTCACTAACTGCATCTACAACTACCTTAACCACAGCAAATATGCTAGCAGTTGTAATAACTGCTAATCCTACAGACTTTATGCCAAACATATCCCTCTTGGAAAATCTTGTATTCGAACAAGTGTTTGGATTGACACCAGTATCAATAAATCAAGTAGGCAATCAAACGATAATGTTTGTGCCTCAATATAGATTACCTCAAGGATATGTCCTTCCTGTGATGACCCAACTTAGAATTGGAAATCAGTTAGCCAATCCCATATGTCAAATGACTCAAGGCTAAGCAGTAAGTTCTGCATTGGCAAGTGTGGGAGGAACAAGTACTCCCACTATGTTCTGACAAGAAAGATTGAATTTGGGACCCATTTTCCCAAATATGTTGAGACATGTCGCCCAATACCATTGCCACATCTACTGTAAGTTCATTGGTTAATATTTGACAGCAAATAGATGAAAGTAATCACGATATGGTGAGTATACTGACACAACAAATGGGTATTGTACTGAAGCCCTTAATGGAAAATACCAATAATGCATGTAATACATTAGCATTACAAATGGGTAGACTAACTTAGGCCTTGGGGATTGTTGTACCATAAAATGTAGTACAAGGGCCCAAGATCAAGGCCAAAATCAACAAAACAATGTAGTACAAGGGCAAGACCAACCTCAACCTCAATTGGGATATAGTCAAGTGCAATTGTTGTGTCAGAATGAACCACAAATAGAACATAATGTTGTAAGTGCATTCCAACAAAACCTTGTAGGAAACCAAGTTGAACACAATGTGAACCAAGTGGTCGAACAAGTCCTTAATAGATTTGGTTTCAATGTAGGTTATACTAATTAGCCTTATTTTTCCTTAGCATTCCCTGATTGGGTTCAGTAGGCAGAATTGCCAAGAAGCATGGGTAAAGTCCCAAAACTTTCTAAGTTCACTGGAGAAAGTGACGAATCAACCGTCGAATATATTGCACAGTACACCATCGAAATGGGAGACCTAGTGACGGATGAAGGACTTTAAATAAGGTTCTCTCCAAGTTTGCTCATGAAAAACATCTTCTCTTGGTTGTCGATACTGAGACCAAATTCTATTCATCGTGGGCACAAATAAAGAGAAGTTTTCATGACCAATTCTTTAAAAGAGATCTGAAAGTTAGTCTGATAGATTTGTTTAATATTAAAAGGTTATAAAATGAATCTGTCGAAGATTATTTAGCGAGATTCAGGTAGATGAAGAGTAGATGTTTTACTCAAATTCCTGAAGCTAAGATTGTCAAAATGGCTATCAGGGGCCTAGATTATTATATCAAGAAAAGCTTGTCAACCAATATTTAGTTGACCCTGCCCAACTAGAAGGCAAAGTTTGACAAATAGAACAATTGAAAGCTGAAAAAAAATGCAAAAGCAAAAGAAGTTTTTTAAGAGAGAAGAGGTAAACTACATTGGAATGGAAGAGTTCAACGAAAAGGATGAAAACATTGATTATGACATAAATCTTGCTGAGTTAAAAAATAGACCTCCCTATACTTGTCAAGCTTTTAGGTCTATGGGGGCCAAAGAAAAGATGAGATATGTCAATAGAAAAGTATACACATTTGACATAACAAAGCTGAACAAATTTTTGATGTTTTGTTAAAAGAAAAATAAATAAAATTGTCGGATAATTATAGGCTGTTAAGGCTTGATGAAATTAAAGACCGAAAACATTATAAATTTTGTAATGTATCAGTCATGTGACTAACGAATGTGTACATTTCAAGGATTTGATTCAAAAAGACTTAATAGAGGGAAGATTGAAGTTTGCTGATTAAAAAATAGTCATGATTGTTGATACTGATCCTTCTAAACTAATGTTGCAACTATTGATAGCCAAGTTTCGTTGAACATTGACATGGTTGATGTGAAAAGAAAAGGAAAGAAGCATGTTGAAGTAAATTCGACTGAGGTAGACGTTAGTACCAACTCTATAGCAGATCCTTACGACACATACTAAAAGTCTTGGGAGACTTATGAAGAATTCATGACAAGCAAGAAAGGCTCAATAGCAATCCAGATGTGTCCACATGTATGATCTAGAAGTCATAGAAGCACATCAGAAAAGCAATGGCTGATACCCAATTACTTGAGAATCAAGAAAAAGAATGACTTCGTAAAAGGAATTCTCAATAGAAACCATCCTATACACCAAGATCTCAGCCACATCATTCAGGTAGGCCGAATTTCAATGGCTTGTGGGTTGCAAAGCCAAAAGAGTCAATTGAGAACAATTTGATTTCCTAAAACTATTTCTGATACATCAAAACTCGAGTGCCACCTGTAAACGTGAAGGTCAACAAATAGGTAAAGAATTTTGTATTGACAAACAAGGATAATGCCAGGAGAAAAAAATTCCATAAGGAGCAACCTTTTTGGAATGAAGATTATCATTATGGCAAAGTAATGCTATTTGACAAAAATAAGCTTGAAGCATCTCATCGAACTTTGTCGAAAACCCAGAAACAAAGGTACAGAGATAAAGGTAAGCCTAGAAAAGGAAAGCCCTGACAGATGCACTCCAAATCAAAGAAGAACCTTTGGGGTCGGGAAAAAAATGTTTGGTTGTTGAAACTAAACCAATACCTGACATAGAAATCATTGCACCACAAGAAGGAAATGTGGTACACCCACAACCAAATTTGTTAAGTGCATGGCTTGAAGGAGAAATTGCAAAGGCTCAAAAAATAATGCAACTGACACTATTGACATTAGAACCCAGCAGAAGTATCCTTCAGAAGCTAGGTCAAAAGGATACCAAAAGAAGTTCGCCAGTCGGGTTGGTAGAAACTGAGAAGGCCAACTGATAAAAGAAAACAAATGGCCATGGTAGATGTTAAAGGGAAAGATTATGAAGACTGGACTACTAAGGAAATAAAAGCAATCTTGGAAGATCCCACAACTGACGTCGAACACAAAAGAGAGACCTTAGCCAAAGTTAAACAAGGGGGCAACTCATTGAGTTTAAACCTGAATGTCTGACATGGATTTATCAGCTGATGTGATCATAGACACCGTTAATGATCTTAAAGATCCTCTGGTTCTCAACATAAGGAAGAATTTGACCTGGACTTTGATATGGATAAGGATTTAGACGACATGACCATGGCCATGGGAATAGCTTTGTCAGAAGTAGGATCTGACGATGGTCCAGTAGACATGGATTATCTTAAACTTGGGCCATTCATGGATGAAGATGACTGGGATCCAGTTAAAGGAAAATCCATAGATGTCGAAGAAGAAGACGTCAGAAGGAAAAATGATGCACATGAGCATCCTGTCAACATAAATCTCAATCTCATTTCTGTGATACCACCAAAATATGAAGCTCATCATGAGATTTATATAGGAGAGAATGAAGATGATCTAGAAGACTTGTCAGAGGATTGGTTGTTTTTAGAAGACGATGTAATTGCTGGATTCGACAGCCTAGAGGATTACTTGGTTGCCAGATTCGACAATTTGGCCAAGTTTGAAAAACCAGCTGATATGCAAAAGGCATATCTATGACCTTTGCATATCAAGGCCTCATTGGAAGGGAAACCCACCAAAAAAGTTCTAGTGGATGGTGGAGTTGTCATTAATCTGATACCAAAAGCCATATTCAAGAGGTTAGGGAAGGATGAGTCTGACTTGATTCAGACCGATATGGTTGTCACTGATTTTAGTAGTAAATCTTCTTTTTCCAACGGAGTAATGATGCTGAATATTCGCATCGGATCAGTTGAAAGGGCAACCCTCTTTGTAGTAATTACCTTAAAGTCTAGTTATAATATATTATTGGGTAGAAATTGGATCCATGCCATCGGAGCCGTCCTGTCGACTGTGCATTAAAAATTGATCATATGGAATAACGAAGGACAAGTGGAAGTTGTAGCAGTAGATGACAGTCCATGTTATTTATAGCAACTCCACGTCAAATTTAGAATTTATGCTCCAAGCGTCAGACTAGTAGCTACAGAGGATGGAATGATTAATAAGGAGGCTTTGGAGGTTTGCTTGATGGGTCAATTTAGTGTCAAATTAATGGATAAGGCCGATGAAAATTGACCAAGTGCTAGTCATGAGTCTTAAGATTCATATGGATAGGTCGTCGGCCATTGGAGATTTGCTTGATGGGTCAATTTAGTGTCAAATTAATGGATAAGGCTGACGAAAATCGACCAAGTGCCAGTCATGAGTCTTAAGACTCATATGGATAGGTTGTCGGCCTACCTGGCCGACAAAGCAATCAATACCATGGAAGGTATTTTGTCGAATTGCATTATAGATGATAGCCCTTTAGGATTTCAGAAAGGGTGGCCCGACGAAAAATTTATTGCCGAAGTATAAGATCCTTTGGAAGAGGTGAACTTAGATACTAAAAAGAATAAAAGATCCATTTTTGTAAGTACATTTCTGCCAAAAGAATTCAAAGAAGAACTTGTCATGCTAATTACAGAATACAGAGATTGCTTTGCTTAGGATTACAACGAAATGCCTGGTTTAAGCAGAGACCTTGTTGAACATAAACTACCACTCAGGGAAGGATACAGACCTGTCAAATAGGTAAATAGGAGATTTGCTCCTGAAGTAGTGCTGAAAATCAAAGAGGAAGTCGAATAGTTGCTCAAAGCTAAGCTTAGAACTACCAGGTATGTCAAGAATCTCTCTAATGTAGTTTTAGTTATCAAGAAAAATGACAAGTTAAGAGTATGCATAGATTTTAAAAATTTAAATCTGGCTATTCCTAAGGATGAATATCCAATGCCCATAGCGGATATATTAGTAGATGCCACGTTTGGGCATGAAATTCTAAGTTGTATGAATGGTCATGCAAGTTATAATCAGATTTTTATAGCCGAGGAGGACGTGTCGAAAACTGCTTTCAAATGTCTAGGAGCTATTGGGATATATGAGTGGGTTGTCATGCCTTTCGGTTTGAAGAATGCAGAGGCCACCTATCAAAGAGCGATGAACACCATTTTCCATGATGTTATAAGGAAGTTTATGGAGGTTTACATCGACGACGTCATTGTCAAGGCTGAAGATAAGCAAAATTACTTGACACATTTGAGGCAGGCTTTTGAAAGAATACGGAAGCACAACCTCAAAATGAATTAGGAGAAATGTGTTTTTAAAGTGTTGACTGCCAAATTTCTAGGATTCTTAGTCCATAAAAAGGTATTGAAGTAGACAAGAATAAGACTAGTGCAGTTTTGGAAGCCGCTGCACCGATAAATAAGAAGAAATTACAATCTTTCTTAGGAAAAGTGAACTTTTTAAGAAGGTTCATATCCAACTTGTTTGGCAGGACCAGAGTCTTTTCACCTTTGGTCAAGCTGAAAGCTGAACAAGATTTTATTTGGGAGCCCTGTCACCAAGAGGCTTTTGATCAAATAAAGCAATATCTAATGAATCCTTCGATTATGATGTCACCAATACCACGTCAGCCACTAAAGTTATATATTTCAGCTTTTGAGGAAATGATAGGATGTTTATTGGCTAAAGATGATGAGGGTAGTGTCGAAAGAGTGGTTTACTACCTCAGTCGATTTCTAAATGATGCAGAAACAAGATATAGTGCAATTGAAAAGTTATACTTGCCATTGTATTTTTCTTGTACTAAGTTGAAATATTACATGATTCCTTGTAATGTATTTGTTGTCTCAAAGATGAATCTAATAAAATTTATGTTATCCAAACCTGTTCTCAATGGATGTATTCGTAAATGGACAATTGCGTTGTTAGAATTTTCTTTACAATATGTTCCAGTGAAAACTATCAAAGGCCAAGCATTGGCTGACTTTCTAGTCGACCATCATAGTCTTGACATAGATAATGACATAAATTTTGTCGAATTAAGACCATGGCATCTTTATTTCGATGGATTAAGGCACAAAAAATGAAATAGTGTTGGGATTTTAATAATTTCCCCTAAGAGAACTCCAACCAGATTTATGTTTGAACTAAAGTATTCTTGTTCTAACAATAAGGTTGAATATAAAGCTTTAATTGTTGGATTAGAAATACTTTTTCAAATGAAAGCATGAAGAGTACACATACTTGGAGATTCCCAGTTAATAGTCAAACAACTTACTTAGGAATACAAATGTGTTAATCAAAATCTGATGAAATATTGTGTTGTGGTGAGTAAGTTAATGAAAAAATTTGACGAAGTTATTGTCCAACACATTCCTAGGGAATTAAATGAAGAAGCTGTTAGCCAAACCAAGTATGCAAAAGAGTTGCTCAAAAAGTTTGACATGGAGAATGCAAAACCAATTGCTACTCCCATGAATACCTCAACAAACTTGGACAAGGATGAAAAAGGTCAACCATTTGATGTGACAAAATATAGAGGTATGATTGGCTCTCTACTGTACTTAACCGCTAGTAGACCCGATATTATGTTTAGTGTATGCATGTGTGCACGATTTCAAACTAGCCCCAAGGAATCTCATTTTAAGGCTGTGAAAAGAATTTTTAGATACTTGGTTGGCACATCTCAAATGGGTTTATGGTATCCTAAAGGATCCTCTAATTTTTTAATTGGCTACTCTGATGCGGATTTTGCGGGTAGCAAAACAGACAGAAAAAGTACAAGTGGAACTTGCCAATTCTTTGGTAGTTCTCTTGTCTCTTGGTTTAGTAAAAAGCAAAACAGTGTTGCTTTATCCACAGCTGAAGCTGAATACATTTCAGCTGGGAGTTGTTGTGCCCAAATCTTGTGGATGAAACAACAACTAGAGGATCTTGGTGTATTTCTTAAAAACATACCCATTAGATGTGATAACACAAGTGCCATATGCTTATCTAAAAATCCTGTCATGCACTCAAGAACCAAACATATTGAAATAAGACATCATTTTATAAGAGATCATGTTCAAAAGAAAGATGTCTCTCTTGAATTTGTGCAAACGGATTTTCAGTTAGCTGACATTTTCACGAAGCCTCTTGCTGAAGATAGATTCAACTTTATTAGGAGAGAACTTGGGATGGCAAATCCAAATGAACTTTAAAAATTATTTTTTTTAATTGCATAATTTTTAAATCTTTCCTTTAATCTTTGATTTACATTACTAACTTAAGCATCGGAGTGGTTGTCAAAATTTTTGCAGGTGCTCATCCTCAAGATACATATATGAATACATCTTGAAAATTACATTTGTTTAATATGCATTGATTGAGGGGGAGCCTAACCTATAATTAAATCCTCTATATCTTTAAGGTCACTTTATCTGAGATGCAATGTTTTCCTTAATTATATATTTTTGGTATATCAATGATAAGTTTTGATGAAATTTTACCCCATGACGTCATATGATATTCTTGCTTAAAGAAGGAATACGCTTTAGCCTTTATATATTGCCTTCCTTATACCTTTTTGTTGATGTCAAATAGGGGGAGAAGGATATGGAAAGAAAAATATGTGTATATTGTATAATGATTATTACATTGTAACAAATTTTTCTTTGGTGATTTGTCATCATCAAAAAGGGGGAGATTGTTAGCCCTAATGTATTATGCTATAAGTTTTGATGATGACAAATATGTGAGAATTATAGTATGATTTAATCTTCTTGGCCCAATGTATGATTTAATCTTTCTTAGCCCAAATAGTATGATTTAATTTTCTTGGCCCAAATGTATGATTTAATCTTATTGGCCCAAATGCATAATTCAATTTTTCTTGGCCTAAATATATTTAATGCTTTATATATTTATATATAGTAATATAAATTGATTTTTGATAAAGTTTATTGGGTGTTGTAATATAATTTGAAAAAGAATATCTTTTACTGTAGCACTTTTGAAAAAGAAATTTGATTGTTGAAAAAGTATGAAAAGTTTATTGGGTGTTGTAATATAATTTGAAAAAGAATATCTTTTACTGTAGTACTTTTGAAAAAGAAATTTGATTGTTGAAAAAGTATGATAAAGTTTATTGGGTGTTGTAATATAATTTGAAAAAGAATATCTTTTACTGTACCACTTTTGAAAAAGAAATTTGATTGTTGAAAAAGTATGATAAAGTTTATTGGGTGTTGTAATATAATTTGAAAAAGAATATCTTTTACTGTAGCACTTTTGAAAAAGAATTTTGATTGTTGAAAAAGTATGATAAAGTTTATTGGTTGTTGTAATAAACTTTGAAAAAGAATACTTTTACTGTAGCAAATTTGAAAAAGAATATTGATTGTTGAAAAAGATTGATAAAGTTTTTTTGGTTGTTGTAGAAAGGTTGAAAAATGATGATGAAGCTTACTGTAGCAATTTTGACTAAAGCAGTCACTGTAGCAGCAAGGTTTCACTATATAAAGGGGACTTCACAACACCATTTACATCAAGCTTCAATTGTTCATTTCTCATATTATCTTGAGTTTCATTCTCTCTAAACTGCTAGAGAAATATTCTGAGCTTAATTTTTGCGTTATCTACACTTTGAGAGTGTCCACCATTATTTTCCTTAAGCCTTCAAATTTAGTTGCTCAAGGATTGGTTCCTTGAGTTAGTGTTTGAGAGAAAACACATTGTAAGGGGGAGAGACACCCTTGAGGAAGAAAAGATCTCTATGTTGTAGTGGCTTACAAGTGCCCAATTGCATAAACTTGTGGTCTATAGTGAAACACTCAAGAAGTTATCTTGAGGACTGGATGTAGGCTTGGTTTAAGCCGAACCAATATAAATCTCGCTGTTTGATTTTCTCTTCCCTTGCTCTTTAATTATTTATATGTTCTTTACTTTCTTGCATTTTATATTCATTCATCTCTTTAATTGTTTTTGATTAATTGTACTCTATATTTATTCATCTTGATCATACTTATTTTACTTTCATAAAAAGCTTGGCATTATTTTTAAAACTTCTTAAACTTCCATCAAGTCTTCGCAATTTTTTTAAAACCCAATTCACCCCCCCTCTTGGGTGCTAGCCATTTCTATCAGAAGCTAATGACTTAGCTTAAATAGCTTCTGGTATAAGCTCTCTCAAAAAGTTCTGTTAGATTTAATAGAAATTAGAGAACTTTTATACCCCTTGGAAGAAGGGGATGTATTTCAAAATGATGTTCATACAAGCAATAATTGGAGAAAAGCAATCATTGATTATTTAGATAATCCAAGTTTTGATGCAGAACAGAAACTTAAATATAAAGCATTAAATTTTGTAATATCAGGTGGATAATTGTATAGAAAAATTATCGACGGACAATTAGGTGAGTTAGAGGTCTACATTGCCTTGTCGAAAGTCCATGAAGGTATTTGTGGAGCTCACTAAGCAAGAAAACAAGAAATGGGTCCTTCAACGGTGAAGATTTTATTGGCCAACACAAGTTAAAGATTGTATAATGTTTGCTAAGTCTTATTAAGAGTGTCAAAGACATGGCCAAACATCCCAGCTAGTGAATTACATTCAATTGTTAAATTGTGGCCATTTAGAGGATGGACTATGGACTTGATAGGCTAAATACATCCTCCTTCGTCGAAAGGAAATAAATACATTTTAGTCAAGGTTGATTATTTCACCAAGTCGGTTGAAGCAATCATGCTAAAAAGATGCTACCCAGCAAGATGTGATCAATTTTATTGAAAATCACATCATTTGCAGGTTTAGGATACCTCAAACTTCAGCAACCGATCAAGATATCATTTTCATTGGATAAAAAGTTGTAAAATATACTGATACTAGGAAAGTAATATTAATTACATCGACACCATACTATGTGCATGCAAATGGTTAAGTAGAGGCTATCAACAAAATACTTATAAGCCTGATTAAAAAGCATGTTAGACGACAGCCTAGAAATTGGCATAATACTCTTGATCAGGTTCTATGGGTATACAGGAATTTGCAAAGAGAATCGATAGGCACATCGTCGTATAAATTAGTTTATGGTCATGATGCCATTTTGCTTGTCGAGATTAATCTCCATTCAATTTGTATCTAAAGACAAGATGAATTACCATTTGAAAGTTATTGTGATTCAATGTTTGATGAATTAAACGACTTGACTAATGAGAGATTAGTCGCTTTAGAAAATTTAATTTGACAGAAGGAGCGAATTGCTAAATTTTATGACCATCAAGTGAAGTATAAATCTTTTAATTTAGGCGATTTAGTATGGAAGGTAATTTTACCTATTGAGAAACATTGTCGAGAATATGGCAAATGGTCACCAAAATGGAAGGGACCATTTATAGCTACTTAAGTATTTTCTGGTAATGCCTATGTTCTCGACAAAGTTAACACTGGATTAAAAGTGAAAACAACCAATGGCAAATACCTAAAGTGATACAGGCCGACAATGTGTGAAGTAAAAATTGAGTAAAGAATTTTTATTGCATCAAAATTTGTACAATTGTGCTTCATTGTCGAATGCTATGTAAATACAAAAAAAAAATTGTCAGATTAAAAGGACTGATAATACAAATCAAATAAATTTGTAGAATAAGTTTAATTGACACAACTACATTTGGCGTAAACGTTCCTAGGTAGAAGCTAATGTCTCTTCATCCACGTAGGCCGACAGACAGCCAATCTCCAAAGACTTCATCTTTTTGGCAACAGCTTGGGCATTGACTTCGATGATTATGGCACTTCCTTTTTATTTTTTCCCATTTTGTCACACGTTCAGTCAGAGTATTGTCAAGCTTGTCTCTCAACGCTTCAGCTGATGCCAATTCTTCTTTGGTTTTTCTGATTCTTTTTTCTAACTCATCGAGGTATTGTCTATACCGGTCAATATTACTGTTAGCACGTATACAGCTTTCCTTCACTTTTGCAATCATTTCCCATGTCAATCTCTTTTAGCTTCAAATCTCATAATTGACCTAGAACGATTTCTTTTTTGGACATCTCTTTATTGTAAGTAGAGGTGACTAATTGGAAGTAGGAATTTTGTCAGATAAATTGTTAATAAAATCCTTAAAGGATGAATAAAGGCTTGGACAGGAGATAGGGAGTTGTGATATGACTGATTCAAGTTCATCCAAGATAACTTGAATTCTGCTTCTGAAAGATTCATCAAAAGCAATAACCTGGAATAAGTAATACAGGAAAATTTTTAACTCTTTTAATAGTTCTCCGACTTTCGAGTCTGTTGAAAATTCCTTTGGAACCGAAGAAGAAACTGATAGAGTTAGATCACCTGACAAAAGATTTATCAATGCATCTATATCCAGATCATCACTACTTGGATGATTAGAAGGTCCTACTTGGACTGTCGGGTAGATTAGACTGGGGATGGGAGATAGAGAAGAAACATCGACCAACAAAGCCTCTATATCTATATTGTCCCTAATCATAAGTGGCAGAATGCTCAGTGAAGACAAGTCGACAGTGGTGTGGCTTTGTTCGGAATGTTGGGAACTAGAAGGCACTAGCTCCTGTCTATGTTCTTCAGGCGATGGAGATTGTCGAAGTGGAGAATGAATAGTTGTCGATTCCCAAGGCAAGAAAAGTTTCAGCTGCTTCAATGGTAAACTCTCTTGATGGGTTTCGACTGGCAACGACGTTGTCAAAGCCTCAATTTGAAGAACTTTAGCATGTAGAGCTTTAATCTAAGGAACTTTGACTGATGTTTCAATGTTAAGAGCTTCGTCTTGAAGAGCTTCAATGGATTCTTCAGTAATTAGGATTAAAATCTCCCAGCCTAGATCCTGAGACAAAATTCATATCATATTAGTATTATCACGGTGAAGTACATGCACAATAAAAAATTTGTCAAAGGATTATAATCTCGGTTGGGTCTGTGGGTTTAGTTCGTCTGATACAGGAGGTGAAGTCGAATGCTCAGGAGTCGACTCTTTGTCTTGTCAAAGGAAACAAAGTAATCACATTTTCTTTGGACAAATCATAACATTTGACGGTTGAAATATACTTGAAACTAATAGCCAAGTAGAGACTACTAGGCTTTTGTATGCTTTAGGCATCTTGGAAGCACGTTTGACATCAGAAGAGACTATTTTTCTTTTTGTTAGAGCCTTTTCTTTTTTAGGCCTAGTAGTTGCCTTTTTGGATTTGTTGGGTTATGGAGACGCAATGGCCAGTCGTCACTTGTTCCAACTGTCGATTGGTCACTTGTTCCAACTGTCGATTGGTCACTTGTTCCAACTGTCAATTGGTCACTTGCTTTGATCAATCTCCTCTTCCTCTAAAGAGGTTGACAATCTTCTTCTCTTCTTTTTCTAACTCGACAACGATCAACTGCTCTACTAACAGCTTATAAGTCAAGGGCTCCTTTAAGGGGAGTGCTACAGATAAATTAAAAGTGTGAGTGGTCAGAAATGATTATTGCCTTTGAATAAACAAGATTGTTGACCTTGGGAAAACTTGATGGCAATCCTTACAACATCAGTTTATTCAAAAGGGAGGGCAAACCAACGAGTGAAAGTAACTTTGTCATTCTTTGTTTGAAAAAGGTTTGTGATAAATCCATATCTTTCGACAAATTTGAAATTACCTGCCCTTGTCGGTTCCCCAGGAAATACGTCAACCAAACTAAACGAACACAAGGTAATGGGACTTGATCTGGAAAAGGGACACTTTTAATAAATTCCGGTGGAATTTCAGGAAATTGTAAATATGTAAGGCCATGTTGGCTCTGTGTTCTTGTTTTTATTTGGCTACGATTACTTCTATATTCCAAGCAATCTAATCATCGTAGCAAGGATCCTATTTTATCTTGTAAAATTTTTTGAATGCCTGAATTTCCCCTGATGAAGCTATTTCAAGGCATTGTTGGCATCTGTCATTTTCTTTCATCAGCTCCATAACATCTTCTTCTTTAGAGATATAAGCATTGACGAAGTGGTCCTCCGGTGGGGATGAGTAAGGAGCTAGAATAAACTAGTAAAAGCCCATCGATCGAGTAATCGTATTAGGCAGATGGACATAAAAGCTGGCCTTCCGAATTAGGAGCACCTCCAAAAATGATCTGTTGACAGAGAAAATTTGACTAGTTCAAAACTCTTTCTTTGTCTGAATTTATTGGTTGGGTGAACCACCTTGGGCCTCTTTGACGATAAGCAAATAGAGGAAAACTTATTTTGGTTGAATTAGATGCAATGGCATAAAAAATCTTAAAGAAGTGAAAAAAGTTCTGCTTTTTATCCTTTGTAAGGGAATCACATGTCAAATAGCAAAACTTTGGTCCATATGAACCCGACATGTAACTAGCCAGCTCGTCGGACGAAGGCCTAATAGACAAACACTACTCTAAAACAACATTCAACCACAATTGAAGTAGCGAGATAGGATCTCTGACATTCTCCTTCTTTGATTGAGCCTTAATGTTGTCAACCATTCGGCTCATACATTGGAAAATGTTAGCAAGCAACCATTGGCTTAGGGTGAGTCGGGTACAATCATGGATAAAGTTAGCTAAGGGCTGAAGGGATTTGGCTATATTTACAAATTTTGAGTTGAAGGCATAGGCCGACAGCCAAAGGAGAAGAAAAGCAATTTGTTCTTCATCTGACACGTTGGATGAACTTTTATGGTGAATGTTGATGAAAGAAGAAAAAGAGAAGTGTTTAGGTGAATATACATTTATGGTTTGGCAAGGTCAAAGGAATAGATGAATAACCTTTTCATCTGGTCAAAGGCCCATAATTGTTGATACATCAAAAAGCATCGGACCCATTATGCCGTAAGAAAAGTGGAAATTATTACTAGTCTTGTTCCAGAAAAAAGACCGAAGCTATAATCATGGCAAGGTCGATTTTAATGGTATGTCGAGAGAGTTGGATGAAGTTAAAGATGCTCATCTTCTTTTAAAATTTTCCTTTCTATGATTGTACTTTCTCAAGCTAGGCGTGATATCCATCAATTCAAGAAAGCGGTGTTTAGAATATCCTTTTGGCCTTCTAAAAGTAGTGGATGGGAATCATCGAACCCAAAGCAAGAATAGCTTCATCAGGGGGGAACATTGTATCGAGATTTATCGGGAAGGTTTTTGGAGATAGCACGGGTCCTAGAAACGCAAGAGGAGGAGTAGAAGAGTCAGACACAGGGAGGATTACCTTCGATTTTTGCCACAGCTTAGAACGACCCATAATTGGGTCACAGTTTATGTTCTTATTCCTAGCATTGGCAGATTCCTGGGCAGAAGAAGAATTTTTGACATTAGAAGAGGTCATTATTAGGATTGATTTGGAAAGGAAGGTCTTTGGAACTACTTGGAAGGGGTTGGCATAAAGAGGATGCAAAAGCCCAAACAGTAGAGTAAGTGGACTGACGACTACGGTTTAAAGTTTTAAAGGCTTGAGGAACACGAAACGTTAAGAAGGTAGTGATGGCTCACGTGCCGAGGTAAAGCTATCATATTAGAGATAATCATGATCTTGAACTAAATCCCTAGAAATCTGGTGTTAGTTACGAGACCATTTAAAATTTAATTCTCTCTGTGTCCGTCAAAAACAAAATTTGGGGGAGGGGGACCATATGTTGGATGATTATTTTTAAAATAAAATATATTTTATTTTAACATGTGAAAGTTGGTTACTTGGCCGATAAGTAATCGTCCTCCATAATGTGAAAAAATAATGTCAATTGTCAAAGTGAAAATAGTAATATGGCACAGAAATTCGACAAAGGTTAGCAATTCATTGGGGACGAATTCGACAGAAGAAAGCAAGAAGGATGGATGTCAAACTCATTAGTTCACAAAAACATTTTCGTATGTCTGTCGAAGTTTAATTGTCAAAAGCACATATTCGATAGGCAGGTTCAATTAAACATCGTCAACAAACAAGTCGACAGACAAAACACATTGAATGATGGAAATGTTAGTTAGTAGTAACTTGGTTATTGGATGATGAAGGCAAGAGAAATTATCGAATGAAAGCCGTCAAAGATCGTTACACTAAAATTAAGATAGTTGTGTTAAACTATGTAAACTATCACTTATGTGGGTTAGAGCAGTTGTCGAGCAATATAAACTGTCACTTATGTGGTAATTAGACAGATAGGCAGTTACTTTAATCATTTGCCAATAAATACTATGTTATTTGTTGTAAAAAGGGTGGGTAGCTCTTGATCAAAATCCTAACATCTCAAACAAGCAAATTAGATGATCAATATCAAAGTATGTTTTCCACCCTTACATTTCAATCAATTTAATTCAAAGTCTTTAATCGCTTTCCTTTAAACTTTTTGCACTTTAACTTTTAGCAATTTACTTTTTGCCATTTACTTTCCATCGTTTACCTTCTGTAATTTACCTTTCACACACTTTACGTTCTGCAACTTACTTTTCTACAAATTTACCGTTTTTATTTAACCTCTGCGAAAAGCTTATTTTAGACTTCTCGCTCTTTTGTGCAATACTTGTCAAATCACTTGCATTTGACACGTTTATCTTTTAAATGAGATCACTGCATAACTTTGACTATCCACATCAATCTCGATTGAATCAAGTATTTATTATCGGATTTGACTTTAGACCAAAAATCACCATAAACAACCTTATTCTGTGTCCTTAGTGGCCCAAGGACCTCAACATAACCCTAACCTACATCGGGTTATTTCACACCAAGCCATATATAACAATACAAATTAAAGAAAATTATAAATATAAACATAATCATGTACATTCACATGCATATCACAGAATTCAACCTATAAGCATCAAGCAATTTCATCACTTTACATGGGTCTATATTCCTATGGGTTTACTTTTCAAGATATTTCATCAATGTAGGTCTACGTTCCTACATATTCATCACCTAAGAGCCTTGTCATGTGTGTCTGCGTTCCCACATATTAATTGTCCATATCTCATGAGCAACGTTGACGAGGATCTACGTTCTCCCAGACATTCCACTTAAGAATTTCATTATATAGGTATGCATATCTATATTTCTTTTTCTCAGGACGTTATCAATGTGGGTCTACATCTACACAGATTCATTACCGAGATACAGTCCCATGGATCTATGTCTCCATCGAGCAACTTGTGGGTTTTATGTCTATTGACCCATATAACCACCATTCTGAGTCTTAGCCCATGCCCTGATCGGGTAATTATCAGTATCTGACTCTATGAGTGTACCACTAGGCCTCACCCAAACACAAACACATACACAAATAGCAATAATATTTGCAATACCAGCCTAACAAATCTCACATCTATTGAGTACATCGCCGACAAGTCACCCCTTGAGAAATTTAGTAGCCCACCTTGGCATTTCTCAAGTTGGGCCATACCTTGCCCTAACATTACTCCTCAGGAGAATCGTGTAGTAGAGCTAGATCCCTAAATTATAAAATCATACATAATAGAGCTAGATCCTTCAACTCTACTCTATGCTATCCATTCCATCCTGAAGCTTGGTGTTTGGATGTGTAAACCTTGCTTGAACCATTTGGAGAGGCATCCTAACCAATTGGAATGGAAAATACATGAGAGAAGCATGAAAATTTTGTCATGGAGTTTCCCCACGGTCATTACAACAATGGCCCCATTGCTGCATCAAAAAAGCATGATAGAATGGCACCATGGCCCTCACACTGACATCTATTGTTGTAGTGATAGGTGCTAGTAAGCCATGCCTTATTTTCGTGACTTTTTCCCCCTCTCAGTTTTTCACGGATTTGGGGTCAAATCTTCACCATTTAACTTGATTTCTTCCATGAGATTTCATCCTTAATGTTTAGGGAGTGTTTTGATACTAAAATCCCCCCAATTAATTCCAACAATCCAAGTCCTAATCATCAAATTTTCATTTAAAACCCTAACTTTTTCTATTTTTTGAATTTCATCTTTCTCATCCCCAAATCCTAAAATTTCTCATGGTTTCCTTTGAATTTCTTGTTCTTTGATCATTATCAAATATGTAGAAATGTTTTTAAACATCAACCGAGCCCTAAAGATCCCAACCAACCTCAATTTCAATCAAAATTACCCAAAATTTGAAAGTGGAAAAAAAAAAGATGAGATGTCTACCTCAAATCTTTGCCCTTTCTGGTGGTGGTTAGTCACCGAAGACCCACCTTACTACTAGAGAATGGTTGCCAGAAGTTTAGGTGGTGAAGGATTTGAGAGAAAAGGAAAATAGTGTTTGGGAAAGGGAGAGAGCTCTTCATAGGGAGGGGAGACTATGAGAAAATGTTAGACAAAAAGGAACAAAAGAAGGGAGGTTGAATTGTGTTCCAAAATTTTTTTTGCTTGAGTGATAATAGTATGAAATATCTTGAAAGATAGAGAGAGATAATGACATACAAGATTTAAGAAGGTTCAAATTCCTTTTGAAAAAGGATCCTACAACCTCTCCCTCAGCTCACTGTCAAGGATATATATAAAAATTCATATGAGATTTACAAGATAACCCTTCTAGGGACAAGCCTCCTAGCTTTTACACAATAACCCTCTCAGGGACAAGCCTCTTGACTTTTACACTCTATACTCGAGATATAAACAATAATAAGATTAAACCAATCTTATACAAGGGAAATAACTCAATAAGAACTCCCATTGATTTCTTTCTCTTAGAAACAAAAAGTTGATCTTATGAGGATTTATGAAAAAAAAACTCTTGAACTCTACTTTACTTACATAACAGAAGGATTAACTCACAAAGAGCAATAAATGAAACTTTAAGATCATAGAAGAAACATATGAAGAAAAACTTTTCTTGCAACAAATTTCTTAAGTGTAATCAATGTGTGACCATGAAGATGACTATGCTTTAAATAGGGAATCAAGAAGGTATCTGTTATTCAGCAAGAGAGAGAGATAGAGAGAGAAAAAGCAAAGCCTTTCAAAATCTCAACTTGGATCACCAATGGGAATAGAGCATTTAATGTTTTGCTTCAACCATAATAATCCTCCATTAATGATTCTTCATGGAGATAGCGGCAGAAGGGATGGTGTGAACTCTATGGGTACAAAATGCGATTTCCAACAGCTGACACCCACTTCTACACACTAATTCTTTAATCTTTCAAGTAAGATGAGTTGACATATATTGAAGACACAAGATAGAAAGCCAAGTCAAATTCATAAGTGGAAAAAGATGGAAAGAGAATATGTAATGGTATTAGGCTTAATGTTCTAAAATATTTTTTGGGACTAGAACCAAATATTGTCCATTATCAAAAACTTGGGCTAGGCTTTAAAATATTTTATTCCAACATTCTCCCTTTTTTTAGATAATGGCAAAATATATTAAAAAAATTACTTCCCTAAAGTCTAATTTGATAATCTTCTTTGCTTCCCCTAAATATGATACTCTTCTTTTGCTCCCCCTTAAGAGTGTAGTTGTAGGAACAGAAAAGAAAAGAACACAGTGACCCTTTTTGTTTTCATATGCAAATATCAAAAGTATATTGCGTATATAAAAAATATAACATCAACCATATGAAAAATATAATATCACCAAATAATCACAATATATAATATCAACCATAATAATATACTCAACAGTCATAATAGATAAAGTTTAAGCACTACACGCATTCATATACTTACTACTTTCTCCTCCTTTGACATTGTCAAAATAGTAAGGGCACAAGGAAGATAGATACAAAGAAAATAATAATCAGTCTTAAGGGAACATAAATAAATAACAAACAGTAGTAAGAAAGAAGGATCGAGGAGTTTGATGACCAAGAGAAGGCAACTGATAAGCTTGATCTATGATGGAGGAACAACAGAATTTTATAAAAGAAGCTTCTGAAATCCCGAAAAAAGCCTTTCTTCTTGCTCTTTTAACATGTGATAGAGTATCTCGCTTTTTTATTGGTGGAGCAATAGAGGGGCTAGTGTGTTCTTTAGGATCAGACCCCTTAGCCTCAGTAACTTCTTCATCTTCCATTTTAATAGACACAGTTTTCTCAAGAGGACCTTGATTAGTAGTTTTAAGGGGAACATCAGCAGTGTCACCTTCATCGTCGGAGTACTCAACATCAAACACTTCCTTAGGTTCTTTGGAAGAATCAGTAGCTTCTTCTAGCTCTCTTTCCAAACTTGTCTCTTTAATTATTGTCAATTAAAGAGATTTCTGAGAGGGAGGGGTTAGCTTTTTGGTGGCTCTAGTTTGAGACATCTTAAATCTACAATGATATAATTTCAATCAAACTTAGGCCTCATAATTACAATATGTCAAAACATTGAATTAAGACTCAAAGGAAGAAACATTCAAGAGAACAACCTACAGAGCCTTTGATGGGACCTCTCCCCATGGCTATGCCCAGGTTCGTAGCAATGGATGAGACACCACTAAGGTCACCTTGCTCTATAAATTGGTAGGAGACCTAACTCGACCCTCTGATACCAACTTTGTCATGACCCTTATTCGGGCACATAATTGGCACGGTAGAGGTACCAAACCCCTACCATAAGCCTTAACTAGGAACATGAGGACCAAAGCCATAAAGACATGAAATTGAATCATAAACATCTCATACCATTTAACAAGTGCTAGAGGCATAAAAGAAGAGAGAGTACATTCATAATACTTCAATGAAGATCACCAAGTGTTTATTTGTTTGCATTCTACAACTAAGTGTGCCAAGAATACAACAAATAGACCTAACACAAAAGATCAACATTACGTATGTCAAGTCTCTCACAAGGACTACATCATAAACCTGACCTACTCAATTTACAGAGTACTACTAGAGTCTTTACAAAAAAATGGTGAAGACAAAAACATATATACAATACCCTGAGTAATGGGGTGTAGACTTAGATCATGGCTTAGCAGAAATGTCCTCTTCCACAAACTCAGAATATGATATGTTAGAAATAGGGTGAGAACGGAATCTCAATAAGGATAACATATTCTATACTAACAGTAAAAAGAGGAAGAAATACACATTTAAAGATCACATTTACGCAAGGGCCGGAGGCCAACCGATTCTCAAGCAACTCAATGACCACAATGCACAAGCCCTTACTTTATGTGCAGCAATGTGAGATCGGGGACATCGAAGCACAACGATATGTCTTTAATCATAACATGCCACTACCATTAAGTGGACAATAAACATAGGTTTCTCTTACAAGACATGCATAAATTCCATTTGTATACCTAACACATTCTTTTCAATGATACTTTACATTTACATAAGCATTCATAAAAAAGAATAGAAATGAAATAATCAATACATTCATAAAATATTTCCCAAATTTTCCAACACTTCATAAAGTAAGAGTAATAAAATTCATCTTGAAAGAAAATGTAGTTACCCTTACCTTAGCTTGTATTCACCTTACCAATTTCCCTTAATGAAATTTAGACTCGTAGGCGATTTAGGGAAGAGAAGATGCATGAAAAACCTACCTCCAAAGCACTGATCAAGAGTATATGGAAAAAGAGAATTAAAATTGAACTAAATAGTGGCTCTAGGACGGTGGCACCTAGGTGCCATCTTGACAGAGGGGGAAAAGGTCCCATGCTGGTGCCTAGGTTCCATATGGATAGAGGCTAGGCTAGGTACCAACCAAACAAAGCTACCCATGGCTGCTAGGCTAGGGCACCCCATGGCTGGGCAGCCATGGGTATCTCGACCAAATGTCTCCAAATTGGCCAAAATTTTCCCTTCAAGAAATATAAGGGTTCAAGCTCCCTCATAGACGAAAATGGGATGATGAAGGTGCTTATTCTCAGTTCCAAAACCTGTTAACAACCCTAAGTATCAATATCTCATAATCAACAACAATTTCATCTTTTCAAAGTGGCTTCAAACCCCCTTCAACCTTGGATTTCAAGCACCTATTTATGTCTCACCAAAAATCAATTTTTAAAAAGTACATTGCAAGGTTGAAAAGGTTCAAAGCATCATCCAAACCCATCTATCAAACTATTACCCAAAAATATCAAAAATTCCCTCTAGGGTTCCAAGGCACAAGGAAAGAGAAGGAATGGAAGAGCATACCTCAATCTATAAAGTAAACACAAGCATACAAGAGGAGATGAGAGGAGGAAATTTGCCTAAGACTTGCAATGTATGTGTGTGTGCATCTTAATGGCTTGAGCGTAAAGGAGAACTGAGAGAGACGAACAAGTTGATGAGGGGAGTAAAATTTGAAGAGGAAAAATGTTAAGTATTTATGTTTAAAAATACCCACCTTGTCCCCTCTTGAAGGAAAATAAAAAAAATACACAAAAATAACATTTGGGCTCCCATTTTCTCTACTTACACATGTGCTCTTCCATAAATATTTTTCTCCTTAACTAATGAGGTATTCCACAAATACTATATTTTACATAATGCCATTCATTCAATTATATCTTTTCATTTTAGCCTTTCAAGTGCCTTAATCTACAATCAAAAGTTCATTAAATACTCTCTAAAATTTTAGTCAATTAGCAATCATACACACATATCATTCCACACCAAACACATGACAATTGCATTATGCCACATAATTGAATTCAAAATAAGCAATTTAAGAACACACGGTTACCAGGCTCTCTTACCGACAAGATAGGAACTGGGGGAATTACAGTCTTTCCCCTCAAGAAATTTGATCCTTCGAATTTCAGATTATGCTCTCAAGACCAAAAAAGATGAGGAAACCTAGACTTTATATCATCCTTTGTTTCCTCTGTTGCCTCTTCTTAAGAATGATTTCTCCATAAAACTTTTACCGTAGGTGTCTCCTTTGATCGAAACTTCTTCACTTGACGATCAATGATGGCTACATGAACTTCTTCATGTACAAGAGAGTCATCAAGTTGAACATCTTGGAACTGTAACATATGGGAAGGATTGTGGAGGTACTTTTGCAGCATTGACACGTGGAAGACTAAATGCACCCCTTCAAGACTCGGTGGTAAAGCCAAATGGTAAGCTACCTTGCACACTTTTTCTGAGACCTCGAAGGGTCTAATAAATCTCAAATTTAGCTTATTTTTTTGCCCAAACCTCATAGTCCCCTTTATAGGTGATCTTTTTAGAAACACCAAGTTACCCACCAAGAACTCAAGGTCTCTCCTCTAATTGTCCACATAAGCTTTTTGTCTAGATTGGGCTACCAATAACCTCTCTTTAATGAGCTTCACCTTTTCTAAGGCATCCTAGACTAAATTCAGGCTGAGGACCTTAGCATCTCCAATCTCAACCCATCTTACCAGGGATCTATATCGCTTACCATAAAGGAGCCATTTTGATACTAGCTTAGAAGCTATTATTATACAAATTACACTGAGGGTAGATGTTCCTCTCAACTACTGCCAAAATCCAACACACATTTGAAGTATATCTTTGAAAGTCTAAATGGTCCTCTCTGATTGACCATCTATCTGGGGGTAGAAGGCAATACGCAAGTCTACCCTTATGCCCAACGTTTCTTGGAAAGCTCTCCAAAACCAAGAAGTAAATTATGGGCCATGATCTGAGATGATAGAAACTGACATTCCATGAAGTTTAACAATTTCCCTAAGATATAAGCATGCATTAAGTAGCCACGCTATAGGTGGTCTTCTTCACCAGTAAGAAATATACGGCCTTCGTCAGGCGATCCACTATAACCCAAATAGAATCATAATCTGAAGGGGCACATAGTAACCCAACCATAAAGTCTATAGTAATACGCTCTTATTTCCACTTCGATATCACCATCTTTTGGAAGAGACCGGTAGGTTTCTAGTGCTCTGCTTTAACTTGTTGGCAAGTCAAACATTGAGACATGAATTCTGCTCTATCCCTCTTCATGCCTTCCCACCAAAAAGTTTGTTTCATATCATGGTACATCTAGGCCACACCAAGATGGATGGTGTAAGCCATCCTATAAGACTCATTGAGGACCTTCCTTAATGACTTATCATGTAGAATACATAAGCATTTCTTAAACCAAAGGATTCTCATTGAGTCAACCTGAAAACTGGCATGCTTGCCCTTTCCTATGACCCCAGTCACAATTTTCATCAAATCTTAATCTTCCTATGAGTGATGACTGTACTAGAATATGGGCCAAAAGAAATCTCAATAAAGATAATTAGAGATAGATACCACTTCTTTCTAACTCTTGTAACTTCTTGATAAGAGGTCTCCGTTGCAAGACAATGTAAGCCAAACTCCCCATGGACTTCCTAGTTAAGGAGTCTACCACAATATTTGCCTTTCTTGGATGATACAATATGGCGCAGTCATAGTCCTTCAACAATTCTAGCCATCATCTCTACCTTAGGTTTAAGTCTTGTTACTCAAAAATATATTTGAAACTTTTGTAATCTGTATAGATCTCACAGGTCTCACCATAAAGATAATGCCTCCATATCTTTAAGGTAAAAATGACCACTTCCATCTCAAGATAATGCATAGGATAGTTTTGCTCATGTTTCTTAAGCTGATGTGACGCATGGGCCATAACCTTCTCGTGTTGTATCAAGAAATATCCAAGATCAATCCACAACGTGTCACACTACACTGTATACCTACAATGCCTCGAAGGCAACGTGAGGATCGGAGCTATTGTTAAACATTCTTTTAAGCTAATAAAGCTCTCTTCACAAGCAGCAGGCCAATTAAACTTCACCTTGTTTTATGATAACTTAGTGAGGGTAGTGACTATTCGAGAGAAGTCCTTCACAAAACAATGATAATAACCCGCTAAGCCCAACAAGATACGGATCTTAGTGACCAAAGTGGGCCTTGGCCAATTTTGCACAGCCTTCACCTTACTCGGATCAACTTGAATTCCCTCCTTTGTGGCCACATGTCCTAAGAAGGCGACCTTGTCAAGCTAGAAATCACAGTTTCAAAATTTGGCATAAAGGCTATGCTCTCTTAAGTTTGCAAGACAATTCTCAAATGCTCCTTATGTTCTTCAGGGCTCTTGGAGTAAACTAAAATGTCATCTATAAACAAGATTACAAATTTATCTAATAATGCCTTGAACACCTTATTCATGAGATCCATAAAGGCTGCCATAGCATTTGTGAGCTAGAAGGATATTACAAGAAACTCATAGTGGCCATACCTTGTTAAAACACAGTCTTTGGGATATCTCATTCTTTGATTTTCAACTGATGGTAGCCATAACAGAGGTCTACCTTGGAGAAACATTGAGCCCTTTGCAACTAGTCGAACAAACTATCTATCCATGGTAACAGATACTTATTCTGATTTGTCGCCTTATTAAGTTGCCTGTAGTCAATATAAAGGTGAAGGAACCTATCTTTCTTCTTTACAAAGAGCACTCGAGCCCCCCAGGGTGATGAAATAAGCCTAATAAATCCCTTGTCCAATAACTCCTACAACTGCTCCTTGAGCTTGGTAGAATCCATCCTATACAAAGGAATAGAGATAGGTCAAGTTCCAAGGACAAGGTCAATGCTAAATTCCACCTCTCTATCAGGAGACAAACCTGGTAGCTCTTTGGTAAAAACATCCTTGTATTCTCTCACCATAGGTACTTGCTCAATACTTGACACTTTTCCCTCAACCCTTTCTCAAAAGTCTCTGGGCTCCTAAGGCAGAAATTAGATTATTCGGGGCTTCGCCTTTGTCACCTTGAAAGACAAAAATTGATTCACCTGGTGCCTCAAATTTTATCTTCTTACTATGATAGTCAAGGGTGGTATGGCATGACACTAACCAATCCATCCCCAAGATAAAGTTGAAATCTGACATTTTTAAAAGCATCAGATTTGCCAGGGAATTCATATTTCCTACTACTACGTCACAAGTACCATAACTAAATTCAACAAGCAAGGGCTCCCCCATCTAGGTAGTCACAAAAAAAGGACTCTCTAAACGAGTTGAGTTTTCACCAAACGTATGGCAAACGCCAGTGATACATACGAGTGAGTAGATTTAGTATCAAACAATGCACATGCTTCAAAGGAACATACAAAACAATTCCTGTGATAATCACATTGGATGTGTAAGCCTCCTGGCATGTAAGTGCATACACTCTGGCTTGGCCTCCTCCTCTCCCTGCTTGGCCTCGACTTCCAGATCTGTAATACCTGTTATTTTTATTTTATTTTGAATTGCCTTATTTCTGCAAGATGTGAATCAATGTTGCTCTATATGAGAAAATTTCTTTTAATTACTACAATAGGTAAAGTCGTGATGGGAATTTTAGATATTTATTTAAAATAAATATTTTCAAAGGGACTTGAGTGAAATGATTAAAAACTCTCAATGGGGAATTTAAATGGAAAATATTAAATGATATGTTGCAAATTTAGCTAAGTGTGGGAAATGGCCAATGGAAGTAATAAGAGACATGAGTGGAATTTTTGAAAAAGTAGCTTAAATACCTTTATGGCTTCATTCTTCTTCATTCTTTCTCTTCTTTATTTTCATGCTTCTCTCTTTGTATCTCTCTGTGGTGGCTAATCGAAAGGGGTGGAAGGGAAAGGAAGCTCTCATTGTTGGTTCAAGCTTGAGGAATCTTCAAGTAAGTATATGGCTCCTCTTTCCCTCTTCCTTTTCTCTTGCACATGAAACCCTAGGATAGCAATTTAGGTAAAATCTTAAGAAGTGTTTTGTTGGTCATTTGGGAAGGTATTCCAATAATATTTTTCTTCTAGAGTTTTGACTTTAAAAATCCATTTGAAAGAATTAAAAACCCATTTGGAAGAACATCCATTGCTAGAGTATGAAAGAATGTTGAATGATGAGACTTCTTAAAAAGGATTTAGAAAATTCTTGTGAAGGAAGGGTGGTGGGTATGCAGCAGTTATTTGTGTGTTTTGGGTTGAATTTAGTGCATCATAATCATCTTTAATCAGCATTTGATGAAACCATAAAGCCTTGGAATCAAAAGGGGTTACTTTTAGGGTTGAACCTGTGAGGGTTCATGGCTGCCCTAAGCGCCAGTCTTGGTGCCTTGAGTTAGGCACAACTCATGAAGAGGAAGATGGTTGGTGCCCTGGGCACCAAGGTGGGCACCCAAGGTACCAACTAGATAGAAACTTTGGGGGGTGGCATCATGGTGGGTGCCCAAGGTACCACCACCTGCACTACCTCTAAATTTTTGTGATTTTGATCCCCTTTCATTATACCTTTGATCCCTAGGTGTTGGAGAAGGCTGGGGACCTTTTGCACCATGAGTGAGGCTTAAATCTTGGCCTTGATTGAAGGATTCTTATAAGGTGGACTCAATTTAAAGGTGAGAGATATTTCCTTAATCTCTTCGGCCATGTAAATTTATTTATACATTAAATTGTCTTGTAAATATTTGGAACCCCACGAGCATATGGTTGTATATTTTTAGAAACACCCTTACGAAATAATTTACAAATTTGGGTAAATATTACTTCAATTATAATTATGTGAGGGACTATAGTACCAAACTATGAATATAGTGGTCAAGGATAAACTCCATATTAAACTCTTGGTTATGTGCGCTTTGTATGAGTTCATATGCATTGAATTCTTATGTTATGTGGTGATGGTGTTCTTGGGTTGTGAAATATCTAGTGATGGAAAATTGGTAATGAATCCTTATGGATGCCTGAGAATGTGGTGGAATTATATGAGTTTATTCATGCTCATAAATTTGTAATTCGTTTGTCTATTATTGCGATTACCCTAGTGACATTCTGTCACGTCCCAAAATTTGAGCACGTGACCGGCACGGAAAGTGAATTTCATTTCACCTCCGTAAGCCTATCTTTCTCTTAAAAAAAAATCATACAATTCTTTTTCATGCAACCAAAACGAGTTCTGTATACATACTACAATTACTCACATTACATCACTGAATGAACCTACCCGATTACAGAGATTTCTAGATTTATACAACTTAGAATAAAACTTAACTATTATATCTTTATCCTGAACAAATGAAAAGGTAATTATGGACTAAGGATCCATAATTCCTTGTTCCGATATTTACCTTCAGCTGTCAACTCTGAAAAAAAAATATCAATAAGAGGGGTATGAGCAAACCACGTGCCCAGTGAGTAGATAACACAATACTATGACAAAATAAAAATCATGCATCATAATGATAACATGCAGCAATCATACGTAGATCGATCATCATATGATATAATATTATTCATAATACTTCACAACAATATCCAAGTGAATCAAATGCATTTCAACAAAATTCAAAATTCACAACAGCAATCGATGAAATCAATTTCACACACAATTCCCGTACCAACCGGGTCGTCCAGAATACCTCTGGATCGTTGCCCACGGCCCCCGCCGCATCCACCCTTATCGCTCCATTTATATTCTCCACCCTTATAGCTTCACATAGATTTCTCCATGGGGTGCACCACCATGCCTTTCATTTCCAGTCAAACACAATCACAATCACATATAAAAACATCCTCAATCATAATCTTGAGCCACATACACAACTCAGTCATTTACAATTCAAGCCACAACATAATCAATGTGGTTCTAGCAACATAGCATGTATATAACATAACCCATAAAATAGAACAATTATTCAACTCAGTTCACATGCCATTCACAATCCATCATATAACCTCCATTCATGGGAAAATAAGAAAATATAATTATATACATTACCAGACACGTTCCACAATTGTTTATGCCTCATCGTTCCACATCATCCTCTTCAAACTTGGATATACAACATATTTCCACTATGATGCAAAAAGTCAATAACAGATATTTAATCATAGCAAGTATTAACCCACTCACCTGGATTTCATGCTCTCAGCACTCCCACCTTGCACTTGACCATTCCTATTGTAACCAGATAAAAACCATCAGGGTTACGAAATAGAGAAATTTCCTACCACTACTCTCGACCTTCATCCACTTCTCAAATCATAACTCCTAACTGGTAATGAATATCCAGATGAAACTTATACCATTGGAAACTAGACTCAAAGAGCTTTTTAACGATATTAAAAAAAAAAAAAACTGATGCTACAGTAACGGTCAACGGTCAACGCAGCTACAGTAACGTTGACCGAGTCAACGCTACAGTAACGTTGACCGAGTCAACGCTACAGTAACGAGAAAATCTGGAAAAAATTTTCTCGGTGAACAGTAATTCTGGGGAAAATTTTCGATGTTCTTCGTGTTCTTCATCCAAAAATCCAAAAATCATATCTAAAACAACATTTCTTTTGATTTCTTCCATGGGTTTTCATCCTTAATGTCTAAGGAGTGTTTTAACACCAAAACCCCCAATTTCTACCAACAATCCAAGCTTAAATCTCAAATTTTCATCAAGAACACTAACTTTTTCAAATATCCAAATTCTACGAATTTCTCATAGTTTTCTCCAAATTTCTTGTTCTAATAACATCATAAACCACCTAGGAATGTTTTAGATTAACATCCACACTTAAATTCATCCATTAAAATATTCTACAAAAATTTTGCAAAAATAATAACCAAGGATTTGATCTTGTAATAAGAGGAAGAAGAAGAAGAACATCAACTTACCAATCATCCTAACTTTCATAGCTTCCTTCCCAAAGCAAAAATTGCATGAATGATTGATGAAGAAATTCCTTTGCAAGCATAATCGAGAGAGAGAGAGAAAGTGAAGCTACGGGAGGGAGAATGAGAAAAAGAAAAGAATAAGGAGACGTGTATACGCGTGGGCCCCACCAATTTCTTTTTCGATAAAATCGCTCATAGCCACATTAGCTTATAAGATTTGTTCACTTTAATCCCTCTCGATGTCTCAAACTCCACTTTAACCTCGAATCCATCATCTTTTCGGTACCGGACTCATAATTCATTCCCATAAGCTCTATTTTTCTTCTCGGGTTCCTACTTGGTCATTTTTCAAAAGTCCTCTATACTTTCTTTTCTTTTCACTTTAGTCCTTGAGAATTTGTAAAAATTTCCTAAATTAAAAATAAAAATTTCTATTCTCACATTTTCTTCACTAATTCAAAAAGAAAATTTTTCACGTAATTAAATTTTTTACTAAACTTCAAAATAGGCTTTAAATATTTATATAAATTCTTGGGATATTACACATTCATATGAACTAAGTCTATGGTGGCTTAGGAATAGACTTGCATGTACACATACTTTCATTGATATGGTTGTGAGTCTTTTGTCAATCATAATATATATATATATATATATATATATATACGTACATAAACATGGAACTCCGAAGATGGACCCTATGATAGGATAGTATAGTGAAACCTTGGGACTTCCTTATGGTGCTAGTAATTTTAAAGCTATTTTATCGATGATATTAGTAAGTCTTGCCTTTTACTAGTTGAAAGCAGTGATAATCACCATGATTGTAAATTTCCTTAATGAAGAAAAGGGGGATACTCCTCCACCTAAATTAATGATGGTTGAGGAAATTATAAAATTGAATTAGAAATTACAAATTAAACTAATTCCTCTTTAGAGTAAGAAACCTAACTCTACCTTCATCCTAACCATGGTAGGATTATTATTTCTTGACTCACACTACCCCTATGGATGTAGTTGCTATGATTAGTGGAGTATGATGGACCTGTCATTATCCTATGGAATTAAATCTCGAGTGCCGAGATTTGTTGATTTTATATATGCCTTATATCATATTGAGCATAAGGACTTTTAAATATGAATGTGTAAGAATACTTTTCTCTTGTGTGTTGGCCTAACCTAGTGTTTAAAATGATGATTTGTGTTGATTGAGTTCCTGCACGCTTAATGTGCACCTTGTGTTGGAATTGCAATGGCTATCCCTCAATGAGTCGAGATTATTGTCAAGTACCGGTGTGGACGACATATATATATATATATATATATATATATATACATATAATATGAACTGTGAGGCACAATGTGTGGGCGAATACATAACAATATTTTATCTTGAGTTGAATACATTATTTATGTCTTTAAGTAATGGAATATGATGGACTAGCCATGTATGTAAAGCTCGTGTAGCTAAGGTGAAATAAATGAACAACATTGTTTGGGATGGTGCAATATTGGTAATACCACTTATGTGTTGGAAAGGCGAAGAAACTTATGTGATGGAAAGCTTAGTCACTTGTGGCGAGCAACTTGACCCTTGAGACATACCACACTCAGGATGCCTCCTTGTGAAGGAATGGCAATGAATATCTTAGACCCGCCTTATGAAGGAAAGGCAATAGACATTTCATAGTGTATATATATATATATATATTTGCTCAGATGTATATGTAAATATTGTTGGGAAGGAAATCCCTATCATGGGTGAACCCGTGAAATCATAGACATACCCATGCATACATTCTTGCGTTGATCAAATCTCGTGTTGGATATATGAATATATATATATATATATATATATACATATATATATATATACATATATATTGCTCATGTGTATATTTAAATATTGTTGTGAAGGAAATCCCTATCATGGGTGAACCCATGAAATCATAGACGTACCCCATGCATACATTCTTGCATTGATTAAATCTAGTATTGGATATATGAATATATATATATATATATATAAACATATATATGGTTTGTATTCTACACCGAGCTGGGTCATTTACTGTTGGTCGTGATCTTGCATGGTAATTGTGCTGCTTTAAGATGTTCTTAACTAATTGTGTGATTGTGAAATGAAGGATTATGTTGGTCCGGTGGTAATTGTAGATGGAAACTTGTTCAATGTTTTGTCCCTGTGAATAGTACACAGGTTACATGTTTCTTTCTATTTGTTTTTCTCTCACTGAGTATTCATTATACTTACCTTTTTTTCTTGTGTACCCCTACAGGTTTTTACTTAGTTGGTGAGACTTTGTGCAAGGAGTAATAGAGCCTTTGTGTCCTCAACTCATTCTGGCTTTGGGTTGATGGTGGTGAGTTGGAGTTCTCTAGTCGCTCTGTAGTGAATAGAACACCTTTCGATTTTTAGTGGAATGATATGAATGGAAATAGTAGATTATTAATGCTTTGTTATGATTTTTTTGGAATGGGATATTTATATTTCCTATTTTTTTATGTGTGAAGTGTATTTTATATCAAGCTTACGATAGTGGCAAGGGGACCATTCTGTGCTGGTCATAACCCTAGATTGGGGTGTGACAGGATCCCTATCCTGTACCCCGGCCTCCATTACCTCTACCTAATGATGCCAAAGGTGCCCTAGGCACTAAGGCCACCTCAAACTGACGAGCTGAAGAATGGAAGGAATCCTGTGCTGACTCCCCTCTTACTTGGGGATATACTTTCTTAACGTAGCCTACTTGGCCATAATTGTGACATGCATAGGCTGCCACTCTGCAAGGTTTGGAATGGCCTCTCCCACAAGAGACATATCTTGGCCAATAGGGCTCGGATTGCATAGAACTCTGTTGTAAAGAAGATTGCCCCTGATGATTAGATGTATTTGTAGATTGCACTAAAACTGAAGGAGCCACAGAAGATTCAAAATTATTTTAAGTGGAAGGTTTGGATCCTTCCCATAGATCCAACATTAGAAGATCTCCCACCGTGTTCCCCTTTTTCTTTAGATTAAAACCTTTCATCTTTTGACCATACTCCACCATTCATGCAGCCATTACTGTTGCGGCATAGGATAGGTACACATTCACCTGCGAAGAGATAACATCACAAAACGGTTGTCGAAGTCCCAAGATAAATCGCCTTATTTGGCACTCTCGTCCAGCACTACATTAGGTGCATAGCAAGCCAGACAGATAAACTTTGCATTATACTCATCAATTAATATATTCGGGCCTTGTTGCAATTTTTCAAACTCTTGTTCCCTAGCCATACAGACTGTCTCTGAAAGGAAACACTAGAAGAAAGCTCCGTGGAATTCACCCCAAATGACTGACGGGGCTCCTGTGGGTTAGCCCGCTAGCCAAGTTTCCCACCAATCACTGGTATCACCCCTTAATCGAAAAGTGGCCATATCAACCATACTATCTTCAAGCCACCCCAAAATAGCTTCAATGCTTATAATCTGATAGAGAAACTTTTGGGGTCTCCATAATCCCTAGACCACGAGAAGGTAGGCGGCTGCAAATTAAGAAACTCAAAAACTTTTCTAGTAGAGTAGTCCTCCCTGACTTGAGTAGAAAGGACCCTGTAAACATCAGGCACCACTTGAGGAGGGACCGGTGTAGAAATAGTGGCCATAAGAGGACTCACCTTAGTATCTTGTCTTGCCAAAAGAGTTACGATAGTTTACAATATCCCCTAGATACCGGCTGTCAAGGCTTCTATGGATCCTTGCATCCCCATAAGAATGGACATAAGAGCCGTGACTTCAAATTAAGGAGGTGCCTCTGCCCCCTCTGGGGCATTCCTATAGAACCCTCAATGTCTTGGCTAATTACACTTAGGTCTTGTCCCCTAGTCCCCTCGCAATTCTCTTCTTGGTTATAAAGAGGGATAACAAAAGGGCTTCCTAGGTGGTCCCTAAGCTCTTCCTGAACTTCTTAAGATATTTGAGACATCTTAAATCTACAATGATATAATTTCAATCAAACTTAGGCTTCACAATTAAAATATGTCAGAACATTGAATTAAGACTCAAAGGAAGACCCATTCAAGAGGACAACCTACAGGGCCATTGATAGGACCTCTCCCCATGGCTACACCTTGGTTCGTAGCAATGAAGGAGGCACTACTAAGGTCACCTTGCTCTATAAATTAGTAAGAGACTTAACCTGACCCTCTGATACCAACTTTGTCACGGTCTCTATTCAGGCACATGACGGGCACAATAGAGGTACCAAACCCCCATCATAAGCCTTGACTGGGAACATGAGGACCAAAGCCATAAAGACATGAAATTGAATCATAAATATCTTATACTATTTGACAGGTGCTAAAGGCATAAAAGAAGAGAAAGTACATTTATAATACTTCAATGAAGATCATAAGTGTTTATTTGTTTGCATTCTACAACTACATGTGCCAAGAATACAACAAATAGACCCAACACAAAAGATCAACATTATATATGTCAAGTCTCTCACAAGGACTACATCCTAAACCTCACCTACCCAATTCATAAAGCACTACTAGAGTCTTTACAAAAGAATGGTAAGGACAAAAAATATATACAGTAGCCCAAGCAATGGGGTGTAGACTCAGCAGGAGCATCCTCTTCCATAAACTCAGAATCTAAAATGTTAGAAAACAGGGTGAGAATGGAATCTCAGTAGAGATAACATATTCTATACTAACATGTAAAAAGAGGAAGAAATACACATTTAAAGATCACATTTACACATGACCCGAAGGCCAATCGATTCCCAAGCAACTCAACGCCCATAACGCAGAAGCCCTTTGCGTGCAGCAAAGTGAGATCGGGGACATCGAAGCCCAATCGTATATCTTTAAACATAACATGCCACTACCATCAAGTGGACAGCAAACATAGGTTTCTCTTACAAGACAAGCATAAATTTCCATTTGCATACACAACACATTCTTTTCAATGATACTTCACATTTACATAAGCATTCATAAAAAGAATAGAAATGAAATAATCAACACAATCATAGAATATTTCCCAAATTTTCCAATACTTCATGAAGTAAGATTCATAAAATTCATTTTGAAAGAAAATGTAGTTACCCTCGCCTTAGCTTATAATCACCTTACCAATTTCCCTTAATGAAATTTAGACTTGTAGGCAATGTAGGGAAGAAAAGATGTATAAAAAACCCAGCTCCAAAGCACTGATCAAGAATATAGGGAAAAAGAGAATTAAAATTTAACTAAGTAGTGGCTGTATGAGGGTGGTGCCTAGGGTGCCATTTGGATAAAGCCTAGGCTAGTTAGCGGACTGAGAGCCCAGGTACGCCAACTAGATAGAGCTACTCGTAGCTTATAGGCTAGGATGCCTCAGGCACCAGAGCAAGCACCCATGGCTGGGTAGCCATGTGTATCTCAGCCAAAGGCCTCCAAATTGCCCAAAATTTTTTGTTCAATAAATACAAGGGTTCAAGCTCCTTCATGGATGAAAATGGGATAATGAAAGGGCTTATTCTCAGTTCCAAAGCCTATTAACAGCCCTAAGTATCAGTATCTCATAATCAACAATAATTTCATCTTTTCAAAGTGACTTCAAACCCCTTCAACCTTGGATTTTAAGCACCCATTTGTGTCCCACCAAAAATCAATAAGTGGGAAATGTATCTCAAGTTTTGAAGAGGTTCAAAGCATCATCCAAACCCATCTATCAAGCCATGACCCAAAAATCCCAAAAATTCCCTCTAGTGTTCCAAGGCACAATGAAAGAGAAGGAATGGTAGAGTATACCTCAATTTGTAAAGTAAACCCAAGAGGAAATGAGAGGAGGAGACTTGCCCAAGACTTGCAAATATATGTGTGTATGTGCATCTTCATGGCTTAAAAGGGAAGGAGAATCAAGAGAGAGACAAAGAAGGTGGTGAGGGGAGTGAAATGTGAAGAGAAAAAATGTTAAGTACATGTGTTTAAGTAGACAACTTCAAAAATACCCACCTTGTCCCCTCTTGAAGGAAAATACCAAAAATACACAAAAATAACATTTGGGCTCCCATTTTCTCTATTTACACATGCGCTCTTCCATAAATATTTTTCTTCTTAACTAATGAGGTATTCCACAAATACTATATTTTACATAATGCCACTCATTTAATTATATCTTTTCATTTTAGCCCTTCACGTGCCTCAATCTACAATCAAAAGTTCATTAAACACTCTTTAAAATTCTAATCATTTAGCGATCATACACATATCATTCCACACCAAACACATGACAATTACATTATGCCACATAATTAAATTCAAAATATGCAATTTAAGAACACGCGATTACCACACTCTTTTATCAATGAGATAAGAACAGGGGTATTATAGTTTTGATCTGTTTCCTTTTAAAGGAACCCTCATAAACCTCTACCTCTTTTTTAACCCATAATCCTCAACTTTTTTATTCCCATAAAATCAAGCAATTTCTTGTCAAAGTTAGCTCCAGTATTTGCATGCTCTTCTTCTAAATTAGTCAAACATATATTTTGAAGGGGCCTGAATTTGGTGATAAGCATTCCATATAGAAGATCAGAGGAAGAACGAGACAAGATAGTTTTCATGTGGCTTAGAATTGTATATCCTAAATTTATACGAAATGAATGGTAAACACACCACATATAAAAGATTTCAAGAGTAGAGGGAGCATTTGACTTAACTTTTTCACAGATTCAATTGTTCAAAAAAGAATTCAAATTCGGCAGAGAAGAGAGAAATTTTTACCTATTTTTTTAGTAGAATTTGTAGAATACGATTGAAGTGCGTAATAAGGCTTGGATTTATTAAACATGCACAGATATAACTCTAGTTATAGCTATCTATTTAGATGTCTCTTCCTTTATTGCAGCCCTATTCGTTCGGGACAGCACATGTTGTGTTAAATTTTTATTTTCTATTCAATCTCTTTAATGCAAAATTGTCAAAAAAATGGCAGCATGATAAGTTCCTGAAAATTCCCTATATGTATTATATACAGATAAGATACCCGATTAGATAATATCTGTGTAACAATTTATGTTCTAGGGTTTACATATACTTATAATTGCTGTTATAATTGAAATAGAAAAGGATTTTTTTTTCTTGAAAAAGAAATACTGATTAGTTATGTCTCAATTTGGATTTTCTTATCTCATTAGGAAAAAACCATTTTCTTTTCAATTCAAATTCAAGAATCGTTCGTGAATTAATAGTTAATGGTTCCGATTTGTCTTAAATTTTAGCTTTTTTGACTGAAAGTGCACGTTTAAGGAAAACAGAATTGAAGATACAAACAAATAAAAAAAAGAAGTTTAGAACCGCCTTTTTGGTTTTTGGGGGTATTCTCATGTATTTATTTTGTATCATTTTGGAGGCATGGCCGAGCGGTAAGGTGGGGGACTGCAAATCCTTTTTCCCCAGTTCAAATTCGGGTGTCGCCTGATCGAAAAAATAGCTTATTATGTTTTGTTGATATAAAACTTGACAATTTTTTTTCCAGCAGAAACAATCAGGAGACGGTAAGGATTAGATCAAATGGAAAGATCAAATGGAAATAAGAGTATCTGAAGTGATCTATCTTGATTCTATATTTTTTTTTGACTTAATGAAATGGAAGGCAACAAAATAAATCATAGGTCTTATTTTATTATTCCTACCTGTTAGTAACATTCATTCCCTTAATACTTCCAAGGGTATCTTCGGATATTTTGTTTGTGCTTAATGTTTTCTAATTATACTAGAAATCATATAAGAACTTGTTATATGTTATAATTTGATTTATTCGATTCTTTCATCAATGATGTTAGGCCAGAATCCCTTTTTGACTTCATACCAGTGATTCCACTATTATTAGTGAATAATACTATAATAATTAGTGAACAATAACAATAATGAAATAATTCCTTCATATTGACAGAGATAGGAGACACAATTTACATGGATATAGTAAGTCTCACTTAGGCTACTTTAATGGTAGTCTTTACATTTTCCCTTTCCCTCGTAGTATGGGAAAGAAGTGGACTCTAAAGGTACTACCTAATTGAGTTGAGGGAAAAAACAAATACATCTCTGAATACTCAAAGTTTTATATCCAAAGCGAGTTTTCAAGAAACTACTAGAGTTTTAGCAAAAGCTGCTCTACGGGGTCATATCGATTGGTTGAAAGGTCTGAAAGAGAACGTTGTTTTAAGGGGGACGATAACTGTTGGTACCAGATTCAAAAGATTAATTCACCGTTCAAGGCCAAGGCAAGATAAGAAGATTACCTTGGAAACAAAAAAAAATTTGAGGGAGAACTGAGAGATATTTTGTTCCACCACAGAGAATTATTTGATTTTTGCATTTCAAAGAATTTACGTGATACATCAAAGCAATCATTTCGAGGATTTAATCATTCCTAAGAGCGAATTCATTCCTTTCAACGCGGTCATTTGATTTGGTAATAGTAATAAAGATAATAATGGATAGAAAAAAAATTAATGGCCTGATCGTGTATCAACGGCCAATCTTCGGTAGAAGAAAAGGTTGCATCGGGACAATTATTTATTTCTATTTCAGGATACCGATCTCTTTTTTTTCAATTTTTTTATTTGAAAAAAAGAGAGAGAAAGTGGGGGGATAAATGACAAAAAGATATTGGAACATAACTTTGGAAGAGATGGTGGAAGCAGGAGTTCATTTTGGCCATAGTACTAGGAAATGGAATCCTAGAATGACACCTTATATATCTGCAAAGCGTAAAGGTATTCATATTACAAATCTTACTAGAACTGCTCGTTTTTTATCAGAAGCTTGTGATTTAGTTTTTAATGCAGCAAGTAGGGGAAAACAATTCTTAATTGTTGGTACCAAAAATAAAGCAGCTTATTCAGTAGCGCGGGCTGCAATAAGAGCTCGGTGTCATTATGTTAATAAAAAATGGCTCGGTGGCATGTTAACGAATTGGTATACTACAGAAATGAGACTTCACAAGTTCAAGGACTTGAGAACGGAACAAAGGACGGGGAGACTCAACTGTCTTCCGAAAAGGGATGCCGCTATGTTGAAAAGACAATTATCTCACTTGGAAACATATCTAGGCGGCATTAAATATATGACGGGGTTACCCGATATTGTAATAATTGTTGATCAGCAAGAAGAATATACAGCTCTTCGAGAATGTATCACTTTGGGAATTCCAATGATTTGTTTAATCGATACAAATTGTGACCCGGATCTCGCAGATATTTCGATTCCAGCTAATGATGATGCTATAGCTTCAATCCGATTAATTCTTAACAAATTACTATTTGCAATTTGTGAGGGTCGTTCTAGCTATATACAAAATTATTGATTAATAATAAGATAAATAAATTATTTGGTTTGGGGAACTTCATAGATTTATGGAATCGGTTACTATACTATTACTGAATCGTGCAAAAAAGAATAACCGAAGATATTATGTGATTAGTAGGTATTCAAAATATCAATTTTAAGTAGACAAGCCAAAAAAGATATGGTTGAATCAAAATAATTCCTTTTAAAGTTATATTTCTTTCAGAGGGCAATATGAATGTTCTATTATGTTCCATCAACACATTAAAAAGATTATACGATATATCGGCTGTGGAAGTAGGCCAACATTTCTATTGGCAAATAGGGGGGTTCCAAGTCTATGCCCAAGTACTTATTACTTCTTGGGTTTTAATTGTTATTTTATTAGTTTCAGCCATTATAGTTGTTCTAAATCCACAAACCATTCCTACTAACAGTCAGAATTTCTTTGAATATGTCCTTGAATTCATTCGAGACGTGAGAAAACCTCATATTGGAGAAGAATATGGTCTATGGGTTTCCTTTATTGGAACTATGTTTCTATTTATATTTGTTTCTAATTGGTCAGGGGCTTTTTTGCCTTGGAAAATCATACAGTTACCTCATGGGGAGTTAGCTGCACCTACAAATGATATAAATACTACTGTTGCATTAGCTTTACTTACGTCAGTAGCATATTTCTTTGCGGGTCTTTCAAAAAAAGGATTAGGTTATTTTAGTAAATACATCCAACCAACCCAAATCTTTTTACCGATTAACATCTTAGAAAATTTCACAAAACCCTTATCACTTAGTTTTTGACTTTTCGGAAATATATTAGCTGATGAATTAGTAGTTGTTGTTCTTGTTTCTTTAGTGCCTTTAGTGGTTCCTATACCTGTCATGTTCCTTGGATTATTTACAAGCGGTATTCAAGCTCTTATTTTTGCAACTTTAGATGCAGCTTATATAGGTAAATCTATGGAAGGCCATCATTGACTAGTTTTGAAATAGTCTTTTTTAAGCTTAGCCTGCTGCAATCTATGTGCAGCTCAAAATAATCTACTTAAGGGGACAAAAATATAGAAAGAAATTTATAAAAAAGGGTTATCCAAAATAAGAAAGATGCAAATAAAGTCTAAATAAAATAAGTATACCATTTAGTGTAAAAGGATTACCAGGGAATTGTAAAAAAAAAAAGGAAAAAGGTCTATCTAAAATATCTTTTTCCTATTTTTGCTAAAAAGACTTTTTCTTTGACCAATTTTTACTTCCCTTTATTGAATATTCTTTAATTTGAATAAGAATTCGTATGATATCTCTATTTACGATGTGTGATTAAAAAAAAGATGTTATATAGAATGGATTCCCCTTTTATTCATTCAATTCAACGATTGACCAAATTTGAATAAATAATAAAATAAAATTACATGAACTTAGATCACTCAAATGTTGATATTTCTATGCAATAATTCGGTCTACTGAATTGATTTAGATTGATTTTATCCATATGGGATCATGATAAATAAAAGGAAGAGAAGGCTTTAAAAAAAACGAGATTAAAAAAAAAATAGGGTAGGAGTGGGGGGTCGAACTAGGTGTATAAAATTTAATCTCTATAAGACAACTCTTTGTTTTGTGGATGTTTCAAAAAAATGATTCGCGAATCCCATTGAATCTAAGACACCAATAATTGGTTTACGGTATGGAAAAAACACATGTATATGTGATATTAGATATTAACTAGTTATATATGAACTAAACATATATCTAAATTTGCCTTGCTACTGTAAATTTAGATAGGGATTCAAAAATAGAAGTCCTTCCATTTCATCTATAATTGTGAATTGAATCTTGAATGATTAAAGAGATTAAATCAAGAAAAAGAACGAAGAATTCAAAGAATGGTTTGGAAATGTAAAGTAAGATAAGAACAAAAGTTGTAGGGATTCACAAAAACTACGTGGATGAAAACTAAAAAAGAAATGTCAAAGTATTTTTGATAGTTCGATAAATATTATTATAGTTCAATAAATATTCTTTTATCAATTCGGAATTCTTAATTACTTCGACTGGATAAATCTTAGTGATGGAATAATTAAGTCATAATTTGTTGGTTGATTGTATCATTAACTATTTCTTTTCTTTATTTTTGGTGTGAGGAATTTATCATGAATCCACTGATTTCTGCCGCTTCCGTTATTGCTGCTGGGTTGGCCATCGAGCTTGCTTCTATTGGACCTGGGGTTGGTCAAGGTACTACTGTGAGTCAAGCTATAGAAGGGATCGCGAGACAACCCGAGGTAGAGGGAAAAATATGGGGTACTTTATTGCTTAGTCTGGCTTTTATGGAAGCTTTAACAATTTATGGGCTGGTTGTAGCATTAGCACTTTTATTTGCGAATCCTTTTATTTAATCCTAAAAATACAAATACATATTTTTTCTTTTTTTTTCTGCGGACTTGTTTTGCTGCTCTTGCTTTTTTGAATTCTATTAAGAGTTCACTCCTACAATTATTTATTCGTTTGGATTCAGACAAGTAGCCACATGGGAAGGACGGATTTGAGGGTGAGTAATTAGCATACAGACTCGCCTTCTTCCCTCCCTTTTTTTAGTCCAATGAACCCCCCCTTTTTTTAGAAAGTTTTTAGAAAGTGTTGCAAAAAATTAGGTATTTGGCAATTGACATAAGACCCGGTATCTAATTCTAATAAGTATCCTTTTCTTATTGGAAATCTTTCAATTGACCAATTTAATTTAAATAAAATCAATATACAATATCTAAATATATTGCTATTAATATATTGAAAAATAAAATAGAATAAATATATAAATCGATTCTAAATTATTATATTAATAAATAATATATAAATAATTTAAATAATTAATATACATAATTAATAAAAAAATAAATAAAGAATATAAAAAAATCGATAAAAAATAGAAATAATAGAAATATAATTAGTCTATCTATAAGAGGAGATCATATGAAAAATATAACCGATTCTTTCCTTTCCTTGGGTTACTGGCCATCCGCCTGGAGTTTCGGGTTTAATACCGATATTTTAGCAACAAATCCAATAAATCTAAGTGTAGTGCTTGGTGTATTGATTTTTTTTGGAAAGGGAGTGTGTGCGAGTTGTTTATTTCAAGAATTAGTTGGATCCAACCAACTGCACTTTATTTTGGTTATAACTAGGAAAAGGTGCATGATCCGGCGAATTATTTCTGAATAAATTAAGAAATCATATTTAAGAACCATAGCATTTCGTGATTCATTGGTAAATCCACTTTGATTCTCTATCAACAAAAAATATGGGACCATTAACATGGTTAAAGCTACTCAGTTTGAAGTCTAGATGCAGCGTAATACTCTTTCTACTACTATGTGTTAATACAGAAAAGGTTTCAAAAAAAATAGTTGGAATTTTTTTTTTCGATATAGAACATTCATGTCGATAAAATGAGTAAGTTTAGGAACATTGCGTCTCAAAAGCATAGATTATGCATCCCTAATTCTCTTCTAATAAAATAGAACCTATCTTCTGAAAATAGCTTTATAAAAATATCAGCAAGTTGATTTTTTTTTTGTGGAAATGAATTTAAGGATGATATTTCCTTTTTGAACATGATTTCTTAAGAAATGGTGCCTAATCTCAATGTGTTTTGTTCTTGAATGTTGAACAGGGTTCTTTGAAATGTTTATAGCACTAGTGTTATCACACTTTATAGGAACATGTTCATATTTTAAGCCATAATCCAATAATTGTTGTTTCATCCACAGAATCTATGCACAGCAACTTCCTGTTGCCACGTATTCTACTTCAGCTGCTGAAAAAGCAACAACATTTTGTTTTTTGCTGTGCCATGAAACAAGATTATGTCCTAGAAATTGATATGTGTCACTGGTGCTTTTTAATCAGTTTTACAACCCCCAGAATTAGCATAAGAGAATCCCAATAAATCACTGATATTAGCTTTAGGATACCATAGTCCTAAAGAGGATGTTTCCTTAAGGTATCTAAAAATCCTTTTTACAACTATTAAATGAAATACCTTAGGATTTAATTGAAATCTTGCATATAAGCTTACATTGAACACAATGTCAGGCTACTAGCATAAGATAAAGAAGTGAACTAATCATATCTCAATATTTCTTTTGATTAATTGACTCTCCTCCTATATCTTGATCCAGTTTTGTTGATGTACTCATAGGAGTTCCAATTCCATTCATTTTGTATTTCTTCATAAGCTCTTGAGTATATTTGAATTGAAAGATGAAAATCTCATCTTTCTTTTGTTTTATTTGAAGACCTAGGAAGAATGATAATTCTCCCATTGTGCTCATCTCAAACTCATTAGTCATAAGCTTAGCAAAATTTTTAGATTTGTTAGTTGCCCCAAAAATAATGTCATCAACATAAATTTGAATAATCAAAATGCCTTGTGCATAATTTTTGACAAAGAGAATTGTTTCAGTTATTCCTCTTCTAAAATCATTTTGAATTAGGAATTTGCTAAGTCTTTCATACCAAGCTTTGGGAGCTTGTTTTAAACCATAGAGAGCTTTTGTTAATTTGAAAACATAATCATGATGTTTAGAATTTTCAAAACCATGAGGTTGCTTAATATATACTTCCTCATTGATAAAATCATTTAAAAAGGCATTTTAATATCTATTTTAAAAAGTTTAAAACCTTTTATGCAAGCAAAAGCAAGAAACATACGAATAGATTTTAACCTAGCAACAGTAGCAAAGGTTTCTTCAAAGTCGATACCTTCATGTTGATTGTATCCTTATGTTACCTTCTTCATCAAGTTTGTTTTTAAAGACTGACTTAGTTCCAATCACTGATTTGTTCATTGGACACAAAACTAGTTCCCATACATCGTTTCAATCAAACTAATTTAGTTCCTCTTGCATAGCTATGATCTAAGAACTATCTTCTAGCTCTTTAGAGATATTCTTTGGTTCAACTTGAGACATGAATGCCATATGATTCATGCTTCTTACTGATGATCGAGTCTTTCTTCCTTCTATTATGTCTCTAATAAGAAAACTTTCTCGATATGATGCTTCATTTGTCCATTCTTTAGGAAGATTACTCTTATCTTTTGTTTCAGGAATATTGTTACTTGCTAATGGAAGATCATTAGGTTTAATATCCTTTTCTCCAGAAACTGAGGTAGGACTATTTCTTAGAGAAATCTCATCATCATCTTCATTTGCTGAACTTTTCTTAGAAGTAGAGTTAATCTCATCAAAATACAATATGAATAGATTCCATAACAATTGATTTTTGTTTGTTAAAAATTCTAAAAGCTTTACAATTAAGAGAATATCCCAAAAATATTCCTTCATCACATTTGGAATCTAACTTTCTTAAGTTTTCTCTATCATTAGAATAAAACATCTACAGGTTTTCTTCCTTTCCACAGCTCATAAGATGTTTTTTCCAAACCAAGTTTGATTTGATAGCGATTTCGGATGTAACATGAGATACAAACAGCTTCTGCCCAAAAGTTCTTAGGAAGGTTGTTTTCACATGGGAAGGTTCTTATCATTTTGAAGAGGGTATTCTTTCTCTCTACAATCCCATTTTGTTGAGGAGTTTTATGAGTAGAGAATTTATGTGATATTCCTTCCTGATTGTAAAAATATCAAATTCTTTTTGAAATTCATTACCATGATTACTTCTAATAGATACAATGGATAAGCTTTTCTCATTTTGTATTTTGCAAGAAACAGATTTAAATATTTCAAAACATTCTTCTTTGTCTGTAAGGAAGAATACCCACGTGTATCTAGAAAAGTCATCAATGATGACAAAACCATAGTATTTCCCTCCAAGACTTTTGGTTCGAATTGGCTCAAACAAATCCATGTGTAGCAGATCAAGAGGTCTGTTTGTAGAAATATATTCCTTTGACGCAAAGGATGTTTTTGTTTGTTTGCCTCTTTGACATACTTCATATATATGATAATTTTCATATTTTACCTGAGGAAGCCCAATTAAAAGATCCCTTTTAGAAATTTTTGATATTAACCTCATTTTAACATGCCCTCATCTATTATGCCATAGCCAATTCAGATCACTAGTGGAAGATAGACATTTATGTTCCTTAGGATGATGGTTAATGACAAGTTTGTAAACATTTTCATGTCTTTGTCCATAAATCAAAACATGAGTATCTTTTATATATTATGCATTTTGAAGCTTCAAAAACTACTTTATGCCCTTTGTCACATAATTGACTAATGCTCAAAAGATTTTATTTAAGGTTTTTCATAAAGTACACATTATCAATAAACAGAGAGGAAGTTATTCCTACTTTTCCTATACCCATTATTTTTCATTTAACATATCTCCAAAAGTGACGTTCCCTATTTCTTTAGAAGAAAAACAGACGAAGTTGCTACGATCTCCTGTCATATGATTTGAACATCCTAAGTCTAGAAACCATTGTCCTTTCTTTACTCTTTCCTTAAGAGGAACCTCATGACTTTCTTCCTTTAAGCTATCTTCTTCAGCTATCAGACATAAGTTAGCAATTTCTAGATCTTCATCAGATTCTTCCAATAATTCATCATCACTCCTAATGGCATTAGCAACCATGGCCTTCTTATTTCCTTTGTTTCTCAGTTGTGGACAATTTGCTTTTATATGCCTAGTTTTTTTTTTTTTCACATTCATAGCATTTTATAAGATCTCTAGGAGAGTCAAACCTTGAGGAACTTTCTCTTGCTCTTCTTTTGTTCTGTTGTCTCCTCTTGAAGTATGTATACATCCTTCTAGTGATCAATGCCATTTCTTTATCATTAGGATGATCTTCATAGGATTTGCTATCCTTAGGAGGATTCTATTCTTTAACTTTGAGGGCTATTTTAGGTTGTTTCTTGTTGCCTTCTATTTCTTCTTCAGGAAGGTGCTCTCATATGCAATGAGATTTCCCTTAAGCTAATCCAAGGTTAGTGAAAAGAATTTAGAGCTTTCAGTGATAGCAGTTACCTTAGATTTCCAGGGAGCTGTTAGACTCATGACAATCTTTTCAACCATATCTTTATCTATGTTGTGTTTTCCCAGAGCATCTAGGTCATTCATGATATTTTCAAATTTGTTGAATGTGTCTAGTATAGGTTCTCCCTCTAATTGGTGAAACAGACTAAATTCCTTTGATAGGGCTACAACACGTGCTCTTTTCATATCTTTTGTTCCTTCATAAGTTAGCTTTAATTTTTCCCACATTTCTTTAGCTGTTGTACATTGAACAAGTCTTTTGAATTCTTCTGAGTTTACAACATAATAAAGAATATTGATGGCTTTATAATTAAGCTCATCCTTTTGATGATCTGCCTCCTTCCATTTTGTTTCAGGCTTGAGAACTTCATTGCCATCTTCCTGCTTTTTCATAAGGATAATTTGTCCCTTTTCAATGACTTGCCATATTCTTTTGTTAGTTTCTTAAATGAATATTTTTATTCGAGCCTTCCAATAAGAGTAGCTTGTTCCAAAAATAATATGGTCTAGATATAGATTATCCCTCGAGTCCAGGAGCAATATTCATCTTTTCAGGATCTTTTCTCTTGGTAGTGAAACATGTATATTTAGAGACCAAAGCTCTGATACTAGATGTTAGACAAAAAGAAACATAAGAATAGGGATTGAATTGTGTTCCCAAAAAAAAATCTTCTTTTTTTCTTTTTTTGCTTGAGTGATAATAGTATGAAATATCTTGAAAGATAGAGAGAGAGACAATGATACACATGATTTAAAGAGGTTCAAATTCCTTTTGACAAAGGATCCTACGTCTTCTCCCTCAGCTCACTGCTGAGGATCTATATAAAAATTTATATGAGATTTACAAGATAACCCTTCAAGAGACAAGCCTCCTGACTTTTATACAACAACCCTCTCAGGGAAACCTCCTGGCTTTTACACTCTATACTTGAGATACAGGCAATACTCAAATCAAACCAATCTTATACAGGGGAAACAACTCAATAAGAACTCCTACTGACTTCTTTCTCTTAGAAACATAAAGTTGATCTTATGAGGCATTTATTAAACAAGGACTCTTGAACTCTCCATTTTTTACACAATAGAAAGATTAACTCACACAGAGCAACAAATGAGACTATAAAATCAAAGAAGAAGCAGATGAAGAAAAACTTTTCTCGTAATAAATTTCTTGAGTGTAATCAATGTATGACCATGAAGATGACTATGCTTTAAATAGGGAATCAAGAAGGTATTCGTTATTCGGCAAGAGAGAGAGCGAAAGGAGCCTTTCGAAATCTCAGTTTGGATCACCAATGGGAATGGAGTATTTAATGTTTTGCTTCAGCCATAATAATCCTCCATTAATACTTCTTCAAGGAGATGGCAGCAGAAGGGATGATATGAGCTCCAAGGGTACAATACGCAATTTCTAACAACTGACACCCACTTTTACACACTAGCTCTTTTATCTTTCATGTAAGATAAGTTGACATGTACTGAAGATATAGGATAGCGAGCCAAGTCAGATTCATAAGTGGAAAGAGAATATATAATGCTATTGGGCTTAATGTTCTAAAATATATTTTGGGCCCAAAACCAAATATTGTCCATTATCAAAAACTTGGGCTAGGCTTTAAAAATATTTTATTCCAATAGAAAAAAAATGAGAGAAATGAGGGGGTGGCATCTATATATATCCCTAAGGGTTAAATTACAATTTTGCCCTCTAGTCAACCCCGATCAACTACAGTAATGGCAAATCCGTAAATTTTTCAACTTGAGTATTTCTCATACTCTAGGCACTACACAATTTTTTCTTATTACATTTTAATTCCTCCTTGGACTTAGTAATCATCTGGCTCCCTCAGTGCCACGTGTACACTTCCCCAGTCCCCAGTCACTAAATATTCTCCCCGAGTTGCCACCTCTAACCTCACATTCCTTACTAAGTAACCAGAAAAATTTCTCCCGTATACGAATTATTCCTTAAAATCAAACTAAACTAATACATGAGAACCGCGAGTATTGCAATTTTGCTCTTCTTTCCTTAACTTTACTGTTTTTTTTTAACTACATGGATTTGATTAGTTTTTAGTACACCAATTATATTTTTAGTGCAATACAAGTCAACTTTTCTACTGCATCCAAGAAGTATTAGTATACTACTATCATTTTTAGTACACTAAGAACTATTACAAAACATATTTTAAAGACAAAGAATTTTAAAATTATATATTTGCTCACATACACTTATTCACCCCATTTAAATGTATCATCACCACTTGTTCAAAGGAGACTGGGAGCAAGCTCCAATATTGGCAAGACAATTAGTGTAATTATTAAATTCCCTTAGCACGTGCTTGATGTGGTAATCACCATATTTGTAATATCTCAAAAATTTTGTTTTCTTTTTTAAGGTAGATAGATAATTTTTTGTGAATTTTATCAAGATCAATAATTAATTAATAAGTGAGTTAGAAAATTTTAAACGAGTTTTGAATGTATTAGCTAATAATAATAACAATAACAATAACAATAACAACAACTACCACTACAACAATATTAAAATTTTTCGACATAATCTTCCTATCAACTACCTTTTGACAATTTTTTAAAATTTTTTATTCTTGGTTCCGACTAATTTTAAGTCAAAATCAAACAAAAGTTTTGTTCTCATCTTTTTCTTGTAAGTCCAGACTGTATTTATTCATGTTTCAACTAAAATTCAGTAGGAACATGAATAAACATTAATTATGAAATAATTGTTTATTCAAATTCATAAGTAGTGAATCTTTTCCATATTTATATATATGTACAATTAGAGCATTAAATTGTAAGTATGTTTCTAAAAACAAAATTATTACATAATTTTATAAATAAATTAATCTAATTATATATATATATATATATATATATATATATATATATATATATATATATATATATATATATATATATATATATATGCTATTTGACGTCAGACAACAAAAGAAATATATTGAGATAACATTTAACTTTTTAATAGTTTAAATTAGTAATATATATGTTTATTTTATGGTAACATTTTTTAGTTTATTATTTTTTAATACTTTTATTTACTATTATGTATTAAAATTTTTAGTTTTAAATTGTATTTTTGCACACCACTATTTTTTTTCTTTTGCATTTAATGTTTCTTATTGTCAATTAGTGGAAAAATTAACTTTAGTTTAATTAAGTTTTTGTTGTGAATTATTGAACAAATTAATAATTAAAGTATTTTCAACTTTTATTCATAAAAAATTAATAATTAAGGTATTTTTGTTGTGAATTATTTTAATTTATTAGCCAATATGAATAAGAAACATATAAAAATAATTGTTAATTAAAGATGGGGCCTTTCAAAAAGGCTGCAAACTGCAATTTATCCATGTACTGGCAAACAAATTTGCAGCAGCTTTAAGTGAGGTCAGTGTCATACATATATCTTCTCACTTATTCTTCTTAACCCGTAACTTGCATTTTTTTTTTCTTCGATTTCTTTCTTCTTCCCACGCTTCTTTCTCCGTGAAAAGGCCAAGATGACCATTCTATTATATTCAAAGCTTCATTTTTATCACTAAACCTCTTTCTATGGTCAATGCATTTATTTTCGGTGCTTACAACTAGTTTAATTTCTTTAGTTTGAGACTTTGGGTCATTGACATTAGTTGAAGAAGACACTTTTACTACTAGGGTAGGTGAAAGGTTGTTGCGAAGCATTCATCTCTTTAACGTTTGCTTCTGCTAGGAAGGATGCTTCATGTATGTATGGATGTTTTATGGCTAGGAATTGTGAAACTTGAAAATTTAAGATCAGTGAGGTAAGTTGCATTTGAATTCTAGTTTGAAGACCTACAATTTTGCTAGACGGTTGTTATTAGACTTTTTGACATCCATACACCACATTTAAATTTAAATTATGCCAACATCCCATTTTTTATTTAATTGTCCAATCTAGACCACTTTAACTATGGTCGAGATCCGTTTGTAAGTGTGTCGCCCTTGTTGCTTTTGATTGACACCATTAGTGTCGCCTTTTTTAGGGGCAAAAAAAGTTTGCACGTGTCAATCTAATACAACCGGTGTTGCCCCGGACAGGGGTGACATGCGTGTCACCCGTGTCAAGGGCAACATACTGGCTATACGATGCATTGACCATTCAGGTCCCGTGCCTCTTCTTCTTCTCCCTTTTCTTCTTCTTCCTTCTTTTTTCTTTCCCTCTACTACTCCCTCCCCCCGCCGCCCCTCTCTTCTCCACTACTGTCACCTCCGCGCCCTCCTCCACTACTGCCCCCTAGGCTTGCCCACGCCTTTCTTCTTCTCTTTCCCTTTCTTCTTCTTTGTTCTTTCCTTATGCTCTTCTCCTTCCCATTTTCTTCTTCCCACCACCACAAAACACCACCTACAGATCTTCTTCCCACCACCACAAAACACCACCTCCAGATCTTCTTCCTTTCCATTTTCAAGTGTTGTGGTAATTTTTTTTTGTATATCTGAATATTAATATTTTCTTAAAAAATATTATTTTTAATTTTTACTTAATCTGTTTGTATTTTATTTTGTTGTATTAGGAAAGTGTACATGGCAATTTTTTATCTCCCAAGTTATCTTTTATACATAATTATCAAGATACATTTTTTTCCATATTTTTCTATTGGGTTTTAATTTTAAATAATTTATTACGAATATGTAAGACTTTTTTTTATTATTACAATAATTAGGAAAAATTTGAGATGTGTTTGATTTAATTAATCTAGGATTTTAATTTGTTTTAATAGTAATTATTAATTTAAGGTTGGTTTGATTAATTGTTGTTTGATTTAATTAATTGTTGTAATAATTAATTTAGTTGATTTGTAGTTGTTGTGTTTTTCTAATTAGTTTAGGGTCTTGTAATTATGAATTAGGAATTTTTTAATCTTTATATGGTTGTTTAAGTTTTAATAATATTCTTTACATATTAAAATTGTATATGTTATTAATGTTATATTGTTGCTTAAATTGTATTTATTTTATGAATAATTATGATAATTGTTGTAAATAATTATTTTTGGATAATAATGTTTGTTTTTGACTCTTTACATGATTGGTTATAATGTAGTAAAATTTTGTACACAATAAAAATATATGTGTTTTTAATTTTGGATATTTATGTTTATAACAATTATTTTTATAAAATAATTTATGTGTAATTAATTTGAAAAAATTATTTCTTGTACAATTAGGAAATTTTTTAATTATTAACTTTAAATAATTATGTTAGTAGCAATCAATTTAGGTTAATTCTAGTTTTTGCTATATTTTTAAAGGAAATTTTAGAGTTTTTGAATATAACATGTTTTTTTTTTCTTTTCTATTGTAAAAAAATGTATGTGTTCATAATTTTAAATATTCATTTTTATAACAATTAGTTTTATAAAATATTTAAGTGTTATTAATTTGAAAAAAATATTTCTTGCATATTTAGGACACTAATTGTTATAAATTTTAAATAATTATTTCAAAATAAAATTGTAGGTGATTTTTAGTTCTTGTTATTACTGTTTTAGTATAGGATTTTTAGATTTGAAATATTTTTTTGTTTTTTACTTTTTTAATTCTTGTTATTAATTTTAGTTTTATTTATCCTTACTTTTTACATGCTTGCTTAAATATTTATTTTTAGATGGTGTGATTTTTTTTATTAGGTTGTTTGAAATATTAATTTTTGTTTACTCTCAACTTTAGTTTATTATGCTTAATTTTCATTAATTCTGATAAAGAAAAATAATATCTATATCTTATTGTTATTATTTTTAAATTATAGTAATTATAATGGCACAAGATATTAAAAGCTCTGTGCCAAACCTCGACCCTGAAGATGAATCAATCTTGTACTTATAAAAACAATACATTTTTTAGGTTGTGTGGGCAAGAGAGGTAATTGTGCATATATAATTAATTTTGTTCATATAATTTCTAATGCTATAATAATACTGACCTGATTAATATTATGGTGACAGGATGATCGCATATTCACCAAGGTGCGACGGTGTTACGTCTATGCATGAAATTTTTACCCATACATGGCTTTAGTTCCCAATCTCGAGGAGGTTGGATTTTATGGCGCGTCACGCGTGGGAAACTTTGAAGTAGACTACGAATTAATTGCCGCACTGGTAGAGTGGTGGAGACCCAAGACCCACACTTTTCATCTACCTGTTGGTGAGTGCATGATCACCTTACAGGATGTGGCCATCCAGACTGGCCTACCGATTGATAGTCTCCCCGTGGTTGGGAAGTCCCAATATAATTAGAGGCAGCTATGTCAGGAGCTGCTTGGAGTCACACATCTTAAGGAGGTCATAAAGGGATGACGTATATCCCTCTATTATCTTGGGACTTAATTTGGTCAGATCATTCCAAATACGACAGAGCAGCAACTACAGCAGCATACTCTGATGTTCATTATGAAATTAATAGGGGGCATGCTCATTATGATACAGTAGGCATGTATGTTCACCTTATGTATCTGCCCTTACTATGGGATCTACATGCTGCTAGTCGCTATAGTTAGAGCTCGACAATACTAGCATACCTATACCGCGAATTATGCGGAAGCAAGAATGTCGACAAGAAAAAGATTGCAGGATGTGTATACCTGCTACATGTCTGGGCATGGGATCGCTTTCCACAGATCTAGCCCCACATCCGAGGTCGACACGAGGCATGGTTGGATCCAGATGGAGAACAAGTGATGTATCCTGGTCCTCTACCTTTAGGTTTTAGGTAGGTATTTAGCATCACGTGTATTATATATCATATAGTTTATTGTATTTTGCATACTTTAGTTCAACTTGCCATATAGGTTGAGCGATTTTAAAGGTCTGGGAAACCACCCACTACATCTTCTCAGACAATATCGCAAGACACTCGCCTCTTTGACAGAGAATGATGTAAGTTCTTAACATGTAATATCATTTGTTTTCCTTGAATATTTACCTTCTATCTATAATATTTCTCAACCAATTATGTAGCAACCATACCACGGTGATGTGTGCACACAGCTGATACCACATTATTGTTTTGATGGTGCTAACATCTGGCAGGTTGTTGTGCCTCTGATATGTTTTCATATCATTGAGTGGCACTAGCTAGATAGGTGTCTTCACTAGTTCGGGTGAGATCGACCTATCCTGTTACCCTCGCAGACAATGATTGGCAGCACACGCAGACTTTGAAAGGGAAGCATGTTATGGATTAGGAGCTTGAATAGCAAGAGTATATCGCTCTGTGGCACGCAATGAGGGAGAGGATAGTCACTGCACCCCCTTCTCTAGGAATAACTACGGAGAGACTCCGAATATAAGGAATAGTATTGGTGCATCACACGCAAGTGGATGTCTCCTCAGACAGCCGCAGTGGTGGCTCAGGTAAGTTTATATTTAGTATTGTCATTGTTATTCTATGTACTTATATTTATGTAACTTTATTATTTTTCTACAGCTGGATGTACACGAGACCATGTACTTTGAGACCTTCTAGCATGGACTAGAGGCGAATGTCGAGCCAAGATCACGGATGGGCAAAATTCAAAATTTCACCTCAGACATCATGTGGGCCCTAGGTCAGGATCACCAGCTACAACAATGTGCCACTGTTGGGCACAAAGCACCGATAGCCACTCTTGTACCGTTGCCAGATCCTGGTGCTAGATGACAAAGCCGTCGACGAGCTGGTTATAGACAGATGCGAAGAACCATGCACCAGTGAGTTGATGATGTAGATGTACCCACACCGCCTCCAGCTCCTTCGATCCCACCAGTCCAGACACCTACATGCATCGATAAGGGGTCATCTGTGTTGTGAAAAATGGAATATTTCAAAAAGAATATTTTAAATTGTTGTGAAAATAATTTTAGAAAAATAATTTAATTATTTTCATACTTATCTGACATGGTGGGAATTATGTTTGTTATACATAATTATCCGCTTATTTTAAATTTAATTATAATCTTATTTTTATAACTAACCATCACCCACTATCTCCACTATCCCATGATCAATTTGTTATAATTATCCTTTTATATTTAATTATAAATTAATTGTCTCTTTTTGAGATATTTATCCCCCATATCTTGCTTCTAGTTTTGAGATTTCTAACCTAACCTTTGTGATATTAGGTTACACAACTTTTCTTTCTCTGCTGTTTTGTGACCTGGGTTTTATCCCAGAAGGGCCTGTTTTATCCTGGGAGGAAAGCCACGAATCTTTCCTTAAGGACAGTGTCAACCAGAGCACGACTCAGGCTATGTTTGTCTTGATAATTTCCTCAATTTTTCCAACAATCTTAAGAAAAGTTTACACAATGCAACCCAAAAAAATTGAGGAAAGGATGGATATTCCATGTCACCTCCATTTCAGTGAGGGAGTGAGTGAGAAGCCCATAGAAGAATTACGATCTTAGAAGATCCAAGAGAAATACGCACAATGGGAGTGGATTTGAGCTCACAAGAATGCCTTTTGCCTCTCATGTTCTCCAAGCCGCAAGTGCACGAGTTCACCTGTGGAAAGTAGCGCCGGGGGTCACGCAACGAGATCGACAGCTGAGTCAAATTGCAGTAATGGTGCCATCTGTGGTGGCAGGGAGTAGTGGTGATGCTGTTTGTAACAAGATCAACGTCGCCGACTGTGGTGGGAGTCGACGGGGCATCGCCGAGTTCAACCTCCAACAACGCCGTAGCCACAAGTTGGAACTCCAACAACGAACCTTGAATATAGAATGGCGATATGACCAGAAAACCCAGAAATAAATACTGAGAGTACCTCAAAAAGGTACCGTTATTGCTTTCTCACCTTGATATTGTTTATGCAACCCTAATGCCGTATATGCGTATTTGGGTTCTTTTCATTTAATGGATGAATATTGCTAAAAGAAGGGAGTATGGTAATTACTAATTATTGTGTTCTATTTCAATCTGGTAATAATTGTGAATACCATGGGGTTTTGAGTCCTGAATGATATTATTGATTTATTATATATGTGGGTGAGATTCTGATTTATATATATATATATGTGTGTGTGTGTGTGTGTGTGTGTGTGTGTGTGTATTATATATATATATATATATATATATATATGTTATTTCTCTGTAATTTGTAAGGTATCTGTGAGTGGATGCTGAGACTATGATTTGGACAGTGAGTTTGATGAAAATTTGTTTTCAATTAAAAGCGAATCATGGTGACTTTTTTCTTTAACTCAAAAGGGTGGTTCATTTTTTTTAGTGAAACAATGATTCATGGTTCGTTAAAATGAAATGTGATTAATAATTTTAATATTAATTCGATTTTGACGCTTGTAATTCTTAAAACTTGACTTATTAGAAATCAATTTATTGTTTTAAATTTGAAAGTATAAAGTTTCGTGTCATTTTAGATTATAACCCCATGTGTGATCCTGAAACTTTGGAATTTGCTTAGGCTTATTCTATCTTGCAAGCCTGTCAAATTAAAATATGATATATATGTATGTATTAGTGTGTGTATATTAGTTATATATATCTCGGTGTGTGTGCATATCTGTGTGTGTATACAAGTTATATATATGTTATATATGTGTGCATATCAGTTTTATATATATATATATATATATAATATATATATGCACATGGGTGTGCGATTTTTTTTTTTAATCAATGTGCATATCATAATGAGGTGTATATATATATATATATACAAAAATAAAATTTGTAGCTTTGATGATGATTTTTCAAAGTGGCTTTCATGTTAAATGGTGTTTTTGACATGATGATATTTTTATTTTTTTAACGTTATTTATTATGAGGAAAATGATACATAATATTGTGAGAGAATCACATATATATGAAATATGTTATCTTGTGTGCTAGTCTTTTCCTCATTATTGAGACTGTTAAAGTGTATATATATATATATATATATATATATATATTTATTTGTGAAATATTTGAGAAAATGCATATATTTATATACTTGTGGTATATTTTAGAAAATATATGTATAAATATATTTTGGACTTTAAGAAATTTCATATAAAGACTTTCATATGAATAGTATATTTTTAGGTGAAAGAAATTGTGGATTTCTTGAAAATGGCACTATAACCATCAATGTGGGGGTTATAGAGTTTTACAAATTCAACATGTTTTCACTTAAATTATTATTGTTGTTAAACAATATTATAAATTATATTTGTCATTTTGGAACCAAATTTTTGTGACCTTTGTGACCAAATTTGTGAACATTGGCATATAAAATTTTGGGTCAATTTGGAAATTGAAAAAAAAAAATTCATCTCATTGAGATGATGATATACCGTTAATTTCTAAATTGAGGAAGCCATCTCATTGAGATGATGATATGCCATATGTAAAAATTAAAGTAAGCATTTTCAAATACTAATTTTTTATGACTTTTTTATTGTACAAAGAGCCACAATAAATTTTAATATGTTAGGTCAATTTTAAATTGACAATGCCATCTCATTGAGATGATGATATGTCATAAGTAAGAATTGGAGTAAGTATTTACAAATGCTAGTTTCTTACAACATTTTTATTGTGCAAAGAGGTACAATAGTGATAAGTTATTGGTCACAAAAATTTTGAGATTGAGAAATTCCAAAATGATTATGTGTAATTATTTTCTTATATAATATTATTATATGGTGGATGAATATATTTGTGCATATATATTATGTGTTTGAATACCCACTTATAATAATTTTGAAACTTTATATGAGTTAATTATGTACTAAATTAAGTACATACAAGTTGTGGTATTATACTTCTTCAAATTCTAAAATATTTAAAAGTGTGGAGGTATTTTTTAAGCTTATATTGTGCTCTATGAAAAGATTTTTTTGAGTATTTCTTTTATACCAACAAGGGTGAGATTTGTAAGTATGTTGTTATAAAACTATACAAATTTTTGTAAAAATATTTTGGTCAATAGTTAATGTTATTGTAGTTTAATAAAAATTTTAAGGGTTTAATATATTTGAATATTGAGGATATCTTATAAATTTCTATTGACATAACTATTGATAATATGAAAAGACTTTCTTAAAACTTATGTGTGAATATTCAACCTTTTAAATGTTGAAAATTGTGTTTGTGAAATTTTTGAAATTTTACAATAAAATTTTATGGTCATATTATTATGAGCTTTTTAAAATATAAGTTTTATGGCAATATTACTGTGAGCTTTCTAAAGCTATGTTAAATATAAATTTTCACTTTGTGAACTTGTTTTTAATTCTACATTTCAAGTTTTGGTGAATAGTCAAAAGAATTAAAATCAAAATGGGTTAGTAGATTTTTTTTTTAATTTTATTCTTACTATTGTAGGCTTTATAAAGTGATGTGAAAAATTGTACTTTGTGAAAAGTACTTTAAATTGTGAAACGGTGCCAATATCTAGTTTAGATATTTGATGACCTGTTTAAGAAAGACATGGGTGAAGTAAGTGTGACTTAAAGGTTGAAATCATAAGAAATAAAGGTGATAGCCTTTTGTTGTCACAAGAACATCATGTTCAAAAGAGTTCAAAAGTTTGATCAATTTTATGACAAACTATGTGAATATGTCTTATGATTTTAACACTCAATTAAGAAAAATAGAATTGAGTCTACTTTTGATGAGCTTCACTTAACCTGACATATTATTTGTTGTATGTCAGATGAATGTCTAAATACACAATCCTAATGAAAATATGAGAGGTATCATGAATCATGATATCATATAAAGTGGATTTTCTGTTGTATTAGAAGAATACAATGATGTTAACTGAATCTCTGAATTCAGATGAGAAAAAAAAAATCACTAATTGTTAAACCTCACCTTTAGTGGTGAGACGATATTTTTAAGAGAACAACTGTACAAATTTATAGACTTACTCTAAAATTAGAGTTGGTTAAAAATGAGACTAAGTGGTTGATAAACTTCTTAGCAAATTTATCCATTGGGTATGAGCCCAATGATGTTTGTAGTGAGATTGCTAAGTGGCAATAACCATTGTAAAGAGTAAAACTTTTAATGGTAAGAGCAGCCACTTGTGTTTGTGACATAAAGTTATTTAGTAGCTACTAAGAGATGAAATAAGAGATACTGATCAGTTATGTGAGGCCAAAAGTGAATTTGGCTAATTCTTTGACTAGACATGCATGTAAGAAGGAAATAAGTCCTTCACACACCGAGGGGAATGGACTTAAGCCGATTGAAATTAATAGTGACGGTAACCCAACCTTTGTGATTGGAGACCCCATGAAGAAGGTTCATATGGGTAATAACAAGTCATCTATTAATTCTGCTAGTACTAATCATGTGATCATGAAGGCTGTCCTTGAAGAAGAAGAGGCTGAATCTATACTTGGGCCAATAACATGTTCAAGGGCCAAGAAGCATCAAATGGGATTGACTTGAGTTTCTTTACTTGTGTGCAATGATGGGCTGGGCTAAATCAGAAGCTTGGACTTTGAAGAATAAAAGAACTATAGATTTTTCTTATTTTTTTAATAATTTTCGTGCATGACTTTTTGGGATATAAAATCTGATGTAATTTAATGTTTTCAGAGTTGCTGTAGTGTCATTTAGCTTTCCAAGTGGTTGTAGTTGTTGTTGTTGTATTAATGAGGTGGTTATAGGGTGGCTGTAGTTGTTATAGGCTAGGCTCATTAATGAGGTGGCTGTAGGTTGACTATAGTTGTTGTAGGCTCATTAATGAGGTGGCTATAGGGTGGCTGTAGTTGTTGTAGGCTCATTAATGAGGTGGCTATAGGTTGACTATAGTTGTTGTAGGCTCATTAATGAGGTGGCTGTGGTTGCATTAATGAGGCAGCTGGCTTTTGTTATCTAGAAAAGGGAACTTGCCCCCTTGTGGCAAGATAATCAGATTTGAGTGAATTATATTTCAGATTGCTTTGTGTACATCTATCTTCTCTTATCTAACAATTGTGTTAGTGTGGCGAGAAAATCTCAGAATTCTTATCACTCCCATTCCGTTCTCTAATCTGGGGTGTGGCGAATTTCACCCATCTTAATTTGATTGTGGCCCCATAGGCTTATCAATTTAACTGAGTTGGTTTCTTCTCTTTATTTTCCTTGTGGTACAAATAGTGTCCTCTTTTAGGCACATCATATTGGTATCAAAGTGGTGGTTTCGTGTGGGAAAACTCTTGTAACTTGAGAGTAGAACACTTAGAGAGAGAGATCATGTCTGGAGATAACAGTTCTGAACTTCCAATTCCAATGGGGCTTACTTTAGAGCAAGCTCAAATTCTGAAGTTGGAAAGGTCTCAAAGTCAAATGGAGAGATCTCAACAACAAATGATGGAGCGGTTGGATCGTTTGGTAGAACAAATGGAGAGGCTAAACCGTCAACCAAGGCGTGGGCAGCGAAGAAATAGAAATAAAGAGCAATCGGACCAAGAAAGCAATACAGAAGATGAAAGGTCTCCAAGGCCAAGGAGGCAGCAAAGAGAGCAAGAATTGAAGATTAAGATAAAGGTCCCTACTTTCAAGGGAAGTAGCTCTCCAGAGGAATTTTTGGAGTGGGTGCAGCGTGTAGAGAAGGTCTTTGAGTGCCATGAGTACTCGGAGGCAACCAAATGTCGTCTTGCAGCCATTGAATTCACAGATTACGCCAATTTATGGTGGGAGAATTTGAAGAACCAACGGAGGAGAGATGGTGAGGAAGAAGTTAGAAATTGGAGGCTAATGAAGAGACTTATGCAAAGAAGATTTGTGCCAGAATATTACAAGCAAGAGCTCTTCTTCAAATTTCAATCTTTGAGACAAGGAGGTATGTGTGTAGAAGACTATGTGAAAGAGTTTGAGATGCTAATGATTCAATGTGAACTGAATGAACCTCAAGAGCAAACAATTGCAAGGTTCATTGGTGGTTTGCATAGTGAGATTGGTGATTTAGTGGAACTACAAAATTATGTAACCTTAGAGGATGTTATTAAACTTGCAATCAAGGTGGAGAGACAAAGGAAAAGAGTTTCTAGTAAGCAAATGTCACAGCCAGCTAGAAACAAAATCACAAATTTCTCTACAACACCATCATGGGTTGCATCTAAAGGAGAAGAAAGAAAGGTAGAGAAGAAGGAGTCTTCAAAACTTCCATCAAGTTCATCAAAAGGGAAAGAAAAGGGAGCTAATTCAGAACCTCCTAAAAGGAGTAGAGATGTAAAGTGCTTCAAATGTCTTGGTCATGGGCATTACGTATCTGAATGTCCAAACCGTAGGGTAATGATCATCCAAGACACGCATGGAGAAGTGGTAAGCGAAGATGAGGCAGTCATTGAAGGAGTTATGGAAGAATGTTCTGATAAGGAAAACATGGAGTATGCTAATGAGGGAGAACTCCTTGTCATAAGGCGTGCTCTAAACTTGCAAGCTAAGCCTAGTGATGAGTAAAGGGAGAACATTTTTCACACAAGGTGTACTGTTGAAAAGAAGGTTTGTGGTGTAATTATAGATGGAGGGAGCTGCACAAATGTGGCTTCTACTACTTTGGTGGAGAAGTTGAATTTAGCCACAACTGAACACCCTTATCCTTACAAATTGCAGTGGCTAAATGAAGATGGAATTGTGAAAGTCACTAAACAGGTTGTTATGCCATTTTCTATTTGGAAAAATTACAAAGATAAGGTACTATGTGATGTTGTTCCAATGAGTGCTAGTCATTTGCTCTTGGGAAGACCATGGCAGTATGATAGAAGAGTTTTGCATGGGTTTAAAAACACATATTCCTTTGAGAAAGATAGAAGAAAGATTGTGTTAGCACCATTGAGTCCTCAACAAGTGAAGATACATCAACAAGAAGCTGAAAGGAAGGATAATTTACTTGCCAACAAAAGAGACATTGAGAGAGCTTTATCCAGCTCTAATTTAGTTCTTTTATTGCATTTGAAGGAGATAGTACCAGAAATTGTGGGATCACTTCCACCACAAATTCAAAGGCTCTTGGAAGAATTTCGTGATGTATTTCCAGAAGAACTACCAAAGGAATTACCACCAATTCGTGGTATTGAGCACCAAATTGATCTTGTACCAGGAGCTGCCTTACCAAATAGGCTAGCTTATAGAATAAATCCGGATGAGGCAAAGGAGTTGCAACGTCAAGTAAATGAGTTTCTGGAAAGAGGATATGTTCAGGAGTCCATGAGTCCTTGTTCAGTACCGGCCTTATTGGTGCCAAAGAAAGATGGGACCATGAGGATGTGTGTGGATAGCAGAGCAATCAACAAGATTACAGTCAAGTATCGTTATCCCATTCCAAGGTTAGATGACATGCTTGATGAATTACATGCTCCAAAGTGTTTTCAAAGATAGACTTGAAGAGTGGTTATCACCAAATTCGTATGAAGGAAGGAGATGAATGGAAGACAGCCTTTAAGACAAAAAATGGGCTGTATGAATGGAAGGTCATGCCATTTGGATTATCCAATGCCCCAAGCACCTTTTTGAGGCTAATGAACCATGTGCTTCAAAAATTTATAGGTATGTTTATTGTCGTTTATTTTGATGACATTTTGGTTTATAGTAAAAATTCTGAAGAGCATGAAGAGCATTTGAGGCAAGTATTTGAAGTATTACGAGAACAAAAGCTATTTGGCAATTTCAAGAAGTGCCAATTCTGTCAAGACCAAGTTATTTTCCTTGGTTATGTTGTCTCTCAACATGGGGTGCACGTGGATGAGGAGAAAATAAAAGCAATCAAGGAGTGGCCAATTCCTAAAAGTATTTCTGAGGTACGAAGTTTTCATGGCCTTGCTTCATTTTATAGACGATTTGTGAAGAATTTTAGCACTATTCTTGCACCATTAACTGTATGCATCAAAAAAAAATTGTGAGTTTAAATGGACTGAAGCTACACAAAAGAGTTTTGACTTAATCAAGGAGAAATTGTGTTCAGCACCTATTCTAGCTCTTCCAGATTTTTCAAAGGTATTTGAGATTGAATGTGATGCATCTGGAGTAGGGATTGGAGCTGTCTTAATGCAAGATAAGTGTCTCATTGCTTATTTTAGTGAGAACCTTGGTGGAGAAAGTCTGAATTACTCAATCTATGATAAAGAGTTCTTTGCACTAATTCGAGCTCTTGAGACATGGCAGCATTATTTATTACCAAAGGAGTTCATCATTCACACTGATCATGAATCCCTAAAGCATTTGAAGGGGCAAGGGAAGTTGAATCGAAGACATGCCAAATGGGTTGAATATTTGGAAGCTTTCCCCTATGTAATCAAATACAAAAAGGGAGAGACGAATGTGGTGGCTGATGCATTATCTCGGAGGTATGCTTTGATTTCTCTTTCGAACACTAAACTGTTGGGCTTTGAACTTATTAAGGGGCAATACTTGCTTGATCCTATGCTAGCTAAAATCTATTCAGCTTGTGAGAAAATGGCCATTAAAGGGTTTTATACGCATGATGGTTATATGTTCAAATTTGGAAAACTTGTGATTCCTAATTGTTCTATTAGGGAATTGCTTGTTAGAGAATCACATGCAGGTGGGCTAGCTGGACATTTTGGTGAAAAGAAGACATTTGAAATGTTGAAAGAGCATTTCTATTGGCCAAATATGATGAAGGATGTGCATCGGATTGTAGAAAGATGTGTTGCTTGTAAGAAAGTGAAGAGTAATGAGGCTGCACATGGCTTGGACATCCCATTGCCTGTTCCAGATCAACCATGGATGGATCTAAGCATGGATTTTATGCTTGGATTACCCAGAACACAAAGGAGAAAAGATTCAGTTATGTTGGTTGTTGATAGATTCTCCAAAATGTCTCATTTTATTTCATGTCACAAAACTGATGATGCTTCTCATATTGCTGATTTATTCTTCAAGGAAGTTGTGAGATTACATGGCATTCCAAGGAGTATTGTTTTTTATTGTGATGCCAAATTCTTGAGCTATTTTTAGAAGACATTATGGATGAAGCTTGGAACAAAGCTGCTATTTAGCACAACCTGTCATCCTCAAACTGATGGGCAAACCGAAGTGGTAAATAGATCTCTTTCCACTTTGCTTAGAAGTGTTATTAGTAAAAACTTGAAGAATTGGGATGAGTACTTGCCGCATGTTGAATTTGCTTATAATCGAAGTGTTCATAGTACTACAAAGAAATCTCCATTTGAGGTTGTGGATGGATTTAATCCTAACACACCAGCAGATTTGGCACCTCTTCCAATTAATGAAAAACTTATCTTGGGTGGCAAAAGTAAAGCTGAATTCATGAAGAAAATGCATGAAGCAGTAAAAAAGCAAATTGAGAAGAAGAATGCTGCCTATAAAAAGTCAGTAGATAAGAGGAGAAAGCATGTTCAATTTAGCCCAGGAGATCTTATTTGGATTCACCTACGCAAAGAGAGATTTCCAAACAAAAGGAAGTCTAAACTTATGCCACGAGCTGATGGTCCTTTTCGAGTACTAGAAAAGGTAAATGACAATGCGTATAAAATTGATCTCCCAGGAGATTATGGTGTTTCAGTAACATTCAATGTAAGGGACATAACCCCTTATTTGGAAGATAACATGGAGCTGGATTTGAGGGCAAATCCTTGTCAACCAGGGGAAGATGATGTGATCATGAAGGCTGTCCTTGAAGAAGAAGAGGTTGAATCTATACTTGGGCCAATAACACATTCAAGGGCCAAGAAGCATCAAATAGGATTGACTTGGGTTTCTTTACTTGTGTGCAATGATGGGCTGGGCCAAATCAGAAGCTTGGACTTTGAAGAATAAAAGAACTACAGATTTTTCTTATTTTTTTAATAATTTTCGTGCATGACTTTTTGGGATATAAAATCTGATGTAATTTAATGTTTTCAGAGTTGCTGTAGTGTCATTTAGCTTTCCAAGTGGTTGTAGTTGTTGTTGTTGCATTAATGAGGTGGTTATAGGGTGACTGTAGTTGTTATAGGCTAGGCTCATTAATGAGGTGGCTGTAGGTTGACTATAGTTGTTGTAGGCTCATTAATGAGGTAGCTATAGGGTGGCTGTAGTTGTTGTAGGCTCATTAATGAGGTGGCTATAGGTTGACTATAGTTGTTGTAGGCTCATTAATGTGGTGGTTGTGGTTGCATTAATGAGGCAGCTGGCTTTTGTTATCTATAAAAGGGAACTTGCCCCCTTGTGGCAAGATAATTAGATTTGAGTGAATTATATTTCAGATTACTTTGTGCACATCTATCTTCTCTTATCTAACAATTGTGTTAGTGTGGCGAGAAAATCTCAGAATTCTTATCCCTCCCATTCCGTTCTCTAATCTGGGGTGTGGCGAATTCCACCCATCTTAACTTGATTGTGGCGCCATAGGCTTATCAATTTAGCTGAGTTGGTTTCTTCTCTTTATTTTCCTTGTGGTACAGATAGTGTCCTCTTTTAGGCACATCAACTAATATTTTAGTCCTTTTCCTATGGTGTAAGTATGGAAGTACTAGAATGCATTGATTGAGAGGTTGAGTGAAGCTCTTAATGATTTTCATAGCCCTTAAGGGTGGTGTATTCATTGCAGATACACTTGATGAAATAACCTATATGAATATGGAGTGGGGCCGCTCCTATGAGATCTTGGCGAAATCTCTTGAGCATTCATGAACACCAGGCACGCGCACGGCCGAAAACACACACAACGGCGTTAAAAGCAGAAATTGTAGGGCTGTGATGTGATTGGTAAGATCTCTAGCTTACAATAAGAGTTTGTTGGTTCATAGAAGCTATATGCTTCACCACTGACTCTGTGAGCTATATCTTATTTATCTAGACCTGGTTCATAGTCTAAAAGACACCAGACTCGAAGCATCTATACCCATATGTGTAACCCATAACATTATTTTATTGAAAATATCTTTTTGAAATATGTGGGGGATTGTTGTGAAAAATGGAATATTTCAAAAAGAATATTTTAAATTGTTGTGAAAATAATTTTAGAAAAATAATTTAGTTATTTTCATACTTATCTGACATGGTGGGAATTATGTTTGTTATACATAATTATCCGCTTATTTTAAATTTAATTATAATCTTATTTTTATAACTAAACATCACCACTATCTCCACTATCTCATGATCAATTTGTTATAATTATCCTTTTATATTTAATTATAAATTAATTGTCTCTTTTTGAGATATTTATCCCTCATATCTTACTTATAGTTTTGAGATTTCTAACCTAACCTTTGTGATATTAGGTTACACAACTTTTCTTTCTCTGTTGTTCTGTGACCTGGGTGTTATCCCAGAAGGGCCTGTTTTATCCTGAGAGGAAAGCCACGAATCTTTCCTTAAGGACAGTGTCAACCAGAGCACGACTCAGGCTATGTTTGTCTTGATAATTTCCTCAATTTTTCCAACAATCTGTGCCACCTACATGCACTAGCGAGGGGTCATCCATGCCAGGGATGTTTACATCTATGCCTGACATGTTCACACCCATGACAGGGATGTTTCCTCTTATGGCAGGTATGTTCGCATAGATGCCATCTCATATGTTCACACCGATGACACCTATGTTCGCATCGATGCCTCCTTCTATGTTCCCACTGATGCCTCCTATGCATCCTCCTATGTTCCCACCGGTGCCTCTTATGTTCACCGACGAGGACCCCTCCACACCTCACGAGATATTTATACTAATGTTGGGATTTCCTCAGAGTTCCATGTATCAGTGGTTGAGCAAGAGCTTGACGACCCCGACACATACTCAGGTCCCATTCATTGACATCGGGTTCAGACGATGGTTGGGTTCTGGGACGTAGTCTAGTTTTGCATAATTTTGATTACCTCCTTTGGCCCAGGTTTAGGTTGGATTCACCCAGCCTTAACAATCGGATGATAAGGAGGATGATGACGATGACCAGGACCAGGCAGAGGATCTACAGCCACAGAGAACGAGGAGGCGCACTCGATGTGGCACTGGGAGCCACTTTTAGTAATTATATATAGTTGTTATGTGTGTAATTATATTTAATTGTTATGAGTGTAATTATATTGAGCTTTGTTTGTTAGAAGGTTAATTTTTAAGATGCAATTACATGATTACATTTTAGTGAAAATGTTACTTAAATTTTAAAATACAATTAAACGTTTTCGTCAAGATTGAAAACTCAAATCTTTTTACAATTTCATTGAAAGAGTACGTCTATATAAAATTTAATTAAAATTCACATCTAGATAAAAATATTACATTGACATTTAAAATACAATAAAGAGATTTCGTCTAAATGACATTTAATTAAAATTTACGACTAGAAGAAAATATTACATCAAAATTACATATAAGCATGCAGACCACTGACTATTGAAGCTAATGTCGATTTGGACAAGTATTTTGGTAGTGACCCAATTCTCGACACAAACCACACCTAGGTGGCTCACCATCTACATCTCTCCGGTCCATCTCATTCCTCAACCGCTTAGATTGGGGCCTTTCTACACCTCAGATCTCTTTCGAGTCAAGCACAAATTGGAGTCCCAGTGTCTAAGGCCAATATTCCTCCCCTCTAATTGGGTGGAAGCGACTCTAATATGCAACCACTATTGTGTCATGCCTATATATCGAATCAATGAAATTTGTGAAGGCAATTTTAACATGTAAGCAGGCAACAATGGTGTGTGTGTAAGGAAATCGAAGTGCTTGGAACTCTCCACAATCACAATATCGATCCTCTAACATATTCCTACAACCATGACCAAATTGTCATCGGCATCTGTTGTATGGTTCTTGCACCTTAAGCCACAATGTCATGAGGTTGAGAATTGTTACCACACAGACTGGGGCCTTTGATTTGTGCTTTTTTAACTCATCTAGCACATATTGACAAAATATGTGCTGAGCATTAAACTGGGCACTTGCCTCGCCCAACCTATCGTTGAAGTAAGTCACTAACTTATAGTAAGTGGCTTGAGCCAGTGCTGTGACAGGTAGACTCCTCACCCCCTTTAGGACATTGTTATACACTCAGCCAGGTTGGTCGTCATGTGACCCTAACATCTTCCTTCATTATATGCTCGACACCACAAAGCTCTATCACCTGCATGTTCCACAACCCAATCATACGCGTCCTGGTTAAGCTCTTGAAACTCTATCAACTTCTGCTCAACTACATGTCATTCGTACAAGTAGCCTATACAATTAAACACAACGTAGGTAAGAACGAGTTTACTATACGTAGATCTATAACATAATCACATTTTAAAAGAAATACCTATATTCACAAGTAGTTGCTTCAATCGCTTGTTCTTAAATGTAGTGTTTAAATTACTGGATAAGTGATGCATGCAATGGACGTGAAATCCCTGTAATGGCTGCCAGTCATTGTCTGCTTCATCCAGGACTGAAAGGATGGATGAATGTTTATTTGTAATCAAACAAATGAACATCTCCTTCACAACAAAAAGACACAAACTTTTCAGAAAAAATAACCATGATTTATAATTTTCCTTTTCAACAATTGCAAAGGCAAGCAAAACGATGTGGCGATTCTCATCTTGCCCACAAGCGATTAATAGCTTCCCCTTGTATTTTCCATAAAAGAAAGTCCCGTCCGCTTGAATCATCGGTTTCAAGTATTCAAACGCATCTATGCATGGTTTATATGCCCATAACACCCGACAAAATATTCTTGAGCCATTATCTCGGTCAATGTCCCATTCGTAATCAATCTCAGTGCCCAGCATATATTGTCAAACTACGGCAAACCAATGACCCAACTGCAAATACGATGCCTCCCGATCACCATAGGTCTTGGCTATAGCCTTTTGCTTCGCCATCTATGCCTTCTTATAAGATACGGTATATGCAAATTGATCCTTAATACACTAGATCACTTGAAAGATAAGCATATTTGGAAATTTGTTCACTTGACCCATTATTGCTGTGGTGATCAAGTCAAAGTCCAATTGCCTATGATCTTACGAAATCGACGATGCAACATATGTGTGGTCTCCGTTGTACTTCGTGATCATCCACAAGTCGTAATTCATGTTTAGACAAGCCCTCACCCTCCAATTACATCCGTCTCCAAACTTCATGCACTTCACCTCCACGTATTTCTTTGAAGACTTCTCTACCTTGTAGCTGCTATGCCTCTTGATGTTGTATGTTTTTAGCACACCTATTAGTGATTCCTTGTCTGAAAATAACAAACTGACTGCAAGGTCTGAATCATCATCCCATTTGTGGGCTTCCATGATGTCTGAGATCGGTTCACCTGTTGGAGCTGTATTTGCTTGCATCATATGTGAGGGTAGAGCATAGTAATTGATAGGCTCAGCTTGCTGAACATCAACATATTTGCCCATTAAGTCCTGTATGCTTGCTCCAAACTCTGGTTAGTGAGGCGACAGAATGTTTGTGTCATCCTCAACGTCCTCGATGTCATCGATGTCTGTGTCATCCATAATATCACTAATAAGTCAAGTGGAGAAATGTCCGTATCATCGTCCATAGGCTGAATTTGTGGACAAGCAGGAGAATATGAGATTGACATATGATGCTGAGTAAAGGGTCCGACATCCTCATTCCATGTACTCTGCTCATTTAAATCTAGAATTTCAGAACTGAATTGGACTTCTGTTTCACTTTCTGCATAAATTTCCATAGTTGTCAAAATGCCCACACATTGTAGGTGACAATCAATCATCACTCCTACATCATCGTCGTCGTTTAACTAGAACTCTCCAAACATAAGCGGCGCTATTTGTTGAGGATATCTATATATCAACCGCGATATCTTCTCACTCTACCCCAATCTCACTTTTGGTGGATTAGTTATCTCAAAAGATCTAAAGAAATGTTGTATCTAATTTTCATTACCACTATGTTATCAGATTCGAAGGATATACCATTAGATCCTCTCCTCGATATAGTCATGTTCTAGTAAATACAGACCAGGAGTGCCCCACTTTGACTTATCCTGTTTCTTATTTTGAAAAAGGGTAATTAGCACTCCACATCATAATTATATGCATGATAAAATTTTAAATCATAGTAAATTAATATGTAACTAAGAAAATAAAAAATATACAAATTATTAATTAATATTCAAATGTAATAAATATATCTATAATTAACATCTTTGATATATATATTTATTTTGTAATAACAAAAAAAAATTCACATCCATCATATCTCTATTAATAAACATAAAAAATAAGAAAGATAAAATTATGGAATACTTATTAACAAAAAAATTATAATTAATTGTTTTTATTAACATAAAAATTGTACGAACAAAGAAGAAATGATAATAAATTACGACAAATGATTATATCATCATATATAATAAAACTATAAAATTACCTAATAAATATGTCTAATGTAAATACTTATTTTAAAACATAAAGACAAAAAAAAAGATAAAATTATGATATAATTGACAAAAAAATTATTACTCCAAAAATTGTAATAATTAACGTAAAAATTATATGAACAAATCAAAAGTGAAAACATATATTAAGACAAATGACTACATCATATATAATCTAACTATAAAATTACTTAATAAAAAATAATAAGAAATAATTATCATCTAGAAAATTTCATCATATTTTTATATTAACTAACATAAAATCAGAAATAAAAATAATAAGATTAAATTTATAATATAATTAAAAAATAGTTATCGTTCAGAAAATTATAATAACTAACATAAAAATCATATTACATACTATGTAAAAGATAGTTAATATTTAATTAAATTATAAAAAAATATCTTAAACTGAAAAAATAAACAAATCATATAACAACAACTTAAAATTACTTAATGTATGTGAAAGTAAAATTACAATAGATAAAAATTATAAAACAAAAACATAATACATTACAGAAGAATTTACCTAAAAAAATAATGAACAAAGATGAAAAAGAATACAAGGAGGAGATGGCTAAGTAGTCTAAGGAAAAGCAAAAAAATTTAGATGGCTAAGTAGTCTAAAGAAGAAGAGGAGAAACAAAAAAAATTGAGATGACTGAAGCAGAAAAATTGTGAGTGAGGTTTGGGGAGAGAGAGAGACATTTAAAAATAGAGGAATCACTCGCCCCAGGGAAGCCGGGGTCACACATTAGCCTCCATCATTGTCGCTCCTGACAGTGACGACACGCATGTCGCCCTTGTCAGGGGCGACACCGTTTCATCTGACACAAAGTGGTGTCGTCCCTGATAGGAGCGACACGCTGACTGACTGAACCAAGGGCGACACGTTTACAAACCCAATTCTGCTACAATAAAATTGGCATAATCTGATAAATTAAATTAGAAATAGGTATAGAATATAATTTAGGATACCGTATACGGAAGTAAAAAAAATCGTTGTTAATAAAATCTTCCTTGTAGATACTCTACCTTAAAAGTTTTGATTTGTTTATGCTTTACCTGAAATTTTTGATAAGCTAATTCTGTTTTTTTTTTTTGGGGGGGTAAAATGAAGGAAATATATTAAACGAGGATTCAGCACATATAAGTCATGCTGTAAGCAAGTCCAGCAACATAAAGTGTACAGACAAGCAAAGAAATCTGAGCACTACAACAAACATGAAGACTGCAACAACATAAGAGAAACAAGAACAAGTGAGAGATACAACAACCAGAAAGAACATAAACAAAACAAAAGGACCCATCCAGAGGCTAAGGAGGAAGGGTGATGCCAATCATCAGTGGATCATACACATTGATAAGTTACTTCATGATTATTGGGTGAAATATTTTGGACTTTGGCGTGTGATGTATAGGAATAGAAAACTCAGTGGTTGAATATGAATGAATAAAACTGATGGAAACCAGTGCAGATGTATTCCATTATAATTTTTTGTTGGATTTATTTCATGTCGATCATTCTAATTTGTTTCGTATTTTCTTTTTCAATCTATTTGAATTCACATTTTAAGAATGATCATAAATTTTTAGTGCAATGTATATTTTCAAGAAAGGTGCCGTCATGCAGTCCGACTATGCCTAATATTTTTGTAAAAAAAAAAAAAATAGTGTTGTCCGACAACTTTGCAGTTGAACATCACTTTTAATTTTTTTTAACAAGACAAATTTTCTGACTACGAGACAGTCGGAAATAATTATTCAGTCGCTCCTGTAGTAGGAAAACATTTTCCTACTAGCATTTGAGTGTTTGTTTTTAGTCAGAAAACAGTCGAAAATTATAAATTTCGAGTGCTTTTTTCATCTTTCTTACTAAATGTTCAGTCGAAAATGAATAAGATTGTTGCAGTGATATAACAACAACAATAAAATAATTTAGGTAAACTAAATTAACTATTTTAGAATAGTAATATTGTGCTTAAGATTAAAATAAGGATCACAAAAATTACGCATGCTTGCGTTAGTAAGAGGCCATTTGTTTCTATTAAAATTAAGATATATGAATTTGAATACTAATCTTACTATTAAGATATTGTCTTTGAACCTTAATATTGAATTATTAAGACTTTTTTTTTAATATCTAAACACAAATAGTTTATAGAAAAAATTATATTCAAATAATTTTTAATTAAATTACTAACTAAGTATTTGTTGTTAATTATTATCTTTAATATTATATGGTATTATAAAATTTGTTGTTAATTTTTTTATAATTTAAAATCATTTTATACAAATAATAATATGACATACATTTGTTACATTATATATAATTTTTTCCTTATATAATAATAATAATTATAAGATTTGATTTAGATGGTTAAAACAATTTTTTACATTAAACATAGTGCATGTTTGAACCTTGTCAAGAGCTTTTTTCAAATCCAAATAAAACAACACAAGATTTCAATCTAATTTATTAGAATCTATTCAGATCTATTAATATTTAAGAACTTAATAAAAAACAAACACCACTTAATGATTTGAAATAAAAATGAATCAAATTCAAATCCCGTTACATGTAAACAAATACCCCAAAATCTAAATTTCATACCATTGCTCTTATTTAAGATGGATTTTGGATTAAAAGAAATGTTGAATAATTGACAATTTTGTAATTAATAAAGGTAAGGGACATGCTTGGTATTAAAAATTTGTAGTGGAATATAATTGAATGATGAGAGCAGTAGATGGAAGCCATAATTGCTACTTGTTTATTGTATGATGAAGATATGCAAAGATTGACTAACTTGAAATTGAAAGAACAACCAAATTGTAATATAACTTAAAATCTTTAAAGTCTAAATATATTTTCTCCTTTTCTCCTTAAATGAAGAGGAAAAAAAAAAGTTAAACTACTCGTGACAATCGCCCCATGGGAAAGAATTTTAAAAAAAGGAAAAAAAAGACTATTAAAGTTTGACAAACGCAATGAACAAAAAGGCAACCAATAATGGCACAATACTTCAATAAGATAGACCTCTCACATATGCAAAGGAGGGAGCTGGATTCACTCCTGCTCCTTCAGCTCTCTTATCAATTGTTGCATTATATTTAACGGTTGACATTCGTTTTTATATAATTAATTCTTATCTATTCGATCAGAGTTAGTAATAATAAAATTTAATGGTTCAAATATCACTCGTGTTTTAACTTTAGTGAAACGCACTTCAACCATCTGATTCCGACCAACGGTCAATATATTCTATAGTGTACAATAAAATTGTAATAATTATAGAATCTAATTTATAAAATTATAGAAAATATACAAATTAATTCATCAAAATATAAAATTACAGTAATTTAATTTACAGTAAATATAGGATTTAATTTAGAGAAAATAAAAATTTCAAAACAAATTAACGCAGGGACGAAAGTGAAAGGTGGATTCTTCCTTATGATCTGGCTTTGTGTCTTGTGTAAAATTAATCAATCACATTCACTTTTATTTTATGTAAAATTAATTTTACACAAGGCCAAACTAGAAGGAAGAATCCACCGTTCTTTTTCGTCCCTGCATTTCCCCCACAAAGCGCAGACACATTTTGATATTTGTCAAACATTCAGCCCCAGAATTATCAATTTCTGGTACAATCATTGGCTGATGGCATAAAAGGGACCCACATGCTAAAATTCCAGGATTTAAAGTTGGAATGCATTTTATTTGAGTTTGCTGCATAATGAATATAAAGAACAAATGCCATTTTATTTGAGAGCATGATGTTATTCATATTTAATACAAATATTAAAGTTATAATAAAAAAGATAAATTTTATAGTAATAAACACTTAATCAAAATTAAATATTATATTTACAGTAATCTTATTATAATTTTATATTTTTATAAATTAATGTTATATGTACAGTAATTTTAATGTAATTTTATATTTCTTATTAATTAATTTTTATATTTTATGTAATTTTATATTTTTATAAATTAAATACTATATTTACAATAATTTTATTGTAATTTTACATTTTAAAATTAAATTTGTATATTTTTTGAAAATATTTTGTAATTTTATATTTTTATAAACTAATTTGTATATGTGTAATTTTTATATTTTTATATATTAAATTATATAATTATTGTAATTTTATTGTATACCGTTGAATATGCTGACCTTTAATAAAAATCAAATGACTAAAATATGTTTCACTAAGTGGACCAAAAAAAAAATAGAATAATTCACAATCCAATTCCTACATCAATGCAAATCATTTGACTAGCCAAAACATTTTTCTAGTAGACGAATTGTAAAGCTAATTAGTGAAAGCTATAAGGTAGTGATCTAATAACGAAAAACATGAGAAATCTTGTAAATAATTTTATCTTCAAGCTTTTACTTGGTTATTTAAAACGAAATCAATTAGTGACATCTATTGTGTCAAATTAAAATAATTTGCATACACATGGATTTAATGGCCAAGAATCTTAATCCTGTGTGGCGAAGATCATAGAGCAGTTATTATGAATATTCGAACAATGGATTTATAATGCGGTCTCATTAATTAACATTAAGCTTGTTAAATTGGCTGATCTATCTAAATGATAGTGTTAATTAATCCCCAGATTTACTACAAGGAATCCCCATATATTAATTTGATTGTAACAAAATAAAGAATTGCTAATTATTATTTAGGTTAAATTGCTCTCTAAGTACTTATAGTTTCACTCAATTTTTAATTTAGTTTCTATAATTTAAAAAATTATTATTAAATCCTTATAATTTTATACATCTTTAACTTAGTCCCTATAACAAAAATTTTGTTAATAAATTTTGGTGACATGACTAATTATATATTATCTTGTCATTTGAAATACATATAATTTAAGATAATACGTCCTAATTACCTAAGTAACTTAATATGTTATATTAATGTGAGCTAATATTACTTAACTATCTACTTTTTTCTTCCTATTATTTGCATAAATCATATACATTCAAAGTGTCAATATATATATATATATATATATATATATATATATATATAAATAATATGAGTTACATTAATAAAATTTAATGAAACGACATTGTTTAATATAGGAACTAAATTAAAAAATTTATAAAATTATAAAGACGAAGAGAATAAAACCTATTATTTAAATATACTTTAAAATCAAGTTGAACATATAAAGAGATGAATATCGATTTATTGCTAATATGTCCTATTTAAACATAGTAAAATCTTTTCTTGACCTTATGACTTGGAAAAGTTGTTCCGACGGACAAACACTGTAAAAGAGCTTATCTGAAGCAAGTAAAAGAAGCTTATATTGTTAAGACGGATATTGGAAGAACACTTCAAGATAGCAACGTCAAGTAAAATATTTAACTCCAATGTTCAAATTGAATCTAAGAAGACGAACCCTGAATTTGTTGAGTGCGGATTCATTCTAATTTTTGGAATTCTCTAGATAGATCATAGTTATTTATCGATGATTCATCACATAGTTCATAAGACATATGCTTTCTAAATTGTACGATGAGTAAATTCTATCTAGAAGGCTTTAGCACTAGAGAGAATCCAATCTCAAAAGGCTCAAATTTGTTGAGTTCTACTTTGTGTGCCTGTTTCTCTACTCTTTCTCTGGACTTTTTTTTTTCGTTTTGGCTTTTCTGTTTGCATACTTCATTCAATTTTTTTAAAGAATTATTTCCAAGCTTTGCCAGTTTATTGTTAAGAAATTTATTACTGCAATATAAAGGTAACTACTATATTCATATATACCTTGCTTTCCTGAAAATGTTGAAGTAGCCAAAACGTTTGAATTTATTCTCCTGGGAGAACAAATAGTAATAATTAATAGACTTATTCACCCATATCACTAGGTCAAGTTATCATATAATACATCATATATGATGTATAATGAGATATATATAAATTTAAATTACCTGAATATTTTAAATCATATCATACTTTTTTTTATAAATAGAGATTAATAGAGATAAGCATTTAATTGAGCATTAATTTATTACAATAAAAAAATATGCACATAATTATAAAAGAAATAACATAATTGTTAAAAAAAGATACTATTTATATATGTATGTATGTATCTGAAGGAAAGCATTAATTTTACCAATATTGGTTAGTATTGGCATATTTCCACCTAGTTCTCTTAAATCAAAATTTCGAATCTTAGCTTTATGAATAAAAAAAATTAAAATTAAAATATTTCTTCACTTTTATAATTTAACCTAACTCGAATTAAATTAGTTAAAATAAATAAAATTTTGAATACTATTATTTAAAAAAAAAAGAAGCATTTTATTTCAAATATTGAAAAATGACAATATAAGTAAGTATGGGAAATGATCCACTGAAGATTTGGCAAATTTAATATATGGGCTCCATTGATACAGGAAAGAGGTACCCGCTGCCCAACCGTAGGAAACAGATCTAAACTCCCAACTAACCCAATACAATCAACTTAAATTGAAAAAAAAAGGAAAAAGAAATTCAAGGGAGAATTTGAATTCGAAATAATCATCATAAAAAAACACCAAGCCACAGAGATCCTCTCCTACAATATCAGGGTTTATTTTTGCAAATTTCAAAGTATTTTAATTTTTAAGGCGTGCGATGATCAAATGAAAGATTAATTTGTACAGAATTTAACTCCTTATTTTAGTATATATATCAAGGTTTAAAAAATTGGATCAGCGATACAAATATCGATTTAATGGTCAAATCGTAGTTGGATCTTGATTGAACTGGTCTACCTTACAATATTAAAAAAATAGACATAGTTAAAAACTATAAACATAAATTTAAAAGTTTAATTAAAAATAAAATTTGATATCAAATTATACAAAATAATATCACCAATCAAAAGTTCATAAAAAAATTGATCAAATTATAAGAAAATATTATTAATTAATATAATATTTTTTATATTAAATCTATAAAATACTAATATATTGATATTTTTACTAAAATTAGTTGATCTATAATATTAATTTTTTATTATCTATTTATAGAATGAGTAAAATTAAAAATAAAAAAATTTAAACAAACCATTTCAATAAATTTATTTGGCATTGTTTTTTATTTGATTCAATCAATTTTTTAATCAATTCAATTATTTATTAATTTTAATAGGTATTCTCAACTAATCTCTTAATCGATTACTAAGCCAATTGATCAAATTAGTAGTCTAATTCTAAAAACACTAATATATATTGAAATGCACTAAAACAAATAAACCAAAGTCTCTTGTAACACGAAATAAATTCGGGTCCCACTGGGCAACGTCATCTTGTCCCAAAGTGTTACTAAAAATAAATTGAAAGTTGAAACGCATGCAAAAATGCAAAAGTACTCTTACAGTCATGTCACTATACCACTTCCCACCTCTCTCTCTTTCTCTCTCTCTCTCTCTCTCTCTCAAAATCAATCAATCAATCCTTGTCTGCCCATTTTAATTGGGCCTTTAATTCAACGAAGTCTGTTTCCTTCCATATCATGTGTACGAATAATATTTTAGCCAAAGATTAACTGATTTTCGTTTTATGGGTGTGTTTGTTCTAGTGTTGGAGTTGTCGCATCGCTGTTTATTGTGGGAAGAATTGTCGTTTGAAAGCAGGGAGGGTGTTTAGGAGATTTGGGAGCCCAACCACATTGAGTGTCAACCGTAGTATAGAGGCTTATAACGCGGTTGGTGTTGCAGCGATGATTTTTGACTTTTCCAGTGGAGGCAACGTGGTGGGGTTTTTTTTGGAATGGTGTGGGCATATGTTGCCCCCAAGTGGAAGGGTGTGAGGAAGGGAAGAGAATGGAAGGGGAGAGATGGCGGAAGGATCGGTGAGGAAGGGAAGAAGGAAAGAGAAACATAGGAGAGAAGAAAGGATCGGTGAGGAGGAGAAACAGAGGAGGAAGAAGAAAAAAGGAAGAAGGGGGAATCGGACCGAGGAGGAAGAAGGGAGAAAAAGAAAAAAGTAAGAAGCGGGAGGAAAAAAAGAAAAATGGAAAAAAATGATAAAAATAGTTGCACACCGTGTATATATCACGCGCAGGAGGGAAATCATCCGATTTACACTTGACTGGCTCTAATTTGTGTTGACTCATGTGCTCGAGAGCCCATATCTTCTTTAGCCCTTTATAAGTCCAATATCACATTTACACTTATAAAGTTTCATCCCTCTCTTATTTAAGCAATGTGGGACTTCTTAAGTATAGAATGCTTGTTTTTAATTTATTTGTCTTATCTTTTCAATGAGAAGCTTGTTTTCATTAAATTATTATAAGCTTATTTTCATTAATTTTAATTGAGATAAAATTAATTTAATAGAGAAGACAAAAATTGTATTGAAATTTAGTTAGAGATAAAATTAATTTAATAGAAAAGAAAAATATTTTAAAATTTAATTAGAAATCTTTAATTTATTGTGAGTAATTAGTTTCATTTTAAATAAATGACAATAAACAATAATGTTACATAAAAATTAAATAAAAAATTTATGTCCTTTCTGGTAATTACACATCTCAAACCACGTTTGCACACTAACATCCAAACATCATATTCCTGCACCAAACTATGTTTATCTGATCTACACCACGTTTATTTAAATGTCTCCCAAACATAAATCACGTTCATTCAAACCTAATTTTTTTTAACCACGTTTAATCAAACCTAATTTTCTCCAATCACGTTTAACCCATCGAGCTCTCAAACACACACTTAATGAGTCCATTGTGAACTCCAAAGTCTAAATTAGCATGAAAAAGAGAAGAATAAGTCAGAGAGAATTAATTGTGACGGAAATATAGGAAATATAATCCTCATGTTTCTGATCATAATTATTTATTTTAGATTGAATAGTTTAAATAAAAATAAAATAATTAAAAAAAGTCATATCTCACAAAGTCTATTTTTTTATCTGAACCGTTTGATTTAAAATGAATTATTATGATAAAAAAACATAAATGTCATATTCTCACCACAAATATTACAGGATCCATTTTCAAATTTCTCAACAGTAATTGTGGAAATACTTTGTAACAAAAAGAGGATGACATGGACACCTTTTTTTTGAAATAAATCACCGATCATTCTTTTTCATGTAGGATTTTAGAGCAGTTTCAAAGTAAAAGATTGCAAATGCTTGGAACCTACTAAAGATTTGAGGAAATTGAATTACTCTTCCGTGATTATAGGAAATAATCTCATGTCAAATTGATAACTTGATTTATAGACTAGCTTCCTTGAACATGTAACTTCTCAAATCTGATCAATTGCATTTTGTGCTCTTTTTCTTTTTTGTGATTTTACTAGATAAGACTTATAAGTCAATATTCAAGAGGCCATAATTAATACCAATCCTGTAGTTTAATTTTATATAACTGCGAGAAATCTAATTTCAGACTAAAATTTAAAAATGCATTAATTATATATACTTGTAGCTCTCATATCAATCACATTCAAGAGGTTGAAGGAACCGCATCCTTTTCCATACTAAAAAAGTATGGGAGAGTCTAATACTTTTTTTAGTAATAATTTTTTTTATTGTTAAAACTTTTAATAATAATTTTACAACAATAAAAATTGTTACTATAAATTTTAATAACAGTAAAAATTGTTGCTATGAGACTCTCCCATATGAGAGAAGATCTGAACCTTATTCATAATTTGTTGACTTTGTTATAACCATATTTATAATGAAAAATTTACTAAACTTCACTAATTAATCTAATTCAAGTCAGAGATATAAAACTCTTTCAACTATAATTTTATTTTTCATTTATAACACTTAAATTCTAGTTAAAAAGAATAAGTATTAAACTATTTAAATTAACTATTGTTTCTATCAAAGGAGTACTGACTACGTGGAGAAGTTTACCCATCAAGCTTCATAGGACCATAAACATTTATATGAATAGTTTCAAATTTATGTATGGAATATATCTTAAATGATCATAGAAAGATGACAACTTTTATATAACATGTCGAGCTTAAAAGTTTTATAGGTTTTCAAAATTATGGAAACTTAATTAGAATATCTACGTACCAAATGCTACCTAAGAAATAATGGCATATGAGTTTTTTGAAGAACTTTCTCGTAATTTCTCAACAAAATGATAGAATTCTGTTCATAATTCTTCAAATTCGAACGAATTTTACACTATGAAATTATAGAGGGATAAATACAGATAAAAAGATTGAAGAGACTCACTCATTTAGATATTATTTGATCCTCAATAATCTTCTTTTTCTTTCTCTCTTATTGTAATGTATTTTAAAATAATAATAAAGCTCAATTTTTTAGAAGGCCAATGTTTTCATAATTATTCCCAGTATTTTAGAAAATACTTAACTCTTCACAAAATGGCAGCAGAAATTAGCCTGTGCCTAAGTTCAGTCAATAATAATAATAATAAGGAAAAAAATGAAGATAACTCGTATGAACTTTTTTCAATATGCAAAAAATTTCTATGAACTATAAAATTCAACAAAGAATCTCCATGAACTTTTTATTTTGTGCAAAAAAACTCTTATATTCAATTGACCATCAGTTTGACTAACGGTTAACGCTGACTGAGATTTGTAAACTGCTAGCTTAGCTTAAAATGGACACATCGACAGATAACATGACAAAAATGTCGTGTCATCCTTTCACTACAAGAAAATGGGCATTTGGCAGTGATAAAATCCCAACGATTTTTTAAAACCACCAGGAAATGAAGCATCTCCCGATAGTTGTAGAAACCGCCAATAATTATGTGCAACCACTGGCGGTCCCATTTCCATTTTGTTTCGCACTAGCATACACTTACTCCCTCCATTTTTTTTTTGTTCTCTCCCATTATTTCCCTTTCATGCCAGCATTCGTTCTCTCCTGGCCGAAAACACACTTTTGGTGCTAGCAATAGTCGACACTGTTAGGTATGTGGTTTTTGATACTTGATTATCACTTTAGTTATCCTTTTTTTCCTGGTTATCACTTACTCATCTCAATCTCTCAGTTTTGCCCTAAGCTCGCTCTCAGTGTCTCACTTTGAATCTCTCGCTCTCGCAGTCCCACCTTCGCTCACTAGTATGGCAATAAAATCTCTCTCTCTCTCTCTCTCTCTCTCTCTCTCTCTCTCTCTCTCTCTCTCTCTCTCTCTCTCTCTCTCTCTCTCTCTCTCTCTCTCTCTCTCTCTCTCTCTCTCTCTCTCTCTCTCTCTCTCTCTCTCTCTCTCTCTCTCTCGTGCAATGTTGTTGCTGTGGTTAATTTAGGCATTTGATTCATTGATTCATTGATTCATTGATTAAAATTTTTTTTGGTAATATTTGGGTATTTCACTTACCTCCAACTTCATAAGCTATAATTGATTTGGTATTCAAATAACTAATAAGATTCACCAAAGATTAAAATCAGTAGCACCTGACTTTAAAAATTTCTCTTTGGCCACACTCCATACACTCTTCCTTCAGATAGTCAGAGAAAAAGCTAGGACTTTTGCTAATAAACATTTTATATAAAATATATTATGCAATTTGTATAATTTGAAGAATATGTATGACTTTTTTGTCACTTTATGTTAGTTATATTAAATATGTATGACATTTATTTTATTAATTATAATATTTGCACTTTTTACTTATGATTGTGATAATTTAAATAAGTATATTAATTAAATTTAGAAATTGTACAAATAAAAATAAGGAACCTTTGCTAAATCATACACAAATAAGTATGTTAATTAAAATAAGAAATGGTACAAATAAAAATCATTTTCATTTTTTTTAAAAATAAATAATTAGTTGTGGTTAAAACCGCCGCTATAAAAGAAGTAGTTGGGAAATGGCATATCTTTTTTGGGTAGTGTTTTTCTCTATCCTCTTTGTTTTGGTGAAACGATAACATGAATGACTTGATGTGCTGCTCCTCCTTCCTCCTTTGCAATGACCAAGTATCACTGGACAACGCCCACCATGTCATCCAAATGACGGCGTTGAAGACAACGCCAACCTCAACAAGTTCTCTGAGGAAGTGGAGTCGCTCAAGAATGAGCTCACGGAGATCAAGAGGCTCAACTAGAGCCTTCGTGCTTCTCACAAATAGAGCAAGACTCTCCATAAGGCCAAGGCCAACAAAGAGCAAGCAAGACAACAAACAATAGTGACTGACAAGCAAAACTAGTGATGAACAACAGTGACTGACAACAAACAATTACTGATCAGCGACAATGCTATTTGAATTGAGACGATTCTTGGGCTTAATCGCACTAGCCTTGGCAATTTTGAGGTGATTCTCGAGCTTGTTCTTGGCGAGTAATCTGATCTCCAAGACGACTTGCTTCTAGTCATCGAGGGAAGATGAATGAAGATCAAAGACAAGCTGGCAAATAAAGTCATCGAAATCCTCAAAAGTGCAGGTGATAAGAAGACAACGACTTTAGGAAGAAGCATAGGGGAGATCAGAGACAATCGTTGAAAGCCAAAGAACTAGGAATCATCGTTGATGCTCAATTCACTAATGTTTGCGTCCCAAGTAGATGTAATTGGCTGGACTCTTAGTTTCCATGCATGGTCGGAATCAAAAGTCAAATCGATGTGAGCTATAGGGGTTAGGACTGTGTGGTTTTGGCAAGATTCAGTGTCAGAGAGAGAGAGAGAGAGAGAGAGAGAGAGAGAGAGAGAGATAGATTCACGCAAATCAGGTTTGATTTAAGGATGACATGACATTTTTTTTGTCATATCATCTGCTAATGTATCCATTTTGAGTTGAGATGACAGTTTACAAATCCCAGTCAATGTTGATCATTAGTCAAACTAAAGATCAACTGATGGAAGAGCTTTTTTCACAGAATGAAAAGTTCATGAGGGTTGTTTGTTGAGTTTTATAGTTCATGAGTGTTTTCTACATATTAAAGAAATTTTATGAAGATTATCTGCATTTTTCCCTAATAGTAATAATAATAATAATCTAAAAAATTGAGTCTCAATGAATAGAACTTCTATGTAGTTTTTCTTGATTAATTATGAAAACTAGAGACTTACCAAGGCTAAAAAAAAAAGATGAATCTTACAATAATATCTATATTATATCATTTGCAGCGACTGAAACTTTTGTTGAGTGCCCCTAGCACCATTCAACTGGGGTAAGATAGATAAGACCCATATAAATCTTAAGGTGATTTCTCAGTATCTAATAGTGTTGGGCGGAACAGCCCAATAGAGGATCCAAGCACATAATTTGCGTGACAGGGAAGATGAACTAAGGATGACTAGTGACACTTATAATCATAAAAATACGGGCTCATAGCCCAAAGTCTTTCTCTTTGTAATTTTTTGGACAGCATTTTTTGTCATTATAGCCCAAAGTTTATGTGTTAGAAACAAGACAATAGGTAAGTGGGCTTGCAGCCCAATCCATCCATTAGATAATTTTTTCGCTTTAAATATAATATTAAAATGTTATCTTAAATACTAGTCTATTATTATATAATAACTTATTAAACACTACCAATTTATACTCACAATCAAAATCAAAATCAAAATCTCATATATAGTATATGAATTGATCGGTAACAACAAATCATAATATAACAATTGGTCGTCTCTACGAGTATATACTATATGCTTGTTTTCATTGGTTAACTCCGAATATACAAGGTTGTTAAAATTAAAATTTTATTTAAGGTTAGTCATTGGATAATAAATTAAATTGTATGATCAATTGAAGGTCGGAAGATTTTATTTTTAAAAAAATATAATATTTAAAATTTATCTATATTTATATAAATTAAAAATAAATATAATATTATATTAAAAATAATCAATCAATGTATAAATTTAATAAATAAGACTTAAAATATGATAATAAAAAAGATATTTTACAATAATAATAAGAAATATTATTATATAATATTTGAAAACATTTAATTAGTGAAAAGAAAAATAGAGAATAACCTTTATTTTTTATTGTATTAGAAAAATTATTTTTTTCTCACTCAATAAACACTTCATTCTTTAAAGTTTACTAAGATATCTTTGTTATTCACTAAATTAAATTAAAAATTAAACTAATTATAAGTGATAAGGCTATAATTGTGTATTATTAGTATTGATTTAAGTTAGTTTAATCACTTTTTTAAATTTTAATTGACCTAATATATTAACATATAAAAAAATTTAAAATGTTATAAGATCAATAAAATCGTAAAATTGTAGATTTTAAGGTTTAAATTGAAATTTTATTGAGATCTTAATAAATTTAAGTTTTATATAAAATTAAAATTATTTAAGCTGCTGAAAATTATAAGATTGTAAAATTTTAATATTTGGCTGAAAATTTTGACAATTTATATTTGTTTTTCCGCTGAACATAAGTCACAATTATATAATAAAATAATTTAAAAAATGTGATATGATAATAATAATTTAAAATTGAGAAACAGGAAAAAGGAACATTTTCGAGGAAACTTCGTGGTGGGGAAAAAGGTAGAGGCTGGGAGGGAGGGAAGCAGCCGATGTCACGTGATGAATGATGAATGCCCAGTTAATAGTCCCGCCATTTTGTGGAGTGATTAGATGCATTGTGGGGCGCATGAGGCACTTTCGCTGGGGGCCCACGAGGCAATTTCGCTGGAGGCCCATGTGCCTGTAACTCTGAATGTAAAGTCGTTGGCGTACTGACAAGTGAGCCTCGCAACTCACGTTCACGGACGGCGATTCTACCTAACCCAAAAACGTCACTTGGGTACGGACGGAATTATGCGGACTGAGGTCTCATGTTTTACTCATGGCACCCTGTTCTTTTTAAATCTCAACTGTTATATGAGGTATTTTGACCGTCTGAATTTTTTAAATAATATTTATTAATAAATTTTAAAATATTAATATCTTTTAAAAAAGTAAAATGTTCTTTTTATGCTCCTAACAACTTACAATTCACAATCCCTCCTCCAATCACAATTTAACGCCATCCCTATTCTTTTAAATATTAAAGCATAAATTTAAGGATCACAATTGATTCCGGTAATTCAAATATTTACCCATATTTGCATAAAAAAGAAACTCATATGTTATGAATATCAAATATTGGATAAGATATGGATGGTAAAAAACTACTATTCCGTGAATTTTAGGTGGATTAAAATATTACTATTAGATACCTTATATTCGTGTGAAATAAATAGATTGATAGGGTATTCGAGTCGTTGGACAATTATTTATAATATATAAATATATATCATAAATTATAAAATTATAAAATTCTAATATTTTATTTGTATAATACATATTTATAAAATATAAAATTGATAAATTTAATATTTTTGTTGGATTGATGCTGAATATCGAGTATTTATATATCCAATAACAAATTTAGGGCCATTATGCAATACTTTTTGTTGGAAACTTTGAGTAATTTTCGATATGGATACTAAGAAAGTAACTTTTTTTTTTTGAATTATGATATGGTACAGGTGCTGAATATTTTTGGCGAATTCAAATTTGAATATTGGGAAAATGACCGAATATCCGTCCATTGCCATTCTTAGAGAAATTTATAAAAAATTGGAGCTCTAAATTCTTTTTTTTAAATGATTGGATTTATCTAACAATGCATGATGATTTATATATGTATAGAGATTTATGCATAGATCTTCCTGAATATATTTTTTTTTAAAGAGAATCTAAAGGGAGACAACTCAACTTTTAAAATCAAGATTTCTATTATTGGATTTCTCTAATAATGAAGATAAAAATTAAGTGTGATTTTTTTTTTATATTTGTTATCAAATTTTACAATCAGCATGTATGGTTTTAAAATCAGAACACAAAAATATATAATTTTTAAGAGACAATTTTATATTTTTGAGAGCTCATCATTACATATTTGAGTTTCTAAGCAATTTTTTACACATATTTGTACTTTTAATAAATAATTTAATAACAATTATATAAGAAATTTTATATAAATTTTCTCGTTTGATAATGAACGAAAATATGTCTAATGCATAGATCTTTATACATTCTTTTGATAATCTAGAGATTTAAAAAAAAAAAAACTCAACTTTTCCAAATCTACACATCATTACCCGATACTAACTATATTAGTATTCTATTTTGTATCGTTCATCAAATTTTGTACATACCTGCGAAATAAAAAAAATTTTACTTGATGTACGAGTTTAAACCTGTAATGCATATTTTTTATATTTTATATTAATCAATTTAAAATATTAAAAGGTTAATTAAAAAAGTCAAAAACTTATCATGTGCTTTTTGAATATATGCAAGGTTGATTAAAACTTTTTTTTTATCACATGTTTATGTGAATATATATGTGCGCGCGCGTGAGAGAATTTCAACTTCAAAATTTATTTTATTTTGAAATTTTTAAAAAAAAAATTCTAGATCTCTAAATTTTGTTCTCCTATGGTATATAATTTCATCTTTTATATAAATTACGGTCTTTCATTTGATTTTATCTCAATTTATCGCGTCAACAAATTGTTGGGAATTTTATGAGTGATATCCATATATATCGTATTTGATTAAAAAAAATTGATATTAAATTTACGCTAATGCCCATTCCGAAAATGATATAACAATTAGTTCAAATGCATAATTCATGACTGAAATGAGAAGAGCTCTGTGATAACCTGCAAAAAGTATTTTTAGTGGTTAAGATTAATATGAAAAGTATCATAAATGTACAATGGTGTTTTTTTATTAATTTCCATACTAATATTTTGGCTGTATTTGGTATGCAAAAAACGCTTACTTATAACTTATTTGACAAACTTATAACCTTGTTAGAAATATTTGGTAAACAAGCTTATTTAAGTAGTTTATAGCTTATTTTGAAATGTTAATTTGAATAGCTTACAACTTATAGTTTTTATATTTTCTTCTTATTTTATCCTTAATATTTTATTAAAATTCTCATTATACCCTTATATATATGTCATTATCAGCTCTTTGCATCTTCTCCATCATTCATCATCGTCTGTTGTTTTCTTCATTGTCGAACATATTATATATATATATATTATATAATAATTTAAATTAATTTAATTAAAAAATGATGCATTTATTTGTATTATTTTTGAGATTATAAAATATATATCTTTTTATGTTATTTTACATCTATCATAAGCTAATTAAGTAGTTTATAACTTATTTTGAAACGTTAGTTTAAATAGCTTACAATTTATAACTTTTATATTTTCTTCCTATTTTACCTTTAGTATTTTATTAAAATTCTCATTATACCCTCATATATATGTCATTATCAGCTCTTTACATCTTTTCCGTCATTCATCATCGTTTGTCTTCTTCTTTGTTGTCGAACATATTATATATATAATATTAATTAATTTTATATAATAATAATTTAGATTAATTTAATTAAAAAATGATATATTTATTTGTGTTTTTTTGAGATTATAAAATATATGTTCTTTTATGTCATTTTATATTTATCATTAGCTAATTTAATAACTACTTTGACAAAATACTTTTAGTTCAATAAATTAATTTAACAGCTTTCAACTTTCAACTAAAAATTAATTTTTAAACTTTCAACTAGCTAATTTTTGCCAAACATAATTTTGTGTGCGAGTGTGTAGAGAGAGAAAGAGAGTGAGTGAGAAAGAACAGTGATCATTTACAGAATTTTGCATGGCACGTTAATAATCATTCAATTTATAAAGTTTAATTAATGAAGCTATTATAACGAACAAATATTTTGTTTCATATGTCTGTAACGAAATTCAAAATAGAATAATAATTTTCGATTGTAGCGATGGCCCAAATTGAGTAATAATTGCGAGTGTGGTGAAAGATCTAAAGCACGTAGAGCTTTTAAAGCAACTCAAATAACATGTCCCAATTCATCATTCATCATATTGGGAGGAGACAATAGAATCTATAGTTCTGTTCAAACGCATAAACCTTTACTTATTTATTCGATCTCCTTTCCACTTTATAATTGATAATTGAAGTATCAATGAAGGCACCAAAGAAAACACTTTTCAAATTTTTAGATCGCAAGGACAAAAGAAAGGGCTCGAAAGGCTAAAAGCTTATGTAAAATCATCATTGTTAATTAGTGTTGATCAAAACCCACTCATTATCCCTGCTTTCTTTTTATCAGTATTAAGGACTCACGAGATCTCTATAAGGATCTAACCTTTTCATTTTAATTAAGCTGGTTAATTAAATTAAACAAAAAAAAATACAACACATCGATCCTTGTCCCTCAATATACCCAAATAAAAAGAAAAATAAAAGAAAGTACTATTCGATATATATAGTTAAAATCATAGACATAATTTTTTGGTTTTACTAAGGTATCTCCTATCTAATAAGATGGAATACTATTCCCTCTCAAGTTTATTGAGTACTAATTGATAGAATTCTTTTCAAATTTTGTAATTCCTATTGTTACCGTCGTGACCAGATGTTGGGTTATCAAAGACATGTTTTCTGTTTTTTTTGTTTGTTTGAACAATCAATAACCAAATTTCAATAGATTATGATTAAATTGGTTCAAGTTGGGTTAGACCAAACAAAGCAAGATTAGCTTAATTGTCGGCAAAGCATGTATTTTCTGAAAGAAGTAAGTAGTGAGAAACTGAAAATGAAAGTCCTATTAAATATGACTTTAGTTTTTCCAATATTGTTGATGACGAGCAAGATTTTATCAAAAAGGAAGGGGTAAACAAAGAGAAAAGGAAAAAGACGTACAGCTTAATAATTATGAAAATGCTGTAACCCATTCATGTATGATTGATATATCACTTTTATTTTCCTATTATTATGCATGCAGAGTCCATTTTGACCTGTTCTTTCTATCAATTTTTAATCATACTACAATTGTCGCTTGGACTTTCCTCACATATATAATGTGTAAAGAGTAAATTAATAACACCATTTTTCTTTCTTAAAAGGAGAATTCAGAAATCCATATATATAATTAAATGCCTCATGGTAATTAATACACACTGTATTATAATAGTAGTTCATTCAAGTAGATCAGTAATCATTTCTTTTTGATTCAAGTTTTGTAATTAAAGAAAATTTGTAATGAAAGACCTTCACAGCTTTATAGTTTAATTCAATTCAAATTAAATTAGTCAAAATTTAATAAATTTATTAATTTTAATTAATACCCAACTCAATTATTCAACTCGCATTTTACTTAAATCCAAATCTACGACGTGTAAGTTCAATTTTATTTAAAATAATATTTTTTATGTCTTGAGGACAACTCTCTACAACGACTAACGTGCTCACTCTCTTTTTATAATAAATACAAAACTTCAACTAAATATGCCCAATTAGTTAAAATTGGTTGGTTTGCAAAGCCATCAATTAACCAAATGATACCACAACCAAAATACAATATAACTTTATAAACACATTTAACCCATACATAAACAAACCTCGGGCCATTTGCTTGGCGCAAGGACGGTATCCTATTAGATGTGAGTCCCATCAAGACATGTGAAACCCACATCATCAAACGACGTCTGTGCACCAAATAAAATGCTTGGCGAACGACACTAAATAAACGCCCCCCTCTCTCTGTAGACTTCTTACACTTCGAGCTTGACATCAATACTAATGTTTAATCTCACTCAAGATATCGTCATTTTCTCTTTGCACTTTATTTATTATTAACTTAGTTATGGAAAGTGCAAGTAAGAGATCTTTTATCCTATTTACATTGTTTGTAGGTCATTATCAAACGTTCCCAACTCAACAAATCGATCACCAGATTGTTCCAATGATATTCAAATCATCAGTTATTAAGGTCAAAATATTGCATGCATGATGGCAAACAGGTGCTCTGAGATTTTTTCTACACAGTAATTCTCACGTAGCTACATAGAAAAGAGTGAGATATGAAGAAAAAGAACGAGAGAGATAGAGATGACAGTATAAGGTGTGTCTTCGGCTTTTAGTCGTGAACATAAAGCAGATCTGCTTACTGAAAAGAGAAGTGGCCAGTTTGCAGACACTGATATAGCCCAACGATATATGTCCCACACATGTGCACACTAAATATTTAAACCTTTCATGACTGAAACTTTTGCTCAAAATGATTAACTGAGTGAACATCTTTTTTAATTCATTTCGCCCTTGACATTCAGAATATTGCCTTTACACAATACAGTGACAGTGATGAGTAGACGTAGTAGGGCTTATAACAAATCATTTTGCCCCTTCATTGATCTCCATGCATATTAGCTATCCAACCCAGAAAATATATCATAATTATTAATTAAAACTTTTTTTTTGTTTTCATGGTCAAATTAATTTTTATTAATAAAAAATGAAATGATTTGACGTTAATGTCAATTTTAAAGATTAAAACCGATATTATGTAAATTATAACAATAAGTTATTTCATACGTACATACATACATACATATATATATATATATATTTATATCCCAAACTCTAGTTTCAGGGAAAATATACACAACTCATTTGAACTATATATAACCTAATTAGAATTTTAGTATGCAAATTTTAAAATGCAACACTTTTTCCTTTAAAATATTACAAAAATTATAATTTTGGGAGAAAACAAAGCTAGAGATAATGAAAAGGAAAAGAAAAAAAAAAGAAGACGATAGAAGTAAAAGATGTGACATTTTTAATTTTTGTGATAGTCGTTTAAGGGAATTAAAACATTACAATTTAACTAAAGCTCAGATACTAATTAAATGTATATGTATGTATGTTATTATTCAATAGGATTATATATATATATATATGTCTAATTAATTTTCCCATAGTTTGATTATGAAATATTTGAATAAATAATAGATAATATTAAATATTTAGTCTTTCATGCCATGTAGCATGTTGGTAAAGAATTAATTTGAAGTATATATAAATACATGAAAGAAAAAATACAATTCAAAGGACAAACAGATAAAATATATATTTTTATGAGTAATACAAACGAAAGACGCAAGTTCCTCCGAGAGCAACAAGAAGAGAGAGATATAGAAAGAACAAATAATGGAGGCCCTTATTTGTACCATTATATGAATTGTATGAGTCAGAAGTTTCCGTTTGTTCGTTCTTATCTGTATTATAATACTTTTATAGATTGAGTCTGGTTCTTTCGCATAGGTCAAGAAAATGTCATCGATGATAACAAAGTCAGGATACGTAAATAATGACAAAGTATGTGAACAACGAAACTACAATAATGTCTTTAGTCGTTGGTATATATATAGCTTAATCTCAACTTTTCTAGCTTATACCCATTTCTCATCATTCCATTGTCTTTTTCCTTTTTAGCTTTCTACTTGACCATATTATAAAATATAAGAATAGTTTATTTATAGCAGTATGTAACATGCAAACGACGATAGTGTCGGCTATTTACAGCTTAAAAGTGGATATTTTTCTGTTACACACACACACATATATATATATATATTGGTGCTATGGGACAACAGCACTGAAATTTGAAAACATTATATATAGAGAGAGAGACGGGACCATATATCTATATATAATAGAAGTTAGTGGGGGCGTATTTGTTAATGGACCATGCAGACCCAAACACTTTTAACAGGAGATATCACCTTTAATAATTATGGGAATATAAATTTTGGGGTTTTATTGAAAAAATATATAAAAAAATTATGAAGTATAACTTTTGTGAAAGAGAAATTAAATAAATGTTTTTCTTTTTTGAAAAATTGAAGGGGGCTATTATATATATTATGAGGCTAACTAAAATTGACCGTATATCTTTATTCACATATCAATCCATGTAATCGTTTGATTTGAGATATAATGATAATAGAAAGGAAATTAAAGTATCCCATTGTTAACTTGGTTAATGTGATGTGAACAAGAAGTCATTGATGAACGTATATCGAGTTGGTATCGTTTATTACATTAATTTTATGAATAAAAGTTAACAAAATTAGAATACTTACTTAATATGTCACACTATCTACTTAAAAGTATGGGTAAATTATATTAATTTCACATGAAATTTGATTAAATTATATTTAATGCTCCTCTAATATTTTTTATTCATTAAAATAAACTTTTTTCACATCACTTGATATACTCTCAGTAATTGATAATATTACTTAATGAATTTTATTGTCATATAATAAATTCATAATTTCATATCAGATGTTAATATTAATCTACTATATTTGCAGTCATGTAAAGATAAGAGTAAATTATTGATTTAGTCCCTAAAATATTCTCAATTTAGTTCTTGAAAGGCCGTGTATTTTTAATTAATTATTGAAAGATTGTATTTATTTTAATTTAATCATTTTCGTTGTTAAATTACAAAATTCACCTTTGTTAAATAAATGAAAATTTTTATTATTAAAATGTATTGACAAAAAGATAGACCAAATTAAAACAAACATAGTTTTAGTGACTAAATTAGATACTTGATCTGATAAAAATTAAGTAATTAAGACAACTGGTCTTTTAAGACCAAATTAAAAATTTATTATAAAAATAAAATTATAATCTTGATCATGTTCTATACAAAAATAATTAATTTCAAAAAAGTTAAATTAAAATACCTGATACATATATCAAAATGTGAAAATATTAAATATAATATTTGAAATTAATAATTGTTGAATGTGTTGATTTTTTTTGACAAACAAAGTTATGACAAGACTTAAATATGAACGCACTATCCTCAAGGAGAAAAAAAATTTAGCGGTATATGAGATGAAGCACCCCTTGGTATTAGAGAAAAGCAGTTTGTCAAAAGATTAAAAAAAAAATCTTTTCGTAAATCACATTAATCAAATTTTGTTAAATTTATAAGTGTTATATAATTTTTGCTTCATTTTATCTTCTCTATTTTTTGCAAAATCTCTTAGACAATAAAAAATGCTAAGATTAATGGAGTCTAATATTTTAAAAAATTAATATAATTTACACTAATATATATATATATATTTATATTTATATAAGTGTTGGTGGAACTTGGAAGAAAATAAAGAGAATGAGCAAAGAGTGTGAAGTAGATTAGGTGGGTAGGTAGGTATAATAGGGATTTCGATTTCCTCAACACATGGCAAGGACTGGAGGGGAAAACAATTCCCCACCCTTTCATTGATTGATAGCGATTTTTGATGTGACCCTCCGCTATTACGTTTAACAAACTCCTATTAACAATTTACTAATATTAAAGCATAAAGCAACTTGGAGACGCCCATGGAGTTGGAGCCGTCCGATTTTTCCAACCAAGCAATCCAAGCCCTCCAATTTTCAAGTACTGTTCTCATAATGAACCTTTCTCAAGCCTTAGCAAAAAGGTGTAATAATGGTGGTTGAGGCCATGTTTAGAAGTTAAGAAACCAATGCTTAGACATGCAATTCAAAGATTTTATGAGCATTACTCCCAACATCAATAGATCTCCACGTACGGTATGTATCGTATCATCTTGCTTCCGTTGATACGTAATAAAAGCATGGTTTAGAGAACTGAATTGTTGATCCCAAGAGAAAAATTAGGAAATCAACTAAGTTTTTAGTTAAATTTAAATTTAAATTTAAAAATTAGGGAATGAAGAAAATTAGTCAAATTAATTTTAAATTGATAAAATTAATAGAGTTGGTCGGTTTAACAATTCAATTGATTTAATTTTTTTTAAATTTTTATTTAATATTATGATGTATTTTTAAGAAATTTTTACAAATTTAATTTATTAAAAAAAGATTTAAAATTAATATAAATATATATTTATAACATATCATAAATTTTTTAATATTTTAATATTATATATTTTGATATCTATAACATATATATTAATTATATATTTTAATATATTTTAAGTATCATTAACTTTATCAATCTGACTTTTTCAATCTTGAATAAAAGTACCACTAAAATTATGTATCATACGAAAAATAATGGAAATTAAACTTCCGTCATTATTAATTAACTCCTAATTAATTAATTAGTCAGCTGGACGAGAAGTCTTTACTCGCGTATGCATGTTCCCACTTCAACATCGATCTCATGTTTAGTAATATATATATATATATATATATGTAATATGTGCATGCATCCATGCTGGACGTTGAGTTTTGAATTTTATTATCTAAACGCAGTCTTCGAAAATGAGTGAAATCAAATGTATGTTATATATCGGCTCCATAAGCTATAAGTCATAAAAAAATTGGATTCATTATATAATATTAATTTGTGGCTGCATGTATATCATCAATCATTCAATCTGAACCCGTACGAGACCCACAAGATTCACAAACGAGTAAAGAACGTACGTGAAGGACAGCATGTTAGATAGAATAGTCATTTTTTAAATAAATTATAATATATAAAAACTTAAAACTATAAATAAATAAATAAGCCACATAGACACAAAAATAGGCGCTAATTTAACTGTTGGATGTTGATAAAAGGAATACGTGATAACTAACATGCGGTTCTGAAGTCCCATCACTGCATGTTTATTTGCAGTAAATCGTGAAAAGTGAAATCCATGCAAAACAAGGGGGTTTATACAGTATACGACGCCGTATCACATATAATGACTACTAAATTAAAGACTAAGTAACATAGTTTAATCACGCTTCAAGTTCTTATTCTTCCAGAGCAATAATGTGTTTTGGAGCTGAAGAATTTATCATAGGAAAATTTAATTGACTTTATAAACAAAAGATTAACGATTTATATTTTGAAATGAGTCACGAATCACGATATATAATTATTAATTATGGTCATTGTCGTAACACCTTGAAATGTATGAAAATGACATACTATATAGCTTCTTATCTTTTTCAGTGATACCATTTTATCAATGGGAGGGATCAATCGACCGGATTATCGAATAATAGTAGAATATTTAATTACCGAATCAATTGTGCATATATGATTTCGAAATTTATATATTAAGTACAGAGGAACAAAGTTATTAGCAAATAAGTAACTGTAAAATTGAGTCACAGCCTCACAGTCACAGGTCTATGTTTCATAACACACTAGGTCTGATATTGATTTTTATTCACATTTAAAAAAAAAGAGAAAGAAAAGAAAACTAAGTCCACCCCATCAATATAATTGGCTCAACAAATCAGTCCAGTTTCATAACAGGCTATACTTTTACAATTGAATAAATAAATCTGATTCTTATGAATGAATCAATAAACTGAAATAGCTACCCCAAGTACTACTAATTAAGCATGATTGCATGACCAAATTTGTAACCGAATATCTTAAACAACCCATCAATGTTTACCAAACCGGACCGGACCGGCCGGTCGGATCGGTCCGACCGGGAACCGGAGGGGTCACCGGTCCGGTTTGGCCATTGAACCGGTCAGTGGTTCGACCGGTGTTGAACCGGCCGAACCGGTGCTGAACCGGCTGAACCGGCCGGAACCGGCCGGTTTGAAGGTTGAACCGGTTCAAGTTTTTTTTTTTTTTCTGGTCAAAAAAAAAATTTTTTTTTTTTGGTCAAAAAAAAATTTTTTTTTTCTGGTCAAAAAAAATTTTTTTTTTAAATGGAGGGGGAAAAATGTAGAGGGAAAGTGAACAAAAAAAACACATGATAACCCTAGTTAATTTTGCAATTGCCAAATATGCCTCCACTTACATAAGCAAATAAAAAAGAAAATCAAAGGAGAGAAAACAAAAAGAAAAACAAAAACTAGCCGAGTCCACTTTATCACACGCACATGGGGGGTAGATTGGACAATTTGTACTACATTGGCCTGTGAGCGCATGAACCCACCACTTCCCTTAGCCTCTTATAAGCCCATTAACATATATTAGTATATGAAACTTTTTTCCTTTCTTGTTCTAAGCAATGTGAGACTTACTCACTCTTTTACAAGGCTATTTTACTTAGTTTGAAATTGTGAATATTATGAGTTGTGATGAATTATCAATTTATGGATTAATTTTCTTATTTCTCTCACTTATTGTTATGAATTATCAATTATATTAAGTATTTTAATATTTTAAATTATATATATTTTTAATATTTTAAATTATATATATTTTTAATATTTTTTAATTATCACCGGTTCGACCACGGTCCGACCATTGAACCTTGAACCAGTGACTCCACCGGTTCAATGACCGGTCCGGTTTTGAAAACATTGCAACCCATCTCTTCTCGAGAATCGTGATTAAAGATCACTTCAGTTTTCTAAACTAAAATTAAGGTCATTACTAACATAAAATAAATCAGAAACCTTATTCTGCGGGGTGAATAGGTGTCACTCACTTACAATAATACATATGACATATCATCTCTATTACTTTCAATTTATTTTTACAAATTATTTACAAATATTTTATGCTTTTGGTGAACAGATAGAAAGAATAAAAGGGGACAAAAAAAGATCGCGCGCTAGTCATAAAAAATAAGATCAAATTTATATCAGTTACTTATATAATTGTTATTATGTTTTTATTAGAAAAAAAAAAGAAAGAACGTACGTAAAAGTTTTTTAAAAGAACCAATCTTACATGTTAAGTTATAAACATATACAATTATTTTTAAAAATCACGTACTTGTCGAGTGTTTTGATTAAAAACTCTATATTTGTCAATTTATAATTAAAAAAATTTGATAACAATGATAAGTTAAAATATAACTCAACTTCCTATAGTTTTATTCAATAAAGAATTTGATACTTATAATTTAAAAACGAAAAATTTGATCTCTATAATTTTTAAAATCTTAAAAAATAATCTATAGTGATAGTCAATAATTAGTCAAAGGTTAGTTTGGAACATATATAATGTTGATTGGTATGCATACATCATTATTAAGCCCCACATCATTATTTTTTTTTTCCTCTTCTCTTTTCTCCTTCTTCCACTCTCTCTCCTCCCTTTATCACCATTTCTGACTGTCCCTTCTCTCCGATGACAACAATGCCTTGGGTCGCCGCACCAGAGCTGACTCGGTGAGAACGCTGCCACACCTGCCACCTTCTACCTTATCCTTTCCCTTATCCTCCACCTCCTTCTCGCCCGATTGAACTGACAAAGCTTAGAATTAGTTTGCACGGAACGAGGGAGGGTGCTTGAGATTTGCTTCGCAACACAAAACAACAACTTAATAGCAAGAGTGTTTCTCTCTGAACTCTGAAGTCGTGGGTCTGAGACTCCTTTGAAGCCAAAAGAACTAAAGTGGTTGTTGAGCAGAGAGCTACTAAGGCAACAGAGGCAAGCATGAAAGCATTTGATAATATGGTGTGGAAGGTTTTGAATTTTGATGGAGATGGTAAAATATTTGAGAAAATGCGTGGAGTTCTTTTTTTCCCCACTCTTTAGTCTTTCCTTCTTTGAAGTAATGCGAGATCCATTGAAGAATAATGTAATTAGTGTTGTTTCAAATGATATTGCAAAAGGAAAAAAGGGGGCCGAAACAAAGTACTCATTTAATTTGCTTATTTAATACATTCTCTATTTCACATCTCTCTCCGAAAAAAAGGGGCCGAAACAAAGTACTTAGTTTGTACTGAATTAGATTATTTTTCCACTATTCAATTGTTGTTTCGTGCTGCAAAACAAATCTTGAGCACCTTCCCCTATTCCGTGCAAATTGATTCTGAGCTTTGTCAATTCAATCGGGCAAGGAGGAGGGAGAAGAGGAGGTAGGAGGCGGCGTTCTAGTCAAGCCAACTCCAGTGCAACGACTTGAGGCACTGTTGTCGCCAAAGAGAATGGACAATCACAGATGGTGATGGAGGGAGGAGAGAGAGTGGAAGAAGGAGAAAAGAGAAGAGAAAAAAAAAGCAAAAAAAAAAAATAATGATGTGGCACACCATGTCAGCATTATAGTGTGCCACGTGTGGTATTGACGTGGCCCTTAATGCTGATATATGCATCACAATCAGCACCACGTGTCTCAAACTAATTTTTAATTAACGGTTGACTATCACTAGAGACTATTTTTTAAAATTTTGAAAATTATAGAGACAAAATCCTTTGTTTTTAAACTATAAGGACATGAGTTATATTTTAACTGCAAAGATATAAGAAACTGAATTTTTTTTCTTAATAATTATTATAGAATTAAAATTAGCAAGTAAATGAAGCCTAAGAATCCTTCAAAGTATACAAGTTAGCATAACCACACGAGGTAATCTTTGCAAGAGTATTCATGCACTTGTTAATGTACCTTAAAAATGTAAGAGATTTTGAAACCAACATATCCTTAAAAATCATGATGATGTCATTAATTATCACACCCAATAAATAGATAGATAATTGCCCTGAGATGAATATATTATATATAGTAGAGCGAATAATGATCATTTGTATAATTACTTTAAGATCAATGCAATGATTAAGAATGTACAATTTTTCATTTTGATTATTTAGATTGAAAATTAAAGCTAACACTTAACACTTACAAAAAAAATTAAATACATCAAGACAATAAAAGAAGGTTCCTTTTAAACATATGTAAAAAGAATTTAATATATCCCAAATGCTCATTGAGTCCTCATGTATACGGATCTAACGTAAATGACAAAAAGTCCGTACGTTATAAAACAAAATATCAAAAAACCTTGTTGTGAAATGGCCTTTGGAAATTACCAGGAAATTAAAGGAGCACGTGAACAGAAGAATCTATGTATTATTGTCGAACCATTTCGAGAAGGATTCGATGTGAGGACGCCACTAACGGGTGAGGCTATTTTGGTAAATTCGTAGCTCGAGGCGGCTCACTCTTATCTTGTAGTGGCAGTTTCGTGGTTTTGATTAAGAGAGGATGATAATTCCGGAATAATATTATCCCCATTAAAATATCACCTACATACGGACAAAATCTCTGGCTAGTTGCCTCTCGTCCTCTGCTAATGCCTCAAATAAACTAAACTTTGAAAACGTTTTCACACTGAAGTACCCATATTGCCCTCTTTAAATTCCTTATTATAAATTTTCCTCTCTGCCGGTGTGAGTGGACTCAATTAATTAAGTTTTTGAATAAGTTCCTGATTTTGTCTCTCAAAATTAAATTATTCTTGTTTTAATTTAGTTATTAAAAGAGTAAATATTTTAATTTAATCTTTTAAAAAATTTAATTGTCTCAATTTCATATATCATGATTTGACAACAATAAATTTAAAATTTCATTATAATAGATTTGAAAATTTGATAATCAATATTAGCTAATTTAAGTAGTTTAATTTTTTTTATTTAAAAAGATCGCCGAGTTCGAATAGAAAATCTTTATATCTTTGCAATTTAATGTTGTCTCAAACCAGACTAAAAAAATTAAACTAGTATGTTTATGAATACAAATGATTTGAACAAAATTAAAATAATTATATTCTTCTGAGAATTATACATATATATATATATATATATATATATATGCATGTTTAGTGTTTAAAAAATCAAATAAAAACAAATGCGAATTTTTAAATATTAAATTAATAATACGCTATCTTTTATGACATTAGAATAATTCAAAAGCACTTAATGGCAATGCAGTTTGAATATTGATCTGCTAAATAAACGAAGGGCACATCCTTAATATCGAAGAATGGTAGGGGCATATGTATCGCCATAAACAACAGTGACCTAGAAAAATATAATATATATATATATATATAAATAATCTATATATATATATATATTATAATGCAAATCCAAAGTCTGGTTCTTGTATTCTTCCGGCAGCAAGAACTCTCACTCCACACCATAAATGGAGGAGAGTTTCCTGGTTTTTGTCTTCCTCTAGTTGCACACACCCCATCTCTTCTGTTTCATTTTTCTCTCCTTTTCCTTTCATGAGTTCTTTTTTTTCTTTTTTTCTACCGATGAAATATTTTCTCTAGGAAAGCACTAGTTTGGAAAGAGATAGAGAGAGAGGTAGAAGGAAATTAAGAAATATAGGGAAGATATATTTTGAGTAGATTCTTCTCCTTGAATAGCTATAGGCTTCATTCTTCAATGTCAAACATCACGAGCTGTGATAGTGGGAGTTTCTCCACAGAGAATACCAGAGGAGATGCAGTTATTAAACAGAAGCTAGAAGAAGTAGTTGGTCATCAGTTTAACAGTCCAAATTCTCTTACTTCAACTACCACTAATAGCAATGGTTCTAACGCAAATTCACAAGTGCCTCCTCCTCCTCTTAGGAAGAAACGAAGCCTCCCCGGAAATCCAGGTTACTTTTCTACCTACCATCTCACTTCTTAATTTTAGTTTTAAAAAAAAAAACGGTGGATTATATTAGTTTCATTTTCTTTTCTTCTCCTTTGATGTTTTTGGTTTTGAAATGGACTTGCAGTGATTAATTACTTGAATCTCGTTGATTCTATATAGAATATATATAGTCTGATATGTATGATTTTGTTGTTGTATATTTTTCTGAAGAAATTATTAAGGTATTATATGATAATAAAAGCAAGAAAATCGATCTGGGGGTTCGTTGAAACTTGTTTTTCAAAGGGGAACAAGATCTGGGGTTTTTGAAGCAAAAAATGGGTAGCAAAATTTAGTTAATTAATGGTGAATTATTGGTTCCTTAGTAGTCGAAGAAGCTCAATTATTGTCTGGAATTTACAATCATTGCTTCTCACTGTTCACAATTGTATTCACTGCCCTCCTTCTTTTTCCCTTTCCTTTTTGTTTCACAACAATTTCAGTAGTAATTAAAACACCATAATATACATCTCTTCGCCTATGAAAATTAAGATTTAATCCTCTTCTCTGTCTCTCTCTCTCTCTGTCTTTATACATTTTCAAGAGTGTGTTTTGTTTTTTTGTTTCCTTGTCTGTAAGTGGCCGTGGAGGATAGAAGAGAGAGAGAAAGAGAGAGAGAGAGATATTGGATTTTATTCACATACTCTTTTTGATATCTTTTTCTTATGTTTCTGACTTTGTACGTACGAGGGGACGAAGAATCACAATATACATCACATTTCAATTAATTTCTTCAATATACTCAATTACATCTACCTCCACAAAAAGTCTCACATTTTCAGCTTTTTGTCTCTTTCTTCACACGAATATCCCAATTCCCAGATACCCATGGAAGCTAGCAAACACGAAAGTAAATTTGTTTATTTATTCATTGTACAGATCCAAGTGCTGAAGTTGTAGCTCTATCACCAAACACCCTAATGACCAGAAACCGATTCGTCTGCGAAATCTGCAACAAAGGGTTTCAAAGGGACCAGAACCTGCAATTGCACCGTCGAGGCCACAACCTGCCATGGAAGCTCAAGCAAAGAACGAGCACTGAGCCTCGTAAGAAGGTTTACGTTTGTCCAGAGCCTTCGTGCGTCCACCATAACCCAGCTCGAGCACTGGGCGATCTCACTGGCATCAAGAAGCACTTCTCCAGAAAACATGGAGAGAAGAAATGGAAATGTGACAAGTGTTCCAAGAGATATGCGGTTCAGTCTGATTGGAAGGCACATTCTAAGATATGTGGGACGAGGGAATACAAATGTGACTGTGGCACCATCTTCTCCAGGTTTGAATTATAATGCTTTAACTCAATTTGCAGTCTGGTCCTTTGCAGAGTTTTCTATGTTAAGTAATTACTTTTGTTTCGTTGTTGATCTAATGGAATGTTTGTACTAACTGATCCTTATTACATATGTACTCTGGTACACATATGGGCCCTTGATGAAACACTAACAAACAACAAAAACCTATTAAGAACATGAATATATAATGCACAGTGCTCGATCAAGCATTTCCCAGTCGAATTCTTTAGTAATATTCATCCCATGCATCACGCATGTATGACTTGCATGGTAAAAAATTATGTATATATATATATATATATATGATTTTGTTATGGAGAAAGTCTCGACGATTCAATTAGTTTTCAAAATTTGCATAAATGAGTTAATTAGTCTTAATAAGTTACAAATTAATAGTCATTTTCTTTAGCATTAAGTTGTATATTTATTTATTCTTTATGAACTGACTCTAATGATAATTAACTAATTAACATTCAAGACTAAATTGTGTGAAAATAAATTTTTAAAGACTAAATAATATTTTAGGAGCTAAATTGCTAATATACTTTATTATTTATTCCGAACCTTGAATCAACGAGACAATAATTAAGAATTCGAACTTTATGCAACAAAGGCCGAACATATTTATGGCTCTCAAAGTTGTGATTCTTGTCCAAAGTTTCTATATACTTAGTTCTCATGAATGTATATAATTAACTAAAACTCACTGCTTCATTTTGTAATTTGGTGCAGAAGAGACAGCTTCGTGACGCATAGGGCATTCTGTGACGCTCTAGCTGAGGAGAACACCAGGGCCAACAACAACGAACAATTGCCAAAAATACTAGGTTCAAACTCAAACTTATTACAGGGCCACCAACAAATCGCGAATCTCGTTTCTTCCCTACCACCACTCAACACCACCAATCTGATAACCCCACAAATCGGAACCTCCCAATTCAACCACTCCGACATCAAGGAATATCCCCTATCATCACTCCCTCACCATCATCAGGACCTCATGGACATGCCTCCAAAACCACTCGACTACATGGCGGGAAACCTGTTCTCGAGAAGCCTCTCGTCCAATAGTAATTCCATGATGAACGTGTTGGAAATGGAGAAGGATCAGCAATCGGCTCACATGTCGGCCACTGCGTTGTTGCAGAAAGCAGCTCAAATGGGGGCTACTATGAGTAACACAAACTCTTGCATGGCACCCCCGTCGTTCGGGCATGATCAATATGATATTTCATCTTATGGGATGGACGTGATGGGTAATGTGAGTAATGGCGTTGGGAATGGGATGAACAGTGTGGAGATGTTCAATGCGATATTGGATCAGAGCAAGGCGTTGTCGAGGATGATACAGCAGAATAGTCGAAGCAGCAATGTTAGTATTAGCAGTAATTATAATGATAATAATGGAGGTTTGCGTGGTGGTGGGGGAAGTAGTAATAAGGGAAGTGAGGATGTGATGACTGTGGACTTTTTGGGGGTTGGAGGAGCAGCAGGAGGGGGAGCACATGATGCTTTTCTATGGCGTTCAACTGCCTGACAACTCAAAAAACTTTACTCTCTCTTTGTTTGGCTGAAATTTTCTCAGCTAACGTTGTTACTCCATTTAGTTCTTCTTTAAGTTCTTATTAGGGTAGCTAAGCTAGGGGTCGAGCTCTTTACTTTGATCCTCATAACAAAATGTATGGAAATATGTTTATGTGACTTCATTATACAGATTTTCATACATTCTCAAGGTAAAGAACTTGAATTCGAATCCTCTCATATTCTGGCTTGAACTTGAAGATCATGTCTTTTAAATTTGGATTATCTATTTTAGATGAGACTATCCAAATTAAAGGAAAAAATTATTTTAAAATTTTTTCTTTTAATTTAAATTGTCTAATCTAAAATAAATGTCTCAAATGAAGAACATGACTCTTATATTTATTGCAAAAGTTTATAACTTTTCATAACTTACCCAAATTAAATTTAGTATGTACGCTCTATCTCCTCAATTTAATAACAGTGCATTTTGGGTACTTCCTCTTTCACTGTCCCCCCCCCCCCCTTTTCTTTTTTTAATCCAAATTAATTATTGATTAAGTGTATGAAAGATGACAATGCTATCAATTCAAGATCAAACATATCAACTTCTAAATAATTATATTTTTCTTAATTTAATTTTTTTATTGTTAAATTAAAAAATCTACTATGGTAAAATCTTAAATTTTCAAGACATTTTGAAGCCAAACTATGGCATGTATAATTTTTCAAGTATTAAATTGAGTAACTTGATTTTTTCAGGACTAAATTAAAATATCTGAACTCTTCAAGGGAATAAATTAGTAATTTGCACCATTTTATTATCATGGATGTTTTATATATAGTTTTTGCTCCTTACGTATAAGAAGGCGCTGAAATGACTTCCGATGGAGGAAGGTGCTGGAAAATAATGAGGCACAATTCGGGGAGAATTGAGAAAGGATAAGAACCACAGAAACCGGATAAGCGCTATCCGGAGTCACAACCACATGTGCACGCAGCACCAGCACCAATCACAATCCGCCACTTCATTATTAATTATTATTTCTTCCAATTGGAATGTTCAAGGCCCTCTGTGTGTGTGTGTGTGAGTGAGTGAGATGACCTGATAAAAAGTTACTCCCAAATGAGCTACATGGAATAAACTTTAATTTGCGTCGAACATCAATGGTGAAAGTAAGCAAATAAATGTGCTTGAAACAAAGTAACAAACTAACGAGGTAGTAGTGTAATATATATGGCATTATTGCGAGGCAGCTTCCACGCATGCACCCGAATTTACGTGGCACAAGCACAATGGTCGGGTGATGATCGAGAAGAGAGTTTGAAAGGGCGGTCTCCGGCGGAGGAATTTTCGCCGTTGGCCGTGACATTCAGGAGGCGGCTTCTGGTGGGCGTCGGGTCAGCTTCGCTTGTGGCTGTGGGTGCAAACTTCGGAGGAGTTACCAGTTTCCTCCTGGGGTTGTCGCCGGAGACTGGCCGGAAGCTTAAGCTGGACGTCGTGTTTCCCATTGGAGGCTACAATCGTTGCATTGACACAAACGATGGATTTGGTTAGTACTGATTTGTTCTACGCATTTCGTAATTTCAGTTATAAACTACAATCTTAAGAAATTGAAAATGATAATTGGTTTGACTGGGAGTGACAGAATTCATATACCCAGCAAATTGGGTGGGAGATCAGACGCTACTGTATCGAGCAGCCAAGAGAAAAGAATTGGAACGATCATTGGATCCGCCTCCTCTCAATGATCGGCGCCGTACAAATATCAGCGAACCGGTTGTTGCATTCGGTCCACCCGGCTCGACAGGCGAACTCAATGTTAGTGTCATTGTGTCGCCTGTTCCTCAAGACTTCTCGTGAGTACCCAGAAGATACGCTAAGTTGTTTTACAATATTTTGAAATAAATGATTAATTTAGTCTTTTAAAAGATTATCATTTTTTTTAATTTGATCCTTACAAGATAAGTATCTTAATTTAATCATTGTATTTATTTTAATTTAATCATTTTCACATCTAAATCACAATCTACTATTGCTAAAGTTATTTTTGACAAAAATAAAAACTAAATTAAAACAAATGATTAAATTAAAATTTTTTAAAGACTAAATTAATAATTTGCTCAATATTTGAAAGTACAATTTCGGAAAGAAAAAAAAAAACTCTTAGCATAATTATGATTTAGCAACGTGATGCGAAATATGGAAAGTTGTTTGAATTGGTATGAACTAAGTATAGGGTATTTCCAAAATGAAACAAGGATTGAAGCATATGGAGGGGCAGAGGAGGTGGGTGAAGCAGTGATTCGGAGCATAACGGGATCATCGCAGCGCCCAGACATAAAAGGGACATTGATAAAAGCAAGCGTGAGAAAGGATTCGACGAGGAATGCAAAATACTACGAACTTGAGTTCAAAGTGGAGAGTCCCTCCTTTCGGCGGCACAACCTCGCCGTATGCTGCGCTGTTGGCGGTAGGCTTTTCACCTTGAATGCTCAGGCACCTGAATCAGCCTGGCCAAACTTGCAATCGGATTTCTATCAAATTGCTCATTCATTCACCGTCACATCGTCCACTTAGGTCATTTTGTTTTAAATTACTGCTATTTTGAATTTTAATAATTTGATTTTAGTTGAATTAACCATAAAAATGCTTCCATCGCTAATTTTTGTCTCAAACTATAATAATGAAGCATACACTGGAGGTCATTCTATGACTGAAAGTTTTTAAGGATTTCAATATTTCACAATTAAATATATTTGGGTTTTACACACAGAAGCTCAACCTCTACATCTCTACATTCTTCCTTTAGAAAAGGCCCAAATAAGTAGTTAAAAATAAATATCCAATACATATCTAGGTTGGGTTGGAGGCGGAGCGTGTAATAACTTATTGTCGACGAAAAGTTTGTTCAGAATCAAACTAACAAAAGGCCAAGAAAAGTTTGCATTACATAGCAGGAGACAACGTCCAAACTGAAGCTATTTCAATTTTTTAGTTCTATGGCTTGATGGCATCTATTGGTTCTGAATCAAACTAACAAAAGGAACGTCAGCCACAAAGCAAGCAGAATTAAGTTTGTATGTCTTACATTTATGTCTTACATTTTTATATTTCTAATATATATGTTTTCTGAAATAAAGTTGAGTTTGTAATCGCTCATTTATATGATACACTACTGCTTTACTAACCTGTAACCATTATGCACATTAGGTGATTGCAACGTCTTACAAAATACACTCGGAAATAGCATCGTGCTCTACGACATTGCTCAAATCAAATGTAACTATTATAATACATGATCCTTTACCCATTTCAATTGCCAAACTGAGCGGGTATTCAAGCACAAGTAATCTGCCTTCGCTTAACCATCTTCTCGTAATTCTCAGAAACCATAGCAGTCAGATTGGGGTCTCCAAATCCAATCTCTGCACCAAGCCTGAGGCAGAAACACAGTTTAACTCATACTATTTATAAGCATAGAAAAAGGGAGATGGAGATGTTGGGCTTGGGACAAGACGATTTTCACAATGAATCAACTGATAACAAAAGGAAACAGACATAACATCTGTCTACAGACACCCGAGTAGATCAAAACCACATAGGATCCAACAGAACAGCAATGGTATCATTCATTTTCCATTTTATTTAAAAAAGGATCAGATGTTATGAGAAAGGAGAATTGAGGATGGAATATAGGGGGAAGGATGGATAAAGAAATTGCACGAGGGGAGTGGGGTAAGAACTTGTGCAAAAACTAAAGCCTTGTCAAATTTGCTTACTTTGGGTCAAGTACGAGTTTCTGAACTTCTTTGATGGCTGAACTTGCTGCATAAAGAGATATCTTCCCAACCTGCATTAAATGTACGGGCGCCACAAAAATTAAATGGATCTCAAGCACTTCAAAGGATAAAGCCACGGTAGGCAACAAATACACAGGGAACTAAATAATTTAAGGTTGCTTTTTCTCTCCTCTGACCTCCAATACTTGAAGCTTTGCTTCATGTTCATTTGGCAGACAGCGAACTTCCTCTGCCAATCTCACAGCCTCACCCAGACTTTCGGGTGATAGGAAATCAAGGCCCAACTGAACAGTGGACTGAAATTTTCACAACGTGGAGATGTTCAATATATTATAACAGATATAATAAGGGAGAATCCATATAACAAATAGATAAAAGTGTTCCAGATTCCTCAAAGTAGTTATCCTGTGATAAATGTGATTGTTCACTTGTACAATTTTTTATTCCATTGATAAAAGCAGTTAGGAAATAGAAAAATTTTTTTTTTGGTCAGGACGAATTTTATGAAAGATGCATTTTTTTTAAAAAAAAATTAATTATTTGAAGGAACTATTTGCCCAAAATTATCACAGAGAACTATTAGATACCCGGTAGATTATTAATAGATGTCTGTGGACAAAGTCAATCATGTCTTTCATATTGTTTTATTGCTGTCCTTCAGGAGTAAAAGGTAAAATACTATGAAGGGCAACAATTAAAATATATTTTATATATACATATATATATGAAATGAACTGACAAGGAAAATGATCTCACCTGAACATTCCTTGCTTGGAAAGGGCACCCTGCAGGAACAAATATAGCTTCCCCCACACACTGCTCAAATGACCATGGCTCCACTCCTATGTAGGACGATATTCATCACAAATAAAATGAAGATATAAATTAAAACTATGATCCTTCAGAATTTTCTAGAGACATCATAACTTCACAACATCAATATTAACAGAAAAGGGCAACATCACTACTCTATTTCACTTTAAACAGCATACATGCAGATTAGAAACTAGCATTCCCCTAACATCTTCTCAGTGCAAGATGTATCAACCTAGCACTTCCATATCTAGTTCTTAATAATTCATAAAAAGACAACATGCTATCTTACCAAATTCTTCTTTCAACTTTCTTTTATGGTGTTTGTCAAGAAAGATAACTCCATCATAAAGAGGCCTTGTGACCTTCAATCCAAAGAATACCATAAACAATACAAAATCAAAGCAAGATTTATCCAGAGATAAGGAAGCTGACAAACCAAACCATTAAAGGAGGAAGAAATATAAAGTTGCGTCAGACTTACAAATTTGTTTACTATATCATCTGGCTTCCCAAAATCTTTCCAATGCATTTTCAGAAATTCAGTCAACTTTGGAACATCCTGCCGACGAAAGACATCCCAAAGAACTCCAGGATGTGTTTTCTTAGAGACATCTCCATCTTGTCCAATTGGAAGGTCAGAATTGACCGTGTCCCCTTCAGCAGTGGAATAGATTTCAAACTTTTGATCCATAACTGACTTCCCCTCGTTTGAATCTCTATCCTGTTCATTTTTTTCAGTACCTTGTGATGAATTAGGTGAACTCCCTTCTGAATGTATTTGTGGATCCCCAGGTGATTCTTTTGCTTCAGGTGCTTTCTGTATTTTTACAATTTTAGTTCTCTGCCATCCCTTCATCTTCACCTCACAGGTATGGACCAAAAGGTACACCTGATCAAACATGGTAACTGTCAGTTTATTATCTGTTAATTTGCTTGTAGGCCACTTATCTCCTTTTCCTTGTTCGAATAAATCAAAACTCCATTATTTCACTCTAGACAAGATATGAAGAAAAAAAGATGTTTAGGTCCACAGTGCACATGCTTGGAGGTTTCAGATTCAATTAGCACATTGTAAATTGTCAACACACTGATTATTATTATAACAACTTATAAATATCGAATGAGAAATTAAACTGTAATATATACATTATCAAACCAATTAACAATGAAGCATCAAATTCAAGTTTCTAAAGCACCCAGTTAGAAAGACAAAATGATAAAGAATTTGCACATCTATGACCCCACAGTATCATAGATTTATTGCAATTTAATTTGTAGCTACTCAAACTCAATAATGTAAAAGAAAGTTAATAATGATTAATGACTGCTTCTTATCTTAGATTAATGAGGGAAGAACATACCATGTCCCGCATATTGAAGTGGAGATTGGTCACTGAGTCACCACTACCAAGTTCCTCATTGACCCCATAAGATATATAAATCTTGGGCCCTACATCATTCTGCAAGGAGTAATGAGGCAATTTAGCTGCAACATTAAGAAGGCCCCACTTTGAGTGAATATACTCAAGCAAAGGTAGTTTGCTGATAAATTCAGGTCTTTGATGCAATAAAAATTCTTCAGATGCACTGGGCGAAGGCCAATCCTTCAACTTCAATAATTGTGGCCAACCATTTTCATGCTTACGGCCATCAAAGTATCCTTTCATGAACTCACTAAGTTCAATATCTGTCTGCCATCACAAAAGCAAGAAAAGCAGAAATTGACATGGTTAACGTAAAATGATTGATTAATAATTAAAAATTTGCAATCTCAATCATCAAATATGTGTACCTCTGACCAGGTCAAGCAATCTATGGCCTTAACCACTCTGTTCTCAACTTCTTTCAATTTCTCATCTGCTGTCTCTCGAATGCCTCTCCATATGACCATTGGATCCCAGCTAGATGACCTATCAAATACTTGCTTAACAGTAATTGGTTCACCATTTTTCCAGTGCTTTCTAAAACTGCCAATTCCATCAGTTTTGAGATCTGCAGATGCTGGACAGTATAGATAATTATCATTGCAGGCCTCTCTGTGAGAATATTGGCAAAATTTGGGATCATTAAACCTGGTTTCTGGTGGACCTCCAGCATCACTAATCCTGCAGCCACTAACCATCTCCTCCACATTTTTCACCAATTTTGCAACCCAATTCATCTTGAAGATGCGGCTTAAATTCAATGATGAATAACCACAACCACCATACTTCTTTGGGGGGCATGGAATACTACTATCACTGTTGGATCTCCAATCAGGAAATTTACTTAATACATTTCGATCAGAAATCTTTGCTTCATTTGATGGAGTTACTTTATCTTGATTTACGCTTGCTTCTCGAAGATCCCGACAGCAATTAAGGCACAAATCGTAAGTACATTTTGGGCAGTGTCGGTGATAATCAGTAATGGGTATCCTACAGAAGTTGCTACAGGACAACAAATCAAAGCTTTTTAATGAAAAGGATCCATTTTACTATCTCAAATTAAGGAAATGCAAATGATGCTTCTGAATCCATGAAATCCACCAAGTCTAAGAAATAAAGATTTAACAAATCATATGTATGCAGAAAAACTTAATACTACTCTTGATGTACCAGCACATTTGCTCATCTGCACTCAATTTAGTCCTGGGAAGATCTATTTCAATCCCTGGGGAAGAAACGTTATTTCAAGATTGTCAAATACCACTAGAGTTTCAACCAAACATGAAGAAAAATCAAGCAGCTTACCATGCAACTTCTTTTCGAGTTCAACTTCAAAACATTGCTCATGATGAATCTGCTTTACCACAGGAAGAACTGATGACAGCAGCAAGTGGAGATACTGTAACTTATCTAGGACAGGTATCTCACGTATGCGAACCTAAATCTCAGAAAAAAAGAAGATAATAACCAAATAGTAAAGGAATTGTTTATGTTACACTTTGAATAAATGCTTCATCAGATGGTACAACTGAGCTGTTGAAGCACCTTTATGGAATTATCACTGCGTAAGCAAACTTTGCAATTACAGGTGCCACGGCAGGCAGGACAAGTCCTCTGAATTTCATCCAATGACATGTCTGAGTACCTAAAATTAAGAAAATGATAACAGTACCCACTCAGTTACCATCCACCTAAAGCAACATTCATAACTAAAATGGGGTGTATTTGATAACATTATATGCTCACCATGTTAATATACAGCTATCACAGTATCCTCTCTTATTACATCTCATGCACCAAATAACTCTGTCTCTGTCATTCCTTCGGCATTGATGGCAAGTTTGCCCGCCAGTGTCATTAGAAGAATCTGTACTTCCATCAGAGTATTCCTGGCATATGACCTTTCAAATCAGTATTGAGAAACATTGAACAGGCAAACAATTGGTGGTATTGAGAACAGGAACTGCATGCAGGGTAACAGACCCCTCAGCATTCCCATGGGAAAAACCATAATAAATTGATAATTATGGTCATTGCATTTCTTGTCTTTTCAAGGTAACCTAACTTTGATGACAAGGTTTGTAATTAATCATGTATTTCTCAAAGATATAAGACCCTTAAATTGAAGACTTTTACATTTTGTGATGTTTGGCTTTAGAGCCAACAAGCGAACATAAGTATAAAATGGAGTGGATTATATTAGTCAAGACTCTAGAACTATCACAAAATTTAGAAGCCCATTGAGCGAAATAGACAGGGCAACTACATAAAGCCACTGATTTTTTATTTTTATTTCATCACATTGTTAATTAAGACCTCTCAGAAGAGGCAATATATCCTGATCAGTTATTAAGTTTGAGATAATGTAGCAGTGCTGTCAGATGTGTTACATACTGAGGATGTTTTTCTTGTTCTGAGCAGATTTAGCAACTTACATTTCTACAAGTAAGTGATAAGACCAATTGAGCCTCCCAATAGTAATTATAGAATTAAACTATTATATAGCTATAGCTTAATGCTACAGGCATATCTTTTTAATAAAAAGGAAAACACAAATTGGTTAAAAAAAACACCTAGAAGAAGAAGAAGAAGTAGAAGAAGAAGAATCAGCTGAAAATTTTTCATATCAACTCACTGTTGTAGCATTGGCATCTAAACTCCTTTGGGATAGTTTCCTCGATGACTCCATTCCAGAAGCAGGTGGTGACTCATAAGACATCCAATTCTCTTCATACTGGGGGATATCATCTGGTGAATCATCATTGGGTTTCGGAGCATTGCGCGCAGAGGCACTCCTAGTTGCTGGTGTCTCCGCTGTATATCGATACTGATTTTTTGATACCTTGTCCATTAACTTCTTTCCAGAGGCTGAATGCTGTTCTCCAACTTTCATGCTTGCGAGAGGCACATCAAAATCCTCACTCTTGCTCTCTAGATACATGTCGCTTTCACCTAATGACTTTCTTTTAGCCTTCTTCAAACTAGCTCTCATTGCAGAATTAGCTGCCCTCTTCTTTGCCTGGATATAGTGCTTCTCACAGACTGTTTTATCCGGCATGGACATAGCAGTGCATCGCCACTGCTTCCCATCTGACCTCTTGCACCTCAAATCATCTGGGATCCCCACATTATCCTCGGCATTCCCAGAGGTAGATCTTGCTTGGTCCATTTAAGTCACCTGTGTTTATGTACAGCAAGATGAAAACATTGTTGGCATACGTGTATTAATCTAATGTCAATGCCAACAGTGAAACAAACCAATTGTGAAAGAATAGACCTCAGATAGCATAATCAGCGCGTGTAAATTAGGTGTATTCCCTAGAAGTGTGAAATTAGCAAACACTTACATGAAACACACTACTCTAAGTGCATACAAAACCACGAGTATTTAGCTTTGTTCGTTTCGTTCTATATGTATTTGGGTATATGTAAGTATGTCGTTTTGCTTATTAGGTAACATCCCCCTAGAAGACGTAAACCCCGAAAAATTAAATTCTCCCGTTGAGAGGGACAACTACAGGTGATCGCAACTCACCGGATGCTGGGTGGGGCAGTTCTATACTTTGATCATGGAAAATTGAGAAAATAAAAACCTTATTACTAAAACTAGAAGAACTTGAAAAATAACCGCTCAGTGCGGGGAGAATTAGAAATTGCAGTAATGAGTTTAATCAACCTGTAACTCCGTAATTTTACTCTGGAGCAAATGCTGCAGCGACGGCTGCGGGTGCGCCGTCGTTTCAGTGTGCTTCGAGTTCGAACCGGAAAATTTTGGTGTGACTGGAATCGATGGAGGTCAGCCCTGCAACGGCGAGCAACGATTTTCTTTTTTTTTTTTTTTGGAAAGGAAAAACTGACACAGATTAGTGTCATAGGCGGCCCAGCCCAGATGTGGACCCAGAATTTATCTTCTTTTTTGTGTCTTCAGTTTAAATAAGGCAAAAGTAGAGAAGTAACTAGTGAGCAATGTCAATTCGCGCCGTGGTAACTGGTAAAGAAATATATAATTATAATAATCTTTATATATTTAATTAACATAATTTATCATATATATAAATATATATGTTATATATTTATTTATTTGTAGTTCAATTTATTTATTTATATTTTATAAACAAAATTAAAAAATATATAAAATATATATAATTTTAATCAAGTAAATTATAGTTTAGGTCCAATAAAAGTAATACTTATTTGTATTTAAGTAAAAACTAAAAACAATTAGAATAAAAATTTTAAAAGAACATTTATTTGTAGCATTTGTACTTGGCTTGCGGGCTGACCTGTCATTAATATCCGTCATTTAATTTTTTATTTTTAATTATTAAATTTTATTTCACAAGTATTGGTTTGCAAATGGTGTACAATTTGTGTTTATGATGTTGTATGTGATGCAGTAATGCTTTAGTATGTGAAGTTAAGTTGTAAGCTAGCAATATGTGATGTTAAGCCATACAGGGACTAAGTTGAAAACCTTAGGAACTAAAGTGAAAGATTTGAAAATGTTGTGGGGTGTGCGAAATACTTATAAATGATAGATATAAGTGGAGAAAATTATAGGGAACATTGATGTGAAATAAGAAGTGAAAAATAACTTTTAAATCTTGAGATATTAATTTTTGAAACAAATAGTAATAATTAGATTATTAGGTATATTAATGGAATAAAAGAAAAAAAAATAAATATAAAATTCAGAAAATGGATGTCGTACAAATTATTGGGAAAGGAATAAATAAATTTAAATTATATAAATAGATGTAACAATAATTAATAGATTGTACAAAGGTTAATAAATGAAATAGATAATTATCCAACTAACTAAATCTAAATTAAACATTTAAAATTAAGGATAAATATCCAGATGTTAAATATGAAAAATACCTTTTAAATATGAACTAGAATTATTATTTGGTTTGGATTTGATTAGGATTTGGAATATACCAAATCTATTTGAAATTAAACAAATAATTTAATAAGACTATGTATATTAAAGAGATAATTAAAGGAACAGTAATTATTATTGGTAAACAAATTGAAAATATAAAAGAATGAATGTTTCAAATAGGACCTGCCACAATAATCCGAAATTCAAAAAGGAAGTAAATAGGAAGAATAGTTTTTAATGATTAATTGATAAAATATCAAAATAAAATTCTTAATCTAAAGGCTGCGAGTTTTCGAAAACAAAAAAATTAAATGTCCATCTAATCTACTCCTAAACTAACAAATCCCAAATGATAAGTTTAGTTATTAATTAATCATTCTTATTCATTATTAAAGTATTATCTTTCATCTCTAATTATCTTAAACCGAATATTTGATTTTTTTAAAACAAAACTTCAAATCCTTTTTCAAGTTAACTTGCTTAGTTCAATTTTCCTAACACAATACACACCTTCACAGCAACACATATACTCAATCACAACATCACACATATATACCCACTTGATGGCGCATTAACCCAACACAAATCACACACGCCCACCAACTTGATACACACCATATGAAGTTGCCATCAAGCCTTTATTAATCCCAAACCTTCAATTCAATCTTTCATACACACCATATTACAAATTAAACATACCTTCTGGCCAACAAAGAGACCATCACGTGTTGCAAGGATAGGAAGCAAGAAGGAAACTAAGGTAAGATCCAATTCAAATTCATCTTTCTTTTGATAAATCTTGGCAAATCTTGGCTTTAAAGATAACGTTGGAACAAACCTTAATATAAATCCTTCCTTCCTTTTTTCTGAAAAACATCAAGCATTGTAGAATACAAATCCCTTTCTCACATCAAGGAGATTTTGATCGGGTTTGATCGGTAGGATTCATTGGAATCTAGGTAAGTGAACTAACCCTTCTTTAATATTATCTTTAGTGCTAAAATGATCAAATAATAAGATAAGTGACAATCATAATGAGAAAGAGAGAATCCGGTTAAGGGATTCAAGTTTTAAGAATTTTGTATAATTCGAATATTGATAATATTGCTAATAAAATACGTTAGGAAAGGGACATGGTCCGTGAGACAAATACAATTATTTGTGATTTGTAATACTTATGGTTATTCGGTGGAAATTATAATGACGATTATATTTATGATTATATTGATGAATTTATTGTTAAATATATTGATGATTATTTGGAATTTTTTGAACCTTGATTATATTTGGGCGGGATAGTATCCTCTCTCATGTCAAGTGAGAAATCCGGGTGACAGGATGACTTGACCTCTGAAAACAGAGACAATGATTCCCTCGGTAGGACCTTAGTTCAGATTTAATCTGTAGGACACCTTGACCTTTGAGGATGAGGTTATGCGTCATAGTGTGTTTTGATGAGATTGATGAAATTGGTTGAGCGGGCCTACAGGCATTCTCGAATACGACGAGATTGGTTGTGCAGGCATGCGGGCGCTCCCAGATATTTTGTCATTGACGAGTATTAGTTTCGTTGGTCTGAATTGTTTGATTGAATTGCAAACTCTTATATATATATATATATATATATATATATATATATATATATATATATATATATATATATATATATATATATATATATATATATATATATATATATATTCCTTGTGGTTTTATGATTTATACCTATACTTTTATTTTATTACTTTTACATAATAAATTTTATTGGGGCGGGAATTGGCTCGCTCACTAAGATAATTATCTCACACTTGTTGGCTTATTTTTTTCAGATTAAGTAGCGGAAGAGGAATTTTCGCAAGTAGATTAGGTTCGCCATTGGACTATCTCATTGTTGGATAGGTCTCGAGTCTTTGATATTTATTTTATTTAGTTAGGAAGCTCTGTGGTCAACTAGGATATTTAAGGGGTTTTGGGCGAATAAACTACTTTATTTATTGTATTTAATTTGATTTAAATTCAAAGATTTATTTTGAGCATTTATGATATGGATTAGGTAGAAGTTGATATTACAATTATGAATTTATTTAAGTTGATGTGATTTTGTAAATGAATGAATTTTTTATCATTTTATTTAACTATTAAAATTGTAATCTGGGAGACTACAAGGAATCCAGATAAGTTTTCATCTCTCATGGTATACGGTTAAAATAATTTATATTATAAATTAATAATTATTTTAACAAATATGTGATATTTATTTATATTTATGTCAATTAGTATTCAATTATAAATTGCTATTTGTTTTAATTAACATTTATATCTAATTAATATTTTCTAATTTTAGTCTTTATGTTATTATACATATATTCATACATATATATATATATATATATATATATATATATATATATATATATATATATATATATTCAAACTATTTGTATTATTTACACTATAAATTAATATTTGTTTTAAGTAATATTTGATTTTTTATATTTATTTTAATTAGTATTCATTTGTAAATTAATATTTATTCATATTTAAATGTTGTTTCCTAATATTAATCTTTATTTCATTATTTATATGTGTGTGTGTGTGCGCGCGCGCATATTTTCAAACTTTGATTTGTCTCTATTTATGAATGTTATGCTATCTAATAACTAAATGATAAAGAATATATACTAAATATTTTTACATGAATAACAAAATGGTTTAGAATTAGAGATGTTGGTTAGACTTACGTTAACATGGGATTCGTGTCAGCGTGCCGGTCGCATGTCGATCACGTGCCTAGAAATTAGGTTGTGACAAAGTTAGTATCAAAGCCAGGTTTTAAGTCTCCTAGTGACTATAGAGCGGGGTGTCCTTAGTGGGCCCTCCCCTACGGTTGTGAACTGTGATATAACTATAGGTCAAGGATCCACGAAAGGCCCTTTAGAGTTATAATTTTTGTCTTTCATGTCTTATCCTTGGTAGGTCAGTATAATTCTTGTTCTAAAGTAGTTATTTTCTCATGTAGCCAAATGGCACGTGGTCAGCCACACGCTCGTGGAGGTCATACGAGGTCTAATAAGACCTTGGCCTTCGTGCCCACGCCATCAGTAGAAGCAATAGCTGAGACGCATGAGTTTGCAGACGATAACCAAGCATAGAGCATAGAGCTATCTGCTGTAGGCTCGTAAAGTAATGGTGGAGCACCACCACAGTTTGATCTGGCAGCTATGATGGCAGCACTAGCTGCTATGCAGAAACAAGTAAAAGGACTAGCAGACCTAATGAGAAAACCATTAGAGGATGACTCACAAGCATCAACACCTATTGTGAGGGCACAGGAATCGCAACAGATGCCACCTCCTCCTCCTCCACAATTTCGGGAATGGGTTATGGCAGAGATAAATACTACAGAGTTTATGAAACTCAAACCACCAATTTTTACAAGAGAGAATGCTAATGAGGATCCACAGCTTTTTTTCGATGGCTGTGAGAAGATCCTGGATACTATGGATGGCTCTGAATCTCGGAAGGTAGCCTTGGTTGCCTTTCAACTAAGGAGTAGGGCAAATCGCTGGTGGCAAATGTGGAAAAATGGTATGGCCGATTGTGCCCCACCCGTTGGATGAAAGGAGTTCTAAGTAACTTTTCTAGTCGAGTTCTTTCCGAGGAGTGTATGAGAGGCACGCATGCGAGACTTTGAGAAGTTTCCTCAAGGGACTCGGACTGTTGATGAGCATAATGCTTTGTTCGTGAGGTAATATCGGGCATTTTTTATATACAATTTAGTCCCTATCTTAGTCCTGTTGCCATTTTAATATTGTAAACTCTCCAATTTTATTATGTTTTGGATTTATTGGGTGTAAATTACTTATAGAATTAATGTGCTTCAATTTCATAATTTTGTCCCAATTAATTCAATTGTGTATTTTCTAGATAAATTATTGGAGAGTAATTTGCTGACTTGGAGGCCACTTAGACGCTGACATGGCATTATAGGGCTGACTGGGCATTGATTGGACTGGGGCCCACTGTTTCTACACTTTACAGCAGCAACCAGAAAGCAAATAGCAGTTGAAACATGCATAAGAAAAAGTAGCAGAAACCAAAAATGGCAACCACTTTTCTACATCAGTAAAAGGGAGTTTCTGCAGCACTATCTCCATGAATTTATTTTGCACTTTTGCTGCATTCTTCTGGTCAAAACAGAAGCTGATAGGGACCTAACCAAAAGTCAAATTCGTCCTCCCTCCTTGGCTGAAGATTAAGAACACATTCAGACCCTATTTTTCTGCGTTGAAGAACTCTTCTTCTTCCACTTTTGTAAAAATTCATAGGTCTTCTTCCCCCTTGTGTATTTTGGCCTCAATGGAAGGCTAAAAAGTCTCTTGTAATCATTCCATGATGAACTAGAAATGTAACCTGAATTTTTGGAGCTTAAATCAGATAAGTTTCTTATTGTATCTCTGTTTCATTTCTGTTCTTGCATCTTATCTCTATTTTTATGTTTGTGTTGTTTCTGGTTAGATTTTTATGAACACAATGACTAGTTTAAATGCTTGAATCTAAGATGTTTCTTGTTGTTACTGGTTAGTGTAGCAAGTAGAATAGACATAGCTTGCTTAGATGACTATCTAGCATGATTTAGGTTAGGGCTCAATCAAATTGAATGTGGTGAGATTTAACTTATGTATAATATAGTTCGAAGAAGTCTCTTGGAAATATTAGTTAGAAACCTAGTGATATAGAACATAGAATTAATTTGAAGACAAAAATGATGAGAGTTGCACTTCTAGGACTCTATGGCTGATTGCATTTGTGTTTAGTGTAATTTCATTTCTGTTCTGTGTTTCATTCTATTTTGCTTCGTGTTCTATGTTATGTTAGAATTAGTTTCTGTTTTAATCTTTAATTATGCAATCACCCCTGGTGGTAATTAGGTAGCTAATCAGTAGGTAATTAAGTAGATTAATGTTAGAACAATTAATTAGGCAATTTAGAAGTAAGGCTCCTTGAGAGAATGTGACCTGGGACGATCACTATACTGCAAGTTGCCACGAATCTAATTCTAGATGACTCGGCAGTCGTAATGACTCCAACCATGAGGTTGTTAGAATATGCCCCTCACATGGTCTCGAATGAACAAGAAAAGATCTGACGCTTCATGGAAGGACTTTAAGACTCTCTATTCCCGTAGGTAAGTATTCTCAAAAGAATAAACTTCTTTATTTAAATTGTACTAGTATGGAATAGTGATGGTGCATATAATTATTTAAAATTGATAGGTAGGGTCTAATATTAGAACCTTTACATTCTACATTGAGGCTGTTGACACCACTTGTAAGATAGAGGAGCGGGCAAGATGCCGGGAAGATTTTAATAACAAGAGGAAATATAGACAAGACAGATGCCCCTTTGGTCGTGGGAGAGACATTAGTTTGGCACCTACAACATCTACAGGACGTACACCCTCCTACGTGTGGGCACCCCGATCGCAAAAAGACAGGAAAGGATATCAAGATAAACTATATTACCCAAGTTGTGGCCAACGCCATTTTGGCCAATGTTACAACAGGAACCCTAGTGCTAGTACTACAAGATTAACTTGTTACCAGGGTAGTCAAGCCGGCCATATCAAGAGGACTTGTCCTTAACTCGTGACTTGATTTGAGTAGGACTCGGTACAGCCGACACATGCTCAGACAGAGGCTACTCATATGAGTAGAGCCACATCTGTAGCTGGTGGAGACGGTAAAGGAGCTAGTAGAGGACTAAGAGGATGAAGACAGGGAACAGGAGAGCAAGGCAATGCTCTTGTTTATGCACTGACCCGTCAAGATGCTTAGGCATCTAATGTAGTGGTACTAGATATGATTTAAAGCTTTGAATATGATTGATGTTTTGCTTTTAAACTTCTATCAAATATTAGTCATAAGAGATAAACTTGTTGTTAGGTATTCTTTTATTAGAATCGAACCATGCTCATGTTTTGTTTGACTCCGACTCGACACATTCTTATGTGTCACCGCTATTTGCCAAGAATTTCTCTCAAGGAGCTGTTAGGGTATAATGCCCCTTCTTAGTTTCTACCATTACGGGGGATACTCTCCTAGTAGAGCGAGGCTATCATGCTTGCAAAGTAAAGGTTGGAGACATGGATATGACGGTGGAGTTAATGCTACTAGACATTATGGAATTCGATGTTATCTTAGGCATAGATTGGCTAGCATCTTGCCATGCCACCTTGAATTGCCATGATAAATCAATTAAGTTTGATATCTCGGGGGAAACTCCCTTCGTGTTTTAAGGCGAATGAAGCGATGTTCCAGGAAACCTAATATTTCTTATGTGCGCCCGACGCCTTTTGCGAAAGGGGTGCCAAGCGTACTTGACTTTTGTGAAAGATGTTGAAAAGGAAGAGTTAAAGATCAGGGATGTCCCAATAGTTCATGAGTTTGTGGACGTGTTTCTGGAAGACTTGCCAGGCATTTCTCCTGAACATGAAGTAGAGTTTTAGATCGAGTTAGGACCAAAGACTCAACAATTTCTATGCCTCAATACTGAATAGCACCAGCAGAATTAAAGGAACTCAAGGTGCAGTTGCAGGACTTGCTTGACAAGGGGTTCATCAGGCTTAGTTGTTCACCCTAGGGGCTTCCATTCTATTCGTAAAGAAAAAGGATGGATCGATGAGGTTGTGTATCGATTATAGGTAATTGAACAAAGTGACTATCAAGAACAAGTACCCGTTGCCTCATATCGATGATCTCTTCAATCAACTTTAGGGAGTGAAATGCTTTTCTAAAATTGACTTGAGGTCTGGTTATCATTAATTCAAAATCAAGGATGAAGATGTGCCTAAAACAGCCTTTCGTACATATTATGGACACTACAAATTCTTAGTGATGTCATTTGGACTGACAAATACACCAATAACATTTATAGATCTAATGAATAGGGTTTTCAAACCCTTCCTCGATTCCCTACTGGAGTGTTGCAGTTTGAGCACCAATTATGTGTAGCAGATGTTGGGACTCTCAAACGAGACATATGGAGGAAGGCCATGATGCCACGTATGTTGTACATTTGGGTGCCACAAAGATGTACCAAGATCTAAAACAGGTATACTGGTGGAAAAGTATGAAACGAGATGTAGCCAAGTTCATGTCTCGTTATTTGACTTATCAGCAAGTTAAGGTTGAGCATATATAAGAGACCAGGAGGTCTGTTACAACAGCTAGAAATTCCCAAGTGGAAGTGGGAATGAGTGACAATAGATTTTATCGTTAGTTTACCTCGTTCTATGGGGCGGTTATGATTCGATATAGGTTATAGTAGATCGGTTGACCAAGTTAGCTCATTTTATCTCAATCAAGACTACATATGGAGTAGCTTAGTTAGCACATGTATAAATTAAGGAGGTAGTGAAGCTACATGGTGTACCAATGTCTATCATCTCCGATAGGGGTCCCTAGTTCACCTCTCATTTTTGGAGGAGCTTTCAAGAGGCGTTAAGTACTTGAGTGGATCTCAGTATTTCTTTTCATCCACAGACAGATAGACAGTCTGAGCAGATTATACAAACACTATAGGATATGCTACGAGCTTGGATTCTGGACTTCGGAGGTAGTTGGGAGAGGCATCTATATCTGGCAAAGTTCACATACAATAATAGCTATCAGGCCACCATCGGTATGGCACCTTATGAGGCATTATACAGACAACGTTGTAGATCCCTGATCAGTTGGTTCGAGGTAGGAGAGGCGAAGGTAATAGGACTAGACTTTGTTCAGGATGTCTTAGCCAAAGTTAAGATAATTCAGGATAAGATGTGAGCAACTCAAAGCAGGCAGAAGGCTTATGTCGATCACAAGCAACGTGACTTAGAGTTTTCAGTCGACAACATGGTATTCTTGAAAATTTCTTAGATGAAAGGTGTTCTAAGATTCGAGAAGAAAGGAAAATTAAGTCTAAGGTACATCGAACCTCACAAGGTTTTGAATCATGTAGGGAAAGTGGCCTATCGGCTAGTCTTACCCACAGAGTTAAGGGGGATTCATCCAATTTTTCACGTGTCGAAGTTAAGGAAGTATCTTCCTGACCCTTCACACATGCTCAATCAGGATACCATACAGTTATGTGAAGATTTATCATATAAGGAGGTCCCAGTGGCTATCTTGGATAACCTGATAAAGAAACTTCGGTTTAGGGAGATTTTATAGGTCAAAGTTTTATGACGAAATCAGACTCATAAAGCTGCCACGTGGAAAGCTGAGGCCGATATACGTTCTAGGTATCCTCACCTTTTTGAGACTAGAGGTAAGTTAAATTCAGAGGACTAAATTTCTTAAAGGAGATAATATTGTAATACCCGTCATTTAATTTTTTATTTTTAATTGTTAAATTTTATTTCACAAGTATTGGTTTGCAAATGGTGTGCAATATGTGTTTATAATGTTGCATGTGATGCGGTAATGTTTTAGTATATGAAGTTAGGCTGTAAGCTAGCAATGTGTGATGCTAGGCCATGCGGGGACTAAAGCGAAAATCTCAAGGACTAAAGTGAAAGATTTGGAAATGTTGTGGGGTGTAGCGAAATACTTATAAATGATAGATATAGGTGGAGAAGATTATAGGGAACCTTGATGTGAAATAAGAAGTGAAAAATAACTTTTAAATCTTGCAATATTAATTTTTGAAATAAATAGTGATGATTAGATTATTAGGTATAAGAATGGAATAAAAGAAAAATAAAATAAATATAAAATTCAAAAAATGAATGCCGTACAGATTATTGGGAAAGGAATAAATAAATTTAAATTATATAAATAGATGTAACAATAATTAATAGATTGTACAAAGGTTAATAAATGAAATAGATAATTATCCAACTAACTAAATCTAAATTAAACATTTAAAATTAAGGATAAGTATCCAGATGTTAAATATGAAAAATACCTTTTAAATCTAAACTAGAATTATTATTTGGTTTGGATTTGATTATGATTTGGAATATACCAAATCTATTTGAAATTAAACAAGTAATTTAACAAGACTATCTATACTAAGGAGATAATTAAAGGAACAATAATTATTATTGGTAAACAAACTGAAAATATAAAAGAAGTTATGTTTCAAATAGGATCTGCCACAATAATCCAAAATTCAAAAAGGAAGTAAATAGGAAGAATAGTTCTTAATGATTAATTGATAAAATATCAAAATAAAATTCTTAATCTAAAGGTTGCGGGTTTTCGAAAACAAAGAAATTAAATGTCCATCTAATCTACTCCTAAACTAACAAATCCCAAATGAAGTTTAGTTATTAATTAATCATTCTTATTCATTATTAAAGTATTCTCTGTCATCTCTAATTACCTTAAATCGAATATTTTTTTTTAAACAAAGCTTCAAATCCTTTTTTAAGTTAACTTGCTTAGTTCAATTTCCCTAACACAATACACACCTTCACAATAGCACATATACACAATTATGACATCACACATATACACCCACTTGATGGCACATTAACCCAATGCAAATTACACACATCCACCAACTTGATACACACTATATGAAGTTGCTGTCAAGCCTTCATTAATCCCAAACCTTCAATTCAATCTTTAATACACACCATATTACAACTTAAACATACTCTCTCGGCCAACAGAGAGACCATCACGTGTTGCAATGATAGGAAGCAAGAAGGAAACTAAGGTAAAATACAATTCAAATTCATCTTTCTTCTGATAAATGTTGGCAAATCTTGGCTTTAAAGATAACGTTGGAACATACCTTAATATATATCCTTCCTTCCTTTTTTCTCAAAAACATCAAGCATCATAGAACACAAATCCCTTTCTCACATCAAGGAGATTTTGATTGGGTTTGATTGGTAAGTTTATTGGAATCTAGGCGACTAAATTAACTTTTCTTTAATATTATCTTAAGTGTTAAAGTGATCAAATAATAAGATAGGTGACAATCATGATATGAAAAGGAGAATCCGATTAAGGGATTGAGTTTTGAGAATTTTGTATAATTCAAATATTGATGATATTGCTAATGAAATACGTTAGGAAAGAGACATGGTCTGTGAGGCAAATACAATTATTGGGGATTTGGGATACTTATGGTTATTCAGTGGAAATTATAATGAAGATTATATTGATGAATTTATTGTTGAATATATTGATGATTATTTGGAATTGGTTGAACCTTGATTGTGTTTGGGCAGGATAATATCTTCTCTCATGTCAAGCGAGAAATCCGGGTGACAAGATGGCTTGACTTTTGAGGATAGAGACAATGATTCCCTAGATAGAACCTTAGTCTGAATTTAATTCGTAGGGCACCATAACCGTTGAGGATGAGGTTGTGCGTCAATGCGAGTTTTGATGAGATTGATGAAATTGGTTGAGCGGGCATTCGGGTGCTCCTGGATATTTTGTCATTGATGAGTACTAGTTTCTTTAGTTTGAATTGTTTGATTGAATTGTAAACTCTTTGATGTTTATCTTTTCTTGTAGTTTTATGATTTATGCCTAAACTTTTATTTTATTACTTTTACATAGCAGATTTTATTAGAGCGGGGTTTGGCTCGCTCATTGAGATAATTATCTCATACTTATTAGTTTATTTTTTTCAGATCAAGTAGATGAAGAGGAATTTCCACAAGTGGATTAAGTTTGCCGTTGGACTATCTCATTGTTGAGTAGGTTCTGAGTCGTTGGTATTTATTTTATTTAGTTAGGAAACTCTGTGGTCAACTAGAACATCTTAGAGGTCTCAGACGATTAAACTACTTTATTTATTGTATTTAATTTGATTTAAATTCAAATATTTATTTTAAGAATTTATGATATAGATTACGGTAGAAGTTGAGATTACAATTATAAATTTATTTAAGTTGATGTGATTTTGTGAATAAATGAAGTTTTGATTATTTTATTTAAATATTAAAATTGTAATATGGGAGACTACAAGGAATCCGGATAAGTTTTCATTTGTCCTTGTGTATATATGGTATACGATTAAAATAATTTATATTATAAATTAATAATTATTTTAAAAAATATGTGATATTTATTTATATTTATTTCAATTAGTATTCAATTATAAATTACTATTTGTTTTAATTAACCTTTATTTATATGTAATTAATATTTTCTAATTTTAGTCTTTATGTTATTATACATATATTCATACATAAATATATATGTATATATATATATATATATATATATATATGTATATAAATATTTCAAACTATTTATATTATTTACACTATAAATTAATATTTGTTTTAAGTAATATTTGATTTTTTATATTTAATTTAATTAATATTTATTCATATTTAAATGTTATTTCCTAATATTAATCTTTATTTCATTATATATATATATATATGCGTATTCACAAACTCTGATTTGTCTTTATTTATTAATGTTATGCTATCTAATAACTAAATGATAAGGAATATATGTTAAATATTTTATATGAATAACAAAATGGATTAGAATTAGAGACGTTGGTTAGGCTTACGTTGACACGAAATTCGTGTTAGTGTACCAGTCACGTACTTAGAAATTAGGTTGTGACACGTTAGCTCGTGTGTCAAGTACAAACATCATGTCCCACGCTGAGCTAGCTGGTTTGGTAAATTCTAAGAGTAGTATATGCTATTAAATTTTAACTTATATTTTATATTTCATTTAAATAATTTAAAATTTTATTTCATATCAATTATAATTTACGTATTTTTAATTAATTTTGATGATGTATCCTATCTTATATACATTATGTCAAATCATCCACTATAAATATATTATGTTAGATTTCAAATGACCAAGCCAACATTGAGAACCTTTATTAATGACAAAATAGGAGGAATTTAGATACTTATAAGATCATTTTTAGTTATCTTAATTTGATATCTAAAGTAATTTAAAGTGAATGATTTGATGTTAATATGTACAAGATAAAATGTCATGTTAGTATTTGTCATTAAATATTTTAACAATGTTAAACTTAGAGGTATAATTGAAATTAATTAAAATACATATAAGTTATAATTGATATAAAATAAAAAATTTATATTATATTTACAAAAGAGTCAAAATTCAGGATATCATTGATACTTTGGCCTTTAAATAAAATAAGTCTCGAGTAGTATGTAATTAATATTAATTTATCGAGGATAAATGTGGTGCAAATTTTCCGCGTAGAGCTTATGGTCTCTATATTGGAATTTCACATTATTTAATTAATTAGATATCATGATAATAATACAGTGCCTTTCTTTAAAATAAATTCTCATTTTTTGACATCTGTATGTGAGAATATATATATATATATAAGACAGCATTTTCAATTTTTTTTAAAAATTAGCATCGTAACAAAAATTTAAGTACTTGCAAATCATAACTAACCAGTGTAAAGAAAAAAATTCGTTGGGAAACCGAGTAATGATCAAAACCGTTGGGAACTATGCAAAATTTTCGTCAATACGGAAGATTTCGTGAACTGTAAGGCACAACTAACTTACGATACTCCTTCATATTTCCCATCATGATTAACATATGTTTCGGTTTACTATGCTGCTTGCTAAACTGTTTTAAGTGTTTGAATTCGTTTATCCGAACAAACCGAGACAGAGAAATATGGGGATGACAATAGCGAGCTCCACTCTGCAATATCCAGAACGCTTCTACGCGGAGGCATCGTATGCTGGTTTTGATAGATCCGCCTCTCCGACCGAAGCCCTCACCTCCAAGTTCCCCAAGTCTACCGCTCTTCTTCTGTACAGCTTGTATCATCAGGTACATTTATCGTGTATTCCGTTTCTGTATCGTACCTTCTCCCTTTTGGTTCGGCGGCATGATCACGTACCGTTTTTTGTGATTTTGGGCAGAGTTATATTATTTACATGCATTGCCTGCTCAGCGCTATTCAGACGTTACTACGCCTGAATTTTGCTAAAGTCTAGCGTGTACTAATATAGGAATTGTGATTTTTTTTTTGTGTATTTTTTAAATTTGTTTCTTTCATCACCTTGTCGGTGATTTGCATTCTGATTAATTGTGTCTTTGCAACTTATTCACGTGTAATTTTCGGTGGATCCAGTTTTTACATTTAGATCACGAACGTTGATATCTATGCATGTTCCATTGATGGTGGAAAAATTTTCCAAGGTTCCATTGTTATTTATACAATGATGGATTAGAAGGTCCTAGCTGTTTTGCTGACCTAGTGGGCAATCGAGCAATCTATTGCGCTCGTTATGAGTGACGAATTAGTTTATTGTTATTCTAGTTGCTATTTGATAAGACTTGATTCAGATGGAATGCATCCAATGACAGTTGTGTGCACTTGGGGCACGCAAGAGGTACCAATCAATAAAAGTCACATAAGCCATATTTGAAACATGAAAGAATGAAAGGTCGATTACTATTGATTCTCTACCATTCCAGTTTCAGCCCTTTCTCGTTTTGTCAAATTTTGTTGAAAATTTCATCAAATTGAACTAGGAAAATTAGCATTATTTTATTTGAGTTTTTTTTTTTGCTAAATTCGTTTTAAATTCTGTTATGCTAGGCTAGTATAGGTCCATGTAACATCCCAGAACCCAGTACATGGAAAATCGTGGACCATAGCAAACGGGCCAGGTTTGTGTGCTTCGAACATAGATGGTGTCATGGTGCCTTTCAGTTTCTCCATTATATTGCTATACACTCTATCTGGTTTCTTCCACTTTACTTATTTATTTTATGCCTGTATTTGTAGTTCTGATTTAACCATCCTTTCCCATGCATATAATATTTTGTCATGGGTACCTCAGAATTCTTCACAGAGGTTTATTGCTTGTCAAATTTGCAATATGCACTGTTACATTCCTGGTTTCAATTTGTTGAGAAGAAGAACCTGTTGATGCAGTTGGAACCAGCTTGGAAACATGTCGTCTACAGAAGCTATGCGCCTTTTTGTCAAAATATTGGAGGTTTTGTGGATAAAATTTTCTCACCCCCATGCAAAAAAAGAATTCGGTTTGGCAAAAAATGTTAGCTGATCATTTTCATTCTTGATTCCCTTTTTGTTATTGTGTGTAGGAAGAAGATCCTGGTTGGTATTCAAAAGCACCTAACTCTTTTGTAGAGCCTGTAGATGTGCAAATGAATGTGAGTATTATGATGGCTATATACATTGCTGATTTTTTGTTATGGTGCTTGTCCAAATGCTGTAAGTGAATTTCATCTCTGTTTACAAAATTTATATAAATGTCATTGCTTTGTATTGCATTACTTGTCTTCATACGCAACTTCATATCTGTTCTTACTTTTGGATATGAAGTTTTGGTACATAGATGTCAATTTGTTGTTATAGAAACCTATCATCTGCTAGGCATGCATGCATATCTAAAGCAATTTAAGGAGTTGAATGTTTTAGCTGTAAGTCATGAACAAGTTACATTATATGACATTTAGGATTTGATCTTTTTAACTAGATTTTAATTTAAGGAATAAGTCACCTTGTAGTTAAGTCAACAGAAGTGTCGTGGCAATAAATTTTTCTTTTCTACTGTTACCTACTCATTCTTACTACCAATATTGTAATATTTCACTTTTCCCCCTTTTCCTCTTCAATTCTATCTTGTTGATTTTACAGCACAATTCCAAAATTGAACCGATAATCAAGAATGGGAACTCTTATCCAGAGACAAAGACTATTTCCACTGAAGATGGAAGTCAGGATAAAGATGTTGTAGTGGAAAACTTTAGTTCAGTTGGAGTCTACGATCAGTGGATTGCACCTTTAGTATCTGGACTTTGTCCTAAAGCCCGATATGAGGTATTGGCTCATGCAAGATATAAAATAGAAAATCTGTTTTTCACTCCAATTATTTATTTATTTTTATTTTCCTGAGATAAGCATGCTTTTTGTGTTTAGCATGGAGCTGCAGTTGTGCAAGATAAATTGTACATACATGGTGGAAACCACAATGGCCGGTACCTTAATGATCTTCATGTAAGCATATATTAGATATCTTTGTTGCATGAAGTTATGCATATTGACTTACTGATAGCATATATTTTAAGGTTGATGGAATCAATCAAACTCATGTAGTTCCTTGCCTTCTAAGCTATTTTTCCGAATAAACTATTTTGGTGTCTTTTTTGCCATTTCCTAAGTAGTTCTATTGCACCTCTTTGTGCAATTAGTGATCTTTGACTTTTGGTTTTGCAATTAAAAATTTCATATATTCCTCCTCAACCCAACTAATTTGTATATATTTGCTTTGAATTACATGAACACAAATACAGGTTTTAGATTTGAGAAGTTGGACTTGGTCAAAGATTGAGGCTAAGGCTGCAACTGAGTCTACTGACTCATCAACACAAGTTACATTAACTCCTTGTGCTGGCCATTCTTTGGTTAGTATTGAAATTAGTTGCTTTTGCATATGTAAAATTGTGCATGATATTATCTGCGGGTTTCAATGTTTTTCTTGCTTAAACTAATTCAGAAGTATTTTGGACCTGTGATGGGAAATTCTGTACTCTAGATTTCATGGGAGAATAAGCTTCTTTCGATTGCTGGGCATACAAAAGATCCTTACCAATTTGTTCAAGGTACAGCTCAATAATATTGTAGTGCAATCATGGGTTATCATCATATCTGTCAGTGAAAGAATAGAAAAGAATCATAGGAAGCGAGATTAGACAACAAAGAATACTTTCTCTCTTATTATTGACGTAGTCTGTATAGAACACCACATCTTTATATAGAGAACAATCCAAACCACAGCACAACGGAAATAACCACTCATAACTAACTCCAACAACCTTAAACACTCACGTGAAAGAACAGAAAACTAACCACTGGACAAAACAACACAGGAGACCACATAAAATGCTAAAGTATGAGGTCCTATTATTTAACTGCCCTCTTCAAACGAGAGGGTGTAGAAACCACGGAGTTTGCCACACAGATGAGCAAATCTGGAACTGGAAAGCGGCTTGGTGAATATGTCAGCTGGATGCTCTGAGGAAGGAACGTAACCAATAGCCAATTCTTTGCTCAGAACCTTGTCTCTGACAAAGTGGATGTCGAGCTCCACGTGTTTTGTCCTAGAGTGCAACATAGGATTACATGCAATTGCTTTAGCACTTTGATTGTCACACCATAGGGTAGGAGTTCTTAGGATAGGAAATTTAATTTCCTGCAACTAAGACCTCAGCCACAATACTTCTCTAACTACCCAGGCCAATGCTGTATATTGTGAGTCTGCACTGGACCTTGAGACCACACTTTTCTTTTTACTGGACCAGGACACCAATGATTCTCCCAAGAAAACATAGTAACTGCCCACTGATCTGTCAGTCATGTAGTTGGCCAAGTCAGCATCCGAGTAACCCACAAGTGTGAGGTCTAAAGAGGGTATGATATGCTGCCCCATTTTCACAGTACCTTTTAGGTATCTCAGCACCCTTTTTGCTTTCTGTCAGTCAAGATTAGTTGGAGAACTAAGCTGCTAACTAAGTTGATTAACCACAAATGAAATATCTGGTCTGGTACTGGTGACATACTGCAAAAGTGCAAACCTCCCACCAAACTTCTGTACAGAAAAAGGGTCCTTGAGATTTTCTTCCTTCATCTTAGTCTCATGTCTCCCAAATGTCATAGGAGTTGGACAAGTAGAAGCATTCATAATGCCAAATTTCTCCTAGAGATTTTCAATATACCTCCTCTGACTTAGCACCATCCCATTTCAATTTCTGAGAACTTCTATTCCCAAAAAGAAATGAAGTTCTCCAAGATCTTTTAGGGAGAAGACAGTATCAAGCCTTCTTGTAAACTCATTCACAGCTGAAACACCACTTCTTGTAATCAAAATATCATCCACATACATGAGTGATTATAATCAACTTGTCAGTACAAACTACAAAGAACAAACAAGGAGTGATGATAAAACCCCCACTGTAACAAAGTAGTCCTCAACTTATCATACCAGGCTCTTGGAGTCTGTTTCAACCCATATAAGGGCCTTATTAAGTTTACACACAAACTGAGGGCAAGACTTATCAATAAAGCACTCAAGTTGTTTCATGAAAACTTGACCCTATAGGGTCCCATTCAAGAAAGCATTATTGATGTCAATTTGTTTGACTGGCCAATTCAAAGATACTGTTATTGCCAAAATCACCCTTAGAGTTGTCGTCTTTGCAACAAGACTGAAAGTTTCTCCAACATTAATTCCCGGGTCCTATTGGAATCCCTTTGTCACAAGTCGAGCCTTGTGCCTCTTAAGTCTCAATGCTTCCATCAGCTGAGTACTTAGTTCTAAAAACCCACTTTGAATCAATTAATTTTTGCCCTTGGTATGGAACTAGACTCCTGGTGTTGTTTTTCATGAGAGCCTCATATTCTAGTTCCATAGCCTTCTTCCAATAAGAGATTTTAAAGGCTTCTCTTGCATCAACAGGATGAGTAATTAACCTCTTCTCTATCAGTCCAATATAGATCGATTTAGGTGGATCAGATTCATCAACAGGATCAACTTGTGTTGAAATTTGTTGTTGATCTTCATTAACTGCCTCTTTGAGAGGTTGTGTTTCAATGACACCAACTTCATCAACTGACCTAGCCAACTTTTCCTCAGAGAAGCCCTGATGGTCAGTATTAGTTTCTGCATCAGGGTAACCAGAGGCCTGCAAACTGGTGATTCCATTAGTAGTAACAACTTCATTTCTATTCTTAGGCAAGATAGGAAATGTATTTATAACTTCCTTTTCAATTTGTCCAGGTTTCTTTCTGTTCAAAAAGCCATGTTTGAAAGGAAACTCTTTCTCATTAAAAATCAAATGCCTGGAGATATAGATTCTTCCTACGGAAGGAAGACATTTATATCCTTTGTGGGCTGTACTTGGACCAACAAAAACACATTTAGTTGAGTGAAAAATCATCTCATGTTGGTTATATGGTTGCAAATATGGTTAGTAAGCACAACCAAAAGACCTTCAATTTTTAAAAATCTGGTTGCTTATTAAATAAAGGAAAAAGTATACTTTATGTCTCTAACGTTTACATTATTTTCATTAATGCCCCTAACTTTTTTTTTAGTCAAATATGTCCCACATGTTTCATTTTTTGCAAATATGCCCTTTTTTTTAACATAGTTAAAGAAACTAACGAAAATACTGACTCGACTATCACATGGCAAATATCATCTGCCATGTCACTTGCCAAGTGGATCCATCACCTAAAATTACAAAAATGCCCTTAATAGTTGTTGAATATTCTTCATAGATATCCTTCAACTTTTCAAATATTCTTTCACCTCATCCAGCATAGTGTTGTCTGTTACTTTACATATTATTCTCTTATTTATAATTGTCTACAGAATGTATAATTTTCTGTCACATAATTATGTCTTTTTCTTTAGAATCTTTCACAATGTACATATAGGTAGCCTTGTTGTACAGATATGAATTCATTTTAAAAGGAATATTTTTCTCTCTGAACTTTCTGTTATTCACATAATTTCCATAAGTGAAAATTGACATGGTATTAGAGCCTGCCTCTAATTTTAGTGATATGTGAACGTGAGCTTGGCGTCTCACCGCCCACCTAGGAAGTCTCCCTTCCTCAATTCTGGCCCGTCCCCGAAGTCCGAAAGCTCATTCCGGCGTGCGTGAGCCTCACGCGCCACTCTATCTTTCATGTGAATCTCACGCACCAGTGCGTGTGGGCACGTGTGACGGCCGTTCAGGTTCGTCTTCGTACTTCCGGCGTTGACTCCCTATCTTCGGCACATTCCTGGTATCAGTTTGGTTATTAGAGCATTTTTGTATTTCTGATAACTACTTGTTAGTGCCTCTGTCACTGTTTCTGGCTTTGAATAAAGTGTTCTTTGGCCTTAATTGCCATTTTAAGTGAACTTCATTGCCATTATTAGCTCCTTCTTGGCCTTAATTGCCATTTTTAATACTGAGCTAGCTCATTTATTGACCTTAATTGTCAACTTTGAATGGCCTTCACTGCTATTTCCTTTTAATCTCACCAAATTTTTAAATACCCATTGTAGTTATTTCCTTTAGCTATGTCTGGAGTTGAACAAACTGAGGTTAAAATTCAACATGAGGAGATTACCCGTATAGGGGAATTACCAAATATTCTTGCTTCCTATAGACTGGATGGGAAAAACTACCTCAAGTGGTCTCAACTTATACGTACAGTACTAAAAGGAAAAATCAAACATCTCACAGGTATGGGTCCTAAACCTGAAGATCCTAAGTTTGAAGTATGGGATGAGGAGGACTCCATGATTATGGCATGGTTATGGAGCTCTATGACACCTGAGATCAATGACACCTGTATGTTTCTAGCTACTGCCAAAGATATATGGGAAGCAATTCAACAAACATACTCCAAAGCCAGAGATGCTACCTAAGTATATGAAGTAAAAATGAAAACTATGGCTACAAAACAAGGTAACAAGACTATTACTAAATATGCAAATCAATTAAAATCTTTATGGCAGGAACTAGATCATTACAGGGTCATAAAAACTAAATATCTTGAGGATGCTACTATTCTAAAAGGGTATATTGAGCAAGACAGAGTGTATGATTTTTTGGTGGGACTCAACCCAGAATTTGACCAAGTTGGAGTCCAAATTCTAGGGAAATGATAAGTTCCATATTTTAATGAAGTGATTGCCCTAATTCAAAGTGAAGAAAGCAGGAAAGGGCTGATACTTGAACCTAAAGTCACTGATAGCTCTGTTATGGTGGCTAAATACTACAAACCAAGAGAGGGTCACAAGTCTCAAAAGGGAAAAAAGTGGCCAACAGAAAAATCAAAATCGAGATGAGTTATGGTGTATGTACTACAAAAAGTCTCGTCATACATGAGAAAAATGCTGGAAACTTCATGGAAAACCACCAAGTAAAGAATGGGGTCAAAAAGGAGGGCAACAACGAAATAGAAACCAAGCACATGTTGTTGTGACATCACAAGAGCAGAACAACCTTAATCAAGAAGAGATTGAGAGGATAAAGGCTTTTATCAACAACATGGAAAAACAAAAGGGAGTCTCAGGTACATGCTCCAGGTTTATTCTGGTAAGTTTTCATTCTCTATTGGATTAAATGCCTTAGATATTACTTTTTCCAACTCTTGGATCATGGATTCAGGAGCAACCAACCATATGACTCATTCATTTAAACTTTTCTCAACTTATTCCCCATGTCCCAGTAACAAGAAAATAGCTATCGCTGATGGGTCTTTGACCACTGTGGCGGGACAAGGTGATATCAAAATTAGCCCAACTATTATTTTAAAAAATGTCCTACATGTTCCTAAATTAACCACAAATCTGGTCTCTATTTAAAAAACTCGTTGAAGATTTAGGTTGTAATGTGGTTTTTCATAAAAATTATTGTGAATTTCAGGACAAAGGGAAGATGATTGGACATGCTAGGGAATGGAATGGCCTCTACTACCTTGAGACGTCAAATACAGCTAAGAGCAAGAAGATGCCTTTTACTTTTGTTTCACAGTTTGCCACATCCAATAAACAAAGAATTTTTCTTCATCATTACCGTCTTGGACATCCATCTTTTTCAATTATTAAAACTTTGTTTCCTTCATTATTCAAGGATTTAGATGTTGAAAATCTTCATTGTGAGGTGTGTGAATTTGCCAAACATAAACGTGTACCTTTTCAAATTAGCAATAAAAGAAGCCTTGTTCCATTCTACCTTGTTCATAGTGACATTTGGGGACCAGTTACTGTTTCTAATGTTTCAGGGAAAAAATGGTTTGTTACTTTTATTGATGATTGCACTCGAGTTACATGGATATACTTGCTCAAACAAAAATCTGATGTCAGCTATGTTTTTCCCAAGTTTTATTCTATGATAAAAAACTAATTTGGGGTTAATATCAAAAGACTTAAGTTTGATAATGCTAGGGATTATTTCAATCAGATTCTTAACTCGTTTTTTGAAAAGGAGGGAATTATACACGAGTCATCATGTGTTTATACGTCACAAAAAAATGGAGTGGCTGAGAGAAAAAATGGTCATCTTCTTGAACAAACTCGGGCAATGTATTTCAAAAGAATGTGCCTAAAATTTTTTGGGGAGAAGCTGTTCTTACAGCGACATACTTAGTAAATTGTTTACCTTCTAAAGCTTTGGGTCTCAAAAGTCCAATGGACATCCTTTCAACTTTCTACCCAAATCTGAAAACTACAAACAATCTCATCCCTATAATTTTTGGGTGTGTGTCTTTTGTTCATATCCATCATCAAAATAGAGGAAAATTAGACCTAAGGGCTCTAAAATGTGTTTTTGTAGGGTATTCATCAACTCAAAAAGGGTATAAATGCTATCATCCACCCACAAAGAAAATCTATGTCTCAGTTGACGTCACTTTTAATGAGCAAGATTCATATTTTGCTACCCATTATCTTCAAAGGGGGAATACACCTGAGAAAGATAATGGATGCCTCCTTGATTTTTCATCAATTCCCTTGATAGGGTCTAATCCTTTACCCACAAAAACTGTAGAAACAGTGGCTGAACCCATGTTCAGACCTGAAACACAGGATAATAACTGTGAAACTAAATTTGAAATAGTAACTGAACCCATGTCCAATGTCCAAGAATCTAGGCCTGAAGCAGAGGATATTTTGAACCCTGCTCTTGAGGAAGTAAGATTTGGCAAAGGCAAGGTGTATACAAGGAAGAAAATGGTCATTCCAGAACCTATGCATGTCCAAGAATCCAACTCAAATCCTTCAAATGAGGTAATGATCTCTAACTATCAATTACAAAATAAAAATGAGATTTTTGAGAATAGTGACCAGGATCTTCATTTACCCATTGCTCTTAGAAAAAGAACCAGAAAGAGTACAAAAGTTTTTCTGACAAGCTTAAATGCTACCACCATTCCTAAAAGTTTATCCGAGGCTTTATCTAATAAAAAATGGAAACAAGCTGTGAATGTAGAAATGGAAGCTTTGGAGAAGAATAAAACTTGGGAATTGGTGAAATTACCTACTGGAAAAAAACCAGTATGGTGCAAATGAGTGTATACTGTGAAGTATAGAGCTGATGGATCAATTGAGAGATATAAGGCCAGGTTGGTAGCCAAAGGTTATACCCAAACCTATGGAATTGACTATCAAGAAACTTTTGCCCCAGTAGCAAAAATAAACAATGTTAGAGTATTATTATCAATTGCAGCTAATTTTGGTTGGAAATTGCAGCAATTTGATGTGAAGAATGCCTTTCTATATGGAGAGCTAGAAGAAGAAATTTATATGGAGGTGCCACCAGGATATGGAAAGAATTTGGCTACAAATACTGTATGCAAATTGAAAAAGGCATTATATGGCCTTAAACAATCTCCACGTGCTTGGTTTGGGCGTTTCACAAAAGTTATGATAACTATGGGGTTTAAACAAAGCCAAGGTGATCATACTTTATTCATCAAACACTCTTCTTCAGGGGGAGTCACAACCTTATTAGTATATGTTGATGACATAATAGTAACTAGAAATAATAAAAAGGAACAACAGGCCTTGGATCAATGTCTAGCTAAGGAGTTTGAGATCAAAGCTTTGGGAAGACTGAAGTACTTTTTTGGAATAGAAGTGGCTCATTCTAAAAAAGGAATTTTTATCTGTCAACAAAAATATACTACAGATCTCCTCAAGGAAACAGGTAAAACAGCATGCAAGCCAGCAAGCACTCCAATAGATTCTAACTTTAAACTTGGAAAGGCTAAGGATGACATCTCTGTTGACAGAGAGTCATTGGTAGAAAGGCTTATTTACCTATCTCACACTCGACCAGACATAGCATAAGCTGTGAGTATGATCAGCCAATTCATGCATGACCCAAGGGAAACTCATCTACAGGCTTCTCATAGAATACTACATTATCTTAAAGGAATGCCTGGAAAAGGTATCTTGTTTAGAAGAAATGGAGGTTTAATACTTGAAGCATATACTGATGCTGACTATGCTGGATCGATTGTTGACAGAAGATCAACATCAGGGTATTGTACGTTCCTTGGTGGGAATCTTTTGACATGGAAAAGTAAAAAAACAAAGTGTGGTAGCCCGTTCAAGTGCAAAAGCTAAATTTAGGGCAATGGCTCACGGTGTATGTGAACTACTCTGATTAAAGATTATTCTTCAAGACTTAAAGATAAAGTTGGATGGCCCTATGAGACTCTATTGTGACAACAAATCAGCCATCAACATAGCCCATAATCCAGTACAACATGACCGCACAAAATATATTGAAGTGGATAGGCATTTCATCAAAGAAAAATTGGAGAGTGGACTGATTTGTACATCATATGTCTCTACACATGACCAACTTGTTGATATTCTAACCAAAGGATTGAATAGCTCAAACTTCCAGAATATTGTATGCAAGCTGGGTATGGAAACCATCCATTTACCAGCTTGAGGGGGAGTGTTGAAATATTCTTTAGAGATATCCTTCAACTTTTCAAATATTCTCCCACCTCATCCAGCATATTGTTGTCTGTAACTTTACATATTATTCTCTTCTTTATAATTGTCTACAGAGTGTATAATTTTCTGTCACATAATTATGTCTTTCTCTTTAGAATCTTTCACAATGTACATATAGGTAGCCTTGTTGTACAGATATGAATTCATTTTAAAAGGAATATTTTTCTTTCTGAACTTTTTGTTATTCACATAATTTCCATAAGTGAAAACTGACAATAGTAATTTTTTTTAAAAAAAGAATTCATTCTCTCTCTCCATCTGTCTCTCCAGAGTCTCTCTCTCTTTCTTTGCATCTCTCTCCTCCTGCTGTTTGATTTCTAGGAAGGAGGAGAAATAGCTCTGGGAAGTCACTCATGGTGATGCAAGACAGTGGCACCCCTCACTGTTCGATCTATCTCTCTCGCGCTCTCTGGCTCGTCGCTGCTCCTTCTTGCCTAGTTCGCTCTACCTCTGTTTTGTGCGAAGGAGAAGAAAGGAAGCGTTCGCCTAGTTAGACTTACATCGCCAGGCCTTCTAATGAGCTTTGTAAATTCTCCACAATTTTTTACCTCTTTATCCAATTTAAGCTGGGGGGCAACTTTACAAAACTCCTTTTTTCTGTTCTCTTCAAAATCTTCCTTCCTTTGGAGTTCTTTAACTTTTCTCCTGGACAAATTATCTTCTACAATCTTCTTTTTTTTATAAGGAGAAGGATTTAATGGTGTGTCCTTTGGCATGGCATTCTGAGGTCTCTCTTCAGCTTTATCTTCAACTTGGCATTGTGACAAACTAGAAGGACCATTCCTCTTCTTGATCACATCTCTAGGCCTTGATATTGGATTACAGGTCTTTTGAACCTTCTTCCTGTTGAAGAATTGCTCCACTGCAGAAAAATAACACATTGAAACAAAGTCGAGAAAACTAAAGTATCAGGGAATGCTATGTTATAGCAACTATAGGGCTGCTTTCTTTAAAAAATTCTAGTAATTGTCACAGATCACAAGTCAAGTAGTTCCTATGCTTCATGTAATTGTTCATGAAGATAACAGGCACATTAAATACCAGACATCAATGAACTGACCTTTAAATCCACCTATTTCATCTGGAAAATTTTCCACAATTTTACAGCATTGAACATCAAACAAAAGATTGAAAAAGAAAGCAGCCATCTTCAACTCTGCTTCTGACAGCTCAAAATGTCTTTTGTCCTTCGAAGTGCAATCAACACTGTATTTTTTAATTATGCTTTCCTGAAAAAGGAATTTATTTTTTTATTTGCTCTGGTTTTAGACATTTTGACGGAACACATTCAAGAAAAAATCCCCAAATGCATACTTTTTGTGGATGATATAGTTCTCATGGCAGAGTCAAGAGAAGATATTAACTCTAAACTCGAATTATGGAGTTGTACTCTGGAATCGAAGGGTTTCCATCTGAGCAGGAGTAAGATAGAATATATGCATTGCAAGTTTAACAAGCGGTAAGATAGAAATGAGTTTGAGGTTAAAATTGGAGACCAAATTATACCAAAAGTGTCAAATTTCAGGTATCTAGGATCAGTTATACAAGATGACGGTGAAATTAATGGAGATGTTACACGTAGGATATAAGTTGGGTGGGTGAAATGAAGAAAAGCATCAGGAGTTGTTTGTGATCGAAAAGTACCTAATAAGATCAAAGGAAAGTTTTATCGTACGGCTATAAGACCGGGAATATTATATGGGAGTGAATGTTGGGCAATGAAAGAACAACAAGAACACAACATTGGGATAACAAAGATGAAGAAGTTGAGATGGATGTATGGTCATACGAGATGAGATATGATCCGTAACGATTGTTTACAGAGTGAAATCAGAGTGGCACCTATTGAGGCAAAAATGGTAGAAAATAGTTTAAGGTGATATGGTCATGTTCAAAGAAGGCAGTTGGAATCGCCAGTAAGGAGGGTTGAGCAAATGGTATGGAGTCATGTGAAAAAAGACCGAAGAAGACCAAGAAGAACAATTGAAGAAGTCATTGAAAGAGATCTTTTAATAAATGAGATACCTAAAGAGTAGGTCATTAATAGAGTTTAATGGCGTACGATTCATGTAGCCGACCCTACTTAGTGGGATAAGACTTTGTTGTTTTTGTTTTTGTTGTTGTTGTTGTTGTTGTGGAGATAACATCAACTTATTTTTACAAAATAACAAAGATGCTCTTACAAAAGAATGCATTTAAAAATTTGAGAATTTATATCAAATATTGTATGATACAAAAATACAGTTCTGCCAATAAAGAAGAAATTTTCATATACCTAAAATGATATCGTTAATAAAAAATTGAGAATTTCACAATAGGAAATAAGAAATCACATAATTCAGTATCCCCTCACTATTTTTTATATGCACTTATACCAACATCATGACACACACCACTCATCTCAACCTCATACAACTTATCTTGTGCTTTCCCTAAGGGGACAAGAGGGGAGGAGAGAAACCTTTAATCACAAGGAAAGCAAGCTAGGAAACAATTAGAGAGAAGTTCTGGTTAACTCAAGAAAAAAAAATGGAAGGATAGGTCATAGGACTACATTCTATCCCAATATCTCTCTGCTCATCACATATCTGATAACTTCATTCTATCTCAACATCTCTCTGCTCATCCCAATACTTCTTCTTCTTCTTCTTCTTCTTCTTTACTTCTTCTTTTCTCAACAATGCCTACTGTAGAATAGATGTCTTATTCCTTATGTCACAACATTTTTAGCAGCTTTTGTATGTATAATAAATAGTATTATATCTGAGACACATTGCGTAGTGACAATGTTAAGCTAATAAATATAGATTCTCAAATTTTTAAAATCCATGCTTCTGTAAGAGCATCTTTTTTCATTTTGTAAAAATAGTTGATGTTTTCCCCACCAAAAAAATAAATTCCTTTTTCAGGAAAGCATAATTAAAAAATGCAGTGTTGTTTGCACTTCAAAGGACAAAGAAATTTTAAGCCGTCAGAAGCAGAGCTGAAGATGGCTGACTTCGTTTTCAACCTTTTGTTTGATGTTCAATGCTGTGAAATTGTAGAAAAATTCCCAGATGAAATAGGTGGATTTAAAGGTTAGTTCATTAATGTCTGGTATTTAATGTGCCCGTTATCTTCATGAACAATTACATGAAGCATAGGAACTACTTGACCTGTGATCTGTGACAATTACTAGAATTTTTTTAAAGAAAGTAGCCCTATAGTTGCTATAACATAGCATTCCTTGATAGTTTAGTTTCCTTGACTTTGTTTCAATGTGTTCTTTTTCTGCAGTGGAGCAATTCTTCAACAAGAAGAAGATTCAAAAGACCAGTAACCCAATCAAGGCCTAGAGTTGTGATCAAGAAGAGGAACAGTCCTTCTGGTTTGTCATAATGCCTAGTTGAAGATAAAGTTGAAGAGAGACCTCAGAATGCCATGCCAAAGGATACACCATTAAGTTCTTTTCCTTATAAAAAGAGGAAGATTGTAGAAGATAATTTGTCCAGGAGAAAAGTTAAAGAACTCAAAAGGAAGGAAGATTTTGAAGAGAATAGAAGAAAGGAGTTTCATAAAGTTGCCCCCTAGCTTAAATTGGATAAATAGGTAAAAAATTGTGGAGAATTTACGAAGCTCACTGGAAGGCCTAGCGATGTAAGTCTAACTAGGCGGACACTTCCTTCCTTTCTTCTCCTCCACACAAAACAAAGGTAGAGCAAACTAGGTGAGAGGGACCAGCAACGAGCTAGAGAGCGAGAGAGAGATCGAACGGTGAGGGGTGCCATTGTCGTGCACCACCGTGAGTGACTTCTTAGAGAACAAACAGCGCTAGGAGAGAGAGACTCTGGAGAGACAGTTATTATTAAAGGTATTTTTATAATTTCAGGTGATGGATCCACGTGGCAAGTGACGTGGCGAATGATATTTGCCACGTGATAGCTCAGTCAGTATTTTTCGTAAGTTTCTTTGACTGTGTTAAAAAAAAAGACATATTTGCAAAAAAAAAAATGAAACATATGGGGCATATTTGATAAAGAAAAAGTTATGAGCATAAGTGAAAATCGATATAAACGTTAGGGATGAAGTATACTTTTGTCTTAAATTAAAGAGAGTAAAGAGTATTCCCTTGTAGAGCAATGGTGGGAAGTTTGTTAATTAGGCTGGTTGCTGTTTGGAATGCTTCAACCTAATATTGCATAGGAAGTGCCAACAAAGTAAGACCCATTTTCACCTCTTGCCTGTGTTTTCTTTCTATTCTTCCACTCTGCAATGATGAAAATGGACAAGAATGTCTGAGAACAATGCCACTTTTGTGGATGATTTCTGCAAAAGGCTTAAACTCAATACCACCATCAATTTGCATCACTTTTATACTTCTTTCAAACTAATTCTCCACCATAGTTTAAACTGTGCAAAAAGCTTGCACAGTATCACCTTTAGCTTTCAAAGGAAAAAGCCACAAATATCTGCTAAAATAATCCAGAAAAGAAATGTAATATTTGCACCCTAAAGAGGATTGAACATTGGTTGTTCCCCATAAATCAGTGTGTAATAAATCTAAGGGTTTTATAGCATAAGATTTATATTTCTTGAAGGTCAAAGCATGGGATTTGCAAGCTGACAAGCTTTACAAGACTTTATTATCCATAGTCAACTGAGACAAACTGATTAGATTCTTTTTAATCTTTGGAGCTTGTAACACTTCCTTTAACTTTAAAGAGGAACCATGGTCTTTACATAATTTTTTTTTATCTTCCTTTGTCTTTAATGTCAACACCTTGTCCATTATCAATAATATGATTTGTACAGGGAACTTTGGTACCTTGTTCCATGATTTGAGTCATTTATCACATGATTTGAGGCTCGATTGTCCATATACCAATCTTGACTTTGTAAATTCTCTTGAGTTACAAAGTATGTAGAGCAGGCACTACCATTGTTTGTGTTCTTGCCATTCTCCATATTTTCACCTAAAACTCCATTAAAGCTTTGGTCAAATCTGAAGAAACAATTTAGTGTAGTGTGACCTACCTTAGTACATAGCTAGCAGGTAGGTTTGGTAGCAAAGATGGAGGGCTAGGTGGCATTCAGCTAGCCCACATAGGATCGGGCCTAAATAGCCAAGCCCACGTAAGCAGCGGATAACGCGTATAACATGTAATATTTTTTTTTCACATACATAGCTAAACGGCATTGTGTTCCTTCCTAATTCCTCCCCTTCCCTAAAATCCCTAATTCGTGTCGTGTCTCCACTTTTCAGCCAGCCCTAGTTATCTTAGTTCACACTCGCACATACCCAGTAGCCAGTATCTTCACTCTCTCCGTCTTTGGTAGGCGGTAGCTACCCTTCTCCACTCTCCAGTTCTTCTCCCTACACGCAGATGAGCCCCAGCAAGGGGAGGCCAAAAGGAATCACTGACTCATAGGCCAAGGAAGGCCGAAGGGACTCTGGCAATTGCTCTTTCCCTCTCCAGTTCTTCTCCCTTCATGCAGACGACCGCCGACAAGGGAGGTTGAAAGGAATTGCAAACTCGCAAGCAAGGGAAAGCCGAAGAGAGTCTGGCAGTTGCTATTCCCTTCTTCAGTTCTTCTCCCTTCATGCAAACAACAGCCGGCAACTTTCAGTCACAGTTGCAGTCTCCTCCAGCAGTGGCGTGGCGTCAGATGAGAATTGCTTTTTTTTTTCTTTTCATGCTTCCTAATTTTTTCTGATATTCTATTGGTTTCAAACCCAAAATGGAAAAATCCCTAATTTGATGTATGTTTTGTTTCCAGATTGTGTTTGATGTTCGTTGTTTATTCCTGCTTTCATTGCCTCCGATATGTTTGAATATTGAAGCTTTTCAAGTTCTTGTAGTCCAATTTGCTTATTGGACTTGGTTATGTGCTACTTCTAGTTCAATTTGCACTTGGAATGTTTGTTTTTTCCTTTGCTATCATCTTTGAGGAACCCAAAAAAAAAAAACAATCGCGGCTTGACTCGTTTGCCCCGTCAGGCCGTAGAGTTGAGGGCCGGGTTTTGGATTTTTCCACCCATTTAAAAACGGGCTAGCCTGGCGTGCATTTCGCGCAAACCCATACAGGCCGGGCTGGTTTTGATAAGTCTAATCTAGTTTGGTATTGGTTCTACCAAAGTTAGACCTGCCTCTCCCACAATTTTGTTGGGTTCTCCATCCTTGGTTTCTCCTTGTTAGGTCTATTCACAGCAAAGTTTAAGTTGGCTAACTATAGTTATTTATGGAAGTAAGATGTTTTAATATGCTTTCAAACGTCAACAACTAGGCTTGCAGCTCTACCCAAGTAAGATTTCTTTTCTCAGCAAGTTGGACCACCACGGGGTTGTACTTAGCGTCTAATCCAACCAATGTTTGGGTGATAAGATCACCAACGGGTATCAGGCTTCCAGCGAGAAGAAGGTTGTTAGCCAACTCCTTAAGCTTTCTGAGGTACTCTTCCATCTTTAAACTTCCCTTCCTTAGCCTCTGTAATTCCCCTTTGTACAATGTTATCCTTGATCCAGTTTGTGTGCCTAAAAAATCTTTGATTGCGCTCCATAATTCTTGGGAAGCCTTGCACCCAAGAGCTTGAGAGGTTATCATCATATTGTACAACCATCCGAGAAGGAGTTGGTCCATCATGACCCAGTCCTTGAATGCATGATTAACTCTCCTTTCGACGCATTTTGTGATGAATATCTCCAAGCAAGGCTTTGTTCCAAGAATGTAGCCATCGAGCTTGTTCCCTCTGATGACAGGAAGAACCTTTGAGCTCCATAGAAGATAATTGGTTCTATCCAGCTTGACGGAACGCATTTGGTTTGGTGTGGTAATTAGTGGTGTAACTCTATTCTGCCCGATGAGAACAGAGGTTTGATCGTTCGCACTATTCGCAGCTCGAGATGTGGCAGAAGACGATGTCACGGTTGGTTAATCCATGGCATGATCCAAAAATGACTCTGATACCAAGTGAAAGAATAGAAAACAATTGTAGGAAGTGAGATTAGATGACAAAGAATACTCTCTCTCTTATTATCGACCTAGTTTGTACCCAAACCACAGCATAACATAAATAACCACTCATAACTAACTCCAACAACCTTAAACACTCACATAAAAGAACAAAAAACTAACCATTGGACAAAACGACACAAGAGACTACATGTGTGTTTGGTAGGCGAGAAAAGCAAGAAATGGAAAAGGAAACAGGAAAAGAAAAGAAAAAAAAAAAGAGAAGTAATATGAAAAGTCAGTATGTAATAGGAAAAAACAAAGGAAACAAATGTGTTTGGTATGGAATTGTTTCTGGAAAAAAAATTCGAGAAAATACTAAAAAATTTCTCAAATATCCCTTTGATTTATTAAATATTTTTTATTCATAAAAAAAAGGAAATGGTAGCCTTTTGTCACGGAAAATTACTGTTCATCATTGTCCCAGTAGCAATGATCCCAAAGCACAAATTGAATGTATTAAAAAATTCCTCATACACGCAAGTTGAATGTATCCAAATCTGACTTTCCCACATACGCACAAACCACTCCCATCTGTACCCATCACCATCTTCAATCAGCAGATTACACAGATTTGGTTTCATCCTCAATTCTCAAGGATAATGGTTTATCTCACTTTGAATTTCTGTGCAACAAAACATTCCCAAGTTTCTTAGTTAACGAAGCTGCAATTTCCCTCTTCTATGATCATCTTGAGCAGCTCCAACAACTGAAATCCCAGATTGTGAAGTGGAGGGAGAACGATGGTCCGGTCTGAGAACAGGGGAGGGAGAGCGACTGAGAAGACGATGGTAGTGAGAAGACGAGAGCGACTGAGAAGACGAGGGCAGGGAGGGAGTTCGATGGGACGATGATGGTGAGAAGACGGGAGCTACTGAGAATTTGAACCTGCGAAGACGGTAAGAAGACGAGACGATGGCACCAAGGAGGGTTTTTTTGGAATTTAATAAAAACAACAGGGGTATTTTTGACTTAACACACTGTTTTCCAGCAGGAAAACCGCTTTTTCAGGAAAAATACCATGGAAAAAAACTCTGGAAGAGGAAGCACTGTTCATGACTGGTTTTCCTTGATTTTTTACCATAGCCCATGTCAGAAAATGTACCAAATGCAGGAAAAGGTAGGGGAGAGTGGAATTCCTTATTCCTTTTCTCTGCAGAAACGGTACCAGACTCCCCCTACATAAAACACCACAGTACGAGGTCCTATTATTTAACTCTGTCCAAAGTTTGCATCATGTAGATATGGGGAAACATGTGAGAAGTGTCATTGATATAAAACATAATGACAGAAGCTTTTACAAATTTGATTGTTTACTCTTCTTTTGTGTGAAAATTAAAGCATCGCAGTTACTCGCCATAAAGGAGAAAAGCAAACAAGACTGTTGAAAGTGATAGAATTTATGTACATATTTGATGTAAGGCATTTATGGTGCATGTTCTGAAAGTATTTCTTTTATTTGAGCATTAAAAATCATAACATAGATGCATTTTTTTTATTTTATGTGCATTGACTCGACCTACATGCTTCATATTTTTGTTGTTTTTTCTGCTGTAACTATTAAATATAAACTTTTATTTTATGAAAGTGAGGGCGTTTGATCTGCAAACAACAACTTGGTCAACTCTGAAGACTTTTGGGAAAGCACCTGTATGTACTTGTTATTCTTCCATTTATACTTATTGCTTATTGACCTAAAATCTCTTAGAAATATTTTAATCTCATATTGGGAGTTTTTGCCTCTCAATTTCTCATTTGTGACAAGATTCATAAATTTGATGATTTTTAGACGTAGGACACAGCTGTGTTCTATAAACTTATTTGATCATGTATGCTATGTAGGTATCACGCGGAGGCCAATCGGTGACCCTTGTTTGGACAAGCTTAGTGATTTTTGGGGGACAAGATGCCAACAGAACTTTCTTGAATGATCTACATATTCTTGACTTGGAAACCATGACATGGGATGAATTTGATGCAGTGTAAGAAGACTGAAGTATTTGTCTCTGTCTGTTGCTTCCTTATTTTACCTTCACTCAATGGGGAAGGGACGTGGCGTCGGCTTCTTTAGTATAGTGAGGAATGTTATTGATTTTAGGGTGTAAAATTTGGTGATAAAAATGTATTGAAGTTTTTAAGTGCGAGGTCTTCTTTCCTTATGTGAAAATATAGTTTTTGTACATGGTATATTTGGGTTAGAATATGTTAAGGTTTGATGCTAATGAAACTGGCAGTGGGGTGCCTCCTTCTCCAAGGTCTGATCATGCTGCTGCTATACATGCTGAGCTATTCCTGCTTATTTTTGGTGGGGGTTCACATGCAACTTGCTACAATGATTTACATGTTCTTGATTTACAAGCTGTAAGAACTTTGGCTCTTTTATCAGGCTGTGAACTAAAATCATCTGTATCTAATCATATATGTGAACTTGACAGATGAAATGGTCTCGACCCACACAATTACGTGAGATACCAGCACCACGTGCTGGACATGCTGGTGTGACATTAGGGGAAAACTGGTTCATTATTGGGGTTGGTGACAATAAGAGGGGTAGGTCTTTTGTGTCCTTGTCACTTTTATTCAGAATCTTCCATTTAGGAATAAATTGTCATTGTGAAAAATATTAATTGGTATCCCAAGGACAAACAAGTGTGGGTGAATAGGGTCATTGAAGCCAAGAAGAAGAGGAACTGAATGCTTTGAGACAACTTGCTTCCAATTGCCTCTGCCCATTTCTTTGGTTTCTCTCCAGATATGAATATCTATAGATGATGGAGGTTACTGGTTGTTGCTGCCTTGACTCTTGATAATGATGTACAGTTGTACGCTGGCCGGTGTAAAAAGGAGAGGGGGGGGGGGGGAGTGTAAGAAGATAAGCCACATATGTGTTTGTGTGTTTTGTCTAGAAGAGTTACAATGATAGAAGTGCTTACTTATGGGTCCTGTTTCTTTGTAAAAGAACTATATGGTTAATAAGGAAAATGCTTTAATCTGTTTGGGATCCCTTTTGAAGGGTAACTATTGGTGTAGGTCTATATGCTCCGTTACCCTGGTTGTTATACATATATATAGTAATGATTTTAGATTTCAGGAATTTTAAGGTGATGTCTTTGCTTGCTTTTTGTTATATATTCCTTATTACAAGTTTTATAGCATGCTATTCTTGCAGGGCTTTCAGAGACTGTCATGCTGAATATGTCTTCGCTGGCTTGGTCTGTGGTAACTTCTGTTCAAGGGTGTGTTCCTGTTGCTAGTGAGGTACTTTTAATTTTGTAGGGATCCTATATTATCTATGTAATTTTAACAGGATAGCATGTGATATAGAGTTTAATTAGAATACTCATCCTCATTAATCTGCGATGTGATTAGGGAAGTGATACGGTCCTGGTATATTGTCTGGTCTGTGGTTGTGAGTATGCAAGAAGGGAAGGAAGGGAAGAGGAAGAAAAATCAGATTTTCTTCATCTATCTATTTTGGCTTGTTCATTCAAGAAGAGAACCTGCAGTCTCCTGAGTAGAATACTCAATTTGTCTGAAAATGATATCTGATAATCTTCATTCACAATCCATAGGAGTCATAGAGTTTTCAGACCATTAGGAACTGCCATCCTAGTCATAAAGCACCAAAAAAGACACCACATAAGATATTATATAACTACCAACCTAATTATAATACACATAAGACATCACACAACTGACAATTAAAAAACTACACATCACACAATACAACACATAATAACTGAATATAACATAACACATCCTAGTCTGACTTGGGTTCCTTATGCTTATATCTGCCATGTGTGTATCGTTTATACACTAATGGTACCATAACAGGAAGATAGCCAGTCTTTCAAGTATGTTTCAATTGCAGTTTGCTTCAGATTATTAACATGTTTCCTGATGCAGGGCCTGAGTTTGGTGGTAGGTTCCTATAATGGTGAAGATGTGCTTATATCTTTTGGAGGATATAATGGACGTTACAGCAATGAGGTAATGATGAATTCAATAATTTTGGCCTTTTCCTTCTCTCTCTCTCTCTCGTGCTTTTGTTTTATTTCCCCTTTCTCCAATGTAGTTTGCTACATTCAGGTCTATGTTCTTAAACCAAGCCACAAATCAACCTTGCAAACAAAAATAACTGATCCCGTAGAATTCAGTGTTTCTTCTGTGCTCGATGCCACAAATGCTACGCAAGATTTGGAGTCTGAATTTGAATCTGGTCAGGAAGGGAAAATCAGGGAAATTGTGATGGACAATGTTGATCTGGAGTCAGCAGTATGTATTACAGCAAAGCTTGTTTATTCTTTTTTGTCCAGTTTTATGAAGAATACAGGTCCAGTTTTAATGTTGGTTTAAACAATATGTACAAGCATTAGCACTTATAAAGAATACATGTCTAGCTGGTACTGATCAGATTTTGGATTATACGTTGTTTATAATTGGATCTTATTAGAATGTCTCAGTCCTAATGAAGTTAAATTTTTTACAAGTCTTGGACACTCTAATTATGCCTTGTAGTGATTTGTTATAGAATAGTTATCAGATCATGAGTCATATATCAAGATTTCTGTCTTCTTGGTTGCATGCCGTAATCTTGAGCCCTAGATCTGAAATCCTAGGCTAGTTCTCCGCTAGTTTCAGCTTCTATTCTGTTCTCCTTAATTGGAAACCTTGCGGAGACCTCTTTCGTTGACTAGACTCAGTAAAAGGTTATACTTTCTAGGGCCCTGGTTCTTGCCTGAATATGCGATGAAACCCATCAAACTATAATTGTACTTTCCTAGCAGAGTCCGTAGCCCCCAAAAGACCCTTCTCATCACAACAACCCTTGGCCCTTACCCTAACTTATCTGCAAAAGACCTTCAGCCTGCCTGCTTAGTTTCTTTATCTTAATTCTTCATAAAATCTGGACCCCAGCCTGCTAAGTTCTAAATTGTTTAGACTGTCATTTGTCACTTAGCTTTCTTAGTCTAACCATACTACATCATTGGATTAGTTAGCCATAGTGTTAGGGTTCCTAGTTATGGATCTAGTTATTGGGCATGAGTTGCTGGATTATGTGCGAGTATGGAGGGTGTGTGATGGCAGATTTGGGGTTTTCCTTTTTCTACCTATGATGCTGGTCCATTTGGGAAGAAAGAACCTGCAATCTCTTGAGTTTCCACTCAAAAAATTGTTATAACTTCTGATGATATCTACCATTAATTCCAAGGAGCTCAAATGGAATCTGAGAGAGGCATAACCACCCCTAAAACTAAGGAACATGGCAGAAAACTACTCCTAATAGCTGTCTGCTTTAAATAAACATATTATAAAACATAAAAGTCTGGAATTACAAAAAGAGAAAAAGGAAAAAAAGAAGATCATGCTGAAAACAGCTGAGGGGTTGCAACCTGGTGCCAAGGCGCCAGTTCTCTGGCTAAGGCTGTGCAGCTGGCGCCTAGGCGCCACATCTTTGGTTTTTGTTGCTTAGGCGCCAGTAATAGATTGGGCTGTGCAGCTGGCGCCTAGGCGCCACATCTTTGGTTTTTGTTGCTTAGGCGCCAGTAATAGATTGGTCGTTTATCACCCTGCCTGAGGGACTATGGCAAAGACTAAAAATAAAAAAAAAATCCATTTGGAGCTCATAATAAACTCCATACCCCACAGCTAAATTGATATATGCATGTATTATATCCTTTCAGTCTTCAAGAAATTGCACATGCAGCAAATCCTATCCAGACCATCTAAATTATAGGTAAATATCGCATGCTGCAATTGTCGATTTGCCACTGTTCAAAATGAAATGCATAGCTGTTGCTTCTTGCATATCCAATGATAATGAACTGTAACGAGTTCTTGAATGTAATAATACCTGTTCCTATTCAATTTTAATTTCTGCACCACTTTCATATTTTGGGTCTCATACAGAGAGCCAAAGGTGATTTTATATCAGTCCTGAAGGCTGACAAAGAAGAATTAGAATGCTCACTCAACACGGAGAAGTTGCACACTCTTCAACTAATGCAAGAGCTAGGAGAAATCGAGGCACGTAACTCTGACCTTTACGAGGTAACTCTTTCATAATTTGAAGTTTCATTTTGGCTAACTATAAAGGAACATTGTGGTACCTGTACATATCGAACAAAGGGGAATGGCTGGAGTATTGGTAACTGATACTGATCAAGTTGAAAGAATTCCTTCATATCGTAATAACTCCCTTTTTTAATATCGATAGAGGAAAATAATTTTTTTGCAAAAATTTCCCGTGCTTTTTACATTTTCTTCAGGGGACGGAGGAGATGTGGTGAAAAAGCATACTTCAATTTATTAGCAAGTACAGGACGAATGGAGTCTACATATCGAACCTGAATATATTGTACTGTTTATTGATGAGGTCTCAATTCAGATTACGCTGTTCGGTAATATAATCTAATGTCCTCGCTTTTATTGCACTGATAATGCAGGAGCTCCAGTCAGTACGAGGTCAGCTTGCTGCTGAGCAGTCAAGGTGTTTCAAACTTGAGGTATGCATTAATGCTTTTGGGACTCTTACTCTCTACATCCACATTTAACGTTGCATGGATTATTATATTTTACAAAAATTAAAAAAAAATTATTATCACCTCAATAGTTCTCTAAAAATCAATTTCTATTCTTGTCTGATTCTGGCGAGTGTTTTATTAACATTTAATATTATAATATTGAAAAGTGAAAACACAAAATATATAAAAATGTATTGGAGTGTGGACACAACTCAAAATAAGATGTATCATTAAAGCAAAAATCATGATGGAAATCCCCCAACCTTAGTCGTCTGGGTGAAGGGAACGCTTTACAGTTTCACCTATCTAATAGGCATTGGAGTAAAGTGATCTGGCGAAGTGATTGTTTTATCAAAACCGAGAAATTGATCTAGTTTTCGGATGCTCATTCGAAGAAAAAGAAAAATTCTTGGGTGGACATGGTTCACCATGTAATTCATGCACTAAGCTATTCAGAAAGTAACAAGTCACCCATGGGATCAAGAATTTGAGTGTCAAAATTTTAAAATTTTGCAATACTAGTCTCAAGTGCTTGACTTTAAAATACAAATTATGCAACACTCGGATTAATTTAGTGTACAGATTATGTGTGAAAAATGCCTATCTCAGAATGTCTCCAAATTGGCAAACCCCTCTTATTTTATCTGGGCGGTGCTGGTCACCCTTTATGTATGAAAGAGTTTGAATTTTGCTGATGAAGATAGTCTTTGAGATCACAGGTGGAGATTGCTGAATTGGGACAGAAGCTCCAAACAGTTGGAACATTACAGAAGGAACCTGAACTCCTCGGGCGGCAAAATGATGTATCTCAGCAAGCTGCCTCAAATGCGAAACAGATGCAGAGTTCAGGAGGTGGCGGTGTGTGGGGTTGGCTGGCTGGCACTTCCCCTCGCCAGGAAGATGACGCGTGAATTTTGACCGTTAGCTTAGCTGAATAGCGAGCCACCAATTTTATTTTCGAGATATTTTTTAATCCCATTTATTTTTTAGGGCTGGAGATAAGTTCAGCTACCGTTTGGCCAAAGGAAATCCGAGGTTCTTGAATTTTAGTTTGTAGTTTCGTATGGCTGTTAGTCCAGTAGTTCACCTCCATTTTTGCTATGATTGTATTCCAAGTGAATCCATTATTCAATCAAAATATAGATATTCTTTTGTTTTGGCAGCCACTGCGTTTTCATGTCTGTATTCCAGCCAATTCTTCTGTTAAGTGCTATTGAGGAATGAAATCTTACGTCTGTTCTTATTTAGATCAGTTGGAATCACTGGAAAAAATAGTCAAAGTCTAAAACTAAAGAGGAATGTGTTCTCGGGAATGCTTAATAAAAAAAGTTAACGTAATTTCTTGTTGAACTTTGATAACTTTATAAAACTTTTTTGTTAAGTGTTTTGGGGTATTAAAGAAAATAAAACACTTCAATAATTTTTGTAAGTTCAAAGACTGAGTTTAAACAAACTGATATTAAAAGACTAAAGGAAAATTTAAAATCTAATAGAACAAAATGGAACAATTAAAATTAAGGGACTAAAAAAAAACTTAAGGTAAAATTAAGTGATTAAATCGAAATTTAAGTAAAATTAAAGAATTAAACCAGGAGCAAAATAAAATGTAAGGGAACAAATTGAAACGCACGTTCAAGCTTTAAAACCACGTTACATGAAAATAGTAAGATATTTGGTTAAGCATTTTTGTAGTTGGAAGAATTGATTTTGGTTTCCAAACATGGAGTTGGCTGAACGCATTACAAGCTTTCTTCTGAAAATAATCAATTATAGAGGTGCTAGTTGGTGTGCGTTTAATGTCTGGCTTTCCTACCTTCCATTTTCCTTTTGTTGGTTTCAAATTGTCGCTGGTCTTCTCCTCTATCGTTAGTTTTCTCCTGTCAGTGGCTTCTGTGTCTCTCTTTTTCTTTGTGCTAAGAGGCCCTTTAAGCCAGGTAGATTGTTCCCATTTGTCATGTTCATAGCCATTTAAGCATTCCTTACATTCTCTACTTATATGTCATGGCTTTGTCACCAATTGAAATGTGTTATGTTCTGTTATGTTTTTCTGTGTTTGTCATTGTTTCACGTTGGAGAGGAGCGATTGGCATCGGAATGGCGAGGCGCACCACTCTGATGTCTCCTCTATCTCTTCTTGGCCAAGTGACGCTGTCAAGTTAGCCATGGACAACGAACAAATAATTTCTCGACACATAGCATGTAAATGACAATGAACAATATATGTTTGATATATAAATAAATAAATATATATATATATATATGTTTTATATGCGATTTATATATATACTTCTATTTAAATTTTAATTTAATTTTTACTCGTATTATTTTTTATGTGAATTTATTGATCTTATTTTACTTAACTTTAAGAGTAATCTTTAAATAATTATTAAAAAACAAACACTAGTACCAATAGTCAAATGAATAAAATAAATAAACAAATAAATTCATTTCATTACAATATTTACAAATTAAATATTAGTATCAATAGTCAAATAAAATAAAACAATATAAAATTTATACCATTTATAATAATTACACATTTAAAAGTGTTTCTGCTATCTAATATTCAAATAAAATTTATTTTTTAAAATTATTTTTTTAATAAAAATTTTTAAAAATAAATTACGTTCATATAAAATCAATTATGCTCAAATGTAAATTTACCTGACAAGTTACCAAACACCCCTTAAGTTAGAGAACCAAAATATTTTAGCCAAAAATTCAAAGAATTATGTTATTACTATTGCCATTATTAAACGAATATAGTTTTAACACTTTGAAGTATTTACAAATCTATTTAATTTTTAAGTCTTTACTTTTATTAAAATGATAATTTTGCATATTGTTTAATCCTTATTTTTTTAGAATTGCCGTTTAAATTTCTTAACGGGTTAGATTTTAAAACAAAACTGTGTATACATTGTTTATATTTAACAAAATTGTTAAGAATCTAGCATTATTTATTTAGGTCTAATCCTAACAAGCAGCTTACAATTATTTACGGCGCTTGTTACAACTGCCGATGAACAATGGGTAAACGTAAAATATAAAAACTTCAGAAGAATTATTAAACGAAAGAAAAACAAGTGTTGGTTCCACACTCCACAGAGGCACAGGCCTTGTTTACCTGGACTTTTTTGAATTTCACTAATTTGTGCTTTGTGAAAAAAAAAAATCTGCACAGGCCTTCTTCAAATCATAATCATGTAATAAGTAATAACAACCACTTTGTTTTGTTCCTTTTTGTTTTGTAATAACAACCACTTTAATTGTAACATATTTTACTGTTTTTAGTGTCTTTTTAACATATACATTTATTATCTTTTAAAATATTAGTAAATACATATTTATTTTTATTTCTGAATAAAAAAATATATGTCGTGAATCTAATTCATAGTGGTGGAACGTTTTATTGGATTTATAACTTATAAATGCCAGCTGAAAAATAGAAAAATGGATAACAAATACTTCTTCGTTATACTTTATAACAGATAACTCTTTTTTTGGGTTCTTAACAGGTAACCGTTTGGAGATTTATAATTGAATTTTATTATTTCTCAAATATAACAACAATTGAGATTTAAAAAAAATTAATTTGTACAAATGGATTTTTTGTACACGTGGCTCCCAGTTATTGGCACATGTTGCCACGGTTGATAATAATCGCTAAATCTCGAATCGAACACGATGAGCCCATGATCCGGATCCGCAGACCAATCTCTTGTATTTTCCCAAAGAAAAAGAAAAAGGGCAAAAAATAAGGAAGTAAATTGGAAAGGAAAAAAGAAAAAGAAAAAGAAAACATACATCATAACTCCGGCGTTTCTTGCCTTTCGAAGTCCAAAAGCATCATTTTATCCTCTTGTCCTCTCCTCTTTCTGTGATTTTAGTGTTTTAGGGTTTGAAATCAATTGAGATTACTACGCGCCTACTCTTTCTGGGAGGATTTTCGGATTTGGTATCTGGCGTGAAGCCATAGAAAGGTATGCTTTCTGTGGTCTGACCCCTCGATTGTAATTTTGTAGGGTTTCGGGGGTTTTTGTATCTAACATCAGTGATGAACGACGATTATAAACTTGGGAGAAGATCAGATGCGATAGAAGAATCTATAGAAAATAATAGGGTTTCTGAAACAGGTGCTGGTAACCCCAATGAGAAGTCTTCGAACCCCCAAGATGCTGAACAAGTTCGGAATTCTTCATCAGAGCTTGGTTTGGGAGCTTCGGTGAGTGAGGTTGGTGAGAGGCTTTCGCGAAATGTGAAAACTGAGGAGCCGGGAGTTAGTTCGATGGAAAAGTTTAGGGTTAGGGCTTGTTCGGATGGTGATGATGGGCGAGTTGCTAATAATATGGTATCCGTGGGCTCTGCGGTTAAGCATGATGCATCAACCATTGGTCGGTTCGAAGATCCGTACGATAGACGCGAGGCTCAAAATGAGCAACACCAGGATCATATGGATCGATATCATGCTCAACATGATCGAGAAGAGCATATGAATAGCAGACAAGTGGATGCAGAGAAGTTTATTGGTTCTGAGAGCAAATCTCTGTTATCTGAGTTTGATGATTATGTTGCTGCTGAAAGAAATGGCGGAGTGAGAGCTGGAGTGTCAAGGGGTCTAGGATATGGTTTTGAAGTGGGTGATATGGTGTGGGGAAAGGTGAAATCTCACCCATGGTGGCCTGGACATATATATAATGAAACTTTTGCTTCTCCTCACGTTCGTCGTTCCAAGAGGGAAGGCCATATATTGGTGGCTTTCTTTGGTGATAGCAGTTATGGTTGGTTTGAGTCAGCTGAGCTTATCCCGTTTGATTCAAATTTTGCTGAGAAATCGCAGCAGATACATTCAAGAACATTTTTGAAGGCTGTGGAAGAGGCAGTTGATGAAGCAAGCAGGAGACGTGGTCTTGGCTTGATTTGTAAATGTAGGAACCCTAACAACTTCCGTCTCACGAATGTCCAAGGATACTTTTTAGTTGATGTGCCAGACTTTGAACCAGGGGGAGTCTATTCTAATAGTCAGATCAGGAAGGCAAGAAATAGTTTTAAACCTAGTGAAACTCTTGCTTTTATAAAGCAGTTGGCCTTGGGTCCACATAGTGGAGATCATAGAAGCATTACCTTTATTAAGAATAAGGCGACAGCTTGCGCCTATCGAAGGGCAGTGTTTGAGCAATATGATGAGACATATGCGCAGGCTTTTGGGGTGCAGCCATTGCGTCCTTCTCATTCTCAGGCTAATCCACTCAATCAGCCTGTGAGGGAGCCTCCTAAAGGTATATGCTCTTCCTTATCTTCCTATTCTATTTGATACCTTATGTTATGCACAGCCTTCGTTTCACACTTGTATGATTTTGGAAAGCTTAATCTACAAGATGATGCTTAGTTGATCTGTATCCTCCTTGCATACTTGGAGTGATAATGATGGCATTTCAGCAGTTATTTTAAAATAGAAGTGATTTTTGGTTTTTTTCTTTGAGGACTGCTGGACTGGCAAGTCTGCCAACTCATGGATTATTGTAGTATTGTGAACAGGTTAAGAGATGAAGGCTATGCTAGATAATGAACAATTATTAACCTTAAAATGTTTCTTCCAGTGATCAAATTTGATACAGTAGAAATGAAAAAATCTGCCTAAAAGTATAAAATTTATGCTTAAGTTACCTTTGAAGAATCTTCTGGTTTGATTGTGCAGACATATGTCTCTAGCTGTGTCTTTAAATACTGTATTTCAATACTTTCTGCTATAAGTTGTGTGTCACTGTTGACAATTAAACATGTTATCTAATCTCTGTAGATATATGGCAGTAGGATAATTCAGAATATGCAAGTTCTATATTTGTGAGCTATGGATAAATAACTTATGATTGACTGAATTTCGTAGTCATCTCCTCCCCCCAAAAATAAAATAAAATAAAATAACAACTGTTACTGATATGTAACATGTCATGGTCACTTGGTGACAATTATAGTTTGAGCTGGCCATTTTAACTCATAAGATTTTTTTTTTTTTATTGTTATCATGTGCGAATGGTTCCTTATCTCTCTGTTAATTGTTTTTGTTGTGTTCTCCAGCCCCTTTAAGTGGCCCATTGGTGATGGCTGAAGCTCTAGGTGGTGGGAAAAATTCCACAAAATCTGGGAAAGTTAAGGACAATTCAAAGAAGGATAGGTACCTTTTTAAGCGGAGAGATGAGCCCAGGAACTCTGCTCAATTAGCTTACAGAGAAGAGACACTTGATGCAGCTGGGCGTTATGTATTTCAGAAAAGAGCTCCAGCTGCATCTGTGGCACCTCAAATTTTGGATAAACATGAAAACGAGGGGTTCATTGGCCAGGGTGGTGCAAATTCAACTTTAGATCTTAAAGAAGCTGTAATAAATCAGGCTCAACAACCTGGATATGATCTTGCATCCCAAGCTTTACATTCAAATGCAAAGCCTTGTGTTGAGAAGGTAAAGGAGTTTCCTCATGAGATGGTGAGGAGTTTCGAACAGGATGGTGTTGCAAGTAAAAGCACTGGTATGTTGGATTTGTCTGGAGGGACAGAATTGCCAATCGTCACTAATGAGGCATCACAGCCTTCTCATTTAGAGGGTGAAACTTCTGTTTATGTTAAACAAGAGGGGAATGTGAAAATCTCAAGACCACCTGATGATTTTCAGCAACCAGATCAGGGAATTCAGACTACAGCTGAAGGAGGCAGTGGCATACGTCAAGCTAAGGGCATACATACTTCACCTGTTGAAGCAAAGCATCACAAAATCATTGCTGATGGTGTGGTGAAGAAGACAACAGGCCATAAGCGACACTTGAACCCTGAAAATTCAGCTATTGGGGAGAAGAAGAAAAAGAAAAAGAAAAAAGATCTAATTTTACAAACAACCTCTGACCATCTGGAGAAACATACAACTTCTGGAAAAGTTGTACCTCTGCCAGGAAAACTGATGGGAAAACCAGTTTCTGTTGGGTTGGCTTCTAGAGAGGAATCTCAGTCAGAACAAGTGCAGATAGATGTTAATGCCAATAATTTGCTTCCCTCAGATGGCATGGGAGAAGTTAATGTTGAATTACCACAACTCTTGAGTGATCTGCAAGCTCTTGCTTTGGATCCTTTTCATGGTGTTGAAAGAAGGACCCCTGCAATTGTTAGACAGTTTTTTCTGCGGTTCAGATCTCTTGTTTACCAAAAAAGCTTGGTTTTGGCTCCTCCAACAGAGAATGAATCGTTGGAAGCCCGCCATACTAAGTTTCCTTCAAGTGGGGGGGCATCTGACAGTCCTCCCGATGATCATGTCAGAGCTTCACCGCTTGTAAAACCTGTAAAACATGCTGTTCGTCCTGATGATCCAACAAAAGCTGGTCGGAAGAGGACCCCCTCTGATCGTCAAGAAGAAATTGCTGCTAAGAGGTTGAAGAAAATTAAGGATATTAAGGCACTTGCTGCAGAGAAGAAGGTGGCCAGTCAGAAAACTTCTGAAGTCAGGCGAGGAGAGGGGAAAGAATCCTCGGTTTCAGCTACACAAAAGTTAGTGAAACCAGATTTAACCAAGAAAAAATTGGAGCCTCCACCAAAGGCAATGGAGCCCACCATGCTGGTGATTAAGTTTCCTCCCCAAACATCACTTCCATCTGTTGCAGAGCTGAAGGCAAGGTTTGCCCGTTTTGGGCCTATAGACCAATCGGGTCTCCGTGTGTTTTGGACAACCTCAACGTGTCGCGTTGTGTTCTTGCGGAAGAATGATGCTCAAGCTGCATATAAATATGCTGTAGGCAACAATTCCTTATTTGGCAATGTGGCTGTGAGGTGCTACCTTCGGAAATTGGGGGACCCTGCGGCTGAAGACTCTGAAGCTACCAAGGTGAGGCTAGATGAGAGCACCACCACGGGAGCTGCTCGGGCCAAGGATCCTGCAGTGGTTCAGCGACAGACGCCGGTATCAGCTCAGCAACCTCTTCCACAACCAATGGTCCAGCTCAAATCGTGTCTGAAGAAATCCTCTGGTGATGAGTCAGGCCAGGTAACTGGTAATGGAGGGAGTAACAGAGGGACCCCACGTGTAAAATTCATGTTAGGTGGGGAAGAAAGTAGTAGGGGAGAGCAATTAACGTTGGGTAATAGGAACAACTTCAACAATGCTAGTTTGGCCGATGGCGGTGCACCTTCGGTTGCAATGGAATTTAATAGTAAGAACGTTCAAAAGCCCATTTCTCAACCTCCGTTGCCCATTCTTCCCCTTCCCGCTCAGTTTACGAAAGCCCCCCAACATAATTTGCATAATTCTGAAATGGCACCCAGAAATACTTCAAATATTATAAACACAACTGCATCATCTGCTGCAACCACAGTTGATATATCACAGCAGATGATAGGCCTTTTGACTAGGTGCAACGATGTCGTGACCAACTTGACGGGTTTATTAGGCTATGTGCCTTACCATCCGCTTTGATAAAATGTCACTATACTCAACGGTACGCCAAATTCAAGAATCAAGATAAATGCGAGCGAGTTGGATTGTGGATGGCCTTGGAAATGCAACAAATACAATCGTGCATAAGCTAAAAGGATGCGGTTCCTCTTAGCCCAGAGTGGCCTAGAGCTGTTCAAGAGTGGCTTATTTAAGGGATTTTGGGCTCAAAAATGTAAATGTTATCATCATGACATGACAGTGCCATCTTGTTTGTTTTTTCCTGCCTTTCCTTTTTCCTTGAAATTACTTTCTTATATGGTCCGGAGCAATTTTGGGGGCCTTCCCCTGCGCTGGGGTTTTGGGTCTTGATGCGTTACAATTGTGGATGCCATGTTGCAAGCCTGTAGACTGTAGTTTGATTTAGTATTTCTGCGCTTTTTCTTATAGTAATGAATTCAATTTGTTTAACTATAATTACAACCGGATGATTCTTAGATGAAATAAAAGCTGACAACAATTGTAAGAAATAGTATCGTCGTATATGTTGTTGGGTCATCGACATCGTTGAATAATTATTATTTTCGCTAGTTACTAATTCGGGAAAGATAGTTGACGCAAGATGGTGCTTTTGCTTTGGTATTATAACATATTGCCGGATTTTAAGTCAAAGCGATGAGCACTATGCAATTCTATATAACAAACTCGTTGAGATAATAAAAATTAATAGAAATACAATTTATTTTATTTTAATTAAAATATTATTAATTATTTTAAAAAAATTGAATATCAAAATAATAAAATTTTAAATTTTTTTAGTGAAAATTTAATAATTTTTTTATTAAAATAGTATTTATATATGTAAATATTACTTTTTTAATATTTTTAAGTAAAAACTAACTTTAATTTTTCATATTTTCTTTTAAAATTAGTTATATTATATTTAAATTAAAAATTTTTATATTTATTTTTAAAAAATTATATGTTTAAATTTATTATATTTATTGAATATAAGGTTATAAAATATATTTTTTAAATAATATGTTTAAAAAATTATATGTTTAAATTTATTTTTTATTAAATAATACATTTTTCTAAAAAAAAAGGAGGCCAGCCTACAGGCTAGCCCATTAGGCTCATCTGTTTTTAAACGGGTCTAAACTACTCAATTCAAGACCGCCTATTTGTGGGTGGTCTCGGTCGAGCCCACAGGCTACATATTTTTTTCCTAGTGTTTTTAAATAATATGTTAAAGAAACTTTGAAAAACAAGATTCAATAAAAATTCAAGAATATAGAATTTACAATTAAACTAGTGGGTGACCCGTGCAATGCACGGGCAAACAAAATGTTACAACTTTCCATTGTCAAATAAATAATAGTGTTAAAGGTGGATATAAATGAATACATGCACAAAAATAATGACATATTCAAGCAGTGGTAAGACACATATAATGTGAAATGAAAGGAAAACAAAATAAATATGAATAACATGGATTTATTTGGATAAATATATTAAGGATGAAATGGAACTGAAATAATAGCTATTTACCTCTAAGATAAATTTTGGAATACTTCTTTGTACACTATATTAGTGGTGCTTGTAACTAGATTCCCATGCTGGTCAAGTATCAAAATCTTAACCCCTTTCTGCTTTTAACTCTTGAGATAGCAACATAAAATTGACTATGACTGAAAACAGGATTTGCAAAGTACAAACCAACTGAGGAAAGTGATTGGCCTTAACTTTTATTAATAGTCATGGCAAAGCACAAAGCAATTGGAAATTTTCTCCTACATAACTTGAAAGGCAACCTAGCATTAGACAGAGTAAGATCCATTCTAGGAATCATTACTTTTTCTCCAATAGAAGTTCTAGCAATGATCATTCCCTCAATAACATGCCTACCCAACTTTGTGACAATTAGTCTACTTCAATTACAGAGACCCATTGCTTTATTAATATTTCTAAGCAACATGATAGGAGCTCCCTCTTTTAATTTCAATTGATGATTAGGAAGACCTGAAAGTTTGATACTATTTAAAAAAAATCAGTTGTATACAAATCATCCGCGTTATTACTGTTAGAATCAATTTTACAAACACTATCAGAGTTGTGATATGTTCTCTCATCAACAAGAAGTAAGGATAACATGTAGTCATTAATCTCATCAACATCTTTTATTCTAGGGGCCAGTATAGCTCTTTCTTGAAAATAGTTGAGATTTGTCCAAAAGACCTGGATATGATGAATTAACAATAGATGAGATTGGATCATTAATAATTCTTATGAGGAGATCATTCGGAATAGTGACAACAAATTCCCCCACATTGTCATGGTCAGTTATGCCTTCGCCAATGCTGATAATCCGTTTGGCAAATGAATCAATTTCATTGAATTCGCAATGTGATAAATCACTTTTTAGACCTAACAGAAGTCCCAAATGTATGAAGAATTAATAGTACAAAAAACAATCTCTTCCCTAGTGGACCTTGGTATGACAGGTAGAATTTGTCAAAAGTCACCACCAAACACAGTAACTTTCCTATCAAAAGGAAGTGTTGAAAATTCTTTTCTGCATTTGCTTATGAGGTCCTTTAATGTTCGATCCAGAGCCTCAAAACAATATTTGTTCATCATAGGAGCTTCATCCTATATAATGAGGTGAGTCTTGATGAGTAATTCAGCCAAATCAATTCTTTAGGAAATATTGCAAATCAAGTCTTCAATTACTTGTAATGGGAGCCAAAATCTTGAGTGAGACGTTCTACCTCCTTGTAACAATAATGAAGCTATTCCACTTGATGCAACACTAAGAACTATCATCCCCTTTGATCTTAGCTACAAAGAGAGTGTTTGCATAGAAAAGTTTTCCCATATCACCATAGCCATATACAAAAAAAATGCCTCTAAAGTTAGAGGTAGTAACATCCAAAATCACATCATAAACTCTCCTTTGATCTATATTCAATGAGTTGAAGAGCTCCAGATGTTCTCGAGCCAAGACATCTTTATCATAATTCAATTCTTCAAACAAAAATCTATCGTTGTAGCACTTCTCTCTAATCATATCAAAAAATGGTAATAAAGGGAATTCAATAAGAGATCTACCATTCCCTTGTATATTTTCAATTTCTGTCAAAGTATTGTTCTTCAGCTCTTCTTCAGTTAGCACCAAATTTGAAATTGGCAGCAGAATACTAATAAGCCATTTATTATGTTAAATAATGATGTTGAAAAAAAATTAATATTCATTGTAAAGTTTTGGTTATACATTAACGTCTGGTGTAAAAGACACAATAACAAAAGATATTTAGTATATTAAAAAAATAAACTAAATAAAAGTAGACCTTTATGACACAGAATAGTTCTTTGTCGGTGCAGTATATCTTCTGAAAGTAAATGCCATGTCTTATTCCATACATGGTCAGGCGATGAAATATTATTGCATGTGAGTAATATTGCAAATAAACATCTGAGATAACTTGCAGATGCCCAATGGCTTGCTTTAATGATGCCATCTATGTATTCTTTGTCATCATCAAGTAATCCTAATGCATAACATGCTTCTTTGAATGTTTTATGAATAGCACCATTTACTGATCTAATGTCATCATATGATGTAGGACTTTTACAACATTTAACAGAGTCCTCAAATAATAAGGCTCACCACTGCCAGGAGGAGAATAGTACAGTCTTCCAATGGAGAAACCTGATTTTCTTGGACACCATTCTTAGGTGTTTTTCTTGTAAACAAACTGGGTTGGAAAATCTATATATCTTAATAATCTTACTTCAAGATATCTTTTATTGCACTCAAACCATGCTAAAAACATGATCATTTTATTTGAGTTTCTCTCAACCACCGAATCAATAGGTTCATCATCTGAAAGGCAAAAGAGAGAATAAAGACCTTGTGGATAAGAATAGTAAATATAAAAACAAAACAAAACTAAGGAAAATACTTAAGATAATACATTATGAATCCTCTATACTTGGAAAAATCACTGTATGCATCTTAGGTAGATGAAAGGAAAGCCTTTCAACAAATGGTTCCCTATAATTAATGTCAAAACTGAAAATTCTCCAAACTACCTCACAAGGGGATATGTATCTATAGTCTTAGAACATTTTGATTTCATCTTGTTCAATAACTGAGTTCTCATCACTCCTCTTATAAAATGCAACAATCACTCTGTCATGATCCTTGTTGATAGACTTGAATAGATACTTAATTGATTTTGCTTGATTACACCTTTCTACGTTAATGTGAGCTTGATATCTAGTCAACAATGAAGGATTGCAAGGAATTACATACCTGTTATGAAGACAATAAAAGTTATTAATATAGTAAATGATAAAAAAATAATTAGTGAATTAGATCAAGAAGTTATCTAACCGAACACCATTATTTCAACATATCTGCCATTATCTGGTCTTTTATATCGTGGATAGCCTTCCTCGTCAATTATAGTTGATCCATTGAAAGTCTTAGGGAAATGCTTTGTGCATCTACCTTTTAACATACATGGTGAATGGAAATTAGCAGGTCCACAAGGCCCATGCATCATCAAATTACTTACAGCTTCATAAAGGCGTGGAAACCTTCTCTCATCAGGAATCTCAACAGATATTATACGATCAATATCAGCTGCTGTATGGAATTTATCATCTCTATGGAGAAAAACCAAAATATGAGCATGTGGTAATCCCTTCTTTTGGAATTCGATCGTGTAAATAACTGTTAAGAGCAATGAATAAACATTTAGTGTGATAAACTCTAATACAAATCATGATTTAGTAATGAATATTAAATGTGGAAAAGTACCTGCAATGACTCGTCCAAAGAAATTATTTTTTTAATGTCTTTTATGAGTTGGTCAAGCTTTATCTTGAATATTTTAGATAGTAAATCAAGTTTATCTTCAACTTTGAGGAGATTTGTTTCTAAGTCTCGTACAATCTTTGGCCACATAGGATTACATGTAAATGTAATAAAGAGATCAGGAGGCCCAGTCTACTTACATATTACCATGGCATCTTGGTAATTTTGAATTGTGTAATGGAGGCCACCAGTAAATGATGAGGGCAATATAATGCGTTTTTCACGGGATGATGGATTAGTTTCTCCTCTTAATACAACATCAGCCAATCCCCTAAATATATCTGATTGCAACTTTTGTTGATTTCTCCTAATATAGGACAATCTATCAGATTCTATCATTGTATAAGCATCAACCAGAAACTGCTGAAATAATTTTCCAGAGTGGACAATAATAGATGACTCATTCTCTCTGTCTTGAATTCTGAAAGCAATATATTTCCTAATAGTTACCCTCTTACGTTTTGACGCAGGATCACTATTGACATCACTAAAAGGAATGTCTTCTCTATAACCATCCTGTCCGCAGGGAAAAAGCAGAGGAAATTGTAAAGGCATATACAACGGATGTAATTCACTGATACGTTGAAACACTCTTGATCTTTGTTGAACAATAATATCTCTCTCAGTGTTATTGATCTCAATGTCACCAATAATGAAAGCAGCAACCTCAGAACATGTTGGTACATTATATCTTCATTAGTCAGAGGATCTTCTATTAATTAATCTAATCTTTAAACCTCTGCTTTCATTGGATTGATAGAGCTCTTTTACCATTTGGAATGTCTGTATAAGAGGGTTACACTTATCAAGCATATTTCGTAAATCATGTACAATTTCTCTGTCAAATGATTTGTCATCTTCACCAGAGCTGGAAAAAAAATAACAAACAAAATTAGATAGAATCTTCAGTGTGATCAATATACTTTATCATCTTATTGGAAAAAATGAAAAATTAGTTCTACCTGACAATATTGAGTCGATTTGATATTTCATTTTCAGTGTCATTGTAATACCCGTTAATTTCAGAATATAATTCGCTTAAGAGTATTTTAGAATTTCACAACGTTACTTTAGTTATTTATTTTGGTCATTTTTAATTTTCATATTTAATTGTTCTCTTTGAATATTATTTATGAAAATTGAGTTAAATGACTGGACTAAATATTTGCACCATGTGGGATATATTCTAAGAATGGTGAAATTCATGGAAAAGTGGTATAAAAATGGTCAATTAGTCCATTTATTGTAAATTGACTGCATGGGTTTGGATGTTGGGTTATGGATACCCATGGGTTATTGAATAACCCATTAGAAATATTTAATATAAAGTTTCAATAGTACCCCCTCATTTTCTCACTCAGCCGAAGGAAGGCAGAAAAGCGTTTTCTCTCATTTCTTCATCCTCTTCTCAAATCCTTTCCTTGATCTTCAGAGTTTTGATTATTTGTTCGGTTCAAAAGCTTTGTAAGGATAAAAGGTAAGCTTTAATCTCATTATTTTCCTCAAATTTCAGTTTATATGGAAGATTAGAGGAGGTTTTGTTCTTGAAGATTTTGATGATAATTCGTGAAACTCAGTTGTTTTAGAAGTTATATTTGAGTTATAATCGGTTAAAAGAGTTGAAATTCTGGTTTTGAAACAAGAAAGGAAAGGATGAATTTGTTAGAAATTTCTGTAAAAACTTCTGCAAAAACCGAGTTACTGTAGCTACCAGAAATTTCGGAAAAAATCTGGAAAATTTTCTTCGGGGGTACTGTAGTAGTTACTGTAGTGTCGCAGTCAACGTACTGTAGTGAACCGGCACTGTAGCGAACCGTTACTGTAGCAAACCGTTACTGTAGCAATCAGAAAATTTTGCGTATTTTCGTGATTTTGTTTCCTTTCTTATGCTTCATTGTAATATATTTTACTAGGAAATTTTCCTACACAAATTCTAGTGTGGAACAAGGTAAACTTGGACAAACATCAAGGTGAGTGAATAACCTTGCTCAGCTAATTTGATATTACTAGTCAAAGTACAATATAAGTCTCATTTACAATATTATTTGGATAAATAGCAATCAATTTTTCATATGGGAGTATATGATGATCGGTAGAAATAAGAGTATGTGGAAATTATTTTATTTCATGACAATTGTACTATGTGATAAATTCTCACTATCTTATTAATGAGTAAAGATCTACGGGATCTAATACACGAGTTTGAAAGGGTTAAAGTCTCATACTACTCGGTGTATATCTAAGAAATCTAATACACGAGTTTGAAAGGGTTAAAGTCCCATACTACTCGGTGTATATCTAAGAAATCTTATACACGAGTTTGAAAGGGTTAAAGTCCCATACTACTCAGTGCATATCTATGAAACCTATACACGAGTTGAAAGGGTTAGAGTCTCATACTACTCGGTGTATACCTATGAGATCTTATTCACGAGTTTGAAAGGGTTAGAGTCCCATACTACTCGGTGTATATCTATGAAATCTTATTCATGAGTTTGAAAGGGTTAGAGTCTCATACTACTCGATGTATAAGATAATTAATTATATGAGTAAATGTGGTATTTGTACTTTTGATATTTTATATAGTACAATTATTTACTTACTGAGTTTTTAAATAAACTCACACTCCCTATGATTATCTTTTCAGATACAGAAAACAAGGAAGAAGAGTACCCGTTTGAAGATTAGAAGCCCCTTGGAGTTATTATCTGTTTCTGTCTGGTGGGATACCAGTACAGTACTTATTAATGTGGATACTAGAAACGCTCTGTACTTCCTATAGGTCTCCTAGGCTTGCGATGAGATAGAAACATCAGATTATGTATGTCTATATTTGCTTATCAGATGAATATAATTTTGTCGTGTGGAATGAATAATAGAGGTTGAATGTAAGACCTCACAGAATTTATGTGAATAACTCATGTTTGAGAATTTTATTAAATAAGTAATTGTGGATACTGAGATTTTTCAAGATTTTGGGATACCACTGAGGTTTTCCTAATAGTAGTATCTTTTCACATGTTCAATTTTTGGGATGTGATAATTTGGTATCAGAGGATAGGTTTTATAGGTCCCCTATAGAGTGCAGAGCAAAGTGATCTTTGTGGGCCCTTCCCTATTGTCATGAGCCGCGGCATGACCATAGGATTAGGTTCCATAAAAGACCTTGTAGAGTATAACGTCATTTTATAGATAACTTCTCAGTGGGACTAGTAAGTGATATTTTGTTTATGTCTGAAAATTGTTTGTTATGTGTGTAGATCTGTGACAGATCAATGTCAGAAGGATTTTCTAATAATAATGAGCATATGGGTCCAAGGAGGGTCATAAATCCACCAGTACATGTGCAAGATGATCCTAACCGTGGTGATAGTTTACATGCTCAAAGTACTGAGGGCGCAACTAGTGAGCAAGTAAGGAGAGTCGAACCTGATGCTCACGTTGGCAATGCAACTATTGCACATGTGATTAATTTGATGAATGAACGATTTGACCGATTTGAGGCTGAAATGAGAGGTCGAGCTACACAAGCTAACCTGCCAGTGGATCCTCCTACTGTTAAAGCCGAAATTGTACCACCAGCTCAGTTAGCTGGAGGAGGTAATGTAAGGGAGGTAAAAAGGTTTGAATTCCAGAAAATGAGGCCTCCTACTTTTTCAGGGGAAAATCCCAAAGAGGACCCACAATGTTTCCTTGAAGATTGTGGAGCAATCTGTGATGCTATAGGGTGTTCTCCTACTCAAAAGGTAGAATTCACTTCATTTTAGTTAAAGGGTAGGGCTGGTAAATGGTGGAGGAACTGGAAGAAAGCTAGAATTCAAGTCGCACCGCCAGTTATGTGGACGGAGTTTTACAGATTGGTTATGGAAAAGAGGTCAAAGAATAAAGAAGACTATCGTCAAAAGAAGAAAGCTAGATATAGGAGATCTTTTGATCAAGGGGAAGACTCAGGGACTTTGAAACCCTTTACTGCATCACAAAATGCTCCAGCCACTCCTACTAAGTCAATTTATTCTACAGCCAGTGTGGCTAAGCCTCGTTCAGAGAGCAGGGGTGGTTTTAGCTCTTCTAGTAGAGGAGGTACTCAAGGTAGAAAGGAAAAACCTCAATGTCCTGAATGTGGAAAGTTTCACTTCGGAGAATGCAGGTTAAACACTGTTGGTACAGGTTGTTTTCACTGTGGACAAAAAGGACATTTTATAAGGGAGTGCCCTCAGCTCATGACAAGACCAGGACAAGGGTCTACTTTGCCACCTCGACCACAATCTATTTCTGCTTCTATTACTCAAACACCAACCCCTTCAATAGGGGGTAGTATGGGAAGAGGTTCTGGAAGAGGCCAAGGTGACCGTGGAAAACAAGCTGCTGGCAGAGGAAATGCAAGAGTATATGCTCTAACCCGACAGGATGCTCAAACATCCAATGCTGTAGTTACAGGTATATTATCTGTTAATACTTTTGCTGCACGTATTTTGTTTGACTCCGGTTCTACTCACTCATATGTGTCACCCCTATTTGCCAAGAGATTTGCATTTGATTCGATTACTCTTAAAGAACCATTCTTGGTTTCCACACCGATGAGAGAGACTTTGATGGTTAAAACATGTTATCGTTCTTGTAAAATAATTGTTGGAGGCATAGAAACTGAGATAGATCTTATGGTTCTCAATATGTTAGATTTTGATGTGATTTTATGGATGGACTGGCTATCTTCTTGTCATGCTACTATAAATTGTTGTGACAAAGTTATTTCCTTCAATATGCCGGGGAGGAGTAATTTTGTGTTTCAAGGAGATCGAAGTGATGTACCTTGCAACATGATATCTATGTTAAGTGCCCAGCGTATGTTGCGAAAGGGATGTCAGGGATTTCTAGCTTTTATCAAAGATTTAGAAAAGAAAGAACAAAAGTTAGAAGACATTCATGTGGTTAATGAATTCCCAGATGTGTTCCCAGAAGATTTACCTGGATTACCGCCAAAAAGAGATATTGAGTTCAGTATTGATTTGGTCCCACACACAAGACCAATTTCTATTCCACCTTATCGTATGGCTCCTGTTGAGCTAAAAGAACTCAAAGAACAATTGGAAGATTTGTTGAACAAAGGGTTCATTCACCCAAGTTTTTCACCTTGGGGTGCTCCTGTTCTTTTTGTGAAAAAGAAAGATGGTTTTATGAGATTATGTATAGATTATCGTCAGCTGAATAAAGTCACAGTGAAGAATAAGTATCCTTTACCAAGGATAGATGTTTTGTTTGATCAGCTTCAAGGAGCAAAATACTTCTCAAAGATTGATCTAAGGTCTTGATATCATCAGTTACGAATTAAGAATGATGATATACCTAAGACTACTTTTCGTACACGGTATGGACATTATGAGTTTCTTATGATGTCTTTTGGGTTGACAAATGCACCAGCAGCATTTATGGATTTAATGAACAGAGTGTTTAAATCCTTCCTTGATAAGTTTGTAATTGTATTTATTGATGATATTTTGGTGCATTCAAAGAGTCATGAAGAACATATTGAACATTTGAGGATAGTGCTTCAGACCTTGAGAGAGCATCAGCTGTACGCAAAGCTCTCAAAATGTGAATTCTGGATGAGTCATGTAACATTTTTGGGACATGTTATTTCCCAAGAAGGTATTCATGTAGATCCAAGTAAAATTGAAGCAGTAAAACAATGGCCTAGACCAACAACTGTGTCTGAAGTACGTAGTTTTCTTGGCTTAGCAGGGTATTACCGTCGCTTTGTCAAAGATTTCTCTAAGACGGCTCTCCCATTAAATAAGTTAACCCGAAAGAATGTTAAATACATTTGGGATGATTCATGTGAGCAAAGTTTCACCCAATTGAAAGAGTGTTTAACTTCTGCACCAGTCTTAATCCTACCATCAGGACCAGGGGGTTACTCTGTATTCTGTGATGCCTCAAAGATAAGCTTAGGGTGTGTGTTGATGCAATATGGTAAAGTCATAGCTTATGGTTCACGTCAGCTTAAAAAGCATGAATTGAATTACCCCACTCATGATTTGGAAATGGCAGCTGTAGTGTTTGCCCTAAAGATTTGGAGACATTACTTGTATGGGGAGACTTGTAAAATTTTTACAGATCACAAAAGCCTTAAGTACATTTTTGAGCAGAGAGATCTCAATCTAAGGCAACGAAGGTGGATGGAACTTCTAAAAGATTATGATTGTACCATCCTTTACCATCCAGGTAAAGCAAATGTAGTGGCCGATGCTCTAAGTCGAAAGTCTATGGGAAGTTTAGCTCACATTGCCACTATAAGGAGGCCTCTAATACATGAACTACAAGAATTGGAAGCTGATGGAGTATTCTTCGAGATCATTGAGTCAGGTACATTTCTGACTCATTTAACAGTTAGATCATCCCTTGTTGAAAAAGTAAAAGCAACTTTAGAAAATGAAATTGATATGGTCAAAATCAGAGATAAGGCAAGGCAAGGTCTAGCACCAAGTTTCTTGGTAGATGAAGAAGGAGTCTTATGGTTTAATGGGAGACTCTGTGTCCCCAACATTGAATCTTTGAAACATGAAATCTTAATGGAAGCTCATGGTTCGCCCTACGTTGTACATCCTGGTGCTGTGAAAATGTATCAGGACTTGAAACAAGTTTACTGGTGGGAGGGCATGAAGCGAGATGTGACTGACTTTGTAGCTTGATGTTTGACTTGTCAGCAAGTTAAAGCTGAACATCGACGACCACCTGGTTTGATGCAAAAACTAGATATTCCCGAGTGGAAGTGGGAAAGGATCACTATGGATTTTGTAGTAGGTTTACCTCGGTCAACAAAAAGAAATGACTCAATATGGGTCATAGTGGATCGACTTACTAAGTCAGTACATTTTCTTCCTGTTCATATCACTCTCAGTGTAGCAAAACTTGCTCGACTTTATGTTAAAGAAATAGTGAAACTTCATGGTGTACCAATATCCATTATATCAGACCAAGGACCTCAGTTTACTTATCGGTTCTGGAGAGTCTTTCAAGAGGCTTTGGGTACCAAAGTGAATCTTAGCACAGCATTCCATCCTCAAACTGATGGACAGTCCGAAAGGACAATTCAGACTTTAGAGGATATGCTAAGAGCTTGTGTGATGGATTTCAGTGAAAGTTGGGAAGATCATTTGTCTCTTATTGAATTTGCTTATAATAACAGTTACCAAGCCAGTATTCAGATGGCACCTTTTGAGGCTTTATATGGGAGACGGTGTCGATCTCCTATAGGTTGGTTTGAACTTGGTGAAACCAAAATACCTGGACCTGAGATGATACAAGAAGATATAAATAAAGTTAAACTGATCAGAGAGAAGTTGTTAACTGCTCAGAGTAGATATAAGTCTTATACGGACAACCGACGACGTGATCTTGAATTTGCAATAGGTGATATGGTTTTCTTACGAATCTCACCTATGAAGGGAGTAATGAGATTCGGGAAGAAAGGCAAGCTTAGTCCGAGGTATGTTGGCCCATATGAGGTTGTTGACAGAGTGGGTAATGTGGCATATCGCCTAGACCTACCTTCCGACCTAGAGGGAGTTCATCCAATATTTCATGTGTCCACGCTACGGAAGTATCTTCCTGATCCTTCTCATGTCATTCAACCCCAAGAAGTTCATTTTGATGAAACTCTCACCTACGAAGAGGTACCAGTAGCTATCCTTGATAGAAAAGTCAAGAAATTGCGTACTAAAGAAATTCCTACTGTCAAGGTTCTTTGGAGAAATCATTCTCGCGAGGAAGCTACGTGGGAGGCAGAAGATGAAATGTGGAAAAACTATCCACATTTATTTGAAACTTGAGGTAAGATTTTAATTCGGAGGACCGAATTCTTTTAAGGGGGTAGAATGTAATACCCGTTAATTTCAGAATATAATTCGCTTAAGAGTATTTTAGAATTTCACAACGTTACTTTAGTTATTTATTTTGGTCATTTTTAATTTTCATATTTAATTGTTCTCTTTGAATATTATTTATGAAAATTGAGTTAAATGACTGGACTAAATATTTGCACCATGTGGGATATATTCTAAGAATGGTGAAATTCATGGAAAAGTGGTATAAAAATGGTCAATTAGTCCATTTATTGTAAATTGACTGCATGGGTTTGGATGTTGGGTTATGGATACTATGGGTTATTGAATAACCCATTAGAAATATTTAATATAAAGTTTCAATAGTACCCCCTCATTTTCTCACTCAGCCGAAGGAAGGCAGAAAAGCGTTTTCTCTCATTTCTTCATCCTCTTCTCAAATCCTTTCCTTGATCTTCAGAGTTTTGATTATTTGTTCGGTTCAAAAGCTTTGTAATGATAAAAGGTAAGCTTTAATCTCATTATTTTCCTCAAATTTCAGTTTATATGGAAGATTAGAGGAGGTTTTGTTCTTGAAGATTTTGATGATAATTCGTGAAACTCAGTTGTTTTAGAAGTTATATTTGAGTTATAATCGGTTAAAAGAGTTGAAATTCTGGTTTTGAAACAAGAAAGGAAAGGATGAATTTGTTAGAAATTTCTGCAAAAACTTCTGCAAAAACCGAGTTACTATAGCGACCAGAAATTTCAGAAAAAATCTGGAAAATTTTCTTCGGGGTTACTGTAGTAGTTACTGTAGTGTCGGCAGTCAACATACTGTAGCAGTCAATGGTACTGTAGTGAACCGACACTGTAGTGAACCGTTACTGTAGCGAACCGTTACTGTAGCAAACCGTTACTGCAGCAATTAGAAAATTTTGCGTATTTTCGTGATTTTGTTTCCTTTCTTATGTTTCCTTGTAATATATTTTACTAGGAAATTTTCCTACACAAATTCTAGTGTGGAACAAGGTAAACTTGGACAAACATCAAGGTGAGTGAATAACCTTGCTCAGCTAATTTGATATTACTAGTCAAAGTACAATATAAGTCCCATTTACAATATTATTTGGATAAATAGCAATCAATTTTTCATATGGGAGTATATGATGATCGGTAGAAATAAGAGTATGTGAAAATTATTTTATTTCATGACAATTGTACTATGTGATAAATTCTCACTATCTTATTAATGAGTAAAGATCTACGGGATCTAATACACGAGTTTGAAAGGGTTAAAGTCCCATACTACTCGGTGTATATCTAAGAAATCTAATACACGAGTTTGAAAGGGTTAAAGTCTCATACTACTCGGTGTATATCTAAGAAATCTTATACACGAGTTTGAAAGGGTTAAAGTCCCATACTACTCAGTGCATATCTATGAAATCTATACACGAGTTAAAAGGGTTAGAGTCCCATACTACTCGGTGTATACCTATGAGATCTTATTCACGAGTTTGAAAGGGTTAGAGTCCCATACTACTTGGTGTATATCTATGAAATCTTATTCATGAGTTTGAAAGGGTTAGAGTCCCATACTACTCGATATATAAGATAATTAATTATATGAGTAAATGTGGTATTTGTACTTTTGATATTTTATATAGTACAGTTATTTACTTACTGAGTTTTTAAATAAACTCACACTCCTTATGATTATCTTTTCAGATACAGAAAACAAGGAAGAAGAGTATCCGTTTGAAGATTAGAAGCCCCTTGGAGTTATTATCTGTTTCTGTCTGGTGGGATACCAATACAGTACTTATTAATGTGGATACTAGAAACGCTCTGTACTTCCTATAGGTCTCCTAGGCTTGCGATGAGATAGAAACATCAAATTATGTATGTCTATATTTGCTTATCAGATGAATATAATTCTGTCGTGTGGAATGAATAATAGAGGTTGAATGTAAGACCTCACAGAATTTATGTGAATAACTCATGTTTGAGAATTTTATTAAATAAGTAATTGTGGATACTGAGATTTTCCAGGATTTTGGGATACCACTGAGGTTTTCCTAATAGTAGTATCTTTTCACATGTTCAATTTTTGGGATGTGACAGTCATAAATATAAAATTGTGCAAATATAGAAGGTTTACCGATCTCAGGCAATAAACTACCAATTCTATGGACATTTTGACCATAGTTTGTAGACATATGGTCCACATCCCCTATTTATTTCGCTATCAATTTTTCCTCCCATTGATGTGAAAGAAAACGTAGTATTGTATGCTCTTATGTTAGTTTGGAAATGCAAACTCTTTGAATTCCTACCATTAAGAAGTTTGTCAAGTTCATAAGGAGGATTGTGCATTGTTGGCAGCTCAACTTTTCTATGCATGCAATGCATATTAAACTTTGGAACACATGTTTTGCTTTTTTTTTTTTGCTCATTCTTCATTCTACATTTTCGCCTTGCATAATTGACAAGTAAAGATGGGATCTCCTATATCAGAATATGTTGGCAGAGATAACAATTATATATGTTGTTCGTGAAGATTGTATTAGTTTGTGTATAGAAATTATTGTTAAATAATATACAATAATGAAATTCTTACCTTCCACCGAAGTTGACAGAAGCTGACTTGGGTTATCTTGCATAAAGAATGACAGTATGAAAACTGATTAGATTAAAGGGGCAAAAGTTTTAACTAATAAGTCAAAAAAATATATAAGAAAATATAACTTCTTATAGTTAATCTTAACTCAGAACTCAGACAACTATAATACAATAACTCTGGATTGAAAACTGATTTTCACTTCCAATGAAACTTTTTTTTTTGAAATGAGCAAATATACATGGTACATAATGAAATAAAAAATTCCCATAAGCATAGATACAAAAACTAATAAAATAATACCTGTCTCAAGTGATACAACATCAATATTCAAATTGTTAGATGAACACAGGCCTGTCTGTGCTCTCTTCCTTTCATTAGTATTAGTTGTCCAATAGGCACTTATGAGAAAAGTCAAAGTGCTTAACTTCTTGGACTTCTGCATAACTGGACTATACGAAGAACCAAGTGGCTGGAAAACATCTTTTTTAGAAGCATTTATGACTAACAGAGGAGTTATAGTTTGAAGAAAGCCAAAGACAGTTATTAGCAAACATTAACAATCATTTTAATTTATCTCACTACATTATAAGGAACATGTATATATAAATGAATCAACATAAAAAGTGATGCAGGCTTACTGTTTGTAATGTCAGAAAGAGTATGACCAGATCCATTTCTATTGAATACTATACATCCTGATTGTGGATAGTAGGAAAATGAAGGCTGAGGAGAAGCTGCGGAGAAGAAACCAAAAAAAAAAAAGGTAATTCAAATATGGTATATCATAGAGAGAATAAGATGATAATAAGAATAATAATTAGAACAAATCAAAATGAAGTTACCATTTCTGATTGATATATTACTTGAATAGATCCGATTTTCCTTGTCTTTCACCATTGAGATATCTAATGCAACCATGTGAACTTCGCTCAATTAAACAAATGATATGAATTGTCAAAACAATGAGTTCGTTAAATTAAACGATCTGGTGTTGGACGATAAAGGGTATTTTAGTTTGGTTTTGGATAGGTGTAGTAGTACATATGACTGCCCATATTCAAAAAATCGTGCATCGAGAATAAGGTTGAAGAGAAATAGAGTCATTTATACCTGCTTAAAGTTTCCAGGAGCAAGATATGAAAAGCTTCGACACATATATAATTAATATGTATCACTTATCAACAATAAACTTAGTTGAATATAATTACTACTATTTTCCGATGTATAATATTGAAGAAATGAGTCTATATTCACAGACCTTTTAAATCACAGTTAGTACGCTATATGTATTGCAATTAATTAACGTTGTTGAACTAAATAATTGACATGTATTGATAGTTTCAATTAAAAAGATTGATTAGACGGGTTACATTATAATAATGTTGCTATACACAAATTATATTCGTATACAATCATATTGTTAGATGTATTGATAGTCACTATTTTGAGTCTTACCATATTTTTCAAAAATTAACGAACACATCCATTAGTCTTAACATAAATGGTTTGATTGAGAAAAAAAATAAATAAAACATAATTTCCATATCCATCTACATAACAAAATACATTGATAAAAAAAACATAAATTGTGCACGATCAAATAGTATACAAATATATCTCAAGATAATGAATGAAATGAGTTGAAGAATTGTTCAGCAGCCTCAAACCAACTATCACCATTGCTGGGGATCTCTGAAATCAAACACATTGTTCTAGTAGATGGACAATAAATGTTAAAAGAATGCTTCATCCTTTGATTATCTGCTTGGTCATGTTCAGTCGAAGAGGAATAAAATAGAACATGATGTCCAAAACTAAACAAAGTCTGTAAACTGGGCTGCAATTGCTGGATATGCAACAAAGTTGTCCAAGATCTTTCACTGCATGTATCCAGGTCAAATGTGGAACTTAACACATCAAACTCACTATTTGCATGTGCATCGAAGGTGACGATGCCAATTTTGTTCTTGTATCAAATGATTTTACAGCTTTTTTCTAATGGCATGATCAGGTATTCGAATTTGATAGAAGGAAGCAGTGGAGAACTTGAAGACAACTACACGGTGAGGACCATTATAACACTGCGACACTCTTTTTGCAGGAAACATTGCGCATACACGCATGGACAATGCTGGTTGATAAGAATAATAACTTAAAAGTTTTGTTTCGCATGGATTGGTCCAAAGCTTGTCCCTAACGGAAAATTTAGAAAACAACACCCGAGAATCATTATATAAATCTCTGTAAATTCTAAGCACCTCATAATCATTCTTTGTTTTATTCTCTCCAATAGCATAATATACACGATCTGTTATGAGCAATAACAATATTGAACAGTTAGAAACAGAGATATTAAGATTAATTGCTACTTATAACTGTTGTAAAAACTGAGTTTAAAATGTGTATTTCAAAAGATTATTTTCAAGTATCACATTAATTAAATTAAAGGGGGATGAGGCCATATATATATATATATATTTAAGTGTGATAATGGACTCATAAACATTGTGGACTTGATATATATTTTTTTGAAATAAAATAAAATAATTAAATTATTTTAATTATTTTTGTGATTATCTGAACAAGTCAGAATTAGCTGTAATTTTATCTACTTGTTAATTCTGTTGAATTAATAATTTTATTATTCTTATCAGAAATTAATCCTAATTACTGCAAAATGTGTTAATGTGATTTTAAATTAAATTAGTTTTATATACTTATATAAAACTAATTTGAAAAAGGAAGTTCAAAACCAACTACCACTTTTTCAGCAACTTCCCCACTCCACATATTGACTTTTTCAATATATTACTTTCCCTCATGCTTCCACGTTTTTATCTCCACTCCTCCAGTAACGTCACTCTCACTTTTTCATTTTGTGTATATAATGGCGTGAATATATCTAGGGAGGTGGACGGTTTTTTGAGCGCTTTTTTGAAGAAGAAAATTATTGGGTTATTATACTTTATATATTTTTCTTCTGCTGTTCTGTTACCTAAATTTTTCAGAAGGGCCTGTTTTATCTTGGGAGAAAAGCTACGAATCTTTTCTTAAGGACAGTGTCAACCAGAGCACGACTCAGACTACGTTGTTCGTTGGTGAAATTTCTCAATAATCTTAAGAAAAGATGAGTGTCGACGTTACTGTAGCTGCCCCTCAAAATGGTACACCTACTACTACTGTTGCCGTCCAACAACCCGCTGCGCCATCCATACCGGTGATGCCTCCTGTCACATTCTCAAAGCCGTTCCCTGACATCTCCAAAATCGAGATGTTCAACGGTCAAAATTTTCGGAAATGGTAAGAGCGTGTCTACTCCATTCTTGATATGCATGGAGTCGCTACGGCATTGACAGAGTCGAAGCCTCTATCTACTGACGATCCCAATCGACTTGATGCGTGGACATATGCTAATAAGGTATGTAGACATACAATTATTAGCACTTTATCTAACGATTTGTTCGATGTCTACTGTACCTACAAGGAAGCGAACAAAATTTGGGAATCAATGATTCTCAAATACACTGTCGAGGATGCCGGAAGACAAAAGTTCGTGATCGGAAATTACTATCGGTGGGAGATGATAGATGATAAAGACATCAAGGTTCAGATCAACGAGTACCACAAGCTTTTGGAGGATTTACGTGCTGAAAATATTCACTTGCCCGATGAGTTCGTTGCTGGGATCCTGATCGAGAAATTGCCAGATTCGTGGAAAGACTACAAGTAACAATTGAAGCACAAGCATAAACAATTGGCACTTCCAGATCTTATCACGCACATCATTATTGAAGACACTAATAGAAAGAGTCTAAAATGGCGAATGCTAAGGAAATGACGTCAAAAGCGAATTTGGTGCAAGGTACCTCTTATTCTAAAAATAAAAATAAAAATAATTATAAATCTGATTACAAGCCTAGAGTTTCTAACCCCACCTTCAAGAAGAAGGGAAATTTTTTTGTTTGTGGAAAAGCAGGACATCATGCAGCGCAATGCAGAAAGAGAGCAAAAGGTGATAATCCTCCTAAGCCAAATGTGAATTTGGTTCAAGGAGATGACATAATAGCGGCTGTTATTTCTGAGGCTCTCTTGGTCACCGATGTGAAAGAATGGGTGGTAGACTCTGGGGCTACCAGGCATATTTGTGCAAACAAAGATGCCTTTACCTCCTACACTCCAGTAGGGGATAGAGAAGAACAAGTATATCTTGGTGATTCTAGCACCGCTAGTATTCTTGGAAAAGGAAAAGTTCTTCTTAAACTCACATCCGGTAAGACTTTGGCGTTGAATGATGTTCTGGACGTCTCTAATATTAGAGCCAATTTGGTTTCTGTAGCTCTATTAGGAAAAGCTGGGGTTAAATTGTCATTCGAATCTGACAAGATTGTAATGACAAAAAATAATACTTTTGTGGGAAAAGGCTATTGTAATCAGGGACTTTTTGTATTAAATGTTTTAAATGTTATTAATGAAAAATCTGCAAATTCTATTTATTTGATTGACTCTATAGATTTATGGCATGCTAGATTAGGACATGTTAGTATTTCTTATATTAAGAAAATGCGTGAAATATGATTAATTTCTGTTTTTAATAATATTAATTTAAATAAGTGCAAAATATGTGCTGAATCAAAATTAATAAAAAAGTCTTGTTATAGCACACAAAGAGAAACAGATTTATTAAATTTAATTCATACATATTCGAGAGATTTAAAACAGACTATGACTAGAGGTGGTAAAAAATATTATGTAACTTTTATAGATGATTTTTCTGGGTATACAAAAGTGTATTTACTTAGAAATAAAGATGAAGCGTTTAATTTATTTTTAAAATATAAGGTTGAGGTAGAAAATCAATTAAATAAAAAGATTAAAAGGATTAGATCAAATAGAGGAGGAGAATATATTTTATTTAATAATTTTTGTGAAAAAGAAGGGATAATTCATGAAATAACTCCTCCTTATTCACCTGAATCTAATAGAGTAGCTAAAAGAAAAAATAGGACTTTAAAAGAAATGATGAATGCAATGTTAATTAGTTCCTCAGTACCAGATAATTTGTGGGGTGAGGCTTTATTATCAGCTTGTCACTTACAAAATAGGATTCCCTATAAGAAGACAAGTAAAACACCCTATGAATTATGGAAAAATCATATGCCTAATTTAAAATATTTAAAAGTGTGGGGGTGCTTAGCTAAGGTTATGTTGCCTGATCCTAAGAAAAGAAAATTAGGCCCTAAAACATCAGATTGTATGTTTATAGGATATGCTGAACATAGCGCAACATATAGGTTTCTTGTTTTAAATAGTGATGTGTTAGATATTAATACTATAATTGAAACAAAAAATGCAGAATTTTTTGAAAATATTTTTCCTTTAAAAAATAAATGTATTAATGGTACATCTTCACAAAATATTAATAAGGAAAATATAAATGAGAAAATATCTAAAGAGTTATCTGAAAATACCCATGAGGATTTAAGAAGAAGCAAACGACAAAGGAAGGCAACCTCTTTTGGAGATGATTTTTACACTTTTGCTGTTGATGATGAACCTAAAACATATTTTGAAGCAGTTGCATCTTCTGATGCAAAATTTTGGAAAGAAGCAATTAAAACTGAAATTGACTCTATTACAAAAAATAATACATGGATTTTGGTAGATCTACCACCAGGAGCAAAAATCATTGGCTGCAAATGGATTTTTAAAAGAAAATATAATCCAGATGGGTCAATTGAAAAATATAAAGCCAGATTAGTAGCCAAAGGTTTTACACAAAAACAAAATATAGATTATTTTGATACCTTTGCTCCTGTTAGTAGAGTATCTTCAATAAGAGTTTTAATTGCTCTAGCTTCAATATATAAACTTTATGTTCATCAAATGGACGTTAAATCATCATTTTTAAACGATGATTTAGAGGAAGAAATTTATATGATACAACTTGAAGGTTGTATTTTTCCTGGAAAAGAAAATAAAGTTTTCAAACTTCTTAAATCTTTATATGGATTAAAACAAGCACCTAAACAATGACATGAAAAAGTAAATAATGTTTTAGTTTATGATGGATTTACTTCAGTTGAAGTAGATAGATGTGTGTATACAAAATTAGTAGATGATGATTGTGTAATCATTTGTCTTTATGTTGATGATATGCTTATATTTGGTACAAGCATGAAAATTATACATAAGACAAAAGATTTTCTTGCCTTTAATTTTGACATGAAAGACTTGGGTGAAGCGAGTGTAATTTTGGGAGTTAAAATTATAAGGAAAGGTGATAGTATTTTATTATCACAAGAACATTTTGTTTAGAAACTTCTGAAAAGGCATGGTCACTTTGATGACAAACCAGTGAATACTCCTTATGATTATAACACTCAACTAAAGAAAAACTCAGGCGAGTCTGTAGCTCAGTCTGAGTATGCACAGATTATTGGGAGTTTGTTGCATTTAATGAATTTCACCTGACCTGACATAGCATATGCTGTGTGCAGATTGAGTAGGTACACACATAACCCGAGTAATGACCATTGGAGTGCTTTAGTGAGACTCTTGAGATATTTAAAAGGTACCATGAATTTTGGTATCACATATAGTGGATTTCCCGCTGTATTAGAAGGATATAGCGATGCAAACTGGATCTCTGATTCAGATGAGACAAAATCTACTAGCGGATATGTATTCACTCTTGGTGGTGGCACAGTATCATGGAGATCATCCAAACAAACAATTATAGCTAGATCTACTATGGAATCAGAGTTCATAGCTCTAGAGCTGGCTGGTAATGAGGCTGAGTAGCTGAGAAACTTCTTAGCAAGTATACCGTTGGGCATAAAACCAACACCGTCTGTGTCTTTACATTGCGATAGCCAAGCGGCTATAGCTATTGCAAAGAATAAAATTTATAATGGAAAAAGAAGACACATCCGTTTGAGACACGATGTGGTAAAGTAATTGCTTAAAGATGGAATAATATCAATCGATTATGTGAGGTTAGAAGTGAATCTAGCTGACCCTTTGACTAAACCCTTGGGTAATAAATTAATTTTTCAGACATCGAGGGGAATGAGACTTATGCCAATTTGAAATTAATGGTGATAGTAACCCAACCTTTGTGATTGGAAATCCCATGAAGAACGTTCATATGGGTAATAACAAGTCACTTGTTAATTCTGCTAGCACTAGTTAATTGTCCCTTTCCTATGGTGTTAGTGTTAAAGTGCTAGAATGCATTTGATGGAGAGGCTGAGTGAAAGCTCTTAATGATTTACATAGCCTTTAAGGGTGGTGCATTCATTGCAGATGCACTTGATGAAGTCACCTATATGAGTGTGGAGTGGGGCCGCTCCTATGAGATTGTGACAAAATCTCTAAAGCACTCAAGAACACCACCACGGCGTCAACAGTAGAAATGGTGGGGATATGATGTGACTGGTAAGATCACTGACTTACATTTAGAGTTTGTTGGTTCATAGAAGCTATATGCTTCACCACTAACTCTGTGAGTTATATCTTATCTGTCTAGATCAGGTTCATAGTCTTGAGGACACCGGATTAATACATTTACACCCAAGTATGTAACCCAGTTTTCCTTTTATTTAAAAAAAATCTTTTGAAATATGTGGGGGATTATTGTAAAAACTGAGTTTAAAATGTGTATTTCAAAAGATTATTTTCAAGTATCACATTAATTAAATTCAAAGGGGATATATATATATATATATTTAAGTGTGATAATGGACTCATAAACATTGTGGACTTGATATATATATTTTTTTGAAATAAAATAAAATAATTAAATTATTTTAATTATTTTTGTGATTATCTGAACAAGTCAGAATTAAGTGTAATTTTATCTACTTGTTAATTCTGTTGAATTAATAATTTTATTATTCTTATCAAAAATTAATCCTAATTATTACAAAATGTGTTAATGTGATTTTAAATTAAATTAGTTTTATATGCTTATATAAAACTAATTTGAAAAAGGAAGTTCAAAACCAACTACCACTTTTTCATCAACTTCCCCACTCCACGTATTGACTTTTTCAATATATTACTTTCCCTCATGCTTCCACGTTTTTATCTCCACTCATCCGGTAACGTCACTCTCACTTTTTCATTTTGTGTATATAATGGCGTGAATATATCCAGAGAGGTGGACGGTTTTTTTAGTGCTTTTTTTAAGAAGAAAATTACTGGGTTATTATACTTTATATTTTTTTTTGCTGTTCTGTTACCTGAATTCTTCAGAAGGGTCTGTTTTATCCTAAGAGAAAAGCTACGAATCTTTTTTTAAGGACAGTGTCAACCAGAGCACGACTCAAGCTACGTTGTTCGTTGGCGAAATTTCTCAACAATAACACAGTACAATCATTTATCATGAGCAAGGCTTACCAATAAAAGTGTCTCGATCAATATCCATAAATTCAACATGCACCTTAATCAGAAGATTAAAAACAATTATATGGTCAATGCCACACGGAACATAGCGTATTAGGCAAATTAAACCATTGACAGAACCCACATATTGATTTCTCAAAGGATTGTTAAATAGAATAGGGGCCTCAATCGTTTCTATTTCACCGTTCTTTAGATCAAGCAACAAAATATTGGTGTTCCAATTGCCATTAATAATTGACACCTTTGACAATACTAGCAAGGATGATTTTCTGATTCGACGATCGTTGTATTGCTGTTGAAAAAACGGGGCAGTAATACTATCATACCAGTTTTTGGAACAGACTATTTGTTGAGCACAACATTTGAGCTCAACTCTTAGCATGATATCGTACATGATGAAAGTATCAAACCCAATTCATTAATAAAAAGTGAATCCATTCTTAAAACTTGCGATAAAAATCAGGCTATCACCAATCAACGTAATTTATTTCACATAAAAGAAATATTAAAGGAATAATAGTTACAAATCATATAAAGTGGAAGAGAATAGAGGAACTAAATATTAAAACTAAAGAAGACAGAGATTTTTTTTCAACCATTTCTCTTGCATATACATTAAAAATGATTTAAAAATTGAATATATTAAAACTAAATAAGATGAAGAGACATTTGGCAACCATTTCTCTTGCTAGTACATTAAAAATGATTTAAAAATTGGATATATCAAAACTTAAGAAGACTTATAAGAGACATCTGCCAACCATTTATCTTCCATCTACATTAAAAAGGATTAAAAAATTGAAATAAGGAATATATAAATATATACTAAACAAAATAAAATAAGTTGATATCTAATATCTCAAACGTAGATGTCTTCCACTATTGAAATGTTAAGAGATTGTAAGATCATACAAAAGCCAACAATGTCGAATACTGAAGAGAATAGATTTGAACAATACCATAATAAACAGGCGGAGTGAAAAAAATGGCCGAAATATGGGAAATCAATTAACACGTAGAAGACAATAACACCAGGTAGAAACGAAGAGAAAAATGACAAAGAGGAGAGAAATTTCTGAGGAGAACAAAACGAAATGCCACTAAGAATGCCCTAATTTTTAAAACATGCATGCATGGTAAGAAAAGAAAAAGATAACGAAAGGACATGACGAAAAAAATAATAAATACATAACGTGTAACTCTGCAATAGAACACCTTAGAAGTTGGTGCCTAAATAAAATAAAATACATGAAAATATATATTATATTTTATGTGTATATATATATATATATATAGGGTCGAGATTTTTGGAAATCTCGACCAATTTTTGGTCGAGAAACAATGTTATATATATATATATATAAACATATATATATATTATAATATATATTATTTAAAATATAATATATTATTTATAAATAATAAGATTAAATTATAATATAATTAAAAATAATAATTATCATTAAGAAAATTGTAATAAGTAACATAAAAATTATATTAGATATTATGTAAAAGATAATTAATATTTAATTAAATTATAAAAACAAAAATATAATAAATTGAGAAAATAACTAAATCATAACAACAAATTGAAATTATTTAGGGTGTGCTTAGCTAGCAAAATAAGCTATAAAATAGTCAAATAAGCTATAAACCATAAACTCTAAATCCTAAATAAGCTAGAACCCCAAATAAGCTACAAGCTAGCTTACTTTGCTAACCAAATACACCTAAGTAATTTTAATTTGTTGTTATGATTTTGTTATTTTCTCAGTTTATTATATTTATATTTTTATAATTTAATTAAATATTAATTATTTTTTGCATAATATCTAATATAATTTTTATGTTACTTGTCACAATTTTCTTAATGATAATTATTTTTGTTAATAATATTATAATTTAATCTAATTATTTATAAATAATATATTATATTATATACATAACATTGATCGAGATCTGAGATCTCGACCAACCCTATATATATATATATATAATATAATATAATATAATATAATATATACATATATAATATAATATAATATATATTATTCTTTTAATATATATGTATATATAAAATTTTGTCTTATCAATTTTTTTTAATAAGGAGCTAATATATTTTTTAAAATAATTTGTTATAATGTGTTTAGGGTTGAGGGTAAAAAATTATAATTAAAAAAAATAACAAAGGTATAAATTTAAGGGAGGAGGGACCACAAAAATACTTGAGGGACTATAATACTTAAAATGGAGGAAAAGAAGCTTGAGGGACCAGATCGTGATAGTGAGAGGAAAGGAAGGAGAAGGAGAGGAGGAAAGGAGAAAAGGAGATGATGTTGTACGGCCGACAGAAGAAGTGAAAGAAATAGTTGGATCCTAAGAGGGGGGTGAATTGGGTTTTATAAAAATTTCCACAAAACTTAATTGAAAGTTAAAATAATTTTCTGAAATTGGACAATGCTAAAGATAATAATTTAATTCAGAAAATCAAAGTGTTATCAAGATGAATAATCTTATAGTGCAAGGAATTAAGGAGCAAATATAAATCTACACAAATTAATTAATACTTGAGGTAGAAATCAAATATAAATGCAAAGCATTAATTAATTAACTTCAAATGTAAATAGAGTAGGGATAGAGAAAGCAAACTCAGAGATTTATACTGGTTCGGCTAATTCCAAGCCTACATCCAGTCCTCAAGAGACCACTTGAGTATTTCCACTATAATTGCAAGTTTAATTCAGGTACTTGCAAACCACTACAACATAGATCTTTTCTCCCTCAAGGGTGTCTCTCCCCTTACAATGTGTTTTCTATCAAACACTAACTCAAGGAACCAATCCTTGAGCAACTAAATTTGAAGGCTTAAGGAAAATAATGGTGGACACTCCCAAAGTGTAGATAACGCAGAAATTAAGCTCAGAATTTTTCTCTAGCAATTTAGAGAGAATGAAACTCAAGATAATATGACAAATGAACAATTGAAGCTTGATACAAATGGTGTTGTGAAGTCCCCTTTATATAGTGAAACATTGCTGCTACAGTGACTGTTTTAGTCAAAATTGCTACAGTAAGCTTCATCATCATTTTTCAACTTTTCTACAATAACCAAAAAACTTTATCAACTTTTTTTAACAATCAATATTCTTTTTCAAATTTGCTACAGTAAAAGCATTCTTTTTCAAATTTTATTATAACAACCAATAAACTTGTCATACTTTTTCAATAATCAAATTTCTTTTTCAAAAGTGCTACAGTAAAAAATATTCTTTTTCAAATTATATTACAATACCCAATAAACATTATCATACTTTTTCAACAACTAATAAACTTTATCATACTTTTTCAATAATCAAATTCCTTTTTCAAAAGTACTACAGTAAAAGATATTCTTTTTCAAATTATATTACAATACCCAATAAACTTTATCATACTTTTTCAACAATCAAATTTCTTTTTCAAAAGTGCTACAGTAAAAGATATTCTTTTTCAAATTATATTACAACACCCAATAAACTTTATCATACTTTTTCAACAATCAAATTTCTTTTTCAAAAGTGCTACAGTAAAAGATATTCTTTTTCAAATTATATTACAACACCCAATAAACTTTATCATACTTTTTCAATAACCAATAAACTTTATCATACTTTTTCAACAATCAAATTTCTTTTTCAAAAGTGCTACAGTAAAAAATATTTTTTTTCAAATTATATTACAACAACCAATAAACTTTATCAAAAAAACAATTTATACTATTGTATTTAAATAGATAAAGCATTAAATATATTTGGGCCAAGAAGATTGAATCATTCATTTGAGCCAAGAAGATTAAATCATACTATTTGGGCTAAGAAAGATTAAATCATACTATTTGGGCTAAGAAAATTAAATCATACATTTGGGCCAAGAAGATTAAATCATACTATAATTCTCACATATTTGTCATCATCAAAACTTATAGTATAATACATTAGGGCTAACAAGAAGTGGGAAGAAGAAATGGAAGGAAGGAGGGGGAGTCACCAGGGGAGGAGAGGGCTACAGTGCCATGTTTCGAGTCGAGATTTGTTGTTATGATTTAGTTATTATTTATAAATAATATTATATATATATATAATATTATTCTTTTAATATATATATATGTATATATATATATAAATTTTGCCTTATCAATTTTTTTAATAAGGAGCTAATATATTTTTTAAAATAATTTGTTATAATATGTTTATAATGTGTTTTTTTAATGTGGATACATATTTGATTTAAATTAATAGTTTATTAATTTATTATTCTATACATATATATAGATATATATTATATCCACAACAGCAATCCAATTGACTAAATGATAAGAAAAATGAGAATAATAAATTGACAAATATTAAGTAATAATTAAATATTAACAAAAGGGATAAACCATTATACTTAAACCATATTATGGGACAATAAAGAGTTCAAAATCGAAAACTGGGAGAAAAAAAATTGCCATATAATAAATGAGAGCAAAATAATTATAAATATATCAATATTATTCACTAATTGCAAAACATCATTATCATTGTCCTTCAACCTACCACAAAATGAGGTCTATAATTTTATATATAGTTCTACACAGAACAACACGACTACGACAGTAACAATCAATCTACACGCCTAATTAAGTCATCAAGTTTTTCTCTCTTCACATGTTTCTTAACATTTGAAGAGAGTTGAACACCAGCATAATCATCATCATTTTCATCCACATTTGTATTTGGAGAAGCCATCTTATGAGGAGTGATCGAAGATGTGTTCCCAGTCTCAGATTCAGAAACACATGAATTAATATCCTGGATCAAAATGAAAAAAAAAAACATCAAAGCAAATAGTTATATTAAATACAAAATAAAATAAAAGTAACATGGTCTGTGTAAACCTTGGTTGAGTGACTGTTGCCAATAGAATCGCATTCTCTGTAATTTGACTGGCTTGTTCAATTACTAAGAACACAGGGACTTAAGAGCTCACTTTCTTCAATCATACATGTCACCAAATAAACCAAACTGACTCCCCTAATGTTATGCTTGTCAACATTAACCTTGAATATAAACTTCTTTCCAACAAACAGATCAAGCTTCTCAAGAATTTGGGTGACATCACCATATTTTTGAAATGAAAGAAAGAGAATTCATTTAACAGAAAACATTACGTACAATTATAAATACAGATTTATTTACTTAGTATTAGGACAACACACCTCAAAAACAAAGTCCAATAGGTCTGATGCACTACACTTCAAGAATTTTGAAACCCCGCGATAAAGTACGTATTGCTTGAATCAACAATTTTGAATTCAATCTTGAATCTAGCATCACAATACCATCAAATTAAACACAAAAAATACGATTAACTGTAACCATTGAATAAATTGGCATAAATGATGGTTGGATAATTTAAAGTTGTCACAAAAGAAGCGAGAACCATTCGGCATTACTTTCTTTGTGCACTTTTTGCACGAATTTTAGTATCAACCATGGTCTATTTTAATATGGCAAATGGTTGCTATAGTCACACATACAATCCCTTGAAACAACAATAGAAATACATAGTCGAATACTTAATTTCAACATTATCTGCAGTATATATAATTTGAGAAAAAGTGCAATTAGAAACTGACAATCAGTTAAACAAACCTCAAGCAAATCCTTTATACTTGACAAAGTTATCCTATTAGCATAATTAAGAAGTCTAGAAAAAGAGGAAAGATTGGAACTACCAGAACCTTAACTAGATGACGCATGGGAGACTGACTGTTCAACATTTTTTAACCTAATATTAACATGTTTAAAGCATACATGACTGAGCAATTATAAACAAATAATGTAACACTAAGAATATATTGAACATTAGGTTAGTACTTTGAAATGAACTAACGATACTCAGACAATTCTGGATTGATCAACAATTTTGTAGCATAAAGTGAATTAGATAGGTGCACCATGCCTAGAAGAATTTGTGGGATGATTTCCTTGATAGAGTATATAACATTTAAAATAAAAACAATACAAATATGAAAACTACTAGCAAATTGTCGTATTTTGCACCAAAGGATAATAACGACAGTTGTAGATTATGGATTGTTAATTAGGTGTTGATGAAGCTTTTCAGCAAACTAACCCCACAATGTACACATTAATTTGTTTGAACTGAAAGCATATGTTCATAATATCAGTATATATATACTTTAGACAAATTGGGCACAAATAATAAATGGACACAAAATAAATAATTGGTAAAGTTAATAACAGTACTCAGTGTCCTCAAACTCGACTTCCATCCACCTACTCTTGTTACCATTGTTGGAGCTCTCAATTATCGGCCCAAACTTAATTACCATCCCAATGACATCTAAAGAAAAAACGGAAAAAAAAAAACCATTTGTAAGAACATTGGTAAACATGTACTAAAAAAATCAACAGTAAAAAAATATAGATACAATTACTATTTACCTACTAAACAATTATCATTAGCTACATGATTAATAATATCACCAAAAGGACAAAAGTTGAAAACATAATCTGAAATCGACATATCATCATCCGCAAGCCGAACATCAGTGGAGAAGCAGAAATCAAGCATGAATGGATGTTTGGTAGTGCAATAGTCACCACTACTTTCAACAACAATGAACATAGACATTACATAAATATTACCCTAACTAATCTAACGTCTGAACTTATTGACAAAAAACTTCTTAACATGACCATGTATCCAATCACCCTTCAATAAAAAGAACATGTTAAAAACCAATAACCAAATTGGAAACATGCCTGCAAATAAATATATGTATACAACAACAACAAAAGTACCTGAAAGTCTTGTAATACCATCTCTAAGCTATAGATTTCCTTAGGCATGTTGAAAGATGGAACACTCCACATCCTAACCACAAGAACTTTAATCCTCCAATGATCCTTTAATGCAATGATATCGGAAAATGAGATTGATTTTAGCCATACGTGACACAGCTCAAAGAAAGAATAGTTGAAAAGCACTGAATGAAATCAACAAATGAAATTGTGGAGAATGTCACACACACACACACACACACACACACACACACACACACATAATAGAACACAACAATTCAAAATCAAAATTCAAAATAAAAAATTAGTCCGAATTGCAACCCTTTCGCACTCCTTCATTATGCATCACACATATCTCGACATAGCACCTTACCGATGAGGATGGCGCGAGAAAAATGAAGTTATAGATTGATAATTATTGCAGCTATTAAATTGAATTATACAAATTTAAAAAAAGAGAAAGAGCCACCTAAGTATAACCCGTGTATAGTGCACAAGGGAACACCATGGTGATGCAATATGATGTAGAAGGATGAATGGGATGCATTAAATAAGTGTTGTAATTAATGTTACAGAGTGGAACTGTTTTAGTGTATATATATATATATATATGGTTATAATTTTAGTGACAAGATTTTATCTTAATGAATGCTATCTCTTACATGTAGAGTATTGATTCTTTAAAATTCATACTATATCTTATACTCGGTTTATAAAATATAGAGAGAGGCATTCGTTTTATTAGTATATTATACTACTCAGTACTCACCAAATGGAAAAGGAGATAATTGTATATGTTTGTGGTCCAATTTCACTTGAACTAAATTAGTTAGGGCATAACTTTATACTTTGTCATTTCATATATATTAAAGATTTTAAGAGAATAGAAAGGGAAATAAAAAAAATATGTTTAGTATGACAAGAAAATAAATATAATAGGAAAAAAATTACTTATGGAAAAGGAGATAATTGTATATGTTTGTAGTCTAATTTCACTTGAACTAAATTAGTTAGGGTTAACTTTATACTTTGTCATTTCATATTTATTAAAGATTTTAAGAGAATAGAAAGGGACATCAAAAAATATGTTTAGTATGACAAGAAAATAAATATGATAGGAAAAAAATTACTTTATTTAGTATAAAGTTTAAAAGGAAAAAAGAAAAAATTTAATCTAATTTTATCAAATTACCATCACTTAAAAATTAATTATAACAAAGAAAAAAAGAAAGACGTAAGCCATGCCTTCATCTCTCTCTCTCTCTCTCTCTCTCACTCTTATAAAGCTCGTCTTCTCCTCAGCCTCTTCCTTCTCATCATCCTTCTTCTCTCTCTTTCTCTCTCTCCTTCTAGTGTAATCACTCCTCTTCTTCCACCCACTACCTTGCCACTAGAGCTGTCAAAATGAGTTTGACTCAATGGACCAACCCACCACAACTCTACAAAATGTGATGAAATAGGCCAATAATTTAATAGCCCATTTTGAATAAAGACTTTTAGCTAGATTCGTCAAAGCCTTACAGTGAGTTTGGTTCGACTTCTTTCCATCAAAGGCAGACAGAATTCCAGCTTCCTCATTCCCTTCCCGAGTTTGGTTGACCTTCAGTGATGGAAAGCTGAAACCCGTTGACAGAAAAACCAGTCCTTTTTTCCCTTTTTTTGTACAGCTTTTTCCATTCGAAGCTTGATGGAAAGCCGCTTTCAAGAATGGAAAAATGCATGTAAATTACTGGTTTGCCTTCCAATTACTAGTTTTCTTAGCCTCTATTTCCATCAAATTTGTAGAAAAACAAGTTGAAGAAGAGGATAATGAAAGCTAATGGAGAAGAAGAAATTGAGGACGAAATAGAGAGAGACCAGACCGAGAAAGAAGCAAAGGTTAATGGAGAAGAAAGATGTTCAGTAGCCATCGTCCGCTAGACTAAGGAAGAAGATCCATCTTCATGCCCCAAGACGTTTAGAAACAAAGGCTAACAGAGAGAGACTAGACCGAGAAACACCGTTGCCACCGTCTAGTAGCCCAATCAGAGGAGAAAGACGCCACATACGACAATGACAGAACTGAGAAGAAGACGAAATAGAAACATCATCCGCCACCGTTCAATAGCCCAATCGTTGGAAACATCCACATGCAGATGACAAAGGTATCTAGAGGACGACAGAGCTAAAACCAATTGAAGAAACTGATTGAAATTTCTTTTTTTGGAACTTTCAAACCAATGATGGGTAAGAATAAAGTAAATTAACTTAATGGTAATATAGTAAAATTACTCGCTTATTCCTTTTCCAATTCTCTTAAAAATACATATCAAACAATTTTTTTCCTTTTCCTATTCCATTTTCCATCCCATATCAAACAATTTTTTTTCCTTTTCTTTTTTCTTTTTCCACCCCATTTTCCTTTTCATTCCTACTCTTTCCTATGAACCAAACGGATTGTTAGAGCTTAAGTAGGTTGGGGCAGGTCAGCCCACGTGGGCTTTTTTTTTTAATTTTTCTTTATTTTAAACTGTAGTCTATCTTTTTGAAGTTTCATAGTTCCAATATCTTTTTGTTATTCAAAATAATTAAAATTACATTATAAAAAAGATAAAATAGCCATTTTGAGGTTTAATATATTTTTTTAGAAGTTTAATTTAATTTTTTGAAATCTGATTATTCCAATATCTAGTTTCTATCATTAAAATAATTAAAAATATATTTTTTAACAAAATAAATAAGTCCATGGAGCCCGTCCATGGTCCATGATGGGTTAGAATAAGTTATAATTTTTTATATAAGATTTGACTTGACTCAACCCATATTTATCATTAGTCTTGTAAGACTTAAATTAGGATGGGTCGATACAACCTATTTGGCAACTCTACCTGCCACTTTACTATTTATGAAATAGCATAAGTTTGTTGATTATAAAATGAAAGAAGAAAAAGAGGAATGGATGTAAGAAGAAAAAGAGGAAAAGAAGATCGTAGAAACGTCATTAAATGCTCATCCCTTGGAATAAAATCCGATTATATTGATATTTTGATAGAATCGTCATGTAAATAAAGAGAAACCTTTTTTATTCCATTGTAATCCTTTTGCAGGGAAATATTCCTATTCCTAACTCATTAATGGATACCAAATACAACTTTAATTCTACCTTAAAAAAGAAAAAAAAATTGATGGCGATTACATAACTACTCTTCAAGACCCGCGTACATGGCATTGTTTCCATCATGGGAGGTACTTCACTTTCGCTGCGACAAACTTCAGCAGGAAATTATACAGAGCCAGAGCCAATAATCCCACATGGGATATCAGAGAAGTTTACGTCCCTTACACAACTAAAGGCTGAGGGATTTACTCTTTGTATTTAATAATTTTTTTAAAAAAATAAATGGTATAATGGCGTCAAGGCACCATGTACAAAGAAGAAGCTGTATTTTCTGCTGGGCACCGTTTTACGCATCAGAACAGTAGCATCAGCCGCTCAGTAAAATATTGGACTTTCCAGCACTGTTCGATTGGAATTGAACAAGTGAGTTCTACCTCCTAACTTTTCAACATAGAACAATGCTAAGAAGCTCAATACTAATTTTATTTCGTAAAAGACCCTTATTCGAATAGTTTATGAAATTTTTTTTTTTGCTGTAATTGTTAGTTCAGTTTCTAATTAGTAGTCTCTCTTAAATCACGTTGGATACTTTCATTTTAGTTAAATCTATTATTCTTGACTTTTAATGATCCGTATCAATATTTTCTTTTGTACTGATGTCTCCCTTTGAGAACAACTGAGTCTAAAGCTTAAGTTAAAATATAAAGAGTTTCCCTTAATTTAAGAAGTTGTGTATATTAGCTTATTATCAAAAGTTGACAATAAATTTTTTTAAACTTACAATTTTGAGCACTATAATTCATTCATTAATTGTTTTTTTTTTGTCCAAAACTCTTATACTCAATGTTTTTGGAATCGATCTGGTTATTGGCCCAAGTTGGCTTTCGAATTATTGGATCACTGGTTCAACCACTGAGTCACTAGGTCAATTGCTAAACCGAGTAAATAAATAAAAAAATTAAAAATATATATATATATATATATATATATATATATATATATATATACTTATATATGTTTACAAATAAATTTAAAAACAAGTAAACTTAATAATTTATATCCAAATTTCACATTTTAAAGTCTTAAAACCATAGTCATTATTCATAAATAATTAAAATACAAATATTCGAAAGTCATAAATATCTATAATAATTCAAACATAAAATGATGGCTCTTAGAGGATACATAATAGATACAAACATATAATCTAATATAAACTAGTACATAGATAAGATCTGGCACATTGCTTGAGGATTAAGATTCAAGATATAATGTTAAATGAAATTATCTGAAATGTAAAGTGTTTGATTTGCAGATGTTATTGATATAACATAACTAGACATTGTTTAATTTAATCTAATAATCTTCTAACAAATATTTAATTATTTTCTATATGATCATGGACATGCTTGCGACTCTACTATCTTCTCAAAAGTCCCCTCCATTCTGATAGTGATAAATAGTTATTACTTCCTACTAATCAAAGTGGCATTGAATATTTACAAACAATGACGATCAATAGTATCTCATCTAAGTTAGACTTTCAAGTACAAAAGCTAACATAACCACAACTATACGTAACATGAATGACATGTTGATAGTACGATCTTCTTGTGAAAAAATAAATATCATAAATTGGTCTCAGTTGCAAGATTAAACTCAGAAGCTAACATAATCACATAATGTTAAATTTTATGAATGTTTATTTATTTTTATTTAAAAAAAAAAGTGACCCGATCCGGGTCGTTGGGTCACTTTGCAAAATGATTAGGATATGTGACCTAGCTCGAGCCATGCCCTACATCACTAGGTCTTGGATCAAAAAACAGTGCTTATACTTATTGTCTATGCGTGCTAAAAAAGAAAAAAAATAAAAAATTATTATTCCGTTCCTAAAGACGATGAAAGTTTTTTTCTTTCAAACACCAACCAACTTCTACAATGAGAATCTCAAAACATGGCTGGCCTCTAATGCCACAAATCCTATCAAAAACAAATTGAATATCTCATGGTGCATGATTTTCCTGTTCATCGTACATACCATTTGGTTAGCAAGGAATAATATTATTTTCAAAAATTCCCCTCTAAACCCTGCTCAGACGGCCAAACTCGCCCTTGTAAATGCTGCTCAATTCTGATCAAATTTCCTACTAAATTCAAGCCCTCTATAATCATAAACCAATCTCAAACAGATCCACCTACTCAAAACACTAAATTATGACGACTCTTTCTCAAATTCCTGAATGAAAATTGGCGGATGTCTTCGAGATGCAGCTGGACACTAGGTCTTAGGTTACTCCAAATTTTCAGCTGAACTAAGGGCCATATAATTAGGGTTAGAGATCATCATTTGATTGCCTCAATTTTCCAAAGCTGTGATTGAAATTGATTCCTCTGAAGCCGTTAAACTTCTCCTTCTTGAAAAGTCTGACCATCACCCCTATGCAATTGTGATTGAAAATTACAGGTGCCTACTTACTAAACTTGAAGATTACTAGATTCTCAAAGTGAATAGGCAGCATAATGCATGTGCAGATATACTAACCAAAATTACAGATTGCTGGCTAGTTCACTTCATCATGACAGCTCTAGCTACCACTTTATTTAACATATTTTCCCTATCTTTTGTTTGCTTTAATCTTTTTGTCCTTCCTCCTTAAAACTCTTGTCATTTACTTTTGGCTTAGATATGTTTTGTTTAGCATGCTGCATGCTCTATCGCACTCCCAGCATGAAACTACTGGGAATGGCCATGTGATGAACCCCTTCTCTATTTTAATTTAAGTTAATTTCCTCTTTTCACCCAAATTTTTTTTTTCTTTCCTCAGTTTAGCTTTTTTGTTTTTTAAGCTTATATAGACAAACAATATTTATATTTTAAAAGTAAGAGTTGATAAAAAGATAATATTGCACAAAATTAAAAACTTAGAAAATTTTATTATTAGTTTTTAAGATTAAAGAAATAAGGAAAAAATACACTTTACCCTCATGAACTTTATCTAATTTGCAGAAAACCCCCATGATCTTTAAAACCCAACAATAGACTTCCATAAACTTTTTAATGTGTGCAATTTATCCCTTCGGTTAAAAAAGTTGTTAGTCAACTTAACGATCAATGCCCAGTCAGCAAAAAGAGACCACATAAGCTACTGGCATGACATAAAATGTCACATCAGCTTCCAAAATTATTTTTTTAGTTCACTCATACTCACCAAGACCTGACCCCGTGACTCATCCCACAATTAAATCACAATAATTTGCTATCAAAAAGGCCCCCAAAAAGTTATATTATTGCCAAAAGTGCCCAAAACAACAATAATATAATTCTTTTGGGGCCATTTTGATAGTTAATTGTTGTTTTGGACACTTTTGGTAATAATATAACTCTTTTGCAGATCATTTTGATAATAAATTGTTGTTTTACAGAACTTTTGGCAATAGTATAACACTTTTGAGAACCATATTGATAAATTGTTGTGATTTAATTGTGGAATTGGTCACGGGTCGGATTTTGGTGAGTATGAATATGAGTGAACTAAAAAATAATTGTAGAAGTTGATATGGCATTTTATGCCATGTCAGCAGCTTATATATTCTCTTTTTGTTAATTGGGCATTGAATGTTCACTAATAAATTTTTTAACAGAATAGATAAATTGCACACATTGAATACTGTCGAATTTTAAAGTTTATATGAATTTCTACACATTAGGTAAAGTTTATTGGAGTAAAATGTATTTTTCTCAAAAAATAAATTGTATAATCCCTAAACCGAAAGAAGTTTCTTACATCTTGACCTTAAACTTAAACTTGAAACTAAAGCATTCATATTAAGTGATTTTAATTGATTTGTTAAGCTCTTTGAAAAAAAAACGAACAAACCAGTTGGTCCAATTGAATGTAATATGAATACAAAACGATACTACACTGTAACTCATTACGACTCGATGGCATACCTTCCACGCAACGAGAAAAAGGTGTCCGCATAATTGCGTCTTTCGCATTGGTTTCCTTCCTCCCTTCCTTTGTTGGACTTACCTTCCCGTTTGGTGGGTAATGATTGTCGTTGAAATAAACGACGAACCGTTTCAAGAGCAAATAAGACAGGTAAGAGGTAAACATTGCTGTGCTAAACCTAATTGCTAGTCAATTGCCGAGTCACATGGGACTTTGGAGTACCGGTTAAGATTGAGGTTGCTCCTGCTCTTTCAAGAGCATCTGGAAGGAACCAACTTGCGTTCTTCGCAATCTGTTATCTTCTTCAATCCCATCCATTCCGCTTCTATCGCTGATCTGAGATTTTGGAAGTCCTCTCCCTCTCTCTATCTCATTCATATTCATATGTCACACGCTCCACAAACCCTAATGGCCAACGACTCCGAACCTGATGATGGAACTCCTCCACCAGGTCCTCTTTCTCCCCGGACCCCAGACCCTGATTCTCCCAACGCCATCAAGAATCCGGATACGACCCGAATTCCGAGTCTCCTCCATCTTTCGTTCAATCAGGATTCCGGGTGCTTCGCTGCGGGCACGGACAATGGTTTCCGGATCTACAATTGCGATCCGTTCCGCGAGATCTTTCGGCGAGACTTTGGTACGGGCGGTGGAATTGTATTAGTTCAGATGCTGTTTCGGTGCAACATACTTGCGTTCGTCGGTGGTGGAGCTGACCCAATTTACCCAAGTAATAAAGTGATGATTTGGGACGACCATCAGTCCAGGTGCATCGGCGAGCTATCGTTTCGGTCGGAGGTCAAAGGGGTTCGTCTTAGAAGGGACAGAATAGTGGTGGTTCTGGTGCATAAGATATTTGTATATAATTTCGCAGATCTTAAAGTGTTGCACCAAATTGAGACAACGGCGAACCCAAAGGGACTTTGTGAGGTTTCGCATGTTTCAGGGACAATGGTGTTGGTCTGTCCTGGGTTGCAGAAGGGTCAAGTGAGGGTCGAGCATTATGCCACAAAACGGACTAAGTTTATAATGGCGCACGATTCTAGAATAGCTTGCTTCGCGCTCACGCAGGATGGGAGGTTGCTTGCCACCGCAAGCAGCAAGGGAACTCTGGTTAGGATTTTCAATACCTTGGACGGCTCATTGCTCCAAGAGGTAGTTATATTGGATTCTTCTGAAGCTTGTTTGCGATTTATATGTTTGTTATCCTAGCCATATAGATGTACATGTCTATTTATGCGTTGGCGTTGAACACAGCCCTTTTTGTTATGTGCTAATGCGTCAAGTGTATGTGAGGTGAAATTTTTCTGAAGGAGCTCACAATTAACAGATTTTGATGTATAGACAGGAATAGTGTTAGAAGCCTACTGATTTCCTGAAAGTAATTACTGTGTCTGTGAAAGTAAATGCTGTCCACTGAAAAAAAAAATGTTGGATTTGAAATTTATATATGTTAAGAGGAGTCTTACAGCCTGTGTCTATCTCCTCCCACATGCTTTTGTTTTTACCACTTAACACCATCAATTTGAATCAAACAGCCTAACATTCAATTGCACGTTTCCATCATGTGTGTGAACTTCTGGAACAGCCTGTTGGTGAAAAGGAAATGACTTTTAATACACATGACTAACAAAAATATATGCTGTGATATCATATGACTAACAAAAAATTTATGCTTAGTTAACTTCCCGAATAAGTAAATTGTCATTGTTCTTGTTTTCTAGTCCCTGCCAATTTTAGAATTATATTATATACATTGTTGCTGTAAAATGTAAGTTTTGATTAATTTAAACCATGATGTGTGATATTGAGGATACTTCTAAGTTCAGGCTTGTCAGCTGCATTATTTGGATCACAAATGGACTGAGAAATTGAGTTTTTGCAAATTCACTTGAAAGTTTTACAGCCTTACCAGGAAATATGGAATTGTAGGCTGGCCATAGGGACAATATAGTGCAGTTGGGAGAATACAGCAATTTTTGGAAAGTTAGGACATGGATGAGGTAGAATACAAGTGTGTGTGCTCGTATGTGCTTGTGTATATATCTCTAGAGTATAGTAGTTAAATAATTAGATGAAGTTATATTACTTTTTATTAAATGATTAGCAAACGCTTTTTAAATTATAATAAAGCATAAGAACAGTTATTATAATCACATATAAACATTATTTTAGAAAATCACCACTATAGCAAAGTACATGGGTTCCTATTACAATCAATATCTTTGAAGTCTCAAAATAGAAGGGTCCCATTCTAAAATATGGAATTGCATATCAGAAAACATTACTTAGTTTTCCATTACCCTACTTGAATTAGAGTGGATTAATTTGGTATGATATAAGTGCTGGATACATAGTAAAGGTATTGTAACTTTATAGTTCTTGACAGCATTGCAATTTTTAAGGATCTTAATTCTCTACAACTGATCTGAGTTCAGATTATCTTCCCCAGAGACATTATTTTAGAACAAAGTATTCAAAGTATAGTTTCTTTCCCATTGAGACAATCTTTTTAGTTAAGCATTTAACTTCCTTATTCTTCTATTCACAACCTTAAAGATTTTGTCTTTGCAATAATTTAAGTACATCAAACCCAAAGTAAAGAGAAATGACTATACAGGGGATCTTCTTAAATTGGTTAAAAACGCTTACTTGTTGAAAATGTCTTCAAGACTACATAATGTTGTGATTATTACATGACAGTCTGTATCTTAGATTACTAGATGGCATCACCCGTTATTGAGTTCCTAATCCAAATTTAGGAATTTATACATTGACTTCTTTCTGGGGCTTTATCTTCTCTAATGTGTTTTGCTTGGTCAACTAGCTGAATAAGCCATCTTATTAATATGAACTTTTGAATGATAATTTCAGGTACGGAGAGGTGCAGACCGGGCAGAGATATATAGCCTTGCTTTTTCTGCTACTGCACAGTGGTTAGCTGTCTCAAGTGACAAAGGAACTGTTCATGTCTTCAACCTGAAGGTTGATTCAGGACTATTGGGCCATGACAGAGTGCATAGTGCGTCTGAATCTAATCCTGCTAACCCATCAGCAGTTTCATCTCTTTCATTTATTAAAGGTTTGTTTGCTTGTACACGCTGAATGATTATGCATTCATCATGTAAATTAGGTGCATTATTAGGTGATGACAATTGACAAATGCTGTAGAAGTGATTATGCATATATCATCTCACTTCTGGTTGTTTTACAGGTGTGCTGCCTAAGTATTTTAGCTCAGAATGGTCTGTGGCTCAGTTTCGCTTGCATGAAGGTTTGCAATATATTGTTGCCTTTGGCCACCAGAAGAACACAATCGTAATACTTGGGATGGATGGAAGGTAATTTAGAAATAAATTCTGTTTCTTAGATATATTAGACGCACAGTGCATTAATCACTATTCATGCATTTAAGTCCACAAAAAATGCCATAATGAACTAAACTTTTAAGATTAACTATGCCTGTTCATTTCCCCTTTAGATCTATATTCATGCATTTATGTCCACAAAAAAAAAATGCCATAGTGAGTTTTTAGAATCATACATTGGATGGTAATGCCTTGGGGAGGTGGCGGGGGTGATTGGGGTTGAACCCATCAAGTAGTTTTGGACATGCCCTTGAAAGTTCTGTTTGAATGAGAATATTTGAGTATTGAATTATTGATCGTTGAATATGATGGGGCCTGGTACTCTCTGTTATATTCCTATAGTAATTCTGGCATCAGAACTCTACCTGTGCGACTGTTTTAGTGGTTGTATATTAAAAAAAAATTGGTTGAATGCTTTTTTGTGTCTATATTTGACAATGTAACCTTTTTATGATGGCTCTGGGAAAGTATATGACCCCTGTTTTTATCCAACTATTGAGTTTACTGATCAAAGCCAACATCATTAATTAGAAAAGCATAAAAAGCATCAATTTTTTTTTTTGGACATTACAACCGTTGCCAATAGTAGTGGTCTGATTCCGAACCCGGAAGTCCTAATACGGCTTCAAATGATTGACTTTTGCTGTATAATTTATGAAATCTTACTAAATTCTGATGCAATTAGTTATTGGCTTGTTAATGCAGCTTCTACCGATGCCAGTTTGACCCGGTAAATGGGGGAGAGATGAGCCAAGTTGAATATTACAACTTCTTGAAGCCAGAAGAAACATTCTAGGATTGGATGTATCACGTATTTATCTTCGGTGGCCATTACTGTGAATATTTTTATTTTTTCCCGTCACCTCCTTTATGTGTAACGTAGAGATTGTAAATATGAGTTTTATGTAGTTATTTATAGGCCCTAACGTTTTGCTCTCCACTTTGTCGACCTGCAGATAACTCATCATCAATGCGAGCATGCAAATGAATGAGTAATGCACACTTTCAGTTATTGCAACTTCAACCCGTTTCTTTATTTGCTTTCAAAGGGACATTTTTGCATTATGTTTAGAAATTTTTATTTGATTATATTAACAATATAAATCGTTGACTTTAATTTTCGAATTTTTAATTTTATGACTTAATCTATACATATAAACTAATTTTTAATTTTATGACTTAATCCATGCATAATATAAACTTGTTACTAAGTTATTTTTTCAAAGAGGATAAATTATACAATTTGGTTTTACATAAAAATTCATTTATAAATTATAAGAAATTCTGAAAATCAAATAATAAAAAATTACAGATGTAGATTTATTAGTAATTTTAACAGAAGATGTTGGAATTTCACTTACCTGTTCCCGGGGACAACATTTTTTTTTATTTTAGCTACCACAGATCACGGTCAACGGATTGACCTTGTAATCGTTTAGCTGAATTTGTAAAATTCTATAGATTTTATTATATTTTTATACACCAGTATTCCTAACTTGTGAGCTAACCCAACATCGAGCGAACTTTCAAACATGCAAATGAAACTACGCTTCACCAGTTTCTGACGTGCGACTAAATGTTTTACAATATTCTTCGTTTCTTTCTCCATCTTTAGTAGCAAAAAATTGGGGAAGAACTCCTATAATTTCCATTGGCTGAACACATGGCACCAGTCACTGCAAAATCATATAATCTTTCACTCCTGCCTTTCATTTCATACATCGAGATTGGACTCCTCTGGAATAACAATTAACGTCACTATTTTATCACCAGCTCTTTTCACTGATACCTTCAAGGGCACGCCAACTCTGTCCCCCATTATTTCAACAACCTGCAGTAAATTTATACTCGAGAGTATATCAATATGCACATCAGATCATAATCAACAACAGAATGTGAGGAAATTTCTCACTTCACAATACAGACATTAAATTGTACGCCAAGCTCAATGATAAAATTAAGATAGTAATATATAACATGTCAATACCTCCTTGATGCTTTCTACAGGCTTCCCATCAAATTGAATGACAACATCACCAGGACGAAATCCAGCACGATCAGCGGGGGACCCAGGAGTTACCTAGTCAAAAAGCTTGGAAGTTCACCACAGTGACAAACAAGTAACTTTAAGCATTCTAATCTTTACTAATCAGAAACTAACATTCATTCCAATGATTACTCTCACAAAGTAACAAAGATTCTGCCTACTGAATGTACCCATCGATTAATTACAAAAAAAATGAGTTTTAAAGAGACATTTGCTGATGGCGCTAGGATGTGTAAAGCAGTATCATTAATCATAGGTAGAAAGGATCAACTAGGGACTTACCATAGGAACAAGAATGCCCTTACTGACATTAGGAAATGCAGAATCTCTCTCTTTTAGCTGGGCTATAATCATCTCATTAAGATCAATCATTTTTAGTCCTAGCCAAGGCCGTACAACTCTCCTGCATAACACAGTGAACATGTCTGTTCTTCAATCTAGCCATGCGAAAGAATAAATCTACGAGTAGGAATTTGACATAAATATGTTATATCCATAATTGTAGCTGAAAGATTTCTATAAAACTTCGATAAATATCAGAAATCAAAGTGCCAAATATAAATGTCACTAATGACACAAATGGCAAGCTAAAAATAATTTAAATTGCAAAACACCAGCATGCTTTATACTTAATGTGAAACATACCCACTTCTCTTGAACTGCTCTATAATTTTACACACTGAGTCAATTGGTACAGCAAAACTCAATCCATCAGCAGCTAACACTTTCATGATATTGACACCGATAACTTCTCCATCAATGTTGACAAGAGGCCCTCCAGAACTTCCCTATACCACATCATAAGAAACATACAGATAGACTGAACAATCATGCAAGTTGTCAGTTGGTTTATGCACCACATGCGTGGTTAGGTGGGTAGATTGGGGGGAATAAGATAGGTAGACATACCACATTAACTGCACAATCTGTTTGTAAATAGTCTCTTCGAATGCCACCAAGACCCAGATCACTACTTTTACGGTCAACAGCACTATGTCCAAAAAGGAAAGAATAATCAAGGCCATGAGAATTTCACTAGTCCTAATGACACCAATAAACTTCCTTTTACTAAACCAAGAATACTTCATAGTCAGAAGATATGCTACTGTTTTTAAGTTTTAACAACTAAAGGATTTAGATCTATCACAGAAATGACAAAATGTGAAGCAAAAGAAAAAGCAGGAATAAATCTGTTATTGCCAGAATCTTTTTTTTCACACCTTACAATACCAGCTGTGACAGTGTTCTGAAGGGAAAGTGGACAACCTATTGCCAACACCCACTCCCCAGGACGGAGCCTGTTTGAAGAACCAGTTTTTGCTGCTGGCAGTGGGGTTTTGGAATTGATCTTAACAATAGCAATATCAGAATGCAGGTCAGCATTTACCACTGTACCCTCAAATGTCCTTCCATCTTGCAGAGTCACATCAACCTGTGAAGTTGTTCACAGTTACAGTACTTAAAGATCCAAAAAAGAGTTTCCTTAAGCCAAAATTTATGAATTATCTGAATAACATAGAATAACATAGAAGAATACGATCATCCTCAAGCTCACGTATATTAATATGAATTATCAGAATGATTTGCAAGGTACGGATACTTAGATAATGGATGACACAATCAAGTGAAAATTTTGAAGAAATAACCATTTAACAAAGAATAATAGGGCTACATGGCAACAACTAAAAAACAAGGATATTCTTCATTCACTACTCCCAGAAATCTATTATCAAAGTACTTTGCAAACAGATCCATGTGCAATCCTAAAGTAGGCCAGCCAAACAATCATTTCCAGTCGGTTTCAGAGGTAATTATTACATAAAAAAATAGGAGAGAAAACAAAGCATTAAGAAATCTTATTTTAAGCAACATTAACGTTAATCCCACTAATATTTTAAGCAACCTCATCTTGTGGAATCTAAAGCCATGGATCAAGGACAGACAATTATCCTGCTTGGTTAACACAAAGTGACATCCAAAATGAGAATCTATACAACATGCCTATCATTTTAGCTTGATGTTGGCTTCAAGTCAACAATTAGAAATAATCAATTCATGCAAGGTGTTGAGCTTCTACAAGCTCTCACACTTGCACACTAGCAAACTATACTATAACAATTCTAGTTTAGCATTACTGCAGAACATATGTTTGAGTGATATGCTCCAGCGTAAACACAAACCTTTCCTTTCGATGAACTTCTCATGCCTTGAAAATCAACCACAACATGAGCACATGTCAAGATTGTACCATCCTTGTCAATTATTGTTCCAGAGCCAATACTCTTTCCAGTAGTCATTCCATAAACCCCTACAAGGTTGATGCATAATCTCTACGTAAATACTGGAGCATGCCAAATTAAAAATATTAAAGGTGAAAAGATCCCAATTTCCAAAACGTATACCTTGTGAAACTGAAAGATTTACAACAGCTGGACCAACCTTAGCAGCTGCATTTGCAATGGTATCTCTGCCCAAACAACCACATCCACATGGCTTCGACCTTTCATCTACAACCCCGGGAGCTCCCTTTTGTACGTCAGATGACGGAACAGGACTGACTCTATAAGAATATAGCGGAAGTACTCCTACAAATTTTAGGCAATAAATGTGATACAAACCTCCAGATATAGATGAAGAACAAATTCAAATTCCAAGTTTAACCGAAATCAGGACATACCAGAAAGCCCATGATCCAAGGCAAAAGGCAAATGTCGAGGAAACAATTCACGCAGTGATTGCCATGGCAAAGATAACGAATCTCGCAACTGTGCAGGGACGTGCACTGTCGCTGACGCTCCTAAATTTGAAACCACAACAATAAGATATCCAGATGACATTTAATTGATATCTGCTAGTTTTGGTAGCCAAGAAATGCAGAACTAAGTTTATTTCAAAGTAGGCATATATTAAGTTGTAAAGCGCTAACTCTCAGAATAATATCCAATATGAGCCAAGTCGTCAAAACACAAGTTTGGCATTAGCGCTAAACTAGTAGTCGACGAAAGAGAAAGAGTAAGGCGCTCACTAAAATTAGTATCGCCATTGGAGTATATGAGACCCGAACCAGCGGCGGCGATCGCAATGACTCGAATGAGAGAGTTTCTGCCAGGATGCGAAAGCCTTCTCTGCAAAATATGTCAGGTTCAGATACGGAGAAGAATAACAGCAGATTACGAATAAGGATCCAAGGTTTTTCAATCTAATGCGCTAGAAAATATGAAAGCGTAATTAAGATTAAAGCGCGACACGAGTACCAGGAAATAGCTCATGACGTGCGCCAACCTGAAATTTCCCTAGACTTCAGCATATACAGCAAGCAAGCACAGTCCTAACCCAAAACCTCGGGCTAAACCCCGGAGTCTACCAAGTTTTTTCCTGGGAAAACGAGAAGCCTCCGCTGGCTAAACCCCGTGACGCGGAGGATACAGGCCCAATAAGAGTGGTTTCTCTGTTTAGCACCCACTACGTTCGGCTAGTGTGGGGCATATATCGATTTAATGACGTGTGCCAAACATTTATTTGACGGATACGTTTTTCTCTTACGCGGAGGAGAAAATTATGCTTTTTATTTTTTTTTTAGTTTTGTTATTTTTTAAAAAAATAAAAAGAATTTATATTTTTAAGATTTACAATAATATCTAATTTAAAATTTAGGTTTTAGGAGTTATAATAATATTTTATTTAAAATTTAGAGTTTAGAATTTATTATTTAGAGTTTAGGATTTACAATAATATTTTATTTAGGGTTTAGAATTTAATATTTATATTTTAGAGTTGTTGGATCAAATTAATCCAAGGACTGTCACAAGAAGAGAAGACTCCTACATAAATTTCACATAGAAATAACATAAATCACTATTTGACATTGTACGTCAAATGTTTGACGTTGTGTGCCAAGCAAAAAATTTGTTTTGCAGGTTTAATAGCCCATATAACCATTGAAAATATAGACTCAAAAAACTTATTATTTTAGTATGGATTAAAGCATTTAGTCTTAAAGTATAATTATCTTAATTTAATTTTTAAAATATTATGTGTTTTAATTTAATCATTTTTATTACTAAATTATAAAGTTTATTATTAGTTAATTTTAATTTTTTTATTGTCAAAAATCACTTTGACAAACAAATAAATTAAATTAAAATAAATATAATTTTTTTTTTAAATTAAATTAAGACACTTGATCTCTTAATAATTAAATTGAGACACTCGTAATAATTTGAAAACTAAATTAATAATTTACTATTTAAGCATGTGCAATCAGTCCAAATCAGACTTAAGCTTATACATGGATTTGGAATTTTCGTGGGAGGACTCACGGGTACAGCGATCAATCTAAGTTGACTGAGTTTTAACTGATTTTACTTTGTTTAAAGTTTTGAGATTTTAAGATTGGATTATAAAAAATTTATTTAAATACAGACAAATTTTTAGCTCAATTTAACTCTATTTAGACCTGAAACTAATCCTATTAGTTTAACTACCAAAAAGTCCAAATAACGAGTCTTAAACATTAGTTTTACAATTAATCTTAATAACTAGTTAGGTTTTAAAGTTATATAACAAATAATATTATCATTTAGTAGTACAACACGCTCAATAAATTTTTTTTAAAAAAATTATATTGTCCTATTATCTCAATGCTTTATTGTGTCAAGTGCTTTATTTAAATTATATATTTGACATCAATGTCCTTTGACACATCGAACTTTGTCCCTTAGTAGAAATTAAGCTATCTGTTACATTCATTTAGTAACAAAACAGTAAAAGTCAGCCTATCAGGGTTCAAACTAGCTCCCGCAAACAGTAGCATTCATCACCCTTTAGTCATGGTTTTGTGCTTTTGATCCAATTCCAGCCTTTCATGCCAATGCATGAGCTTCCTGGCCTCAACAAAGGAAAGAGATTGCATTACTGTACTACAAGCAGGGACTATACACATACATCTGAACAAAATTTTCACTCTTCAAAAATGAAATCATGAATGATAAATCCGCGTCTAGATACCAACATGTAATGGACCATTCGAATAACTAAATAAGATGACCTTGACGTATCATTAGTGTTTTGAGAGTTTTGCAGCCAGTCTCCCTCGAGAAGTCCTCAGATCAGGCTTCACTTTACAAGCTTTTCTCTTTCGTGACTTTCTAGGACTTTGCTGCATCGATGGCTTTCTATCGGATCGCATGCTTTTCAGCCGCTGGCGACGAATCTCAGGATCTGCCCAGCCTTTTCCCCAATCCGAGAATGAGGAATATGGTTTGTTAGTTTTCGCAGCAAGCAGCATATCTGCCTCTGGGTAAACAAAGAAAGCTTGCTCACTAGTGGACTTCATGAATTTCAATCCCAGTTCTGTTGGCTCCAGGTACTTTATCTGAACGTGCGTCTGTGATTGTATAGTAATACGGTATAACCACATCACATTAAAAAGACAAATGAACATTCAGCATAGGCAGCATGCATGTAGACATCATATGCATGGTCAAGACATTCAATTCAAAACTATTTTACTGTTTAAGTTCAGAAGAAATTTAACGGCACTGTTCCATTTGAATGCATTACTTGGTGGTATCACAGTAAATTTAATCCTTCGGAGATCACTACTAAAAGCAGAGATAGCAAACTTTCCGTTTCTCTTATTTAAAATCCTTTCCTTCCTTTGATGTAGTATGAAATATGCATATATTGGGATGGCATATTTCCGGCTGGGATAAGGTACCTTATCATCTCCCTCCCTGATGTATCCTTTAAGCTCCAGAACTCGAGCAAGACCTCTCCACCATAACATATCAGTGGTCAAAAATTTTTGAGACTGCGAAATCGTATGAAACAATTAAAACTTGTTACATGCTTTAGCAACCAGATAGAACAAGATGTAACACACACACACACACTGAAAAAATGACAATTATGAGTATGACCTGCTCCCTTATCTTCCTAACAACCATATCAAGAGTAGGCCTCTCTCGAAGTCTTCTTTCATCCATGTCAAAATGTATATCATCATCATATAAGCAATCCATATTGGAGCTTCTTTCCTGAAAAACAAACATTTGTTAGTCCTTTTCCTCAGGAAAAAAGTAGAAAATCCAATCACTTGGCAATGAGAACTTCATATCTGTCAAAATTTTGGGAGCCTGAGGGAAATAAAAAAAGATTCCACAAAACTGAGCTTATGAGCTATTAGTTGTAACTTTGGAAACTATGCAAAACAATGCAACCGGTCAACCAATTCATCCTATTGAAATTTAACCCAAGAGAAACAGGCACACAAGTAAGGAAGGCTAAGGCATACATGGCTGAAATGCAAGTTACCACCCTAATACAATTTCCAGAGTAAAGCAAAGAATTAATTGCGTGTACTAGGTATAAATTGAAATTAGTTTACATACATAATGCGCAGCTACAGCTCGTAGTAAAGTACATGCCTCCTCTTTCACGTTCTGCATTTGAGGTGGTCCATTAACACACACATCACATCTGTATGATAGCAGGTTAATTAAGAAAATGCCAAAAAACGAAGGTTTAAATGCAGTAGTAATTTAATATTACCATAAGACCGTCAAATGCAGCCACAGCAATTTAAAAGAAGAATAAGAGGATAAGGCATGTAGCTTATTTACAAATTTACATAATATGCTTATGCATTAGACAAGGTACCTCAAAAAGCCATATATTTGTTGAATTTAATAAACATACAGGATCTTCAGCTAATACTAAATTATGATATAACTTCATAGTAATGGGATCCTGAAACATTCTATGATGGTGCAGACAAACTGTACATACATGAGACACTTCTGATTACTGAAATCCTCTCCAAAGTACTCCACTAGTGTCTTTGCTCTACAACACGAGGTTTTCATTCCATATCTGCAGATACACTAATATAGTCGGTGATAAATGCAGATGCAACAAAGCTAGAAAAAAATTTATTCACCAATTCAAACCTGAAACAATCAGACAACATGATATAGGCTTGTTTTAACTGATCTTCGCTTCTATGACTTGGCAACAGTGATGGTCCTCTTGATAGGTTTGCATAAAGAACTGGTTATAAAATAAAGTAAAGAACTCAAAATTTATATCCGAACTCCAGTAAAAAAGAGCAAGAAAATCTGCGTCCAAGACTGATAAAGTACACTGAACAGTTATAATTAAACTTACTGCAATCTGCTAATTTTCCATCTCGCCCAGCCCGACCAGCTTCTTGGTAATAAGCTTCTAAACTCTGACCATATTACATTAATTAATTATTTAGCAATTGTCAACAAGATTAGAAAAATTAAATGAAAAAGAGGATTCAGGAAGTGAAAGTGAAAGCATCAAACATGCATAAGAATACAGTAAGCACACTGTAATAAAAGTTTAGGCAAACAAACAGAATTTGCTGCACACTACACAAGCCAGGTCATTAATGCACAAGGAAATACAGATAAACTCAGTGTGTCAAGAAGACAGACAGACCTGTGGCCAACCATAATGGATAATTCTTCTAACATTCAATTTGTCAATCCCCATTCCAAAAGCCACTGTTGCAACAACAACCTGAAAATGATCAAGCATGTTTCCACTTATCACCTGAAAAGCATCAATTTGGTTCTGGAATGAAGAGGAGAATTAAAATTGTGGTAACTCCACATACAACACATGGACACCGGACACCCATCAAATAATTCAGGGCCATATAAACAGACCCCATCAAGAAAAACTCTTATTTTTTCTTATAAGTTTTAAAAACAATGAAACAAAAATAGTAAAGAAAGAGTGACTATGCGAAAATGGAGACCGCATTTTATATAAGCAGTTAACAACTCACAGACTTTTACGAGTGTTAGCCACTTTATATGATTAAATCATAATTGGAGAACTTAAGAAATGACAACAAAATAATGACAAAGAAACAACAAGACTTCATGCTATAGATCCATACCTCTAATGTGTTTTCATGAAACTCTTTGTGTACCCTTCTTAGATGTGATGCGGGCAGCTGAAGAAAGAAACTGAGCTCATAAATCAATTTAATACCAAACAAGAGACACAGTTTCACTGGTGACAGGAATGTGGAAGAGACACAGTTTCACTGGTGACAGGAATGTGCTTAGAAATCCACTTAGAGGATGGTAGAATATTCAACACCAAAATCAAAAAGCGGAATTAAGTAATAAATAATTTTTCTACTTTAGACTATCCATAATAAAATATGTACTTCTTGCCTTCTTGGCATCATAGACACGAAGGTCGTGCTGATAATCAAAATAATTCTAGTAAATTGACATGATGGACTTATTAAATTTTAACTTTTGTCTAACAAGAAAATAAAATCTAGAGAAGTCAAAAAGTATTACAATAGCTTATCCTTTTCTTTTGCGAAAATGGCCAGAGGCCACCAAAAGGGATGTTGTCACTTCTAACCATCTCAGTCTTGGTTTGTATAGGCAAAATATAGAACTGCTTATCCAAAATGGAATGTTCATCTAATAAAACAAGATAATGTTATGTATAACATATAACCCATACCGATGCATTATAAGCAGCAGCCTTCACACCAAACTTGCATAGATACTTTGCAATAATCTGTGTTCCTTTTCTGGTGGGTACATATATGATAGTTGGTCCTTGCTCTAAAGGCTCTTTAAGAAGGCTGAGTCTTTCTTCTGGTTTCTTGGGTGTATCAATGACCTCGTATGACTCCAATTCCTTTTGAGGAGGTTGTCCACAGAATTCACCACAGGCAACTGCAGGTACAAAAGTGATCAAGACACAATAGACAACCACAATTATTTGATAAAATTGAATTTTTATCCACTGCTCACAGGAGTTGCTCTCAGTTTCCTACTGATTATGGCCCATAATGCATATAAGTCAGAAATAGCAGACGGATTAGTACCATCCCAGTCATCCACACTTTGAAAGACATCAAGGTCGTTTTCCAGGTACTCAACTGATAATTCTTTTTCCCTTTTAGAACCATCTGTGCTTTTTGAGTGCAATACACTAATATCTCCTTCAATGTCATCATCTTCGTCATCATTATCCAAATCATAAGGAGAAACACTGTCTGTCTCATAGAGTTTGCTAGCATCAGAGCTATTGAAAACTTCTTGTGGTTCCTCTGATATGAAAACCATTTTCTTTTCATATGTCTTTTGCTTTCTACCATATAGTTTAATTAATTCGTCAAAATCTTTCCCATAAGAAGACAATGATGCCCTACTATGCTTAACCTGTATGAAGCCACAGAGAGTGACAAGTTTTATAGAGTAATAACAAGAAGCTATAATCAGAGACAAATATACATGTTATAGACTCACAAAAAACCGTAGATTAGGTCGGAAAAAGGAAGTAAGCACAATTTTTGTTTCTTTTGACATGCATAGCGACTTCAAAATGTCATCTCGAACCCGGTTTGTAGCTGTGGCTGTCAAAGCCATTAGAGGTATATCAAATTTCAGGAATTCTAGCTTGCTAGAACTGAAATTTTCCCTCAATGCAGACAGTCGTCTGAAACAAGAGAACACATTATTAAAAGATGTACCTCTTATAATAGAGACATTGAAAAGATTACAAAGTATGCACTAGATGAAGAACAAAAAGAGATGATGATGATGATCATCATCATTATCAGAATTATAATAATAACAATATATGATCATATAAGTGTTGGAATGATAACTGGTTTTAAATCATTAAATATGTAAACCACAATTTATAAGAAACTCTGTTAGTAATCTGCAGAAGTGGGAGTGGAACGTGTACAGTTGTTCTTTTGTCATGCATTTGATTGTTTTTATTTTCCTAGTGCGATTATGTATTTTATTTTAATTATTAGAGAATTAGAGTAGTTATAGGATAGTTTTCAGCCATGTCCTTAGTTTAAGGGGAGTTAGGCTTATTTGAAGGGGGAGTTGTGCCCTCATGTATTTAAAACTTGTTATTTTTAGAATGAAGGTATCAGATCAGTTTTATTGTCAAAGAACCCTTGTGTGTGAGCACTAGAGATTTTGGTTCCCTCTATAATCTAAACCATCATCATAGGTAGGAAAAAGAAATCAAATCCCTCTCTTTGATAGAAACCAGTATTTTATATCAACAAAAAAGAGGTACAGAAATCAAATCAGCAGCAAAACCAGATGATATTAACCAGAGACCCGTAGGACTCCTCCAGAGCAGGTACTGCTCCTCTCTCTACCTCAAAACAGAAAAAGATACCATGCCTCCCACTACTCTTCCTCTCCCCCATATAACTAACTTCTCTGCCACCTCAGCACACTCCTAATTATCTATCTCTCTCATCTACTGGCCAGAGTTCCCCGTTTTACACTTCCTCGTGTACACTCTCCAAATGGGAGGGCGATTACTAATAAAATGGACTAAGTCTTGGTGGCTATCATCACCTCCCTCTACAAGAACATCCTTGTCCTCAAGCCTGAATAAAGGAAACTAACAGCAGATGAATTTATCTTCTTCCCGTGTGGCATCCTCATCTGACATACCACTCTACTGAATTAACCATTTGCGAATCTGTTTCCCTGCTTCAAAGCAATCTCTCCAAGACAGCACCTTAATTGGTTGAACTATTGGATCAGCATCTGTTTCCATCTCCAAGGGTAATTCTGGTGAAGAAGTATAATTGCCAATGGCCTTCTTAAGCTGCGACACGTGAAATATAGGATGCACTCTAGAGGTGTCGGGTAATTTCAACCAATAAGGCACAACATTAATCTTCTCAAGGATTTGGTATGGTCCATGATACCTGGGAGACAATTTGTGGTTGACTCATTTCACCACAAATTGTTGCATATGTGGTCTGAGCTTCATAAAGACCCATTCACCTACTGCAAACTAAATGTTCCTCTGCTTTTTTTTTTTTTATAAAAAAAGAAATGTTATTAATGGAAAGAGAGATATACATAAGGAAAAGGAAAAGAGTACAACAAAAGGAGAACAAGAGATCTTCCTAAGATAGAACTAAAAAGAGTAGAGTGTTCCTCTGCTTTCTATTCGAAAACACCTTCATGTGTTCTTGTGCTTTGGTTAAGTTGTATTTCAATTGTCTAAGGGCCTCATCCCTGTCCTGTTTAGGCCCATTTAAAAATGGGCCTATTTTTTTAAACCCAAGACAGCCGATTTATGGGCACTCTCAAGATAGCACGCGAGCCACGAGCCAAAACGACATCTATATGTAGAAGGCCTCTATTTTTCTCTTGATTCCCTCTTCATTCACCTTCAATCTGCCTCGACTAACGCTCCTAAAATGGCATTGCCGCCGACAAGCCTCTATCATTGCTCGCCTTAGACGAAGGAGGGCTAGTGACACCATTCACACAAGTTCGTGCAACAAAACCTGTCAAATACCCAGTTACAAATAAGATCTTGTCTGGGCCTAACCCGAGTGGATATTACAATCGCCCAAAAAATAGGCACCTGAGCCCAGTCCACTGCGTTGGACCCGACCTATTCCCTGGGTCCATTTCTCAACCTTAACCAGACCGATTCCTTCTTCCTCCTGCAAAAACCATGTTGCAATTTCAACCTCGATATCTCTCACCAACTACATCACCTGGTATCATGTATGTGGCTTGGAGGTTCTCATCTGACTCTGAATATCATAACAAAGGCCACCAATGAAATATACAAGGTATTGCGTCTCTAGAAAACATCCACACTATGACGAATATAGTTCAAACTCAGCTATGTAGTCTTTGATTGAATCGGTCTGTCCCAATTCCTTGAGTTCTTCAAACAGATTTTCCAATCGTCCAAGACCAAATCGCACTACCATAGTTGCCTTCAACTCCTCCCAAGTCAAGTTGTCAATAGTTGCACTTTCCATACTCAATTTTGCTAGTTGAATCCGGACATTCTCAAATGTGCACTAAACTTCAAAGTAAGTTTCTACTCTTGCAATCCACGCTACTAGATCCTTTCCATCAAAAGGGGGCAATTCAAACTTCTTTGGGAAAAGACAAAACTCCTCCAACTTATCAGTTTTCTCCATCCGCCATGGTTGTTTATTGCTTCCTGATGATAAAGGCCCTTCGCCTTCAACTCCCATGGAATCATTCATAGGTCTCTTTCCCAACAAGCGACCAAGCTCTGCCAAAATTGCTTGTTTCATGTCCTCCATTCCTCCCTCCAGTCTCTCAATGCGAGCTTAGTCTATTAGACATCTTAGATGGCATGGATGTGCACGATAGCTGTCCTCTCATTATTTAGAAAGTTGGACCAAATGATAGAAACCAATATTTTATTTCAACAAAAAGAGGTATAGAAATCAAATCAATAGCAAAACCAAATGATATTAACCAAAGACTCGTAGGACTCCTCCAGAGCAATTACTGCTCCTTTCTTTACCTCAAAACAAAAAAAGATACCATTCCTCCCACTAATCTCCCTCTCCCCCATGTAACTAACTTCTCTGCCACCTCAGCACACTCCTAATTATCCATCTCTCTCACCTCTTGACCAAAGTTCCCCTTTTTACCCTTCCTTGTGTACACTCTCTAAATGGAAGGGCTATTACTAATAAAATGGACTAAGTCTTCGTGCCTATCACTCTTCTTCTCTAATTTTACTGTATCTAAACCCATAAGGCCATAACTAGATCGATATCAAGGGACCATAACAATTTGGTATCAAAGCCTACCATTATGGATGAGCAAATTCAACAACAGTTAACACATATGCTACAAATGCTCCAGGAAGAAAGAAAGGCAAATGTCATGGAAAGGTAGCATACTACGCAACACATGAACGAGTTGAACATGCGACTCAAGTTGCTAGCGAAGAAAATGACGATACAAGGTGAGCATGGTAAGGAACGCAATGAAGACATGGAACATTGTGGAGGAGAGCGAGGGAAGGAAGTCACCTGCGGTGAAGACAGAGACACACACGACAGAGTCCAAGACAAGTATGGTGCCTCTTCACACATTCATCTGTGACGGTCTGGCTCATCAGGGATCAAAGCAAACGGCGTACAAGGTGCGATGGGTAGTGGTGGCTCCCATGGTGGTGTCTTGCGATGCGTGGCTACATATGGCAGTGCATCAATAGTGCCCAAGGTTGCAAAATTAGATTTTTCAAAATTTAAAGGGTTGGAAGATCCATTAGGCTAGTTGAACATATGTGAGCACTTTTTAGACATTAGATCATAGCAGAGGAAGATAAATTTGGCCTTGCCTCTTATCACTTAGAAGGAAATGCTCGAATATGATTCCTTCAATTAGAGATTTATCATCCTGATCTTTCTTGGGAAGAATTCAAGAAGTAGTGTCATCTTGATTTTGGTCCTTCAATCCGAAGTCAAAAGCCGGGTGAGTTGACTAAGTTATGTCAAACAGGCACGGTAACCGAATATCGACAGAAATTTGAACAACTTGTGTCTCAGGCTGGCCGATTAACGCAAGAGCAAAAAGTGAATTATATATAAGCGGGTTAAATGACTATATTTCAGTAGAGGTTGAACTTCACCATCCCACTGATTTAGTCACTGAAATGATCCTTTCTAAGTTGTATGAACGCAAGGGTTACTCTCTTGGTTCATTCGAACCCACAGAACCCAAACATCCAGATCCATTCCCACAACAACCTTCAAGACCTTAATTTATTAAGCAATTGTCTAGGTCTAAATTGGAAGAAAGACAATTGAAAGGGCTATGTTATAATTGTGATGAACCATTCGTTAAATGTCAATGCAAGAAACTATTTTTACAAGAATTGGTTGAGGATGATGGAACAGAAGGACATGAAGAGCAAAGACCACATGATGAACTTGTAGTACCACATGCTTGAGGATGAGTTTGTATTGAAGGGGGGAAGAAATGTTAGTAATCTGCAGTAGTGGGAGTGGGAGGTGTACAGTTGTTATTTTATCATGCATTTGATTGTTTTTATTTTCCTAGTGCTATTATGTATTTTATTTTGATTATTAGAGAATTAGAGTTGTTATAGGATAGTTTTCAGCCATGTCCTTAGTTTAAGGGGAGTTAGGCCTATTTTAAGGGGGAGTTGTGCCCTCATGTTGTATTTAAAACTTGTTATTTTCAGAATGAATGTATCATATCAGTTTTATTGTCAAAGAACCCTTGTGTATGAGCACTAGAGATTTTAGTTCTTTCTATAATTTGAACCATCATCATAGATAGGAAAAAGAAATCAAATCCTTCTCTCTTCCTCTTTGATTTTACTGTATCTAGACCCATAACTAGATCAGTCTCAAGGGACCATAACATACTCAATTTACATTAACCAGTAAAACTCCACTCAAATAATTATTGAACAATGTCAAATAGAAGGGACAATACAGACCTGTAGTCTGGCCTGAAACTATGGCCCCATTTAGAAACACAATGTACTTCATCAATTGCAAATAAGGCAATACCACGGCTTTTTGCAAGCTTCTGCAGTGGTTTAATCAATCTACAATGGATTGAATCACAGTTAACAAACATTAAAAGAAGGGGGAGAAAAGACAATGAAGAACACTTAGGAGTATAAGGATAAAGCATAACTTCTAGACTTACCTTAGAATTGTCTCTGGGCAAATATATATTATACTATACATGCCTGTCATTGCTTTCTGTTCAACAGTATTGTCAGGTTGCCCAGACCCAAGAAAGCAAGCACTGATCCCATGTCTTGCTAGCTTTAAGCACTGATCATGCATCAGGCTTATTAAGGGTGAAATCACAACGACCACCTTCCCAGATAGCAATGCAGGGATCTGAAAGCACAGAGATTTTCCTGCCAAAATGTAATTATATATATGAATAGAAGCACAATAGGAACGTAGTTGGCACAAGTAAAGCCGAAGAATGATACCAGATCCAGTGGCAGCCAAAACAAGACAGTCATTATGAGTTGCCCAAGCAGTCAGGGCTTCCTTTTGAAAACTCTTCAAGGTTGAGAAGCCAAAATGCTTGTGCAAAAGATTGCTAGCTTCCTGCTCCCAATCTGATGCACTGTCCAATTCTTCCACGGAGTCAATTATACAGGCTCCAGACTGCTTATCTGTATCAGCATCCATGACAGAGGAAGGATCCTTGTGCTCTTCCACAATGCCTGGAAGAACTTCCACCCTATGAAATGGTACACCACCTACAATATCTATCTTGCTCTCTGTGGATTTGTTAGTGGATTGGAAATGGTCCAGTATGCTTGACTTTCGAACATTACTTCTTAAAGAATATGATGAGGCCAATTCTCTTTTTCTGAGATCCTTCCCATTGCCCATATAAGATTTGGAATTTTTAGTACTCGCAGTAGATGCTCCAAGGCTATTTCTACCAGCACTATTTAAAATAAACTCCACAGCGCTATTAATAGATGGACCCACTACTTTGAAAGCTTCCATAATATTGGCATATTCAAACCCCATTTCAATCATTTCTGCTATGACTTGATCGAAAGATATGTCCTTGCCATCCATAGCATTCCCTTATAACTAGTTTATAAATCAAGTAACATGTTAATGGTAACAAAGCTGAAAGCTCAGTAAACTACATAAAAAGGGCATGTTGCTGAATACCTAAAATAGAAACAAGAAACGTCCCCTCTTAATGTCGAAGCATCTTCAGGGGTTTCTAACTGAGGACTAAGACATAAAAATTCAAATTAAAACATCCAATATCGTTATTCTCCTAGACTTCCTATCATCCCACGATGATGGGTTGCGACACAGATCAAGAAGATATATTTAATAACATTTTTGGTAATTTCGTTGTGAGATTCTTTTCTTAACAATTATTAAGCAGAAACATTGTCATCCGACCTTTTGTCAGAGACCGAAAGACTACGAGATAAAATTATTAAATGACTGGTAAAACTCCAAGATCAAAAAGCATTTGATTTCCAACCCATTCCTGCATTTGTCAGAAAACTAAAGAAAAGCTTCATCCCAAAATTTTCAAGGCCTGAAAAACATAAAACTTCGTCCAAAACGACCAACGTAGGATTCGCGATTTTTTTTTCCGAAATTCTAAATGCACGAAACAAGAGAGAAATTCATGAGGTAGTGTAGCAAGTTCAAGCACAACAAATAGCGACGAGTGTAGTACCTGAAGCTGAAGGGCCTTTATGAATGCAACCTACTCGATTAGTCTTTCGATCGCACGAGTCCGAACTCCGAAGAACCGCGCCAAATGTTGAACTGCAACTTGAAAAACTAGAAGAGGGCTTTTTAACTTTGAGAAAAATAAATAAATAAATAAATAAACGACACCGCTTTACTGCAACCCGCGAGAAAGTGAAAAAACGAAGGGCCTGTTTAGTTTGGGTATTTCCTGTTTTCATTTTCACTGAAAACAGAAAATGAACTTGAAAATACGTTTGGTTGAGTTAACTGAAAACATTTTCTTGAAAACATTTCTTAAAATAAGCCTAAATTTGAAAACACCAAAAAGATATTTTCAGTGTTTCAGAAAATGCATTTCAAGAAATGAAGATTGAAAATGAAAACAGGAAATGTTTTCACAAACCAAACACATCCGAAGGTTTGCGCATTTGTGTTATCATCGTCGTTTAGTATCCCTTGACTTCTCACGCTTTAGTATTTATTTGGGAGTATAGTATAAATTCATAAATATCAATCAAATTTTTTAATCAGGGTGTAGAAGAAATTTTAAAAAAAATTATACTAATAATTCCTAAGAGACATGGAGTGTTCGTAAAAAGGAAAATTCTTAAGATTTATTGAACTTTTTCATAATAAAAGATAGCATCTAATTTTGAATCTGAAATACCCAAAAACTGTAAAATGTGTAATGAAAGCTTTTTTAAATGGAAGAAAGTCTTGTATGCATACCATATCTCATGTTCAGGATGCAAATGCAAATTACAGTTCATTAAGATAAATATGTCAGTATTTTGATGTGAAGAATTAATTTTTTGGTAAGTCTCTTTATGATTAAAATAATATTTCAGACTTTGTAAATCATGATAACAAAAAGGCTAAAATACACTTCCTCCCCTAAATTTTATTCTATGTGTAAAAAACTCCTCTAAACTTTCAAACTCAACAAAGAACTCCTCTCAACTTTCATTTTGTGCCAAAAATCCCCTACAGTTAATTGACCGTCAATTGACTATTAACTAAATGTCATGTCATAGTATACTAAACACCTCAAATGTCACGTCAGATGTTTTTTACAATTCACTTGTCATGTCAGTACTACCAAATCGTTACTATCAGCATTTGAGGTGTAAAATATATTTGACGTGGCATTTGAGTTGTCTAATATACTAATAACATGATATTAGTTAATGGTCAACTGACGTTCAACTAACTGTATAGGGTTTTTGGCACAAAATGAAAGTTGAGGGGGATTTTTTGTTTAATTTAAAAGTTTATGGAGGTTTTTGCACATAGAGCAAAGTTTAGGGGATAAAGTGCATTTTATCCTAATAAAAAATATTATTTTACATAAGAAACTAAAACAGATTATCTTAATTTTTTAAAAGATTCAATATGTTCAATAATAAAGTCCAAATGACAAACTGTTTTGATACATTCTTATTGTTCATTGCCTCAGTTAACATCTGAAAGGTAATAATCGAATAAGCTTGTTATTCACAGTATTATATAAGATTTTAGATTTTTTTTAGTCATTAATCTTCAAAATTATATATTAGCAAACCTCTAATAAAATAGAATTAAAAAAGAAAAAAAACAGACACACACACACACACATATATATATAATTAATAGAGTAAAAAGTTAAATAATTTGTTATTATTTTTTATATTATTTTGAAAATACAATAAAGATTACTATATTTTCTTTGTATATTTATAAAATTGTTTTTAAAAATGTTAAAATAATTAACATAAATTATAATATATGTTAAGCAACAGATACATACACAATTAGGTATGATCGACGCAATAAGTCGTGGAGATAGTATGAAATGCAAGATAGAATTGGAGTTCTTGTGAACACATAATTTTGGTCTTTTAAAATAATTTAAAAATAAAAAGATTTTTTTTTAAATAAGATATCTCAATCTCAAATTGGAGCAAATTAAATATAAATAAATAAAAAATTAAAAAATGAATTAAAAAAGAGAAAGAGAAGGGTCAGTTTATATATATATATATATATATATATATATGTATATATATATATATATGAGTATATATAAATATATAAGCAGAAGGACGTGGGAGATACAGTGCAATGACGTGAAACCGCCTCCAAACTTCATGGAAGCAGTAACGCATGGGTGCCGGGAGTTGAGGAATGATTATCTATCCACGATCTTTCGGCATGTCATGAAAATTCATTATAAAGAAGACAACCGAGGCTGTGAGAAGAGGAGAGTTTATGGTGAAAAGGAGAGACTGAGCAGTAGGGAGAAAAAAACAAGAGAACACAGACTGAAGAAGGCCAAAGTCGAGAGCGCACACAATGAACAGCAAAGAAAATGGAGAATCGTGAAACGAAAAGAGCAAAATCCAGGAGCAGCGTATATCCTCTGTTTTGTGTCATCAAAAACAGAGCAAAACGACCTATGAAAGAAAAAACAGAGCTGTGATGACAAGTACATGGAACAGGAGAAACGAAGGTACTCAAAACTGGATCTGACATGTGCGTGAACCTATGTGGGTTATATATATCTAGGTGTGCACTGCATATATCGGTGTGTATGTGTTATGCCTATATATATATATATATATATATATAAAACTAGGTGCGTGTCTCTGTATACTTCCGTGTGTGCGTATGAATTTATGTGTAGGATAAATATGTATAATATAAACATTTGTACACCAATATGTGCACCTACGTTTTTGTGTGTGTGTGTATATATATATATATATGTGGGAGTGTGTATGTGTATATAATATATATGTATGTATTTATGTGTACTGTACGTGGTCTTCATTCTTTTCTTTTTTTTTTCCCCTCTTTTTCTTTCATTATAAATATGTTGACACATAAGATAAGTTATAAATATGGGATTTTTTTTCTTTTTCTTTGTTTCTTTAATTATTTTGCTGACAATAAATTGGGAAGTGACTGATTCTTCTAGAATAGTGCGTTAATTCTTATTTCTAAATAATGTTTTATTATCTTGTCGCGCAATTGTTAATCAATGCTGCAGATGATAAATAAAAAATCAAATAATCTTTAATGGGGTAAGTGGTTGACTCTATCGGATAGATCTTCCTTTTAAAACAAAGTTAAAAAAAATAAAAATTCTTACTATGCGATTGTATAACAATACAAGTGTGAAATAATTTATCTTAAAAAATAAATCCATTAATTTTAAAACCCTTTGAAATTTAGACGAGTACTCATTTTGCCATTGTATAACAATGCAAGTGAGGGAAAATTGCTCTTAAAAAATAAATCCGTTGAATTTAAACCCTTTGAAAGTTAGATGAAGTACTCATAACGTGATTGTATAACAATACTTATGAGGAAAAGTCTCTCAAAAGATTTTTTTTATAAATCCCAAAATTCAAATATATTCCTTTACAAAAAATATCTTAAAAATTACGAACTACGTGAACTTGATCCCAACAGCTGGGTACGTAGGCCCTAGGCACTGCCTATCCAAGTCCATTTTTATATATTTATTTGTTCTTTCTTTTTTCTTTATATATTCTGTTATATATTTCTTTGGTGATTTATAAGGGTAATTTTGAGTGACTATTAAATAATTATATGCTTTCTAAATCAATCGTATGTGGTGACTAACACCTTCCCTATTGTAATATCCCAAGAATTTATATGAATATTTAAAATTTATTTTGAAGTTTATTAGAAAATTTAATTACGTAGAAAATGTTCTTTTTGAATTAGTGAGGGAAATTTGGGAATAGAAATTTCAAAATTTTAATTTGGAAAATTTTTACAAATTCTCAAGGACTAAAGTGAAAAGAAAAGAAAATACAGAGTACTTTTGAGAAATGACCAAATAGGAACCTGAGAGGGAGAATAGAGCTTATGAGAATGAATTATGAGTCTGGTACAGAAAAGATGATGGATTCGAGGTTAAAGTGGTATTTGAGACATCGAGAGGGATTAAAGTGAATAAATACGGGATTTTGGAATTTTAATGAATATGGGATGTGATGAGGTGTATTTTGTGGGAGTCTATTGGGTGCCCTAAGTATAATCAAGCTTTTTCAATTCCCTTGCAAGTCCTAGGTAAGATGGTTGTCAAAGGGACTAAATTGAAAAGAAAATGAGTGGGGCCCACACATACACACTTAAACATTCATCATTCTTTCTTATTCATTTTTCTATCTTCCTCCCGTAGCTCTCTCACTCTCTATAGGCCAAGTACTCCCAAGTTCTCTTATTCACCTCCATCCATGCCAAATGCTCAAGGAAGGAAGCCTTGGAAGCTAGGAAGATTGATAAGTAGATGTTCTTCTTCTTTTTTCTTCCTCCTCTTACAAGAATAAATCCTAGGTTGTCATTTTGGGAAATCTTTGTATATTGTTTCTATGGATGAATTTAAGTAAAGATATTAGTTTAAAACATTTCTACATGTTGGATAATAATTGTGGAACAAGAAATTCGAAAAAAATTAGGAGAAATTCAAGAATTAGGAAATTTGAAGAAAGTTAGAGTTCTTAATGAAAATTTGAGATTAGAGCTTAGATTGTTGCTAAAAATTGGAGATTTTAGTGTTAAAACACTCCTTACACATTAAGGATGAAAACCCATGGAAGAAATCAAAAGAAATGTTGTTTTAGATATGATTTTAGGATTTTTGGATGAAAAACACGAAGAACGTCATTGTTCATTCTGGAAATTTTCCAAAAAACACTGTTCACCGAGAAAATTTTTCCAGATTTTCTCGTACTGTAGCATTGACTCGGTCAACGTTACTGTAACATTGACTTAGTCAACGACAATGTAGCTGCGTTGACCGTTGACCGTTACTGTAGCATGTTCATAACTCTTTTATCCGGACTCCGTTTTGAGTGAAATTTATATCATTGAAAAGCTCTTTGAGTCTAGTTTCCAATGGTATAAGTTTCATCTGGATATTCATTACCAGTTAGGAGTTATGATTTGAGAAGTGAGTGAAGGTCGGGAATAGTGGTAGGAAATTTCTCTATTTCGTAGCCTTGATGGTTTTTATCTGGTTACAATAGGAATGGTCAAGGCGCAAGGTGGGAGTACCGAGAGCGTGAAATCCAAGTGAGTGGGTTAATACTTCCTATGATTAAATATCTTTGTTATTGACTTTTTACATCATAGTGAAAATATGTTGTATATCCAAATTTGAAGAGGATGATGTGGGACGATGAGGCATAAACAATTGTGGAACTTGCCTGGTGATATATATAATTATATTTTCTTATTTTCTCATGGATGAAGGTTATATGATGGATTGTGAATGACATGTGAACTGAGTTGAAATGTGTCATACTCTGATTGTTGAGTTCATTCATATACGGATAGTTGAAGTATGTTATTGTTGAATAATTGTTCTATATTATGGGTTATTATGTTGTATACATGCTATGTTGCAGGAACCATATTGATTATGTTGTGACTTGAATTGTAAATGACTGAGTTGTGTATGTGGCTCATGATTATGATTGAGAATGCTCTTAGATGTGATTGTGATTGTATTTGACTAGAAAGGAAAGGCATGGCGATGCACCCCATGGAGAAATCCATGTGAAGCTATAAGGGTGGAGAATATAAATGGAGCGATAAGGGTGGATGCGGCGGGGGCTACGGGCAACGATTCAGAGGTACCATGGACGACCCGGTTGGTACGGGAAATGTGTGAAATTGATTTCACAGTTTGCTATTGTGAATTATTTGAATTATGTTGAAATGTATTTGATTTACTTGGATATTGTTGTGAAGTATTATGAATTATATTATATTATATTATGATCGATTACGTATGATTGCTGCATGTTATCATTATGATGCATGATATTTTTTTTTGTCATAGTGTTGTGTTGTGTTGTCTGCTCACTGGGCACGTGGTTTGCTCATACCCCTCTTATTAACATTTTTTTTTCAGAGTTGACAGTTGAAGGTAAATATCTATACAAATAGTTATGGATCCTTAGCCCATGATTACCTTTTTATTTGTTCAGGGTAAAAGTATAATGTTTAGGTCTTATTCTAAGTTGTATAAATCTAGAAAATCTCTGTAATTGGGTAGGTTCATTCAGTGATGTAAAGTGAATAACTGTAGTGTGTATAGAGAACTCGGTTTAGCCGTATTTTCTTATCTTTTGTGAAAAGATGAATAATTCTCTTATTTTAATTCTTAAATTATGTAATTTAGATTAATTGTATTTAAAAGAGTGGTATGATATTTAAGAGAAAGATAGGCTTACGGAGGTGAAATGAAATTCACTTTCCGTTTCGGTCACGTGCTCAGATTTTGGGACTTGACAAAGTCCTATACGGTTCAATTTCATTACTCGGTTTCTTTTTAAATGCAGATCGTCAAATTTTAAGGTTTTTCCAAAGTTTTTTCCTAATAAATAAAATTTTGGTGGCGGCTCCAAATAAAATCAATTTTCAATTTTGAAAGCTGATTTTATAATCATTTTTCTTTTTCTAGAAAACGCCGACCGGTCACTTCGGGTGTGACAGTTTGGCGACTCCACTGGGGACCATTCGAGAGTTGACATTGATTTATTAAGTGTGCAACTAAATTTGATAGTCACCTTAATTATTCTTTTATTTTTTTTATTTTTTTCTTGTATATATTTATTTGTATCATTTTTTTAATTTAACTTAATTTCTTTATTCTAATCACGATTTTTTTATTTAGTTTAATTATGCATTTATTTTATTTTTGTCTTATATATATTTATTTCACTCCCCTCAATTAACACGTCCGTCGCACACACTGGCTCTATACTTGGGCTGAGCGTAACCATAAGATAGAAGGAAATCTAGTGATGTCGCAGAGGGTCTATCCCTTGCGGGGATCACGAAAGCTTCCGCTCATACTGTACCTTTTTTGTCAGTATAGAATTCATAGAGAGTGTAACTCTTACGTTCTCAATGTTGACAATTAGAGATCTCCATGAGTTTCGACTATGGGGGCAGTCTGGGGACCTTTAAATCCATAGGCTTGTAGATCCACCCTGAAACATGTACACTCTTAATTGGCCTAGAAGATTGATGCATAAGAATCCTTAAGTAAGACATATGGAAAACACCCTTTATCATTTCTCAATTTTGTATATCATTATCTTTTATTCTATTTTTTTAACTTCTACTTTTATTTCAACTATTTCTATTTCTTTCCAATAAAATAGTTTTAAAAAACAACGGTCTTTCCCCCTTTTCTAACTCTGTTCAATAATTTTTCATTCCTTTTCCTCATTTTTTTTGAATAATATGTAATATCTTTTCTTTTTCCTTTCAATAAGATAGTTCTATTTCCTCTGTTGCTTTTACTTAATTGTTGAAACACGAGTAAAAATAAATTCTTTTTTTTTCTTGACAACCATTTTTCTCAAAAACTCATGAAAGCTCACAAAGAGCGCGAGAGTCACATTATGCAGAGTCATCATAGATGTAGTAAATATTTTAAAAATATCTGTGTTCCAACATGAGATCCTTTCAAAAAGAGGAAAAGACTTAATAACTTGATTAAATCATTTTCAAAAGGCTTACTTTTGATCTTTCTCTTCAGAGAGAAATAATAAAACTTCACCATTGCACCTTCTAAAAGAAAATTGTCCAACCAGACCCTACCATCAACTCGTGTATACAACACTCGCTCACGAAGTAAAACAATGGAAGGCCAATCAGGAGACAATCAAAGAATGGAAAATGACTCCACAGTGTGCCTTGAGGCATTGGAAAGACAATTTGCTCAAATGACTGAAATGATATTAGCATTAACAGAAGAAGTGAGATGTAATACCCATGAAAAATAAAATATAAATATTTGTTTACAAACTACTGTTACTATTTCTGTATATGGTACTATTCACCCGTATAATACTATTTACGTATACGATACTGTTCATTTATACAATCGAAATGTCAAGTACTAGATGTGGTTTGGTCAAAAGAGAAAACTAGAAAGAAGTTTGTAGGAGAAAATGACGTTTTATGTGTAAAAATACCCTCAGGGACTAAATTGAAAGGACTGATTTGAAAAGAAACTTAAAGGTTTAAGGTGAAAGGATAGTTTTCCCTTTAAGTTTCTAATAGTAATAACGAAAAATTTTCCATCGAGATGTACAGTAACTGCATTATTAGAAATGTCATTTTCATAAATAGTAAATTGAATATTTTATTAGTGCATAGTATCAAATAGTACCATTGACTTTTCCTATAAATAGGCGCTTCCATTTCACTTCTAAACTCACACCTTCAACTTCTCTTCTTCTCTCCTTAAGTTTCTCTTGTTTCGACGCTAGGCCTCTGAGATTTTGGGCCTTTCCTTTTTGCTTAGGTAATGATACTATGCCTTTCTATGTCTTTCAAATTCTAGAAGTTAGTTTCTTAAGTATGCTCTGTGGTTGTGGCTTTGGCCGATCTTCCACATCAGAAAAACTGTCCTTAGCTGTTTATATGTTATTTTGATTCTCTGATTACCGAAATAGAATGTAAACTGTGAAGAATACATGTCTAGGAAAGTTCTGGTTAAGGAAAGACCTGGTTTTTAAGTGTGTCCAGTGTGACCCTCCACTCTTTCCTGGGAACTTACCTGGTGTACTCTTTTACAGATTATATTCTCTATTTCTGGTATGAATAGTAACTGTACGTAAAAATAGTGACCGTACGTATGAATAGTAACCATATGTATGAATAGTGACCGTATATATGAACAGTAATTGTAAGTATGAACAATATCTGTACGAAAACAATCCTAACGTATTTTCTCTAATCTTTCATGAAAATCTCCGTAGCAGAACACCGAAATTCACCTGAGCACTCTTGTCTGTAATGACTTAGAGAAGTGATACTCGTACGGAATCTAGGTGAGTGAAACGACCCCGTTTTAATAGAATTTTAGCATTACTGGTGATAAAAAGTATGTCGTAGGACACTCCCAAGATTCATAGGGGGAAATTGGATTCAGAATCACGAATCTAAATGAGATAATTAATCCATAAGTATGGATAAAATGAAATAAGTATCTTATGATGATGTGAAGTTTGAATGTTTTCAAAAACGGATTAATTGTTATCTTGATATGTGGTTTATAAATCTATAATATAGTTATATACTATACCTGTTATATGGATGAATATTATATTGAGCTTCTGATTATGATATGAAATGCTATTGATTGTGATTGAGCGGGACAGTACCCCCTCTCACGGCAAGGCGGAAAACCCGGTTGACAGGGTGTCTTGACCAATGAGTGTGGAGACAACGATTCCCTCAGTAGGGATATAGCCCGGATTAGTGATAAATCCGTGAGGCGCCCTAGCTAAGAGGATGAGGTTGTGCGTCATGGCGGAAATATACATAATTGGTGAGCCGGCCTGTGTGCGCTCTCCGGGATATATTGCCATTGACGAGTACTAGTAACATTTGTTAAATTGGATGAATTTTTATCTTCTTGTATATAAGAGGATGATGTTGTGCGTCATGGCGGAAATATACATAATTGGTGAGTTGGCCTGTGTGCGCTCTCCGGGATATATTGCCATTGACGAGTACTAGTAACGTTTGTTGAATTGGATGAATTTTTATCTTCTGTCTATTGGTTGAGTATGAGCCTTTGGATATGCTTGCATGACTGGTGATGTATTTGAATTTTATTAACGCGAGGCCGATTCGCTCATTGAGTTTAAAAGCTCACATTGTTTGTACAACCTTTTTGTTCAGATCAGGTTGCCAATGAAGAATATCCGCTAGAAGAGTAGATCACTTTGGACCCTCCCGCTATCGGGTAGGCCCCTCTATTGTTGTAGATTATGTTGCTCTGTAATCGTCTAGGACATCTAGGTCAGGGGTTCGACATTTGGCTTGTATGTCAGTATAATAATGTATTTTAAATTGATAATCTATTATTACATGCAAATCATCTCTATGATTTTCAGATAAGAAAATTTGATATATTTATCGGAAGGCTTACAGTGATGAGAGATTCATCATTGTGCCAGTCATGTGCCCAAAAAACGGGTTGTGACATGAGAGGAAAGCAAGCAGGTACATTTGCTCTCTCTTCAATACCTGTCGCTATTGAAACTCAAGCTAAGATTGACAATCCCATGCCAGCATATGTTAATCCTAACGCAAAAGTGAACGAGGTAACAGTCACTCCAGCAGCAGATAAGGGGAAGAACTCCCACACCCAAATAGCGGATACGCTCGACAATACTAATCAGAACATAGGGGAAGATGCCACGCAGGGACATCCTGGTGACAATCTTGTTTACACACTCCAGATTCCAGCCTCAGGGATTGAGAAAGAAGATAGAAATCTTAAAGAGGAAATTAGAGAAGTCAAAGACCAATTGCGCGCCTTGCGAGGGCCAGTGTTTTGGGGGGTCATTAGAGTTGGATGAATTGTGTCTAACTCCTGAGATAACGATTCCGAAAGAGTTCAAGATGCTAGAATTCTCCAAATATGATGGTACTGATAACCCGGTTTACCACTTGAAGTCATATTGCACCAAAATGTGCATATGGTCCCGTAACGAGAAGTTCTTAATTAATTTTTTCCCTGAAAGCTTAACTGGAGCTGCATTATTATGGTTTATGCAGCTAGACCACTCAAAAATCCAAAAATCGAAGGACCTGGCGGACTTATTGTCACGACCCGTTTTCTGGGCACATGACCGGCACAATGATGAATATCCCATCACTGTAAGCCTTTCGATAAATTCTACCCATGAGTTTAGTCATTATCAAAATAACCATTCCTGAAGAAAATATATCAAATTTTCTTATTTGAAATTCATAGAGATGATTTGCACATAATAATAGATTCTCAATATAAAATACATTATTATGCTGACATACAAACCAAATGCCAAACCCCTGACCTAGATGTCCTAGACGATTACAGAGCAACATAATCTATAACAAAAGAAGGGTCTACCTGACAACGGGAAGGTCCAAAGTGATCTACTCTTCTAGCAGATATTCTTCGATGGCAACCTGATCTGAACAAAAAGGTTGTACAAACAGTGTGAGCTTTTAAACTCAATGAGCGAATCGGTCTCGCGTTAATAAAATTCAAATACATTACCAGTCATGCAAGCATATCCAAAGGCTCATACTCAACAATAGACAGAAGATAAAAATTCATCCAATTCAACAAACGTTACTAGTACTCGTCAATGGCAATATATCCCAGAGAGCGCACACATGTCGGCTCACCAATTATGTATATTTCCGCCATGACGCATAACATCATTCTTTTACATACAAGAAGATAAAAATTCATCCAATTCAACAAACGTTACTAGTACTCGTCAATGGCAATATATCCCGGAGAGCGCACACAGGCCGGCTCACCAATTATGTATATTTCTGCCATGACGCACAACCTCATCCTCTTAGCTAGGGCGCCTCACGGATTTATCACCAATCTGGGCTATATCCATACTGAGGGAATCGTTGTCTCCATACTCATTGGTCAAGACACCCTGTCAACCGAGTTTTCCGCCTTGCTGTGAGAGGGGGTACTGTCCCGCTCAATCACAATCAATATCATTTCATATCATAATCAGAAGCTCAATATAATATTCATCCATATAACAGGTATAGTATATAACTATATTATAGCTTTATAAACCACAATTCAAGAGATTCAATCTTCACATCATCATGAGATATTTGCTTTTTCTTATCCATACTTTTGGATTAATTATCTCATTATATTCGCCATTCTGAATCCAATTTCCCCCTATGAATCTTGGGAGTGTCCTACGACATACTTTTTATCACAAGTAATGCTAAAACTCTATTAAAACGGGGTCGTTTCACTCACCTGGATTCCGTACGAGCATCGCTTCTCTAAGTCATTACAGACAAGAGTGCTCAAGTGAATTTCGGTGTTCTGCTACGGAGATTTTCATGAAAGATTAGAGAAAATACGTTAGGATTGTTTTTCGTACAGATACTATTCATACATACGGTTACTATTCATACGTACGGTTACTATTCATACCAGAAATAGAGAATACAATCTGTAAAAGAGTACACCAGGTAAGTTCCCAGAAAAGAGTGGAGGGTCACACTGGACACACTTAAAAACCAGGTCTTTCCTTAGCCAGAACTTTCCTAGACATGTATTCTTCACAGTTTACATTCTATTTCGGTAATCAGAGAATCAAAATAATATGTAAGCAGCTAAGGACAGTTTTTCTGATGTGGAAGATCAGCCAAAACCGCAACCACAGAGCATACTTAAGAAAATAACTTCTAAAATTTGAAAGACATAGAAAGAGCATAGTATCCTTACCTAAGCTGAAAAGGAAAGGCCCAAAATCTCAGAGGCCTAGCATTGAAGTAAGAGAAACTTAAGGAGAGAAGAAGAGAAGTTGAAAGTGTGAGTTTAGAAGTGAAATGAAAGTGCATATTTATAGGAAAAGTCAAGGGTACTATTTAATACTATGCGTTAATAAAATATTCAATTTACTATTTATGAAAATGACATTTCTAATAATGCATTTTACTGTGCAAATCGTGGCAACGGCTTTTTCTTTTATTACTATTAGAAACTTAAAGAGAAAACTATCCTTTCTATTAAACCTTTAAGTTTCTTTTCAAATCAGTCCTTTCAATTTAGTCCCTGAGCGTATTTTTATACATAAAATGTTATTTTCTCCTACAAACTTCTTTCTAGTTTTCTCTTATGACCAAACCATATCTAGTACTTGACATTTCGATTGTATAAATGAACAGTATCATATACGTAAATAGTATTATATGGGTAAATAGTACCGTGTACTGAAATAGTAACAGTAGTTTGTAAATAAATATTTATATTTTATTTTTCATGGGTATTACACTTATTCATGAGGCAATATAAGTTTAATCTACAGACAGCTCCGACTAGAGAGCAATTGAAGGCAATGACAAAGAAAAATTTTGAAACATTCAAAGAATATGCCCAAAGATGGAGAGTAATGGGAATAAGTGCAACCTCCATTGATTCAATTCGAATTTTGTTCTTACTTCATCCGTACCTTACCAAATCCTTTCTATAGAACTATGCTTGGAACGTATGTCACCGACTTTGCGGACTTGATTGAGATTGGGGGAAGAATCGACGCTGATATTCGTGAAGGGAAACTCTCAAGTCCCTAAGAAGAAAGTAGCTCAAAGAAGGGGCAACCTGCAAGGAAGAAAGAAGAAGAGGTGAGTTATGTACAGCCAATAAGATCCTATCCCCAGCAACAATCATATTCTTATCGAGCTAGTAGTCATGGCCAAAGTCAACTAGAGCCAAATAAACACACCCAAAGGGGAGGACAAAAGGATTTACATAATCACCCATGGCCAAACTTTGGCACAACAAATGCTGAGCTATACAAAAGTCTTTTGACCGCTCATCTCCTGGGGCCTCGACCTGCTAAAGTGGTGAATTCTCCATATCCAGCATGGTATGATCCGACTGCTACATGCGAGTTTCACATGGGAGCTGTTGGACATTCGATCGAGAATTGTACTACATTTAAAAGAAATGTGTTGGATTTGATCGACTCCAACCATATCCAATTAAAAGCAGGACAAAAAGTGGTTGATGCATCTTTAATCATAGGCTATGAACAACAACAGAGTTAAATCTTTGATGTTATTTATCATCTTATTTAGTGCTTGTTATTTAAAACTTTGAAAGGACTTTATATTTTCATGTCTTGTTTAACTAGGACAATATGCAATTATCTCACTTCCATTATATTAATCCTTTTATTCCATTAGTAAAAAGTCATCATTTTCGTTCCCTTATGCTTGTCTATTCGTTTCCTTTCTCTATTTTTATTCATTTTATTTTTCATGTGATATTTCTTGGAAAATCTTAACTTAATGTGAACACAGACAAAATCTAAGGATAATGCGAATATAAGACCCCAAAGCTAATTCAAAGTTCATTAAGAGTGTGTCCCATGAGAAAATTGAGTCAATGATATGAGGCATTCATTGTTTTCCTAGACAAAAGAGGAAATTATCCCTAGTCATCCCATTTGAGCTAGAAGTAGAGTTCATTTCATTTATTTACCATAAATACCAGGGTGGGGTAGTTTTAACATGTTTTTATGCCAAAAATTAATAAAGCAGGAGAGGTATAATTCTTTCACTACCCATACACTAATTAACCATTGTTATCCCCTTTGTGCCTATGATTCTCTTCAAATCACCGATGATGTATCAAGGCCGGGAAACAATGAGTATTAAAAAACGAGAAGTAGTTTTGGCATCTAGATGATCTGTCTTGAAGATCGGAAAAAGAGGCAAAAAAAAAAATAATTCTGAAGAGAAGAGATGAAAAAAAAAAGCCAAAGGCACAAAATTGAAGAAAATCCAAAAAAAAAAGGAGAGAAAAACTACAAATTCATCTTTAGCTATGAAAATTGTTAAGTGAAGAATGCTCATCTTAACAAAAAAAAAAAGCTACAAACCCTCAAAGTAGGAGCTTAGTTAAGAACAAAGAGCTAAGTGAATGTCGCCAAGACTACACAACATTTCAAGGACATAATTCTCATTGTAACCCAACATGAAATTTGGGCCTTTATACCTTTCCTTCTGAAGCCATCATTCCTCACCCATTAAGCCACGTTACAACCCATAAGTACTCTCTCTTGTTCAAAGAATTTTTGGCATAAGATTCTAGGAGAGAAGATAGAAGTGAAGAAGTGGGATAGAGGCATGTTAATCTTGAGCCTAATATTTTTTTAATTCAAAAGCCAATTTACCTTGGCCACGTTACAAGCATTTAAAGTCTTCATTGAGATTTGGTATGCTCAAACTGGGGCACATACTTAAAAAAAAAGGAGATATAAAATGAAAGTAAATTTGAAATTAGGGCAACAACTTGACTTAGACCAAATCCCTTTTGTTCACATTAATCAAAGATTTGTAGAGGGAATATCTCAGGTTTTGAAGTGGGGCATCTTCCCATATCTTCGCATTGTATACCTTTGTTTCACCATTGTGAAACCATTAACCATTGTCTGCATATTAATTTTCCTCAATATCTTTCAAATTCACAAGATTTCTTTCTTTGAATTCCATACCTTATCATTTTTTAGTGTTTCACGTGCATCGACTTAGTTAAACAAGATAAATGTGTTTCACTCGATGACATAGCAAGCACTAATAAGCTGAGTAATGACGTCAAAGAGATTTGATCACAAGATCTATGGTGAATATGATTTGAAAGTTGTTACTAAAAGGAACATTTTACAAATCTGGATTAATCCTATAAAGATGACTACCATCATAGTTACATAACTGGGGCAAAAAGACCCAAATGTTACTAAGCATCATTTTCAACAAGGTGCCATCATTTGCCAGCTAGATCAGTCATTGGCAAGCAGACTCTTCTCATTCCTTGAGGAATGCAAAAATAAATAACATGTCTCAACACTGGGGCAATGCCTCCATCTATGCTTTATGGGACATATCTAGTTATGTCTATTGGTTGAGGTCCTAGAGTGACAAGCATTATATCTCATGAAATCTAAGAGTATTGGGGAAATCTCACATTGCGTGAAAAAGTCTTTATGTCAGAAAAGGTAAATCCACCCTTATCAACATGTTAGTGGACAACTCCGTTGAAGAAACAAATGTCAAATCTGGGACAAGGTTCCAATTCGTAATACAAGAAGTCTTTCAAGTGATATGAAGACAAGAAAGGGGGTCTGGTCTGGTTTGACGAAATTCTCCAAAGAAAGTGTAATCATTTCTAAACAAGTAAAATCTCTTAACTTGGTTCTTGCATGTCATGCATTTTTCAATTTAACTTCGACATTTTGAGCCTTAGGTGTGCCTAAGTCTTTGGTGCATCCAAATCCAAAATATCGCTTTGGTTCAAATATCGCCATGTCCAGTAGTGGTAACAACTTTTGCCTAAGTACTACCATGTCTAGCAGTAGTAATGGCACCAATCTTTTAAAGCCCAGAAATGACCGGCACCTATCCATTCAAAGCCCGGAGACGATTGGCACCCATCTATTCAAAGCCCGGAGACGACCGACACCCATCTTTCAAAGCCCGAAGACGACCGGCACCCATCTTTCAAAAGCCCAAAGACAACTGGCACTCATCTTTCAAAAGCCCAAAGACGACTGGCACTCATTCATTCAAAGTCCGGAGACGACAGGCACCCATCCTTTAAAAGACCAGATACAATTGGCACTCATCCATTCAAAGCCCGAAGACAATTGGCACCCATCCTTTAAAATCTCAGGTACAACTGGCACTCATCCATTCAAAGCCCGGAGACGACCGGCACCCATCTTTTAAAGCCCAGAGACGACCGACACCTATCTTTTAAAAGCCCAGAGACGACTGGCACTCATCCTTTTAAAGCCTGGAGACAATCAGAATCCATCATTTTAAAGTCCAAAGATGACCGACACCCATCCTTCCAATGCCTGGAGATGACCGGCACCCCTCATTTTAAAGTCCGGTGATGACCGGCACTCATATTTTTAAAGCCCAGAGACGACTGGCACCTATAATTTAAAGCCCGAGACAACCGACACCCATCATTTTAAAGCTCAGAGACGACTGGCACTCATTTTTCAAAGCCCAAAGATGACTGGCACCCACCATTTCAAAGTTCGAAAACGACCAGCACACGCCATTTCATTTTCTTTTACTTTTATTATACCTTTAGCAAAATTAAGTGCTCTTTATCTTTACTCACTTCTTAACTATATTATTTCAATTTCATTTTCATACTCTAGTTTAAAAAGTGTGTAAAGAGGGGCAACTATGAACACATAATTTTGGCCTTTAAAATAATCTAAAAATAAAAAAGATTTTTTTTTAAATAAGATATCTTAATCCCAAATTGGAGCAAATTAAATATAAATACATAAAAAATTAAAAAATGAATTAAAAAAGAGAAAGAGAGGGGTCAATATATATATATATATATATATATATATATATATATATATATATATATATATATATATATATGAGTATATATAAATATATAAGCAGGAGGACGTGGGAGACACAGTGCAATGACGTGAAACCGCCTCCGAACTTCATGGAAGCAGTAACGCATGGGTGCCGGGAGTTGAGGAATGATTATCTATCCACGATCCTTCGACATGTCATGGAAATTCATTATAAAGAAGACAACCGAGGCTGTGAGAAGAGGGGAGTTTATGGTGAAAAGGAGAGACTGAGCAGTAGGGAAAAAAAACAAGAGAGCACAGACTGAAGAAGGCCAAAGTCGAGAGCGCACACAATGAACAACAAAGAAAATGGAGAATCATGAACGAAAAGAGCAAAATCCAAGAACAACGTATATCCTCTGTTTTGTGTCATCAAAAACAGAGCACAACGACCTACCGAAAGGAAAAACAGAGCTGTGACGGCAAGTACATGAAACAGGAGAAACGAAGGTACTCAAAACTGGATCTGACATGTGCATGAACCTTTTTGGGTTACATATATCCAGGTGTGCACTGCGTATATTGGTGTGTATGTGTTATGCCTATATATATATATAACTAGGTGCGTGTCTCTGTATACTTCCGTGTGTGCGTAGGAATTTATGTGTAGGATAAATATGTATAATATAAACATTTGTACACCAGTATGTGCACCTACGTTTATGTGTGTGTGTGTATATATATAAATATATGGGAGTGTGTATGTGTATATAATATATATGTATGTATATATGTGTACTGTACGTGGTCTTCATTCTTTTCTTTTTTTTTTCCCCTCTTTTTCTTTCATTATAAATATGTTGACACATAAGATAAGTTATAAATATGGGATTTTTTTCTTTTTTTTCTTTTTCTTTGTTTCTTTAATTATTTTGCTGACGATAAATTGGGAAGTGACTGATTCTTCTAGAATAGTGCGTTAATCCTTATTTCTAGATAATGTTTTATTATCTTGTCGCGTGATTGTTAATCAATGCTGCAGATGATAAATAAAAAATTAAATAATCTTTAATGGGGTAAAGGATTGACTCTATCGGATGGATCTTCCTTTTAAAACAAAGTAAAAAAAAAAGAATTATTACTATGCGATTGTATAACAATGCAAGTGTGAAATAATTTATCTTAAAAAATAAATCCATTAATTTTAAAACCCTTTGAAATTTAGACGAGTACTCATTTCGCCATTGTATAACGATGCAAGTGAGGGAAAATTGCTCTTAAAAAATAAATCCGTTGAATTTAAACCCTTTGAAAGTTAGATAAAGTATTCATAACGTGATTGTATAACAATACTTATGAGGAAAAGTCTCTCAAAAGATTTTTTTTTTTTTTATAAATCCCAAAATTCAAATATATTCCTTTACAAAAAATATCTTAAAAATTACGAACTACGTGGACTTTGATCCCAACAGCTGGGTACGTAGGCCCTAGGCACTGCCTAGCCAAGTCCATTTTTTATATATTTATTTGTTCTTTTTTTTTTATATATTCTGTTATCTATTTCTTTGGTGATTTATAAGGGTAATTTTGAGTGACTATTAAATAATTGTATGCTTTCTAAATCAAACGTATGTGGTGCCTAACATCTTTCTTATACTGTTCAATTTCTGAACTCGGTTTCTTTTTAAATGCAGACCGTTGAATTTTAAGGTTTTTCCAAAGTTTTTTTCTAATAAATAAAATTTTGGTGGTGGTTCCAAATAAAATCGGTTTTCAATTTCGAAAGCTAATTTTATAATCATTTTTCTTTTTCTAGAAAACGTCGGCATGTCACATTTCGGGTGTGACAGTTCTCTCTTTGTATTTCTCAAATTATTTGCTTCCTATATATTACTGAAAATTTCTTTATACACAACGTAGGGATTTCGGCATTGCTGGCTTCTTTTGACGCCAGATGTTAATTCTCTTGAGCATTTCATCGGATCTCCCATGTCTCAAAGGCCTAGCTTCCGTAATATGCATGCATCATTTGTTAATCCAATAATATAACTAATGAAAAAATAAATTAATATATTCGTTTCAAAATTGGAAAAAAAATACTACAATTTGAAAAATAGTTAGATAAACATAAGTTTTAAGTATAATTAATTATTAGAATTGATTTTGAATAAACATAAGTTTATATGAACGTAATTTATGTTTAAAAATTGATATCAGAAAAGTGATTTTAAAAAATATATTTTGTTTGGATATTAATTAAGAAAAATATTTTTTAATGTGTAATTATAAAAAAATGTATGCATTTTATATTGTATTATTTTATTTATCATTATTATTTAATTAAATAAGTGAAGGCTAAAATAAAAAAAATCTAATTAAAAGAAAATTGAACTATGGATTAAAAGGACCAAAATGTAAATAATACAAATAATACAAAAAGGGACCTAATTGAAAATAAATTGAAAATTTAAAAGTCTATTCACAAATTAAAACAACAAAATCTATGGATTAAACCAGAAATAAAATAAAAGAGAGAGGTCATATCACAAAAAACACAAGGACTAAAAGGAACAGAAAGTTTTAAAATTTGGGTCAGAGTGTAATTTTGGAAAAAAAGGCTCAAGAGAATAATTTTTGCCAGAATAATTCCTCCATTACTGCACTGTTCAAAGCTCTGTATGGATGATTTTTCTCTTCTTTTTTCTTCCTTTCTCCTTCTCTTCTCTTCTTCCGCTCCTCTTTTTGTCTCTCTCTTTTCCTAAAGCACTTGAAGCATAGGGGACAGACCATGAAAACATAAGGGGCAAATAAGGATAACAGAACAAGACCACTACAGAACCAAGGAGCGCAACGCGTTGAGGAGGAGAGAAGTTATGTCAAATCGTGTTTGCTCAAACTAAAATTAAAGAACATAATTAATTTTAAAAGAGGTAGTCACCGCAAATTCAAACACATCCATTTTTGTGCAGAATCAATTATGAAAGTATGAACGGACGTTGGAGTCTTGACGCCAGCAGATCGAAACACCCCCTACAATCAAAATACTAGCCTGCAAAACTTTTGCCGAACACCATACCGAAATATTGGAGGTAGTGCGGTTATTTTAATAATGAATAAAAAAAAGAAAAAGTTGGTCTTGAGAAGATCCAGCTTTTTTTTTTTTGGCTGACTATGACTTCATGATACCAATCATAATTCATAAATGTCGTCCTTGTCTGCATTCTGATTGTGAGTCAACCACTCCGGCACTTGCTCTAGCTTACTCTAAATTCTTTCTTTATCGTCAGAATTGAACCTGCTTGTGCTTTGGGCACGGACCTTCTCCGATGTGAGACCCATACTTGATCGGACGTGTTTGTGCACCAAGCAGACGACCCTTCTCGTCAGTAATAGTGGCATTTATTTTGGGATTGAATTCATTCAAATATTGAAGTTTTTTGAATGGACCTTAACAATTTATTAAAATTCATCATAACGTCAAAAAGCGTACAGTTTTTGAACCACACGAGCCATTGATAAATAATCAGATTCATCCCATAGTCCAAAAACTGAAATGAATTTGCACAGCTTCATATTATAGAGGTAGTTCTCGAGCCTGTTCCTGGCATCAATTGACGTGCCGTTAATCTTCTTGTCGGCTTGTACGAATACCTCAACCCAGCATCGACCTTCATGATTGTTTTCTTCAACAAGTCCATGTTCAGCTCTTCAAATAGCCTAGTAACGCCCCTGAGAAATCAAAAGTAATGTGACGCATGTATTTTCAAATTAATTAGTATTTTCTTAAACTTTAAATCACAAATAATATCCATACAAAAATCTATTTAGATATGTATATAAATTTTTTTACATTCGCCTAAAAATTAAGAATGGTTAGACATATACCTTGGGTTTTAACGTTAATTCTTTTAAAAATGCAGTAAGTTTAAAAAACGCAACGGCTCAGTGAAGACTGAAGAGTACAACTCATTTATGGCTAATGAGGATCACTATCCTTTACATAAGCTTGGTAAAATCAAGATAGAAAAATGATTTTAAAGAAAAAAGTGCTAGAGTAAACTACTCACAAACTTAATATATCACTGAGAAAAATCGCAGTCCCAAAGGATGGGTTGGGAAACAATTGGAACCAAAGAATTCCAAAACTCCAGCAATTGAAAATAAAGTTACACTCATCTTGTTAATAATTTCAATACCTATGAACACACCAGACACTCTATAATCTCTATCTGAAAGGAGCGAGAGGGTTAGGGCTGCGTGGAACCTTGGACCTTCTAAGCTCTTTACACACATTATCTAACATGCCAAGAAAGTCTCTCACAATCACAAATATCCGAAGTGGATTCGCGTCTTCTTTGCTCACATCCCCGTGAAAATACTCCGTGATTTCTTTCACACGAGCGATCACTCTATCTTCGTCTCCTTGTAAGTCCCTCAAATTTCCATCTGCATAATTTAGGAACGACTTCATCGAACTCACGAAGTTCTCACTCTTTTCATCTCCATCTAACTCCTGTACTAGATATTGCAACTTCGCCGTTCCATCTTTGAGGTTCGAGACAGAGCTAGCAAGAACATCCAGGTCGATTGTCGCTGTCTTCTTCGCGTTGTATAGCTCAGTGCTCAGACCGGAAACGAGTTCTAGTCCCATTCTTCGGTAATCATCCTCCTTCTCTTCTTCCGTTCTGTTGTTACTTTTCTGGCTGATTTTCCCCATGATGCTATCTGAAACTCTGATTCCTTCTGATCGAACAATTTCCTGAACGACAAAATGGAGTAACGTAGTTTTCCCATCAGTGCCTTTAACATCAGCGAGCTTGAGAAGAGCATCGAGCTTGAACGCTCTGGCACCTCCTCTTATTGTCCCAACGTTCATACGATTTCCTGTTTTAAGCACAGCTTCAAGTAATTTCAAGAAGAGCCTGCTTGATCTTAGCTCCTTGCAAGCCTCCTGTTTGGTTGAAATCCAATCAGAGAAACACAGAAATCAACACTTTTCCTCAAGTGGGACAAGATCTTAAATTTGGTAATATAATTGAGGAAATATAATTTTTGCTTTATGTTTCAGTTAGTTTATTATTAAATTCTAAAAGTACGTTATTAAGTTTTTAAAAACAATTTGCTCATAATTATTAGTTTTTGAGTAAAAAATTAAAATTTTCTTTTTGTCCTCATATAATTAAGTTAAGTTGTATTAAATAAACTTAATCTTTTAAAGATTATATTTGTTTTAATTTAATATTTTTATGATAATTACTTTACAATGAAGATTTAAAATTTAAAAATAATAAATTTTATAATTTAATAATAAAAATGAATAAATTAAAATAAATATAATTTTTTAAGTATTAAGACACTTAATTTTTTAAAGCTCAAATTAACAAAACAACCTTTCGATACTAAATCAGTAATTTATTCTTCGTTTTTCATTGATAAAATTATTTTTTAAATAATTAGGACATGTAGTAGCAAAAACACATTTCGTCGCGATAATTTTGATTACCTCAAGCATTGCAAAGGAGTTCCTGAGGTGGATAATCTCGTCATCAAAAGTTTCTCTGTAAAGCATGGCTTCAACCCGCGGAAAGGCAAACGGTATGTTGAGCATTGCTCTTACAAACTTTTCTGCGGATCCCAATTCGTTTATGTCGCCTTTATAACTTGAGAGCTTATCCTCTTCGTCCTTGGTCGGTACCATCTTCACCAGTGCTTCTAGTTGTTGTGAAGACAGGCCCTTACCTGTTTTTTTTAACCATTTTATAAGATCTTATTGTCAGCAGCATTTATTTGATCATTGATTATCATCAACATATGTCGTAAATGCACATGCATGCTGTTATATTCTAAGCCAGAAGGAGGTGTGGAATTTCGCTTAACAGTCAGAAGACCCGGACCACTAATATTGAATAGTTTTTAGTTTGCAATACTATATTTGTCGGCATGGGGCAAATAGCACTTTATTATTTGTGCCTCCCATTTGACAGAGGCACTTTGGACTTGGGAGTTTGGAACATACAAATTATGGCAAATGTTTACACTTTAGTAAAATTATTACCTTGTATTAGGGCTTCACATATTTGTTCAGCCGTCGCATTCAGGGCTTTTGAGAGAATTGTTATGTTCTGCAGCCTCTTTGGCTCCAGTACATGCTTGCTTGGAGAAGGGGTTTTGCTCTTTGTCTCGTCGTTCTTCATTGAATTTTGTAAATTGTAGCCAAAAAGTGACTCGATCATTTCCTCATCAAACCTGATTTATTAAAATACATGTGCTTAAGCTGGAGATAAACACACACACACACAAAATATAAATGTAATTATACTGTTACAAATGAAGAACTTACTCAAATGAGCTTGATCGCAGCTTATCCCAAACCATAGTACGATCTGGAGCAGCTCTTACTTTATCCCAATGAAGAGGCTTGAGTTTTGGCAATGGGGCTCCATCTTTGCCAAGTGGCGTAAATTGAGGATGCTGATATGTTGGAGGAGGTGGGGTTTTCGCATTACTGTTATTATTTCCTTTAAAAGGTGGAGGTGGACACGGTGGGGGAGGAATGCTAGGAGGGGATCGTGCAGGGTGAGGTTGAGGAGGAGAAGCCAACTCATTTCCGATACTCTGATTCAATGCTGAGAAAGAATCTGAACTTCTTGGAGATGACAAATTATGGGATGCCGAAGAGCGTGGAGATTTGGAGGAGATTCTAGAAGAAGTAAGAGAATGCAAAGAAAACAATGGCATTTGTAGGGGCGGAGGCGGAGGCGGTGGAGGAGGAGGTGGTGGTGGCGGCGGTGGGAACATGGAGGCTTGTGGACATTCTAAGCAACTTCCAATCTTTTTCTCTTCCTCCTCTGGAATGCATGGTGATTTGGGAGATTCTATCTTTGAAATTGAATTTTGGTTTGTGAATGGAATTAACGTACCGGTCAAATTAGATTGAGTTGCTTGAGGGGATGTCAGAGACAATGTTTCTGTTAGACTACCCGCTGAAGCATTGGAAAGTCTGACATTGGACGAGTGGGAATCAACAAAAGAATGAAAACTTTCATTATCTGATGAACGGCCTTCCAGGGTAGTAATTTTATCACCACCACCATCAGATTCGGAATCATATTTCACTGATTCAGCATCCTCATGAATAGATAGAATTTCCTTTGTGGAAGAACTGCTGGCATTATCATATTCTGAGCTAACCACTTCTTGATTTAACTCTGTCTTCTCATAAGTAGCACATTTTTGGGAGATATGGTTAGAATTTGTATTTACTGTTTCAGCAGTTTGTTTCAAGCTGCAAGCGTGTTGCTCAACATCCTCCCCTAAAGAATTAAGATGAAATGGATCTAGGGCTGAGTTTAAACCCACCTGGCTTGATGAATTCCCATAAGTACCTCCAGTTCCTCTGTTCTTGCTACAGAGTGGCATCATCCTTTTGGGTTTCTTTGTGTGATTTCTGAATTTCCTGAAGACCCAGATAAGCCCAAAAGCGCAAATCACTGTCGCAACTCCCACAGATACAAGAACGCCCACAAGTATTGCTTTAGCTCTGCCTCTATCTTCATGTTGAAACTTGTGAGCTGGTTGATTCCAGTGAGAGCGATGTCGTGGAGGAAAGGGATGAACATATACGTGTGGTAACGGAAGATGATTTTGAGATGGAGATGGGGATGGAGCCTCAGCTTCATTGTTAGGTGAAGGAGAAGGTGATGGAGAGAGAATCTCAGAATCGCCATTGAGAGGCCTTATGGTGTGGAAACTTTTGAGGCCAAGCAAAGCTCTGAACTTTTCCACTATTAAAGCTTCCTTCTCTTCATTCTCATCCTGGCCTGAGATCTTCTCAACCTGGTTATCTTTTCCTTGTCCGTTCTCTGGTAGGCCATGGAAATGGAAGTTTCCAGCTGCAGCATTGAAAAGAGCATCCACAGACAGATTGTGGGTTCTTTGAAATGATGAGAGCATCATCAAGAGGATGATGATAATGAACAAGGGCAGAACCTCAGAAGCACAACCCATTTTCTTGCAACAAAAAGCCATCAAGACATGAATGCAACTTTCCTTTTTATGAAATCTACTTTACCTTGTGTTCCATAAGATTTTCTAGGTCTTTGGGTGGTGCTGGTAAGTAATGTGTGAGAGGAAGATCCAGAACAGAGTCTTTAATGCTACTCCAAGGAACCCCTGAACTTGGCAGTTGTAGTTGTACTGGGCCTTCTTTACTTCTCTGTGCATAAATAGATTCTACTCTGCAAAACACTGTTAATGCGTAAAACACTGTTTGGGAAAGACTTTCCCTCCTTTTGTTTCACTTGATTCTTTTGTCTTATATGCGCTCTTAAGCTATTTGTCAGATATAAAAGTTAGGCTTTGCCGCTTGTGTTATCCCTAACATGCTCTTCTTTTTAGTGTTGAGTTGGAGGATTGAGGAGCTTTTAGCACATGAGATTTGAGACTCATGGTGTTTGGGGTTGAATAAAGCTTTTTGGAGGCTAAAAGTGTTATAATCCTGATCTGAGCCAAAAGGGGGTGACAGAAATGGTGGGTCCAATTCTGTTGGGGGTTGCCTAACAATGGAAGATGTGGGGACAAATAGTCCATCACCTTCTCTTGTGACCTTGTATCGAAGGGCAACTAAAAAAGTAGGACATTTAACACACATCAAAGGCAAGTGTAGGACCCTGATTGTGTAATTATGAAGAGGCTAAAAAGATTTTAGTCTTTTCCCAACAGTTTTAAATAGGCTTCGCTTTCATATTGCTTGTTCCTTTTTGTTGTTTTGTGGTCCGAAATATGGTATCCACGATTTGGTAAGAGAGAAGTTGATTTTTTGACCATTACAAGAAAGATTTAGCCTCTTGTCCACACCTAACCATCCAAGACGCTCACAGGCACTAACTGAGAGAGAAAGCGAAAGCGAGAGACAGAGACAGAGAGAGAGAGAGAGAGAGAGACGACCGCATCAACATTTGCATATACAATACGTTCCCCACTTAGCATTAATAGAATCAGTTGAAGTTGTAAACAAGTCTTAAATTGAGACACATCTGAAGCGGAACTGATAGTATTCGGCTTTTAACATCGGTTATTATGTGACAGTAATAATTAAAGGAATATTCAGGGCCCGTAATAAGGTGAAAGGTTCAAATAAGATATTATTACTACTGAGGCAGCAATCAAGAATATTGGTATATGTATTGTACGTAGTAGGGCTAGGGTATGTAGGACAAGAGACAAGGAGACGGTGATGGGAAAAAGATGAAAGAATCCAATGCAGATTTTTGTCAGAAAATGAATTTACAATGGATTCATTTCTGCTTTACACACCTATATGTATCCGTAAATTTTGGTTTAACTGGTTCCCTTTTTTTTTTTTTGTTATTCTTTATTAATATTCCGTCTTTCATGGACAAAAATAGGCCATAGGTCATGATATTTAAATTTTAAACTAAACACTATGGCAGTACGCAACCAAAACCAGAGAGCGGCGTATCTTTTAGTATTGCAGGGTACAATTGGTATTAATAAAAAAAAAAAGAAATAAAAAAAAGAAGTAAGTTGTTAGCTTTTCAGGTCCTAATATTGCCTTTTCTTTTTTTTTTTTTAACAGAATTAGTATTGCTTTTTCACTACGTTTCTTAGAGCTGCACGGTATATGTACGCATTAAACAGTATCCACTACAGATTTGCTGTCCGATACTGTCTATTCGTAAATCTTATGCAATTACTCGAACAGTTCAACCCAAAAGAAGCTGGTGGGCCAGCCCAATGAGAGGCCCATTCTGTATTAGCATAACATTACTCTGGCCCAACAACCACAGGCGTAGCTTCTACACTGTACTTTTGAAAGAATAAAATTTAGATGCAGCTTTTATTTTTATATTATTAGATTTTTCGATTAAAACATAATAATTATGTGATTTCTAAAATTCAGTATTACATGATTAGGTCTTTCAAAAAAATATATATATACATTTTATTTTTGTTAAAGAACCTAATAATAGAAATAAAGAGGTCTACTAAATCTAATCCACTTAGAAAACTTACCTTTTTTCCTCATGATCTCGCGAGGAGATTGAAGACCTCTGAATAAACTAGACCACTAAGATTTGGGTTAGATAATTGTACTTTTGCTTTCATTTTGTTGTTTTTCTTTTAAGGTCAAATGTTGCCTTTGGTTATTGTTTTACTTTTTCTTGATAGAGTTGGGCTTGTGTTTTGCCTGTGTATGATTTGGGCCCCGTAAATTTGCATGCCAGTTGGTTGGTTTCTCCCAGTTTATAAATTTTTTTGACTTCAAAAAAAATGATAATGCTTTTTGACCAATAAAATTTTGACCAAAAACAAAAACTTCTCTCTTTTCTTTCCCCTCTTCATTAACCAACATACTTAATATTTTAAAGAAAATCAACTTAAATTTAGCAGTGGAAGCAGGGATTGAAACATTGGAGGGGTAGAAATAAGAAAGATTGAGAAGCTTTAAGAAATAACAAAATTTGTGGGGGAGGTAGGGCAATCTTATGTAATATATACAGAAAATATATACTAACAAATAAGAGAATTGTTGTAGCTACCATAAGATTTTTTTTTTAACTCCATTTGAGTCTTAATTTTAAATAGTTCATCACATTTCATAGTTTTAGTATCTATGGAGGTTGACTTTGCACTAAATTCTCAATATCATATTCTTGATATTGGTTGATATAATTTAAGGGGAAAATCTAATCAAAAGACTAATTTATTGAGTGAAAGTGATCCACAATTTAAGTGCTATCTTATATCTTAAGTTAATCATCTTAAAGATTTGTATCATTTATGCACATAAACTTGATAAGTTGCTTATTTATTGAAAATACAAACAAAATAATCCATAATTGTTTCTATGATCCAATTTTATTCATAGTAGATTCACAAGAGTAGCATATGGTGTTATATTTATTTATCTAATTGGGGTCCCATATGAAATGTTAAAATGTGTTGGGTCATCATTTGAATAAGTCAAATTAAAAGTCATCTAGTTGAGAATAAAATTTATAGCTTGAGAGCATAATTGTCATGAAATATATAAATGCAAATATTGAAGTGCAATTTTTAATTTCATAAGAGGCATAATTACAAAGTACATAAAACTTGAGTAGTAACTGTAATTTGTTAGTTACTCATAATGGGTTATGATCCCCAATTGTAGTATACGATCAATTCATTCTCCTTTACCCCATCGGAGAGACTAAAAAGAAAACTAAAATAAAAGGCATAGTTGGAAGATCAAAATCTCGCTAAAGCTTGATCACAAGTTGAACGCTACTCCATGGATTCATCAGGTATGCTTTCACTTTCATCTCTCATCATAAATTAACATGGGTTATGGATTAAAATAAGATTTGGATTTGTGAAGCATGTTTTCTAGAGTTTATGTCAATTTCATATGTATACGGATTTGTGCTTTAGAAACATGTCATCAGGAACCCTTTTATCGCTAACATGTGATATCAGAGCCACTCATGTTTAGCTCATAATGGATTAAGGTTATTTTGGGGTTTTGAGATTCATCAATGGAGTTTTTAGAATTTTCGGATTTGACCTTCCACATGAAATTTCATCATGATTTTGGTGTTGTGATGTTGTTTTGATTCACCATAATGCATGTTTTGGTATTGTATTTAAGTTATAAACATGATTTGGTATTTCTATGGGTTTAATTTTGATGAATATTGATTTTGGGAACCCTATAATTCATTAAAAAGAATTTGTAAAATTGTGTTTTGCCAAGCAAAATGCCTAGCGTTGTAGTGCCATTGAAGGGCACACTAGCACCCACTCAAGATGCCAAGCAGTATACCTAGTGCTACAATGCCCAAATCAAAGATATGGGCAGTACATGGTTGTGATACCATGTACACTAGGGCACACATATACATGTAATTGTAATTTTTTTAAAAAAATTTCTTTTAGTTAATTTCTAATGTTAATTAAATTTTTTATTAATAATTTATTTGTTAACATGTATATTCGGTATTTGGTTTAACTTCTAGAATATTTTTGGGTGAATATGTGTGTGTGTGTGTGAATATACGTATACATTAAAGTATGAGGTTGTTTAACATTTTAAATGAGTTAATTGAAGCAAAAAGTCACCAAAGTGACCTCTCTTATGTAGATAGCTTGTGAAAAATGTTAAATGTTTGTATGTATATAAATCCATGCAACTATTAATTGACCCAAAGGAAGGTTAATGCTTGGTTGGACTACATATACACCTATGATGGTAAACTCGTGATGATTATAAAGTTGTAAATGTAAATAATAAATTACATCCAAAGATGGATTATTATTTGACATACATTATTATTAGTGTTTGATAATTGCAACAAGAGTACCACTAGTAGTTAATATTACTACCCAAAGACTTGATATTAATGTTGCACTAGGTATCTAAAGATTGGAAATGCCTTTATGTTGAATTTGTTGATTGAACTTTTGGTTAATGATGTGAGCATATATTAATGATGTTTATTTTGTTCTATTTATTAGCTATTGTAACAATATCTGCCAACTTGAATTCAGTTTTGGTACTTAATGGTACCAACTTTAAGAATTGGAAAGATAACATTCTTATCATTTTTTGCTGCATGGATCTAGACGTTGTACTCAAGGAAAAGCAACTCTCATCTCCTACGAATGCAAGTACCACTGATCAGAGGAAGTATTATGAGAAATGGGACTACTCAAATCACATGAATCTAATGATCATGAAACGCGACATTCTGGAAACCTTTAAAGGTGCGGTGTTTGAAGACATCATTGATGCTAAGGATTTCCTTTTTGAAATTGAGAAACGCTTTGTTAAAAGCAATCAGTTGGAAATAAACATGTTTTTACATAGCTTAACTTCCATGAGGTGTAAAGGCAGAATAAATATAAAGGAGTACATTATGGAAATGTCTCATTGTTTCAAAGCTCAAGACCTTAAAGATTGATTTATTAGAAGACGTACACGTGCATTTGATCTTGAATTCACTTCTGCACAATTCAATCAGTTTAAGGTTAGTTATAACTGCTATAAGGATAAATGTTCTCTAAATGAGCTCATTTCATTTTGTGTGCAAGAGGAAGAAAGGTTGAATCTTGAAACTATAACTTCTTATTAGGAAATCCTACATATTGAATCTCGTGGTACTAAGTTGAAGATCCAAAATACAAATTCAAGATCACTATGACATAAACGCCTATGCCACATCTCTAGAAATAGAGTTGATCATCTTGTGTAAGATGGAATCTTGGATTACATTGATTTTACAAATTTTGATGTTTATATTGAGTGCATTAAAGGTAAATAAAACAAACAAAAGAAATTATGCGCATATAGAGTTTCAAATGTCTTGGAATTGATACATATAGACATTTGTGGACCATTTCCTACACTTCTTGAAATGGTCAACAATATTTTGTATCATTCATATATGATTACCCTAGATATGCATATCTATTTCTAATTCATGAAAAGTCTCAAATTCTAGATTTATTCAATACATATAAAGCTAAAGTTGAGAATCAACTTAGCAAAAGGATTAAGAGTGTCAGATCTGATCATGGTGGTGAATACTACGGTAGGTATGATGATTCAAGTGAACAACATCAAGGGCTTTTTTTCCAAATACTTAGAGGAATGTGTGATCATTTTACAGTACACCATGCCAGGATCACCTAACATGAATGGTGTAGCTGAGCGACAAAAATGGACTCTTATGGATATGGTAAGAAGTATAATATGTCATTTAACTTTACTAAATTCTCTTTGGGGTGAGGCACTAAAGACTACAACTTACATTCTTTATAGGGTGCCAACTAAAGAAACTGTCAAGACACCTTATGAGCTTTGGGTAGGCAAAAGCCCAATCTAAGGCATTTCTGAGTTTGGGGATGTCTAACTGAGGCAAGGTCTTATAGGCCAAATGAAAATAAATTTGAACCCAAAATAGTAAGCATTTACTTTATTGGCTATTATGAGATATCTAAGGGGTATAAGTTTTATGATCCAAAATCAAGGTCAATTTTTTAGACGGGTATTGCAATGTTCTTTGGTGATATTATGTAATACCCCGTGAGATTTTATTGTGCATATATGCAAGGGAGACTTAATTTTTGTCCTTGCTATGATTATTTTGTTATTGTGTGATTGACACTAGGAGTTTCTGGAGTGATTATGTATTATTGCTTGCCCATAATTTTATTTTTGGGTGCCATGGAGTTGAAGATAGCCTGTTTGAATCACATAGGAGGTAGATTTAATTTCATCTTTTATTTGAGAACCCAATTCATGTAAAAGGAGAATTTTATTACTTATCATTGAATAATGATATTATGTGTTGAACTAAATAATTAAGCTAAATGAATAGGAGGGTGGGAATGTAAATAATAATTTTTTAGGGGTTAAAATAAAAAGGGAGATTTAACCTAAAGGAGTCTAACAATTTTATTTGTGTGTTGTGGGTTAGTGGAATGTTGGGAGAAATTGGTGTGGGATTTGCCTAAGTGAAGAAGAAGGATTTTTTTTTTTAAAGATAAGTAGGCCCACTTTTGCCCATTTGGACATAAGCCCACTTAAAAAAATCAAAACCTAATCTTTCTTCTCTCTTCTTATATGACAACACCCATACACATATGCTCTATATGTTCTCATCCACTTTTCACTCCATACACAACTAAACAAGAGACTCCACTTCATCTCCATGTTCTTTCTTGCTTGCTAATTTGAGGGAAAGTTGAGGTAAGTGCATCATTTTCCCTCTCCTTTTGTTAAGTTTCTCTTCCAAACCCTAGGAGTAGAATGCTAATTGCAGGGCTGTTATAGGGTGTTTGGTCTAATGTTGGAGTTTCCTCTTCTTAATTCTTGACTTGCAAAGCTTAATGGAACTAATGAGGATGAATGGTGATTCCTAGAGCCATGGTTAAAAGAAATAATTTGCTATAGATTGTTTAAGTTGGAGTTTGAGTTTCTTGAGCTTGGGGTGTGACATTTGGTATTTCCTATTGATTTGAAGCACCCAAAAGACCATGAAACCTCTTTATGTTGAAGCTTTATAAGTGGAAAATTAAGGAGTGGATTTTGATGTTTTTGCTGTCATATTTTTTGTGCTGCAACAGTCACGGGCGCCACAATTGGCACTTCATGTGCCACTTGGGCAGAAGGTTCTTATGTTTTTAGGTTTAGGAGCCCAATGCCACAAAGGCTGAGATGGCCTTAGTTGAGTCAAGCCAAAGCGCCCAGGGCGCCACTGAGACAGAGAAGTTTTGCTGAAGGGCTACTTGGCACCTTAGGCGCCACTGTTTAGAGATGTGAAGGAGTTTAAAACACATGATGGGCACCCTGGAAAAGGCCTTTTGTGTTTTATGCTAAAAGTATACTCTTGCTTGGTTTCATAGGTTCTTCAGGAGATCTTTTAAGGATTTTTGGAGTTGCATTACCGAGTAAAACCTTAACCAAAACACAAGTGAGTAACTAACCTCTTTGATGATTAATTAAAATGCCCATTGGTTTTGAACATGGAAATGGTAAAGAGAGTTTTGATAAGTTTGGAATAATTAATCCAATCACCATTATGACTGATTATTGAATGAGGAGTGAATTGGGATGGATGATTATGTGCTAAATCTTACATTAATGTATTTTATTGGTTGTCTCAATAAATTTTTCCCATGGGAGTTGATTTATGTAATGAATCTTGATATGGAGTTTGTTTGGGCCATTAGAGCCAGACCTTCAAGGCTAGAGATGTGTGAGCCTTCAGGCTAGAGATCCTCGTGCCTCTAAGGTTAGGCATGCGTCAGCCTACAGGCTAGAGTTTATTATGCCTTGAGCATGAAGATTGATTAAGCCTTTGGGCCGAGAAATACGAATGCTTCACACTCTATTAATTTCTTTTTACTATTTCTTTTGTTGGTTATTATTCAATGGGATTTTATATCTTATTATGTTTGTTTCCATATTTTAGAGCCTATATGCATGGAAGAACATCTACTCGAAGACTAGTAGAAGTTCAACGTTTCAACCCTTCTTGCCTTTTTGGGTTAGTGTATTTTGAGAACCTCTTATATTGGCATTCCTCTAGATGCTCTATTGTTCAATAGGAAATTAGGAGGGGAGTTCTGTGGGGAGTGTGATAGGTACCATTTCTTAAGAGAGGAGACTGTAATACCCTAGGAGATTTATTATGCACATGTGCAAGGGAGATTTATTTTTTGTCCTTGTTATGATTATTTTGTTATTGTGTAATTAACACTAGGAGTTTTTGGAGTGATTCTATATTGTTACTTAACCATAATTTAATTTTTGGGTGCTATAGAGTTGGAGATAGCATGTATGAATCACATAGGAGGAAGATTTAATTTCATTTTTATTTGATAACCTAATTCATGTAAAAGGAGAATTTTAATACAACTTAATAATTAAGATAAATGAATGGACGGGTGGGAATGTAATTAATAATTCTTTAGGGATTAAAATAATAAGGGAGATTCAACCTAGAGGAGTCTAACAATTTTATTTATGTGTTGTGGGCTAGAGAAATGTTGGGAGAAATTGGTGTTGGATTTGCCTAAGTGAAGATGAAGGATTTTTTTTTCTAAGACAAGTGAGGCCTACTTTTACCCATTTGGACACAAGCCTACTTAAAAAAATCAAAACAGACTCCTTCTTTTCTCTTCTTATACTACAACACCCATACACATATGCTCCATATGCTTTCATCCACTTCTCACACCACACGCACCCAAACAAGAAACTCTACTTCATCTCTATGTGTCTTTCTTGCTTACAAATTTGGGGGAAATTTGATGTAAGTGCATCATATATCCTCTCATTTTGTTTAGTTTCTCTTCCAAACCCTAGAGTAGAATGTTGATTATGGGGCTATTAGAGGGTGTTTAGTCTGATGTTGGAGTTCCCTTTTCTTAATTCTTGACTTGTAAAGCTTAATGGAACTAATGAGGATGAATGGTGATTCCTAAAGCCATGGTTAAAAGAAATCCTTTACTATAGATTGTTTAAGTTGGGGTTTGAGTTTCTTGAGCTTGGGGGTGTGACATTTGGTGTTTCCTACTGATTTGAAGCACCTAAAATACCATGAAACCTCTCTTATTGAAGCTTTACAAGTGGAAAATTAAGGAGTGGGTTTTGATGTTTTTGCTGTCATATTTTGGGTTTTGATGTTTTTGCTGTCATATTTTCATACTGCAATAGTCACGGGTACCCCAGGCGCCACAGTTAGGGCCTTATGCGCTACTTGGGGAGAAGCTTTTGTGCTTTCAAGTCTCGGCGCCCTAGGTGCCACAAAGGTCGAGAAGGCCTCAGTTGAGTTAAGCCAAAGCATCCAAGGAGCCACTAAGACAGAGAGGTTTTGTTGAAGGGCCACTTGGCCCCCTAGGTGCCACAGTTTAGAGATGTGAGCAAGTTTGGGATGCATGCTGGGCGCCTTGTGGCTGGACAAGGCGCTTTGGCTGGACAAAGCCCCTTGCATTTTATGCTAAAAGTATGATCTTGCTTGGTTCCATAGGTTCTTCAGAAGATCTTGAGGATCGTTAGAGTTGCATTACCTGGTAGAACCTCAACCAAACCACAAGTGAGTAACTAACCTCTTTAATGATTAATTCAAATGCCCATTGGAGTTTATTGTGCCTTGAGCATAGAGATTGATTGAGCCTTCGGGCGGGGAGATATGTATAATGCTTCATGCTCCATTAATTTCTTTTTACTGTTTCTTTTGTCGGTTGTTATTCATTGGGATTTTATATCTCATTATGTTCATTTCCATGTTTCAAAGCCTGTTTGCAGGGAAGAACACCCACACAAAGAGTGGAAGTTCAGCGTTCTAACCCTTCTTGGGTTGGTGTATTTTGAGAACCTCTGGTATTAGCATTCCTCTTTATGCTCTGCAGTCATATAAGAAAATTAGGAGGGGAGTTGTGTTGTTCATTTTGTTTGTAACTCGTAATTTTATTCTTTTATATGTGTTTTTGACTATTCTTTATCTTATGTATGATGGATTGGAATAGTTAGAAACGCACGGAGATAGCCATACTATAGCCTCTTTCTTTTTTGAAAAAATGAAATTATATTGACACTGTTATACCAATGTATGTTTGTATTATATGAACCTAAATGAATGATTCATGTTAGTTAATTAATTCTTGTACTACATGTTGTGCATATTTGGGTTTTAGAGTTAGGCTTATGGTCGTGGATAACCCCACGAGTCGTGCTGATCATGTACCTGGGTATGGGTCGTGACATATTGAATTTTAGGGGAGAAATAATCTTAGAGACTTTGTCTTTGTAGAAAATTTGGTTTCAATTCTTGAACCAATTCATATAGTTGATTTTGATGAAACAAATCTAAAACCTCAACAAGATATTCACTAAAAAAAAACAGGAATTTAGCGACAATTTTTAAGATACTTTAGTGGCAATTACAACTACCACTATCAATTTTAGTGGCAGTTCCACAAAACTGCCACTAAATCAAGTGCCACAAAAATATAGCAGCAATTAATTTCAACCGCTGGCATAAACGCCACTAAAATAATAGTGGCAGTTATGGTGGCGGTTGGTTAAACCACCAATATATTTTGTGGTAGTTAATAAAATAACTGCCATTAAACGTGTGGTGGTTTTCAACACACCGCCATTATATCTAGTGGTAGTTAAAAAACAACTGCCACTAAACTTGTGGCTGTTTAAATCCTAAACCGCCACTATATCTAATGGCGATTAAAAAACAATCGCCATTAAACTTGTGGCAGTTGTGACGGTAAGTTAAAACACAATTGCCACTAAACTTGTGGCAGTCGTGATGTAACCACCACCATATGTAGAAGCGGTTGGACATAAAACCGCCACTACATATAGTAGCGGTTAACAATTCAACTGCCACTAAATAGTCTATTAATACCTATTGTTTTTGTTTTTCTATCTTCTCCCAAATTAAACCCATTTCAAATTTTAGACCAACCAGTATATTCAACAACAATCTAAAGATATAAACAAGATTGGCTAATAATTTCTTTATTCATATAAAAGAAGTTTGTTTTGCATTCGAATACATATACATATCAAAGTAATATTAATAATACATTATACAAAAACTAAGTCAAATCATCATCATCATCTTCGTCATCAGTATTTTCCTCCTCCTCCTCATCATCATCAGCATTCTCTTGGTTACAAGAGAATGGAGAGTTTGCTGGATTTGCAAAGGCTTTTCCACTTTGATTAAAAAGCTACATTTATAATAAAAAAAATTATAATGAGTCTAGAAAGTTCATAAATCAAAATTTGTTAATGAATATCTAACTTACCCTTTGATGCATTGCAATAAGTTTAGGAGAAAGCCAACCCTGGAGATTTTGAAGTACGGGATTCATCATTTCTCTATTTTTGCTATCCCTCTCCTCCATCATTTCTCTATTTCTTTTTATCTCTTTCCTCCATTTTAGCTTTTAATTTGGTAATTTTATCCTCAAGTTGTTGAATAGAATGACTTGAAAAGGAGGACTCACCTAAATAGCGAGAGAAACGACCAAAAACTTGTGAAGGGCAAGGTCCAAATCCCAGGCCACGTACTCATCTAGGATACTCTTGGCTTCCTTAAGCCAATGCCAATGTGTCCTGCATGGAGACAATAGAAGAAGTAGTTCCTTACAACTCGATCATGGATATTTTATCCTGCACAACACATGGTGAAATAAAAACAAATTATTAACAAATTGGAAATTTAATAAATTAACTCAAAATATAACATAACTTGCACTAATCTCTCTTGCTTCATCGCTTACAAATAACCTATTCTTTTTTTTTTTTGTGAGTTGCATTCCTGACTTTTGCCCTATAACGGGGCCACCACAATCAACGATCTACAAAATTAAAGTGAATTAATTTAATTGTCAAATAATATTATAAATTTTTTTTTCATAAGAGAATTTACCATCTCGGCTCTTTTTCGTGCCAAACTCTTTGTGCCTCTAGTGTGATTAAGTGTTTGATGTCGTCTGCTCATCGTTTTTTTTTTTTGCTTTCTTCTACCATTGAGGGCTACTTTGCATCTCAACAAAAGCATCCCACTCCTCCCTTTGGACTCACTCCGGGACAGTTGCTATTATGTGTTCCTTCGTTCTTATTCCGTTGTTTAGATTGTCATAGAGCCTCAGTCGCCCATTCCTCCAATTAGTTCCAATTTTTTTCAAAATGAATCTTTTTTCTGTATTGTTGTTAACAACAAATTTGTTTTGAAAAAAAAAAGAGATAAAGAGATCAGAATATATATATATATATATATATATATATATAATTAAGAATTTTCTCAAAATCAATCATTGATAAATTACCTTAACAAAATTGTCAAATACAGATTCTTTATAATCCAATGGGACATTCTTCCAATTCTAGTAAGATATGGGAAACACATTGTAGTTTCTTCCCACAGAACCCAAGATCGATGAGAGTAACCCTGCACCTTCTCCAATTGGCTTCATTAGGTTATTCCACTCCAACATTACCCTCTGCTCTGAGGGAAGAGCCCAAAGGTCATTTCGAGACATCCTTTCAGTCTGTTCAACATTATTTTCATCTGTACAAATTGAAATTTATTGGCTTACATAGAAATAGCATTAAAATTTATATGTCACATAAAGTTGAAATAAGTTACCAATTGTTTAAACTATCTAATAACTATGTTGGGAACTGTGTGTGGATGAAGTCCCAGCATGTGGTGATAGAGGAGTCTCAAGCTCTACTGGTGGAGTCTGAAGATCTACAAGGAGCAATGTCTTAGGAACTTCCTGAGTGTCAAGTGGAATGGCGGGCTCTAAGCTCGTCGGCCGTGTACCATAACTAGCTGGCAGAGTTGGTAGTGGACTACCACTACCAGATACATCCTATCTTCCAGTGGGGCTTGATTTCCCCTTCTTCTTAAATAATATTTTCATTTTCTAATAAATAAACAAAAACATAATGTTAAAAGAGAGATCAAAACAACAAAAGAAGAATTGGAAATCCTCCTAGATGAGCAAAAGACAAGAACAAAATCAAACCAATAGCCTAAAAGACATAAAGAAAACAAGATTACACTATCTTTCTCCATGTTCATTGTCATTGATCTCCCTGGCTAGTGGTAGATTTGTTTCACCATTAGGGAACAATGACTCTAATTCTTGGAGTTGATACGATTCATTCTCATATATCAGCTCCTCTTCATCATCTCTCATGTTATATAAATCTCTTGGTTTGAGATGAAGAACTATTTTCCAATTCTTGTCGTGTTCATCATCTACATAATAACTTCGAAAGCTTGTATATATGGCTCATCATCTTCATGATTACCAGTATGGATCAACTGAGAAAAATTTATACTTAAAGCCAAAGTCATCAACAACGATCCCCCTAAGATTAGTTGTATTTGCCCATTTATATTTAAATAATGTAACCATAAATCTTTCGTGATAATTTAACTCAATTATATCAACAATTTGACCATAATAAGGAACACCTCTAAATTGCATAGGGTCATCACTGCTGTTCGTATAACTTCTAGTTCTAAATGTACCAAAAACACCACTATTCTGGGTCTTCAAGCTATCATCTCGTTCTATAACTCGAAATTTAAACCTGTTAATATTATATGTAGTAAATTGTTTTACTTTATTCAAGGGGCCTAGTGTAAAAAATGGAAGATCCACTGAATGGGATCTAATATCCATCATAATCTAAAAACACATGCATCTAGTTAGATATATATTAAAAAAAAAAATGAAAGTGCACATATGGGGATAAAATTTACATACACGTTGAGAAAACCATCCAACAAACTCTCGATGAACCATTCTATCTATTTCAGCTAAAGACCGTGTACGATTTCTTAATTGTCTCCTAGTAATATCTCTAAACTCCCTATACCCAAAAAGAGAATTAAAAAAATACTATATATTTTTTTTATAGATATAACCATGACAATCTAGTTACACTCACCAAAGAAATAGGTCAATTTTTTGACAATTAGTTAGCATATATCGATGAGCTTGCAATTTTTCTGTTGGAGACAAGGCATACCATTCAAAACTGCCCACCAGTTTTCCAATTGGAGAAAACAACGTATCAACCACATATGCTCCAACACCAGGGTCATCACCAGCATGTCTTGGTCGATTGAATATTGTCTCAACTCTATCTAAATATCTTGAATAGAATGTCAAAACTTCTTGTGCTATGTAGCATTTTACTATAGACCCTTCTGGTTGAGCCCTATTTCGTACACAGGACTTTAGTTTCCCTAGGTATCTACAAGATATCAACTTGAAATATTGTAATTGAAATCAATAATAAATGAAAATTTTAATTTGCAAAATTGACAGGTTCCTAAACCACCTCTCTATAAGGTACATCCATTGATATTAAACTGGCACGCCAATTTTGGCTTTATCAACCAAGTGGACAATTAGGTGTATCATGACAGCAAAGAAGGAAGGCGAAAACAACATCTCCATATTACACAATGTTAACACAATTCTGTCCTGAAGCTTGTTCAGATCTTCCACTTTTAACACTTTACTGCACAATTGCCTGAAGAATGAGCTCATACCAATAATAATTGCAGAAACTTGTTTTAATAATGCATTTCTTATCGCTAATAGAAGAAATTGCTCCATGAGAATGTGGGAATCATTACTCTTCAATCCTTCAAGTTTTTATTGCCTTAAATCAATACATCTAGAAATATTACTAGAATAACCATCGGGGATAGCAATATTTTTTAATGTCTTTAGAAACACATCTTTTTCTGCATTATTCATGGTAAAAACTGTCAGAGGATATCTACTAGTTTCATTAGGCCAAAGAGTTGATCTGATGCTCTTCTCTTGTAGATCTTTTCTTGTATTTAAGTGGTCTTTGGACTTACCAGACTCATTCAGTAATGTAAAAACAACATTGTCATAGACATTTTTTTGTATATGCATCACATCTAAATTGTGACGTATCAAGTTGTCTATCCAATAAGCCAGTTCAAAGAATATACTCTTCTTATGCCATTTTTAAGGACTCGCATTTATATTGCTAGCCCTTTGTGCCCTTTTCCTTTGTCCCTCACAGTCCACATCCTTTCCAAACACCACATTAATATCTAAAACTTGACTCAAAATGTAATACCCGTTAATTTCAGAATATAATTCGCTTAAGAGTATTTTAGAATTCTACAACGTTACTTTAGTTATTTATTTTGGTCATTTTTAATTTTCATATTTAATTGTTCTCTTTGAATATTATTTATGAAAATTGAGTTAAATGACTGGACTAAATATTTGCACAATGAGGGATATATTCTAAGAATGGTGAAATTCATGGAAAAGTGGTTTCAGAATGGTCAATTAGTCCATTTATTGTAAATTGACTGGATGGGTTTGGATGTTGGGTTATGGATACCCATGGGTTATTGAATAACCCATTAGAAATATTTAATATAAAGTTTCAATAGTACCCCTCATTTTTCACTCAGCCGAAGGAAGGCAGAAAAGCATTTCTCTCTCAGTTCTTCAGTTTCTTCTCAAATCCTTTCCTTGATCTTCAGAAGTTCGATTATTTGTTCGATTCAAAAGCTTTGTAAGGATCAAAGGTAAGCTTTAATCCGATTATTTTCCTTAAATTTCAGTTTATGTAGAAGATCAGAGGAGGTTTTGTTCTTGAAGATTTTGATGATAATTCATGAATCTCAGTTGTTTTAGAAGTTATATTTGAGTTATAATCGGTTAAAAGAGTTGAAATTCTGGTTTTGAAACAAGAAAGGAAAGGATGAAATTGTTAGAAATTTCTGCAAAAACCGAGTTACTGTAGCGACCAGAAATTTTGAAACAAAATCTGGAAAATTTTCTTCGGGTTACTGTAGCAGTACTGTAGTATCGGCAGTCAACGGTACTGTAGCAGTCAATGTTACTGTAGCGAACTGGCACTGTAGCGAACCGACACTGTAGCAAACCGTTACTGTAGCAAACCGTACTGTAGCAACCCGTTACTGTAGCAGTCAGAAAATTTTACGTATTTTCGTGATTTTGTTTCCTTTCTTATGATTACTTGTAATATATTTTACTAGGAAATTTTCCTACACAAATTCTAGTGTGGAACAAGGTAAACTTGGACAAACATCAAGGTGAGTGAATAACCTTGCTCAGCTAATTTGATATTACTAGTCAAAGTACAATATAAGTCCCATTTACAATATTATTTGGATAATAAGCAATTAATTTTTCATATGGGAGTATATGATGATCAATAGAAATAAGAGTATGTAGAAATTATTTATTTCATGACAATTGTACTATGTGATGAATTCTCACTATCTTATTAATGAGTAAAGATCTACGGGATCTAATACACGAGTGTGAAAGGGTTAAAGTCCCATACTACTCGGTGTATATCTAAGAAATCTTATACACGAGTTTGAAAGGGTTAGAGTCCTATACTACTCAGTGCATATCTATGAAATCTATACACGAGTTGAAAGGGTTAAAGTCCCATACTACTCGGTGTATACCTATGAGATCTTATTCACGAGTTTGAAAGGGTTAGAGTCCCATACTACTCGGTGTATATCTATGAAATCTTATTCATGAGTTTGAAAGGGTTAGAGTCCCATACTACTCGATGTATAAGACAATTAATTATATGAGTAAATGTGGTATTTGTACTTTTGATATTTTATATAGTACAGTTATTTACTTACTGAGTTTTTAAATAAACTCACACTCCCTATGATTATTTTTTTCAGATACAGAAAATAAAGAACAAGAGTATCCGTTTGAATATTAGAAGCCCCTTGGGATTATTCTCTATTTCTGTCTGGTGGGACACCAGTACTTATTAATGTGGATATTAGAAACGCTCTGTACTTTCTATAGGTCTCCTAGGCTTGCGATGAGATAGAAATATCAGACTATGTATGTCTATATTTGCTTATCAGATGAATATAATTCTGTAATGTGGAATGAATGATTAAGGTTGAATGTAAAACCTTACAGAATATATGTATATAACGTATGTTTGAGAATTATATCAAATGAGTAGTATCTTTTCACATGCTCAATTTTTGGGATGTGACACAAAATGCTTAAACCAGTCATTTTTACCGGTGGGTCTTTCTTCTCTATTTTATCGTCAAATCTATTTCTAGCCAATTTGAATTGTACTGGGTGTAAAATCACGATGACCCATAAAACACCACTTTCGACTATGTGGAAGTTGACAAGGAATTGAGTCAAAGTTGCATACTAAACAAGATAACCTGGTATGAGTATTCCATCCAGATAAAGTTCCAAGACCAGGAAAATCACTAATAGACCACAAGATAGCTGCACACATTATAAATATTTCCTTTGCTTGAGCATCATATGTTTCAACACCGATTGTCCATAACTCTTTCAACTCTGCTATCAATGACTGCAAATAGACATCAATATCATTACCCAGTGCTCTCTTCACTAGAATAATCATTGACATAATAAGAGAACTATTTTTCATACACATCCATGGAGGGAGACTATAAGGAATTAGAACTATGGGCCAAATGCTGTAACTTGTACTTAAAGTCACGAATGGATTGAAACCATCAGTTGCTAACCCAAGACGGACATTATGGGGATCCGAAGCAAATTGATAATTTTTCAAATCAAATATTTTCCAAGCTTTGGAGTCCCTTGGATGTCTTAGCAAACCATCATCATTCCTCTCCTCAACATGCCATTTCATGTGTTCAACGATCTTAGATGACAAAAACAACCTTTGTAATCTTGGCTCTAATGGAAAATCTTAGAATTTTGGCAAGTCATTTTTTTTTTGCTTTCTACTTTTTGCTTTCCATCTAGATACATTGCATTTTTTACAAGTATCTTTGTTTTCGTCATCTCCCTAGTATAACATGCAATCATTTGGACATGCATGAATTTTAATGTAGTTGAGACCCAATTTTTTGATAGTTTCTTAGCCTCATAAAAAGTTGGAATTTTTCTATTTTCAAATGCATCTGCCGACAACTCTAATATCATTGACATTCCCTTATCAGTTATCCCACATATACACTTGATGTGATACAGATAATTTTGTAAATTTTTGACATCCTTCGTATAGACTATGTTGTCCATATTCAAGTAACTCATAAAACTCCCTAGTTTCATTATTCATTTGATTTGATGAGATAAGTGTCTCACTGACTTCTACCTTCTCATTTTCAATGTGAACACTAAATACATCATGAATCATGTCATGTATAGGGTATCTAAGTTAATACCATCTCCTACCTTATGTGCCCTTGAAACAAATTCTACAAAGGGCTCTACTATAAGTGTCTCTCGATGTTGGTTCTAAAATGTGTAACCTTGTAGGAATGGCTTGAGAATTAAGTGTTCATATATCAATTCTTTAACTTGGCATTTTTCTGAACTTGCATTTGGGACAGGAACATATGATTTTACCTTCAACACACTATTTAAAAATGCAAAATCTAAGAACTCATTGAGCCCCTCTACATATTCAGGAGTATTTCGGGGTCTAGCAATCCAAGACTTATCCATTATGTTCTATAATCAATTAAAATTCTATAATGAGCCAAGCACCTAACATTTGTTTGTGAACTAATCATGGCAACAAGTCCAGTACAAATTCAAAGTTGGTACTTCAAATTAAATTAAAAACAATCAAAAAATTTGTGTCATATCCCAAATTTAATTACCTTAAAAAATGAGGCTAAATAAATAAATGAGCAAGTAAATAAGGATAAAATAGTAATAAAGAAATTTTTGAGAGATATGAATATAATTTTATTCATTAGGCTGGAGACCTAATTAAATGAAATTAAGGCTCATTAGTGTTCCCACCTATATATTCATTGCCCCCTTTAGCCATTTGCGATCATGAGGTCTTTTTATTATTTTAATTACAGAGAAAATGACCATTAGGTAGATTTAATTTTTATATATAAGTAATATGTGAGGTGGGTCTAGGTTCTCTGCCATACTAACCTCTATCTGGACTTTTAGCAACAATTTTTTCTGTTGCTAAAAAATGTATGGCACTCTACCATACTAAAAGTATGGTAGAGGATCTGAATCCATATGAGACAGGTGTATGAAAAAGAAAAAGTGTGTAGAAAAGATGAAATGAGATTAGTGTATGTGAAAGTAAGAGTGGATGGAAATGAGTGAAGGGACATAAGAAAAGAAAAGAGAGAGAATAAGACAAAAGTGAAAAGTGAGTATTTGAAAAAGTGTGTTGTATTTGTTGCATTAAAATTAATAAAAAATTTGTAATATTAGGAGCTTGATGGTTAGCTTTAAATATATATATATATATATATATATATATATATATATATATATATATATATATATATATATATATACATTTGTTGTGTTGTGTGCACGATAAGGAAGAGAAAAGAAAGAGAGAAGAGACAAAAAATAGAGAAAATAGAGAGACAAAGAAAGGAAGAGCACCGGGAAGATAGAAAGAAGAGAACTAAGTTAAAATTCAAGCTTATTCTTCATAAAAAGTAATTAGTCTTCCATAAAAGTATGTTTATTTATGATTTATGAGATTTATAAGCAAAATCAAATTTTTTTTTCAGGATTTTTATTATAAATCTTGTTATACAGTATTGAACAAAAGAGATTTAATTATTATCAGTGTGACGTTATACTTTTATAGGTGAAATGATCTCCTCATGTATATATATGTTTTTAATAAGGTGATTAGCTACTGAGATATTTTATATCTCACTTTTAGAAAATTGATCATTTAAGGAAAATGACAAAATGGAAGGCTTTGATGAGATTGAAGTGTAGAAATATATTTTATGATAGATTATGATACAAAGATATAAAGAGAATAGCAAAAATTATGTAAATTATTTTTTGTATATATTCAAGCTAAGACATAATTAGTGAGAATCATGTCAGTTTTTCTGTGAGGTTACTATTTATATGAATAGTAAAATTCATGAATAGTGAAATCCATAATTATTTGAAAAAAAATTTATTCAGAAATTATTTACTAAACCAATTTAGAGAAGAAGTATTATTTTTAAAGGAAATAAAAAGGTGGGATGTTACAATATGTGTAGGCAAGTTGAAAGTTATGACACATGAGGACAAATAAAAATTTTAAAGTATACTCTTATGTTCATTTTTCTTTTCCAAAGACTTAATCTATCAACATTTTTCTGGAGTTGAACAGTGTGTGTAGATATATGTGTTGTTAATATTTCTTCTACCAATGTGGAATACGAACTAAGAAGTAAGAAATAAAAAAAAATTGAAATTAGTTCATTAATGGATAAGTTTTACTGATCATGTATATTTTTTTATTAATAATACATATTATATATATATATATATATATATATATATATATATATATATATATATATATATATATATATATATATATATATATGTATGTATGTATAAATAAAACAAGTTATAAATTATAAGATATTGTATTCTAACTAGAGTGAATTGTTAAGAGTACGCCTAGCCCTTCATGTACAAACAATTATAATAGTCCATAGTCGTCTCACTAAGTCATCTCTGTTTGTGTATCTTAAGGATGGTTGTACATATTGGCTTTCCATTTGAATTGGCTGAGATGGATGGGCCCATTTAGTAAAGGAGTCCAACAACAACCCTTTATTAATATAGGTTCCGAGGTGAGTTGCGTGTATGATATTTAATATATGCTTTGGCCCAAAAAGAAAACAGGCATTTAATATATGATCTAGTTCCTAAGTTCATTGATTTTGGATAATTTTACATAAATTTTTATAAAGAAATTCTTTAAAAATAAAACTTTTGAATCAAATAATATACATTTTATTTTTCAAAATGTCTTATATTGCTAATCTCCTCAAATTTACGGCAAACTAAACTCTATTACAGTAAAATTTGACAGCAAATCTATTGGTATAACATCAAAATAGCAAATCTATTGAGAAGTTTTCTACTTGAATGGCAATGAGTATTTTGGCCTTTTGGGTTTGCCACTCAAATTCCATTGTTTAAGCCGCATTTTTTTTTCCAATTTGATTTTGTTACAAATAGGCTATTCATACATAAAATAATATGATATAATCTTAGAAAACCAAAAGGATATTTTATAAAATGAAACAAAAAAATTGGTAGTTAAGCAAAATTTATAGGCTAGCCAACTCTTAAGTACACCACATCAAGGGGAAAATTAACCAAGCTACAAAATGCAACTTCTTCTTTACTGTGTTTTGATCTTGTATATAATCAACCATTTTATACTTCCTTCTTGTTCTACTTGTAGAGTAAGCATCTAGTAGTGTTTACAGGTGCAGGAATTTCAATTTCTTATGGTATACCTGATTTTCGAGGCCCCAAGGGAATTTGGAGTGTGATCAGAATATTCTATTAGATACAAAATTGTGAATGTTTATTTTTTTAATAGAAAATACACTTCATTCCCTTTTAAGTGAATGTGTGCTAGATATATCAACATTTTCTATAAAATTCATAATGCAGGTACTAAAGTAAGCATTATATTAATAAAGCATAACTTATGTTTTTTGATGCTGTGCTAAAGGCCTCCCTATGGCTGATATATGGATTACTAGCCTTAATACTTTGGATTTCTTCCCTGCAATGCAAAACCAGAAAATATGAACCTTTCTACTTGTATTGATGAAATCATATACAAGAAAAAAGAACTAGGGCATGCGAGGTAAATTTGAGAAAAAACAAAAAGAAATTTCATAAAATTATGTACTTAATGAATTGATTATAAGCAAAAGGAGTAAATTTCAAAAAGAACCTTTGCTGTCGTTCGATGGTTCTTCATCTCTGTTGAAGGAGTAAATTACTAAATTAGTTTTTGATTTTCAAAGGCAGCTGCTTCTCCACAGGCATAGCTTCACCTTCAAGTTCACTGATCAAAGTCTCATTCTTTGGCTGAAATTTTGTGACAACCCTCAAAATTTAGAAAAGCAGGGTGCTCTCTTCCTCTACCACAATCTCTCCTATCATTATTTTGTCTACTATCACTTTTCTCTCTCCCAACATATATCATTATATTAATCAATATCTCCTCGTCCTTTCATCTTTTTTTAATTACATAATTACCACTAACTAAATATTTAATTCTAATTCGGGACTGATCCAATGGACTCTCCAATAGCCGAAAATAGAATGATGAGAATATTAAAGTGTGATAATTAAAGGAAGTGATGATATGAAGGAAGAAAGAAATAGATAAAAAGCAAGGTTCCATCATTTCAATTTAAAAAAAATCTAAATTATTAATATATTAATCAAGAAAAACATGGAAGTAGAATGGTAGTGAAAAGAAAAAGCTTGAATTAATATGTTCATGTGTATAGTGACAGTTTTAAGATGAATCTCAAACTGATGTTTATTTAATAAATCTTCATCTATCGCTTTAACCACTGTATACCCATATATTTAATTTCAATCTATATTTATAGTTCTAGAAATTTCTATTGAAAAAGGTAAAAGATTATGAGAATCGAAATGATTCTGGAGGTAAAAAAAAGACAAAAAATAAAAATAAAAGAAAAAAAAGAGAAGAGGAAGGGAAAACTTCCATGAAGTGAAGGAAAAGCTTCCATCAAAGATCCACTTTCAAGAATGCAAACAAAAAAAAAAGAGGAGTGAAGGCCACCAGCGGTAAGCATAGAATGTGGAGAGAATGTGGAAGACACAATAATTACATATCAAATGCAAGCCACATTCATTCAATTGACTTATGGCTATTCAGACACAAACAAACAAATCAATTTGGGGGGCCCGAAGTAAAATATTCAAAGAAAAACCTTTCCATACCCCATTTATCTGAACCATAATCCAGACAAAACATATCCATTTTGTTGTCGTTGTTGATTCCTTTTTAAATTAGTAAATTTCATTCTTAAAATATCACTAGATTAAACATGACATATTTTAATTTAATTCTCCAAAAATTCTCTTCCTTTAGTTTAGACCTCTAAGATTGAAAGGGAAAAAAATACAATTACTTCGGTACCTGGATGCACTGAAACTCCAAAACATATCAGTAAGTTGGTCAAATTTCTCAACTTCTTTAATGAAAGCTGTCAGTGAATCAACTATATGCCACCAAACTATCCAATTATACTTCTTTAATAAAAGTTGTCAGTGAATCAATTATACTTCTTTAAAATATACAATTCTCTTAGATAACATCATTATTTATACCAAGAAACTGATATAATTCTCACTTTAATTATTTTTTATGCCAAAATCTTTAAATTTGGCATTTCTAAAATTTCGAAGTTATTATTTTCAAAATGTGCATAAAAATGGAATATTGAAATTGACATAAATATTTAGGAATTAAATTCAAACGATTGAATAATTTACTCTATTTTGTAGTTGTATACCCTTGATTGGTTTCAAAGATGAACAATAATGAGGAGGAATCTAGGTAGTGGGGGCAAGGCACTGCAGAAAACTAAAATCCAATTATATTTTTTTAATAAAAGTTGCCAGTGAATCAATTATACTTCTTTAAAATATACAATTCTCTTAGATAACCTCATTATTTATAACAAGAAATTGATATAATTCTCACTTTAATTATTTTTTATGTCAAATCATTAAATTTCTAAAATTTCGAAGTTATTGTTTTCAAAATGTGCATAAAAATGAAATATTGAAATTGAGATAAATATTGAGGAATTAAATTCAAACAATTGAATAATTTACTCTATTTTTTGGTTGTATACCCATGATTGGTTTCAAAGATGAATAATAATTATAATACCTGTCATTTAATTTTTCATTTTTAATTGTTAAATTTTATTTCACAAACATTGGTTTGCAAATTGTGTGCAAAATACGTGTGTGATGTATATTGTGATGTGGTAATGCTTCAATATGTGAATTTGAGCTATAGACTAGCAATGTGATATGCTAGGTCATACAAAGACTAAAGTGAAAATTTTGGGACTAAAATGAAAGATTTTAGAATCTTGTGGGGTTCATAGAAAATGTGTATAAGGTATAGGAATAGATGGAAAAAATTATAGGGAACCTTAATGTGAAATAGAAAATGGAAAATAGTTTCTAAATCTCAAGATATTTTTTTTTTGAAATAAGGAGTTCGAGTAATTTATTAAATGGCTTATTGAAATAAAAGAAAATAAAAAAGAAATATATTATAAACAGTGATGCCATACTGTTCAAGGAAATTAAATAAGTTATATAATTAAATAATAATAGTAGTACTAGATGATAGATAATGCAAAGGATTAAATAAAATAATTAGTCATTTATCTAACTAACCAAATCTAATTTAACATTAAAGTAAGGATAAGGGATCCCAATAATTAAATCTAAAAGTATCTTAAGAAATCTGTTTTTAAAACATATTATTTTTGCTTAGAATAATCTAAGATTTAAACAACCAATCTTTTTGAAGTTAAATGATTAATTTATAGGATTATGCATTCTAAGAGGATAATTTGCAAATAATCCAAGTACTCTTAAATCTGATGATGTAGCTTTCAAAATCAATATTTAAATCCCATTTTTTGTTTACATAATTCTATGCTAGAATATTTGTTTTAATTTTGTTTTTCTTTCAATAAAAGAAATGGATAAGGAGAATAAATCTTAGTGGATAATTGATGATATAATAAAATAAAAGTCTTAACCTAATAAATTATAGGAGACTTTCGAAACTTACTTTAAACAATGACATAATATAAATAATATATATTATTAAAGTGATAGTAGTAATATGGATTAGTCATTATCAAATAGGTTATATATTTATTTAAGATCCTTCCTTGCTCTATTAAAATAGTAAACCTTAAGGCAATTTCATACACCCCACACACACACACACTTCGGCCAATACTTTTTCTTCTTCAAACACAAAACCTCTACATCCTACAATTATTGGAAACCTCATGGAAATTGACGTCAAGGGGAAACAAAAGAAACAAAATGCATCAAATTCTTTTTTTACATCAAGGAGTTTTGATAAAGTTTGATTGTGGGGGGATTCGTTAGAATCCAGGTAAGTGAACTAACCCTTCTTTAATATTATCTTAAGTGTTAAAAGTGATAAGGTATAAAGATAGATAATAGTCATGGTAGAAAAGGGGGAATCCGATTAAGGGAAAATTTGAGAATTTTGTATAATTCGGATATTGATGAAATTGCTAACAAAATACATTAGGAAAAATAATGAATATGTGATATGTGCGAATATTGAGGTTGAGATATTTGAAATTATCTTATGGAAATATGATTGACAATTATTATTTTGTTATTCTGGTTTGGTTGAAACCTTGTTTGTGATTGGGCGGGATAGTATCCTCTCCTATGTCAAGCAGAAAATCCGAGTGATAGGATGACTTGACCTCTGAGAGTAGAGACAACGATTCTCTTGGTAGGAATATAAGCCCAGATTTAATTCGTGAGGCGCCCTGATTGTTGAGGATGAGTTTGTGCATCATGGTGGATTTTTTATGAGGTTGGTTGAGCGGCCTACGGGGGCTCTTGGATTTTTTGCCATTAATGAGTACTAGTTCCGTTGGTCTGAATTATTTGATTGAATTGCAAATTCTCCGGTATGTATCTTTCTTAGTGATTTGTGATTTTTAGCTTATGTTTTTATTTTATTGCTTTATATAGCGGATTTTATTAGGGCAGGGATTGGCTTGTTCACTGAAATATTTATCTCACACTCATTGATTTAAATTTTTTTCAAATCAAGTAGCAAAATGGGAGTTTCCGCAAGAGGGCTAAGTTCGCCGTTATTCTATCTCATTGTTGGGTAGGTCTCGAGTCGTTAGTATTTATTTTATAAGTTAAGAAGCTCTGTAGTTAACTAAAACATCTAAGGGGTCTCGAGCAATTGAATTACTTATTTGTTGTTTTCGATTTGATTTAAATTCGAAGGATCATATTTTAGGAATTTATGATATGGATTATCATAGAAATTGAGGTTACAATTATGAATTTAATTAAGTTGATAAGATTTTGTGAATGAATAAAATATTAAATTTTAATTTAAATATTAAAATTGTGATTTGGGAGATTACGAGGAATTTAGGTAAGTTGTCCTCTTTTCTTATGTGAATGTATGATATATAATATATTATTTACATTATAAATTGATATTTATTTTAATTAATATCTGGTTGTTACTTATATTTATTTTAATTATTGATTTTTTAACTAATATTTATTTTAATTAATTATAAATAAATATTAATTAATATCTAAATTAATTAATGTTTATTTATATTTAAGTGATATTTCCTACTATTAGTCTTTATTTTATTATATGTGTGTGTGTGTGTGTGTGTGTGTGTGTGTGTGTGTGTGTGTGTGTGTGTGTGTAAATATTTGACATTATGAATTGTCTTTAAAATCTAAACAATTGAGACTATTTAAATTATTTAAAATAAGGTTGTCTTGTTTGCTTGATTTGATTCGCCTGTTTGTTAAATTCTAAATAATTATGAAAGTTATATTATTTAATAAATAAAAAGAGGAACGATATATGTTATAAATATTCATAAATAAACAAAAAAGAGGTAGAAATTGAGATGACAGTTAGGCCTATGGTAACACGGGATTTGTGTCAGCATGCCGGTCACGTGTCCTGGTAGAGGGTCATGACAATAATGAGAAGGAATCTTGGTGGTGGGGGCAAGGCACTACAAAAAACTAAAATCTCAATATCAAGGGTGTCGGTGCTATTGTCGGTGGTTTTAAACACCAACAATAGTTGTAAAAAAGTAGGAAAAAAAATCTAAAAAATAAAAAAATCTAAAAAAAAAAAATTAAACATAATAGATTAGTTTTCCTATCATTTCTAAGTTTCCCCATTTAGAAAACCCTAAGTCTCCAATCTTACTACCTCACTCTCACTCAATTACTCTGTCGCTCTGCGTTTACTCTCTACTCACCCTCGTGGTTCCTTCATTCATTCCTCCTCCAATCATACTTCCTCCATTCTACCACCCAAAAAACGAAGCAAGGTATATTCTCTTTGAATATCTTCGAAAAAGAGAAATTTCCATCTCTTTCTTCTACTTCTTTTATTTTTATTTTTCACCTTTGTTTTTTTTTTGTTTACCTCCAGAATCATTTAAATAGAAACTAACTTGTTTCTTTTTTACAGAGGTCATATGTATAAATACACCTTATTTTTCTCTCATAATCTTTCCCTTTTTCAATGAATTTTCTAGAACTATAAATATAGATTGAAATTAAATAGATGAGGATACGGTGGTTGAAGCGATAGATGAAGATATATTAAATAAACATCAGTTTGAGATTCATCTTAAAACTATCACTATACACATAAATATATTAATTCAAGCCTTTTCTTTTCACTGCCATTCTACTTCCAGATTTTTTTTATTAACATATTAATAATTTAGATTTTTTAAAATTGAAATGATGGAGCTTTGCTTTTCCTCTATTTCTTTCTCCCTTCCTAACATCACTTCCTTTAATTATCACACATTAATATTCTTATCATTCCATTTTTGGCTATTGGAGAGTCCATTGGGCAAGTCCCAAATTAGAATTAAATATTTAGTGAGTGGCAATTATGTCATTAAAAAGAGATGAAAGGATGAGGAGATATTGATTGATATAATGATATATGTTGGGAGAAAGAAAAGTGATAGTAGACAAAATAATGATAGGAGGGATTATGGTCTCCTCCTCTTCTTAGAGGAAAAGCACCTTGCTCTTCTTGTCATTCCAAATGCTTTTATATAAGGAAGGGAGAGAGTTGTTCTTCGGTGAAAGAGAAAGGAGACAAGGGAGAAGTGGAGAGTATGAGACAAGGAAGGGAAAGAGCTGTCCCCACTTCCAATTTCTATTCTTTCACCCAAAAAAAAAAGTTGTTTGCATAGTTAAATTTATACAAATGCTGTTTGTTTCTACTTTAACCCAATCATTATATAAGAGTTAAGCATTATATAAATGTTGTTTGCTTCTACATTTGAACTATTTGTATTAATCTCTTTGATAGCCCAGTGGTAATATGACAGTTTTAAAATGTAGTAGCCATGGAGGGAGAAAGAAATTAATAAGGGATTGAGGTCGAGAGGCAAGAGATCGAGTTTGAATTTCATTCTATAGAATTTTAATTATGTTTATCCTTTTTGTTATCTGCCTCTGTGTTTGCTGAGATTGGGAATCTACTAATTTTTTGCAGCCCCTCTATCTTCTTCTCCAGCCCCTTACTCTTCTTTTCCAAAAGAGCAATTTTGTCTTCTGAGGTTCTACCTGTTACTGTTCATGATGATGATGATGATTATGATTATGATGATTCTTTGGCAAGCAAGATTTGTTGCTAATAAACATTTTATATAAATTATATTCAGTTTATATAATTTGAAGAATATATATGACATTTTGGTCACTTATATGTTAGTTATATTAAATATGTATGAGATTTATTTTAGTAATTATAATATTTGCATTTTTTACTTATGATTGTGATAATTTAAATAAGTATATTAATTAGAATTAAAAACAGCATAAATAAAAAAATAAAGAATTACTGCATTAAATTAGTATATTAATTAAAATTAGAAAAGGTAAAAATAAAAAATATGTTTTTTTTTTGAAAAAATACACCATTAGCGATCGTTTCTAACCTTCACTAAATGTTAAAAAAATACAATAACAGGCAGTATTTATGCAATTACCAGAGGTGCCGGAATTGCAAGTGAATGGAAATAAAAAAATCTAAATTAGTTTTAAAATTCTCAATCCTAATAAATTTCCCTCTCCTGATTCATTTCATTCATTCCAAATTTTTCTCCATTCAGAATATCCTTTGTAATACTTGAGCTTTTGGAGGCAATTTACTGAATACTGTCAACATGGAAATTTAAAATCTTAGGAAATTAAATTTTATTTTTGGAACTATTGAGGATTAAATTGAAATTTGAAATAAAATAATATTAAATTATTATTAATCTATTTTAAAATTTTACAAAGACTGTGTGGGGATTTTACTCTAGTGGAAAAGATAAATGAGAAATAATAAAATAAATTTTTGGATTTTGAGGGTGATTAGAAAATTTTTACAATTTCTCATAAGGACCTACTGAAAAAGAAAATGTTGAGGAGTGGTGCTAGGTAATTAAACCAAGAAATGGGGACATGTGGCATTTTAAGAGTGGTACACTTGTACCACTTTCTTTGAACAAGGTCTGAAGACTAGGGTTGGTCTTGTCCTTCATCAATTTGCTTGTACACGTGTACCACTCTAGAAGATTGTACTAATCAGTTAAAAGGTAAAATTAATTTGCTTTAGTTTAAGCTGGACTAATTTGCTTTATTTTATTTTACTTTGGATGCTAAATGCAGATAGTTGAGGGACAAAAGAAGAAGCTAGAGGAAAGTGAGCAAATGCTAAATCAGAGGAGGTTTGTAGTAATTGTATCATATATATATATATATTTCTCTGGTTGAGTTTCTTCATGATGAACACATGTCTCATTTTGTTCCAATTACAGTGACTTGATTGCCAACTACAAAAACTAAATTGATCTATTAATTACCCTTGACAACTATAGGAGTTGTCTCTTTAAGAAACTTGTAGTCTGATATTGTTTTTGATTTTACGTCTTATAATTGAACTTCAGCTAGTCTAATATGGGAAAGAGAAGACTAAATATTGATTTCTTCCATTTGATATGAAGATTTGATTAGTTTTTAAAAATGAAAATTTTAGGAATAAAAAACTTATGTTTGAATGAGAGAAGAGAAGAGGGATGCTGAAAGTTGTCTGCTTTGAGTAATTTTTCTTGGTGTGATGATATATAAACTTTGGGTAGAATTTTTAGAGAAAGAATAAGGCTTTGAGTCAAAAACAAAATCTATAAGCAACACCTCTAGAAAGCAAGCCTAGAGATTTTGAAAGCTTGAATTAATTTAGTGAATAAATAAGTCAAAGATTTAATATTAAATTTCGGCTATTTTTTTCCTTTTTTTTATAAATCATAATGATAGCACACCTTTACTTACAATTAGATTTACATTGGATTCTTCTTCTTTTTTTTTGATAATGATTTATATTGGATTCTCCATATAATGACAACATGAATTAATACATGTTCTAGTGCTTCTATAAAACAAAATTTGTCACATAAGAGTCAATCACATCATGTGGAAAAGCATAGGAAGTGACGGAGACATAGAAATGCTTTTAAAATTAAAAAACAAATCTTGAATAAAAAGTAAATATATGGAGAATCTGGAATATAATTTATAATAGAATAATATGGATGTTTCCTATTTGAAATGCATGGAAAAAGTTTGGAATAAGTATTCCTGTAAAGCATCGTTAGACAAATTATATTCTTTGAACTTTCACAATTTGATGTGTATGAAACAGAGTTCAAAGACATCCACAACAAATTAGACAAAGACCTCCACAACATGGGTAACAAAATTATCTTTTAGGGTCCCATATTTTGCCTACTAAATCTTTCTTTATTACGAAAGGAGAGAAAAAGATAGTCTGTTGAGTAAAAACTATTTAGGTCATTACAATTCAATGATTCAAACGGTTTATACATGAATAAAAGAGGTTAAATTATTAAGACTGTTACTTTTATATTACACCCAAAAGAAATAGAGTGAGTTGTATTTAATGCATGCACACAAAGAGTAGCTTAATTAATGATAAGATCTGGATAAGTTAAGATTTGTATCTCTTTTATTACATTGGATAAGTCAAGTTTTCAAAGAAGTTTGAAAACTTTTCTATAAATAGCAAGGTCTATATTTGAAAACCCTATGTTTGAAAATAGTCCATAGAGATGTGGCATATGGATTCGACTTTAAGAAAATGTGCATTTCCCAACGGTCATTTCCTGGTGGTTTACCTTAACCATCTGGAAATGTAGCATATCTCGGTAGTTATAAACACCCTCAAGAATTGTATACAATTACCAGCTATGTCGATGCTATAACCAACGGTTTTAAAAACTTCCAGTAATTGTAAAAAAAATGTAAAAAAATCTTAAAATCTTAAAGAAAAAAAAAATCAAATTTTCCTTTCATTTCCAATTTCCCCCATTCAAAAAACCCTAAGTCCCCAGTCCCGTTACCTCACTCTCATGTAGGAATGAAAATTTCTAGTTCTCTTTTTCTCCTTCTGCACTTTGCTATTTTGGGATTAAATTATATATAGACTTTAGATCTGAAAATTTTGTGAGAAAATGTGTTCTTCACAAAATTTTCATATTTGCTAAAAACTAGGAAGTTTCTAAGGTTAGTGACTGTAATTCTCTTCTTCTAAGATAATTTCGTAAAGTGAAATCTATGAATTTGAGAATTTTTGGTATGAACTCTAGAATTTGGAATTTTCTAATTTAATGAGTTTTTGGATGATTTTCACCGATTATATTGAAGTTTCAATCAATCATTTGAATATGTTAGAGTTAGAATTCATGAAAATGGTGATTTGGATATGATTTTGGAATTTTTGGATGAAGAACAATGAAGAACATATTGTTCATTCTGGAAAATTTTCTAGAAAAAAAATATTCATCTGCAAGAGTGGATTTTTTATGTTTGTAATAAAAAATAAACAAAATTACCTTTAATGAGTGGATTTTCAAAAGTAGGAACAAGAATCATGTTTTGTAATCATGTTCCTACTTTTTGAGTATTTTGATTAAATAAAAAAATTAACAATAAAAAGCTTTCAAGTCACTCATAACTTTAAGTACATCATTTAATTCTTTAAAAAATTTTATTTCCCTATATATATATATATGTCTCAGTTAGTTTATTATTAAAATCTAAAAGTACATTATATAATTTATCAGTTCTTTAAAATGAAGCCCCGAGTCCTAAGTAATCTGTTAAGGCTTTGGAAATGAAGTCTTCTTCTACAGAATATCATTTTTGGATTTTGAAGTTTTACTTACTGCTGCTGCTAATTTTTACATTGTTAATGATAATGATATTGATGACAAAATGTACATAAATAACGAGGTAAATTGTTTATAAATATTTAAAATTGGTAAATCTTTATTAATATGATTGATTTTTGGTTGCCTAACTTCTTAGAGATACTGCTTATGTAAATATCTCATCTACTGATGTCGTATAATTTTTCTGATCTTTTTCTTTTTCTTTTTTTGATTTCTCTTACCATCAACAATTTTTATTTAGAAAGAAAGAAAGAAACAGATAGAAAATTATTTAGGCATAAGTAACCAATTTTATTCGAGGCTCAAGATTACATTATGCTAAAAGAGAGAGAGAGAGAAATTACCAAACATAGCACATGTAATCTATAAGTGAGGTGGCTTCTTAGAGGAAGAAGGAGCACCAGGTCCACTCTTAGAAGTAGTGAATTGTACTGTTACCTCTTGACCGCTACCACATCTGAGAGCCGTTGTGATTTCATGGAAGCAAATATAAATTTTATTCTGACACTCAATATTTTTCTGGTTTTGGCTACAAAAACATTGAGTCAACGAGAAATAATACTTGTCAATTTTTCCTCCCAAGTCATCATACTGGTTTTTCATCGTTCGTTCTAGACCCTTTACCTCCTGCCTCAGCCCCTATATCTCCTTTTTTAAAAGAGCTATTTCATCTTTTGAAGTATGGCCTGTGCTTGCCTCTTCAGCTTCTCTTCTAGCCTCTTTCTCTTGGTGTTCTTCTCTAGAGACTCCTCCATGGGTCTATTACCTTTATCATCCTATCCCAAACACAAAATGAGGTCTAACTCCTCCCTTTTTGGCTGAATGATAAGATCGATAAACTTTTTGGAAGCCATGGAGGTGAATTTCTGAACTTGTGTTTGTGTCTGGAAGAAAGAAGAGAAAATCATGTAGGCTTGTTTGCTCTGAATGCATTGTGACGGTTCCACGTTTCTAAACGAGATTTTTGCAAGCTGGATATCATAGATTATAGGTAAGTATGCGCATAAATAGTCATGTAATTAATGCTAAATCCTGATAAGTCAAAATTATGGCTGATTTGTACAGGTATGCCTCGAGCAAGGAGTTGAAGTGATGTCCAACAATGGCTATCTCAATCCTTTGAACTTCACTCTCTTGCATCAAAAGAAGGCAATAAACACATAAACATATCATTGTAACATCTTTGACTTATATTTTTACTACATTTGATCCATGCAACTGTTATGTAGCATGCCTAGCATATCTCTTTGAAATATATTGCATGCTATATCTGAAAACAATCCTTAGCCTATGAATTCAATTTTTGTCTTGATTTCATTCACTTTTTTTTAAATATAGCTCAAACATTGTTAATCACCACATGCACCACATAAACTTGCTTCCTTTGCATACATATTTCTCATCCTTGCTTTCAAAATTATTTTTGAGAATTACAAAACAATGGCAAGCTTCTACAAGCAAGTGATTCTTAATGCTGAGACCAAGAAGGAAGAACTTGATCTATCCCTTAAGCTTAGAATCAACAAAGGTAAAGAACCTATTGATGGGTTAACTAAAATAAGGAAGAGGAAGAGAAATCAAGAGGAGCTTGATGACGATAACATGACTCAATCATCTGAAATCAAGCTCACTCTTATTGAGAAAAGGATAAAGAGGTTGGAGAAATAGGTTTAGTCAATTGGATGACAAAATTGACAAATATCTCACTCATGCAACTTCTTGCGTTTGCACTCAACTAGCAAAGAGTGTTAATTGGTTGAATGAAATCCATTCCTCTTAGCTAGATGCGTCATTTGCTTCCCCAAGGACGGGTTCCGAGATAATACGATTCTCATCAATTTCAAAACCCAGAAGCCCATCATCATCCAAGAAGCCTTCTCGACAATAAGATTACTCTTGCTTGTAGTGTTTATCATTATTGTAATCTTATGAAGTTATTTTCAATGAAATTAAAATCTTTTGCATAAATGTATTCTCAACATAAATGCATTTTGTGAACATTTATATTAGCTCTTTAATTTCTTGCACTCTACAATTATTTATCTTGATAGCATATTGATTTTCTGATTTTCTGTTTATAAGCCTTACTTGGTACTTATTTCTAACTTCAATGGAGCTTCTGCAATTTTTAATTGTAATTTCATTTTATCACTTTGAAATTTAAAATTTTTTTTTCCTCTTCAAGGAGATAAAGGTCATACGAGTCATTCATCAACATCAAGCAATCTCCAAATAGTTATGGAACTACTTAGAATTAGTACTCTTTTGAATTTAAGAATGTTTAATTGAATAATGTTTTGTACAACTTTTAAAATATAATAATAGTGATACAATTTTTTTCTTTAGAAAATATTATGTATGACAATTAATTTACTAATTATAATATATGATATTTGCACATCTTAATTCATTTCATTCATTCCCAATTTTTTCCCATTCAGAATACCCTTTATAATACTTGAGCTTTTTGGAGGCAATTTACCGAATACAGTCAAAAACAAAATCTATAGGCAACCTCTAGAAAGAAAGCCTAGAGATTTTGAAAGCTTGAATTAATGTAGTGAATAAATAAGTCAAAGATTTAATATTAAATTTTGGTTGATTTTTTTCCTTTTTTTAAAATCATAATAATAGCACACTTTTACTTACAATCAGATTTACATTGGATTCTTTTATATATATATATATATATATATATAATAATTTACATTGGATTCTCCACATAATGAAAGCATAATTAATGCAAGTTCTGGTGCTTCTATAAAACAAAATTTGTCACATAAGAGTCAATCACATCATGTGGAAAAGCATAGAAAACGACAGAGACATAGAAATGCTTTTAAAATTAAAAAACAAATCTTGAAGAAAAAGTAAATATACTGAGAATCTCTTTCCTTGTAACATTAATAAGCAAACCTCATACTTCATCACCTATTCCCATGCTGCCCAAGAAACTTGCACTGCCTAAGGAATGATAAAGAAGATAAGCATTAAAGTGATTGTCTTGTCTTTCTTTTCAATATGCTTCTTGACTTCTTCTTATTCTTCTCGAGGCCACTCCACAGCACCAGCCAATACATTATTTTTTTCTTCTATTTCATGAGAGAGAGAGAGAAAGAAAGATCGAGGAAGGAAGAAGCAAAACGGAGAGAGAGCTTCATCGTGTCCTTTACTCAACATTACCGTCCTTTGGCTGAGATATTGCTGGTGAAGGATCTAACAGATCCTCTTATCTCCTTCATTTTCCTTCATTCCATTGACTTTTGAATCTTTTTTTTTTTAAGGAAACCTGGGTCACTGGGTAGTTTGCAATCTGGTCCAATAACATAACCCAGACCAAACCTAGCCATGGGTCACTAGGTCTCAGGTCAACCCGTCGATCCGATCTAGATATGATAACACTAATTCAAAGACCTCCACAAAAAATTAGACAAAGACCTCTACAACATGAGTAACAAAATTATCTTTTAGGGTCCCATTTTGCCTAATAAATCTTTCTTTATAAAGAAAGGAGAGAAAAAGATAGTCTGCTGAGTGAAAAACTATTTAGATCATTACAATTCAATAATTCAAATAGTTTATACATGAATAAAAGAGAATAAATTATTAAGACCATTACTTTTACATTACACCCAAAAGAAATAGAGTAAGTTGTATTTAATGCATGCACATAAACAATAGCTTAATTAATGATAAGATCTGGATAAGTCAAGATTTGCGTCTCTTTTGTTGTATTGGATACTCAAGTTTTGAAAGAAGTTTGAAAACTTTTCTATAAATAGCAATGTCTGTTTGAAAACCCTATGTTTGAAAACAGTCCCTAGGGCTGTCTTTGAGTTCAAAACTTTTCTACATATAGCAAGCTCAAAGTTTTTAATTCTCTACACTAAAACCTTAAACTCCTCTTTTGTTATATTCTCTTTTGGAACTTATATATATATATATATATATATATATATATATATATATATAAGCAATGGCAAGTAACAGTCAATTCAACCCCAACTTTGAAGATGTCAAGGTAGAGTTGGACTTGAATATGAGTCTAGGGAATGATAAGGGTAATAGACTTGCTGCTGAGCTCCCTGAGACCAAGAAGAGAAAGAGCAATATAATAGAACTAGAGGATGACAGTACAACAACATCCTCTAAGAACAATTTTGCGCTTTTAACATGCAAGATAAAAGACTTGGAGAGGACTATGATTGATAGAACTGATGAATTAGTGCATCGAATCGATAGGCATTTCCTTTATGCCACTTCATGTTGTGTTACTCAGCAAGCAAATGGCATTGAATGCATGAAAGGAATTCATTCCACCTTCCGTCAAATCTCTCAATCTCTTTCTACAAGGGCCTTGGAGATTCAACGTATCCTCTTCCCACCAAGAGTTGATAATGCCTCTTCCTCCAAAAGACCACCAGGTCCATGAGATTTTCAATGTTTGTATTATTATTTACAATATTGTAAGTAATAATATGGAGGAAAATTTATTTTAAATAAATTTAATTTAAATTTCTTGCCTCCATTTACAATATTATGTAGAATTTATAGATTTTTGTTTTCTAATTAAATTGTAGGTGGTACTATAGTGGTAGCTCTCAGACTCTTGAAGGAACGTAGTTAGTCCCTGTGTCTTACAAAAACTATATCTTTTATTCATGTTCTTATTAATTTATATTTTGGCCCATTCTCAACTTCTATATAAATCACAAATAGATGTAGTAAGATGCATCACTGCTTGTTTTAGTAGTTTGATAGTAGTTAATAGCTACTTTCTTCTTAATAACTGTGACTGTGTTGGTGCTATATATATTTTGGATTTTCCTTATTCTATAACTCAACCTAATGCCTTTCATGTAAAGGAGATAACTTGGCATTTTGTGCCTTACATTCCAAACATAAATTCTACTATCACTCTGTTTCCTTATTGATAACACTTCAGTTTAGTCCTTCCTCTAAACTTCTGATTGTTTTCTTTGTTGTCCATGTCTAAAAGTCTAGGAACCTAAGTGGAAGAATTTAGATCCTAGAATTTTGGCTTTTATTTTAATTTTGATCTTTAGTTTTGTTTAATATTGATTACTGAATGTTTTTGCTGTGTTTTTGTGTTTTTTTAACTTAACATTATATAAAATATTTTTTTTCAGGAAAATGTATATCCATTGTCATCATCGAGCTACACTCCTTCAGATGGTCAAAGAAATAACTAGGATTTTTGTTAAAGAATATTTTATATAAATTATATTTAGTTTGTATAACTTGAAGAATATGTATGATTTTTGGTCTCTTTATGTTAGTTAAATTAAATATATATGACATTTAATTCAGTAATTATCATTGTTTAGAAAACCAGATCGGACTGGTTAATGGAACCGATTGGTCTGGGAACCATACCTTGGTATAATCTAGACACTCTAAAAAATCGAGGAGCTGAAGAATCGGTCAAACTCAGTCAAAAATTGGGTTTGATTGACGGTTTTTACTTTGAACCTGTCATGGTTGAACTGGTTCAAACTGAAAAAAAAAATCTTCATGGCTGGCTCATTGTTGAGTTTGACCAATTGCCCTCCGCAGTTTGTTCCACCAGAAAAAGAAGAAGAAGAGAGAAGAGAATCGAGATCCAGAAAGAGAGAAGAGGAACGGAAACTGCTTATGGATTTAATTACTTCAGAAAATAAGACTAAATAAATAAATGAGCAAGTAAATAAGGATAAAAATATTCGTAAAGAAATTTTGAAAGATATGAATAGAATTTCATTTATTAGGTCAAGGACCTAATTGAAAAGAATAAAAATAATATGAGATCTTTTTATTATTTATAGCAAAATTGGATGTGTTGGCAATCTTGTATTTGTTTTAAAAAATTATGATTTGAAACAAAGAAAAGGGAGATGGACGAAAAGACAAAGGTGGCAGGTGAATGATTAACTTTTTATTTTATTTTATTCTGTTTTGTTTGTTGTGTGCACGATAAGGAAGAGAAAAGTAAGAGAGAAGAGACGAAAAATAGAGAAAATAGTGAGAGAAAGAAAGGAAGAGCACTGAGAAGATAGGAAGAAAAGAACTAAAGTTAAAATTCAAGCTTGTTCTTCATAATAAGATAGTTAGTCTTCCATAGAAGGATGTTTATTTATTATTTATGATATCCATGTGTATAATCATTTGTTTTACAGAATTTTTATTATAAATCTTGTTTTATATCTCACTTTTTGAAAATTGATCATTTCAGGAAAAGGGCAAAAAGGAAAGACTTTGAAGATATTAATAATAAGATTAAAGTATAGAAATATATTTTATGATAGCTTATGATACAAAGATGTAAAGAGAATAACAAAAATTATGTAAATTACTTTTTGTATATATTCCAGCACTGACATAATTAGTGAGAATCCTATCAATTTTTTTGTGAGGTTACTATTCACATAAATAATAAAATTCATGAATAGTGAAATCCATAATTATTTGAAAGAAATTTATTCAAAAATTATTTAGTAAATTGATTTAGAGACGAAGTATTATTTTTGAAGGTAATAAAAGCAAGATGTTACAAGTGTTATGGAAAAAAATTATATTATTATATTAGAGAGAGAAGAAGGTTATAGATCTTGGACAAGTATTAACAATGAGAAGTGTAAAAGGAATTAATTAAAGATTGATTCTTTATATAATAATATTTGTTTAATAAAAATAAAGATTAATTCTTAATTTATCAATATAAAATTAAAAATATATATTTAATTATATATTTTATTTTTTAAATATTTTTAAAATACCACCAGTTCGACTATAGTTCGATCATGATTTGACCATTGACCCTTGAACTAGTGTCTCAACCGGTTCAATGACTGGTTCAGTTTCTTGAATCTTGGTAATTATAGTATTTGCATTTTTTTTTACTTATGATTATAATAATTTAAATAAGTATATTAATTAAATTTAGAAATGGTACAAATAAAAATAAGAAACTATCGCTAATTCTTACATTCATTAAATAAGTATATAAATTAAAATTAGAAATGGTAAAAAAATCATTTTTATTTTTTAAAAAAAATAGACCATTAGTGGTGGTTAAAATATCAATATATTTAGCAGCGGTTAAGGAATCCGCAATAAATGGCGGTTACAACATCCACTGAATTCACATTTTTTAAAAAAATTACTTTTTAAAAATCCGCCACAAAATACAACCAAAACTGTTAAGGCATGTGGCGTGGCAGTTCTTTAGGCGGTGGATGATACTACTGGTAATTGTTCTCCAGTAGTGAAAAAATATAGCTTACATATACATTCTGATGCTTGCAAAGCTAGCGGTTTTTTAACCACCATGTGGTGCAATTCCTGACGGTAAAAACCGTTGGGAATTGTCTTTTTTTTTTGTAGTAAAAAAAAAAGAACTACCCAAAAATTAACCAACATTGTGAATATATATCTTGAAAATTTTAAAACCTAGATGTCCAATAATAGAGCTGGCATTCCTCTTCTCCAAAATTTGCAATATCAAAATGCTACATATTGATTAAAATCGACTTATAATATCTCCAATAATAACAAAATATTTTTTATACTTTATTCCCCAATATTTCCAGCCACTTGAAATATTATTCTTTACAATAATAGTAACAGAAGAAGCTGGAGCAATATTGGTAAGATAATAATATTAAATACTTAGAGATTATTACATTTTTTAATATTATAATATTAAAATATAGTAAATAATTATATGAATCAAAATATAAATAATAATTTATTACGTACTTTTTCTTCTTAAATATAATTTTAATTCTAATGGCTATAATAAACAATTAAACAAAAATCAATTCATAATATGAACAACAATGAAAAAATAATAGTCACATTCAAATACACAATCTTTTAATAAAAAATCAACAGTAATAAAAAATTAGTAGTAATTACTAATTAGCAATTATTAATAAAAGTAAACAATTGGAAATAATAATTAGCAATATAATATAGGAACTGATTAAAAAATTGAAAAATATCATAAAATAACTATTTAAAATCATTAAAGAACAACCTCTGTAAATGTAACATATTAAACTTGACTAATAATCATATAAAATAATAGGCAAAAATATCTATAACAACATATTCAACAAAAATCAAGTCATATATAGTGAGGGCGCACGCAATATCAAAGGGAGACAAAGTCAAACATAAATGAGAATATTAAAACATTTAGTGGCGGTTCTCAATAAAACCGCCACTACATAGTGGCAGTCAAAATAAACCGCCACTATATAGTGGTTTTTCTTTTTGAATCGCCACTATATAATAATGTTTATTGAGAATCGCTGCTATATAGTGGTGTTTTATTGAGAACTGCCACTATATAGTGGCTTTTACTTTCAAACTGCCCTTATATAGTGGCATTTATTAAGAACTGCTACTGTGTAGTTGCATTTGTTTTCGAAACGCCACTAATGGTGTTTATTATGAACTGCCATTGTATAGTGGCATTTCTTTTCGAACCGCCATTATATAGTGACATTTATTAAAAACCGCCACTATATAGTAGCGTTTGTTTTCGAAACGCCACTATATAGTGGTGTTTATTACGAACCGCCACTATATAGTGGTGTTTATTATGAACTGCCATTATATAGTGATGGTTTACAAATAACTGTCACTATGGTCTTTTTTAGTGGTGGTTTTTAACAGACGCCTTTAAATTCTTATTTTTTTTGTAGTGATTGTTGTTCAACCCCTTAATCAAGATGAAATAGTTGTTCTAAAGGAGCAACCTGAGGGGCAAACTATCTAAAAAGCTTGTGCAACAAGAACAAGTGCCTTTGCAATGATCCACTGACTCACCCAAACTAACCCTACTCTACACAGACATGCAATATATATATATTTATATATGAACAATTATACATTTTAGGAATCCAAATACACGGAACATCAAGTCACCCCGAAAACATGCCTACAGCACTATGTCCTTCACTCTTGTAGAGTGTACTCTTAATGCCACTATGCCTAAATCCCTAACATTTACCTCTCCATTCGTACACATATCATACATAATGCACAACACATATGCTACCACACATATAACTCTTCCCCCTTACATAGGTCTGCGTCCTTGTGAGGAACTCACTTAAAAGCCACATTATCAGGAGTCTATATTCTTCCAAGTATTCCACTCAAGAGTTTCAATATATGGCTATACATTTCCATATTTCTATTTCTCAAGGCTTCATCAACATGGGTCTGTATCCCTATATATTCGTTATCGAGATACCGTCCTATAGATCTACATCTCTATGGAGTAACTCGTGGATCCCATGTCTACTAACCCTATAGTACAACTCATATTCTAAGTCTTGGCTCATGCCATGATCCGGTAACTACTAGTGTCTGACCCTAGGAATGCCGAATAAGTCATCTAAACACAAACACAATCACATGCATAAGTCACAATAATAATCGCAACCCCAGCACAGTAAAATTTCACATCTACTGAGTACGTCACTGGCAAGTCATCCCTTGAGGAATTTAGTAGCCAACCTTGGCATTTTTCAAGTTGGGCCTTACCTTGCCATGACGTTGCCCCTCGGGAGGATTATGTAAACCACCTCGGCTTCCTCATCTCAAGCACTCCATACTATCTACTCCCAAACTATTACACATGCCCAATTAATTCTCATTTTCATACTTCTATCAAAAGCATGAATTATCATTGTGTGTTCCCAATATTTTACATTTGACATTCAATGGAAATAGTAGCACTTATACCATTTCCATTTATGTCTCATAGCTTCCATCATTTCAAACATGCATGCTAGATATATCATCATTCAATCATATAATTACACTTTATATGGTTCTAGGAAACAAAATTCCTAAGAAATAAAGTAACTGAGATAAGGCTAGATCCTTCACTTGGATTTGAAGCACTCCCAACTCTCGTAAAATGCCACGGCCAAACCTTGGATCATTATAAGACCTACTGGATAGCAATGCAAGCAATCAGCTCACAAATCTATAAGGCACCACAGCCTTCCTATACCTCCCTGTGGTTCCAGCCTTGGGTGCTCAACCTGGTGCTTGAGATGCCCCAAGCCTCTCCCACACCACCAAGGCTTTAGGTGTTGACGCCACACTTGGAACCAATCCCATAGCCACAATTTTTCTAGTTAGGCTTGTGATTTGAGTGGTTGTTTGCTCTATTTCTATTGTGTTTGGAGTCCCTAAATACTGCCCAAACCATTCTTCCCTCTCTTGGTTAGTTCTATAGTGAAAATAAAGGCTATGTTTAAAAGTTTTGTTCAAAAAAGAATGTTGAAATCATGTTGGTACTGTTCATATGCGAATTTACTGTTCATATCTGATTTTCCCTTTTAATCCTAAGGTTTTGAACCTGAATCTTTTGAAGATTTTATGTGTTGGTTATTTGGAATATAAAATGGTGTTTTAAATGGAAAAATGAGCATTAAAACCATCTTGAACATGGCCAAAAAGGGAGGGAAACTGAGGGGATTTTGGGGGGTTTTAGCAGTGATTTTTTTGGGGCTATTGTACTGGTGTAATTCAGCACGTTACAACCATCTTTGGGACCTCTATAAAGGTTCGTGTTATGGGATTGGAAGCCTAGTGTATCCTAGAACCCGAGGTAGATATAAGGGTGGGTACTCATGGTGCCCACACTAAAGGGAGATTTCAAGTAAAAATGTTTCTAAGTGTGTCATTTATTTATGATGCTCCTCTTGTGTGAAGTTCCAAATTAATTGTGTTATATGTGGAATTTTGGATTGTCCCCTAGGTATGTTGGAAACCTTTTGAAGTTTGTGTTGGCTTCGTCATTTGGGTAATTGTTGGCTACATTTAAGGTGAGTGGTTAACCTCTCCAAGTATATTAATTCAACTTGTGATTGAATTGTGGAACTTTAGGAAAGAAGTGTTTTAGGGAGGTTTGGAGAAAATAATTTCATAATTTAAAATCTATGATACATGGAACAAAAAAATTGTAACCGGTGCATATGCATAGCTCTAAAGAAGTAAAAGATTTAAACTTCATGCTTGTTAATTATGTGGCTACCATACTTGCTTGTATGGAGAATATACTTGTGTGTTATGATGGTTCTTAGAAGACTATTGGAATGGCATACATATATATATATATATATATTACAAATTTCATGGCTAGTTACTTGTATGTGTTATGGTTGCTCATTGGAGAAAGTTGAACTTTATGCTTATTGAATATGTGAGTAACTAGCCCACTCTTTGAGTGTTTTCAATGTTTTTAAGTTGCATCATAAAATATATGTTTTATGGTTGTGATGTTGTGATTATGGAGAGCTAAGGGTTGTATTTAACCTTGCCTATGAGTTATTCCTTAGTCAATGCTAATTGTCGGGTGTTTAAATATTGTGTTAATAATTGTTGAGATGCTTGGGAGCTTGGTTATGTACCATAGAAGGGGAATGATGATGTAACGTGGAGAACAATAATGTTCATGGGAATCCCTTAGTGGTAATTTATGGTTAGGCATGAATATCTTGTTTAGCACTTTGTAGTGCATGCTTATTATAGGTTGCATTCATGTATGTATCTTTACGTGTTATAGAATTGGTATGGCCTCTTGCCAAATATACCTTATGGCTTTATAGCAGAGACTTTACGACTTCGTGTCGAGAGTGAAGATAACTCATTTGGCCTCCGGGCTAGAAGAATCCATTATGGGTATTCTTCATTATTATTGCTTGATGTTGAACTTGGGTAAGGTGTGAGTTTCTTAGCTATATGATGTTAGGAGTGTAGTGTAATTTTCCTTTCTTATGAGTTTTTGGGAAACCCTTCTTGCTTGGCATTGCCTTTATTCAATTCATGTGTACTTATGTTGTAATGTATGTAGGGTAAGGTAATATCCCCTGGGAGAATATCATGACCTATGGGTCAAGAGAATATTATGGCCTATCAACCGACATAGGAAAATAACTCTATGTCGTGTCAGTCACCTGCTTAGATTTTGGGTCATGACACCAACAACAATAGGAGTTCGACCAAGTTAAAACATATTGACATCAAGTTCCTAGCTGTGAAAAAGAGGGTACAGAGTGGACATATTTTCATAGAACATTTAGGAACAAACTCTGTGATATTAGATCCTCTTACAAAGGGCCTTCTACCCAAAGTCTTTCATGAGCACATTGCTCACATGGGTGTATTATAGTATGAGGATTCTTCAGTTTAGTAGGAGTTTGTCATTCATGTATTTGATGTTTTATGTTTAGTTCTATACACATACATTTCATTTGGATATTTCTACTCTGATCATAAATAAAGTTTGATTTTTAGTTTATTACACCATGTACAATAAAGTTATTTAATGATCTTACGAGAGTCAAGTAAGACCGATTAATATCGACATGTACATATCACATTCATATGCTTTTCAAGCTACACATTTCATGATTTATCTATGTCATTTAGTTGTATTAGTACTAGTGATTATTGATGGGTTTAGTTATGATTGATATAGTGAAAAACATATTTAGTCCTATATTGATACAGCTAATAGACAATATTGTTCAAACATGCCTTGTGGATATGATGAAAAAATTTTGAGTTCATAAGGTTCAACACATTTATAAGGATACATATGTGGCCTAATATGAGATTGTTAAATTTATTTATCTCATTGGGGCTATATATGTAACACCCCGGGTTACATGGTTTTTGTCGTAGTTTATTTTTTTACATGATGTAATTTATATGGTATGAGATTATGATGGATTTATCTGATTGGATTTAATGCGTACACATGTTCATGAATATGATGTTTAAAACAATGAAAAATTACCCATAGTTATGTGTGATGAGTCGAGGAAACTTAATTCAAACTAGATAATTTAGGTGAGGGACCTAATTGAAAGGATATAAGGATTTAGGGCAAAATCATAATTTTTGAAAAATAAGGGGTTGGGTAAGTAGTTGGAGTGATGAGTTGATAATTGCTAAGCAGGGGGAGTATTCTTAAAAGAAAATAATTTGATTAACTTGATTGGGAAAAATATCTAAATTTTGTAATACCTGTGAAAAAAAATGATTCCCCTGTCTGTTTAATTTTGTATGCTTATATAAATCTTATTACCCTATTTGTATATGTTGTTGAAAATATAGATTTTCACTTATAGATTGCATAATTGTGAGATATGATGGATGTTATGATATGAAATTGATTCCATGGGTAAAATATGGTTAGGCATAAGAGGAATCTAGAAAGAAACTGGGAGAAAAATAATGTTTTATGTGAGAAAATCTCTTTAAGGACTCAAATGAAAGGACTATTTTGAAAGGAAACTTTAAACTTTAGGAGAAATGATAATTTCCCTTTAGTTCCCAATAGTAACCAATAATTCAGCTGCATCGTACAAATCGTGGTTGCACAGTAAAATGCATAGTACCAAACTAAATTATTAAAGTACATAGTAAATTAAATATTTTATTAGCGCATAGTATCTTGACTTTTCTTATAAATAGGTCCTTCCATTTCAGTTCTAAACTCACCTATAATTTCTTTTCCTTTATCTCTTCAAATTTCTCTTACTTCGATAGTAGGGTTCTAAAATTTTAGGTCTTTCCGTCTCAGCTTAGGTCCAAGGTGATGATACTATGTTCTTTTAAATTATTGTAATTATTTAGAGGTTAAATTCTTAGTATGCTTTGTGTTTGTGTCTTTGGCTGATCCTCCACATCAAAAAAGAACTATCCTCAATTGCTTGAAAAATATTTTGATTCTTGGAATAGAGTATAAAACTGTGAATAATACATGTTTAAGAAATGTTTTGGCTAAGGAAAGACCCGATACTTAAGAATGTCTATTGTGACTCACCTCTCTTTTTTAGAAACTTTTTTAGTGTACTCTTTTATGACTTATGTTCTATATTCCTTGTATAAATAGTATCCATACATATAAATTGTATCTGTATACATGAAGATTATCAGTACATATGAATGGTATTCATACACATAAATAGTATTAGTACGTATGAGTATTTGTATATGTGAATTGTACCCATACGTATCTATGATAAAGACAACCCTAATTGTATCTCTCTGACCTTTCATAAAACTCCCCATAGCGAAACCTGAAATCCAACTACATGTTATTCTCTATAACGACTCATAAAAATATGGAATCTAGGTGAGTATTTGTATGTATGAATAGTATCTATATGCATGAATAGTATCAGCACATATGAATGGTATTCATACACAAAAATAGTATCAATATATATATGAATAGTATTCATATGTATGAATAGTACTCATACATATGAATTGTACCCATACGTATCCATAATAAAGACATCTCTAATTGTATCTCTCTGACCTTTCATGAAACTCCTCGTAGTGGAACCTGAAATTCAACTACGTGTTTCTCTATAACAACTCATAAAAATGATTCTCGTATGAAATCTAGGTGAGTAGATGACCTTGCTAACTGAATTTATTTATTTTTATTATAAGTACAATATAAATCTCACTCACATCGCAATTAGAATTTCTAATTAATTTTCTGGTTAATAATATTAACTAGATAAATCTCATGGAATTAAGGAAAATTATGTTATTCATTTATATTGAGAATTATTGTGATATCCCAAATTTAATTACCTTAAGAAATGAGGCTAAATAAATAAATGAGCAAGAAAATAAGGATAAAATAGTTATTACGAAATTTTTGAGAAACATAAATAAAATTTTATTCATTGAGTAGGGACCTTTTTGAATAGAATAAACAAATTTGAGGGTTTTTATCATTTTTAACCAAAAAAAAAAGAGATAGTGATGTGTGTGAGGTGTGCGGTGGAGAAGGAAGGAAGTGGAAAGAAAAGAACGAAAAGAAAGAAAGGGAGACACGTGGGGTAATGAAGAAATAATATATATATATATATATATATATATATATATGTGTGTGTGTGTGTGTGTGTGTGTGTTATGTGAGTCACGGTGGAGAAGGAAGGAAGTGAGAAAGAAAAGAACGAAAAGAAAGAAAAGAAAGAAAGGGAGACACATGGGGTAAGGAAGAAATAATATATATATATATATATATATATATATATATATGTATGTGTGTATGTGTGTTATAGAGTTACGGTGGAGAAGGAAGGAAGAAAGAGAAGAAAGAAAGAAAGAGTGTTATAGAGTTACGGTGGAGAAGGAAGGAAGAAAGAGAAGAAAGAAAGAAAGAGAGGAGAGAGAGAAATAGAAGAGAAAGAGAGGAGAGAAAGAGAAGAAGAAAGGAAAGAAGAAGAAGAGAAGACGATCGGAAATGCAGAGCAAAGAAATAAGTTTAAAAAGTTGAAAGGTTGAAAATCAGATCAGGTAGTTAGTCTTCCATAAAAGTATGATTATTTATGATTTATGATATCTGTGTTCATAATCAATTTTTACAGAATTTTATTTTTAATTCCTGTTCTACATAGTGAATAAGAGAAATTTAATTATTGTGTGATGTTATGCTTTTATGGCTGAAATGATCTCCTCATGTGTTTACATGTTTTTAAGAAAGTGACTAGCTACTGAGATATTTTATATCTCACTTTTAGAAAATTGATCATTTCAGGAAAAATAGCAAAAGGGAAGGCTTTGATGATATTAATGATGATCTTGAAGTGTAGAAATATATTTTATGGTAGTTTATGATACAAAGATGTAAAGATAATAACAAATATTATGTAAATATTTTTGTATATATTCAAGCTCAGATATAATTAATGAGAATCTTGTAAATTTTCTGCAAGGTTACTATTCACACAAATAGTAAAATTCGTGAATAGTAAAATCTATAATTATTTGAAAGAAAATTATTCAGAAAATTATCCAGTGAATCGATTTAGAGAAAAATTATTATTCTTAAATGAAATAAAAAGTCGGGGTGTTACAATTATGGATTGTGGAAACATGTGATGTATTGTATTTGTATATGAATTGCATGTCAAAGAAGAAATGCAGTAGGAACATAAACCCTGGGTATAAATGTAGTGGGAATTTAATCGTTGGGCATGGACCAGTATTAAATCCTAAGGTGGTTAAAAGCCCTTATGGATGAACTTCGAGGGCATTTAAAGATTGGGGAAACATAAACTCTGAACACTTTTCGATTTAGTTATGATTCAATAAGGCAATTGTGAGAATATAATTAATATTTTTTATGTATGAGTATTTTATATATGCCTAGATATGTCAGATACAATTGTTTTTATTATTACACAGTCATTTACTCACTGAGTTTTGATGAACTCATACTCTCTATAATTATCTTTTTCAAATACAGTGGATGAGGAAGAAGGAAATCCGTAGGAGGATTTGTAGTCCTTGGAGTTATACTTCAAGTTTGTCTGGTGGGCTTAAGGATCAAAACTTTGCAAAAGCTTAGAAAACGCTCTATAATCTTTATAGGTCACCTAGGTTTAGAAAGTTTTATCATACTGTATAATACTCGGCTTGTATTTTACTGTTATATTATGTTGGCTATAATTTCGTTGTTTTTGAAATTTAGAGAAAAATACTTGAATGTTGAACTTTTCATATATGTATGTAAAAATTCTTTTCTTGAAAAATTTATATTTTGCTTAGTTGTGCTGTTAACCGAAGTTGTAGAGTACCACGAAGGTACACCTTAGGTATTATAAGTATAATTCATATACCCGATTTTTGGGATGTGACAAATTTACACTTGGTTCCCCCTCTTACATTCATGAAGAAATGAAAGGAGGGCCAAATTGTAATTTAGAAGAGTGCCCCTACACTTAGACATATATCAGCATACTCACTCCACTACCACACTCTCACGTCAGTTTCTCCCTCTCCCTTCTCCTTGTGCATCAAATCTCCCAACCACCAAACCTCCCAAATCTTGGCTTTCTCTCCGGTAGGTATTGTATCTCCAATCACCGGTGGTTCACCATCACGATGAGAAGCTTCAAGGACCAAGGTAAGATCTTGATTCTTGGATTTCTCCTCCCATTTTTGTAGCTATAAACCCTAGGTGCTAAAATGGGATGTCTGAGTGGGTTTAGGTATTCTTTTGGGCATCAACTTGTATGCTTTTGGTTTTCCAACATTCCTTTCCTCAATCCTTGATGTTTTGGCCATCAAAACTTGGTTAAAGATCTAATTTTCATGAGGAAATCCTCACCATATCAAAAAAAAAAAAATGAAAATGAGAAAGTTTGAGAAAGATTTTGAATTTTGATTCTTAAAGATGGAATGCAAACAAGTTCAAAAAACATTTTTGTTGTATTAAACGTTTCTTTGATGGCCAAAACATAGAAGGAATGTTGATCTTAGGATAGATTGAAGTTGGAAGGGATGGAGAGGTAGCATGATTCTTTTTCATGTCTGCTGGGCGACCAGGTAACCATTGAGTGAAGAGCAGTCGACTGACTGCTCCTGGTGCTCTCTGCCCAGATATGATTGAGATATACCGATCGGTCGATTAATTGTTCCTGGGTGGGATGGAAATCTTGGCATAAATGCATTGGTCGACTGGTAAGGTATCACCGATCGACCAATTACTCTCAAGTTAGCGCTAGCAATTTCTAGCCAGTCGACTGTCAGAAGGAAGGCAATCGATCGGTTGCCCTATTTGCAATTTTGAAATTTTAATCATTTCTTCTCTCTCATGCGCTTAACTAATAGGAATCAACTCTGGACCTTGGGACACCTTCCCCTTCCAAGTCATTACACCAAACACGGTAAACTCATAAATTGGATTTAAGGTGAGTGAGTGACCTTGCAAAGTGTATTTTTCTTATTTCTAACATCATGTTACATACTTGCATGGGTACTTAAAGTCCTAGGGAAATTGAATGATATTCATGAGACATATTTGGAATTGAAACTATTAGTGATGTGGTGATAAATTGTGGATTGTATAAATTGTCTCATGATTGAAATATCTTATTCTTCTTACTGTGACTTCTCTTTTCCATGATTGTGGACATATTGGTTGTGATTGTGGCTAAGTGACTAGTATGCCTCCGGGGGGTTGGAAATTGGTGAATGTTGGTGTGGGCACGAACCAGGCCAGGGAGGAGGCATACCGGTGGATAGCAAGATAAGATACAAGTATGGGCCAAGATCCAAGTGACCGTCCTCGGGGTTGATAGCGTGAATTTTCAATGTAGGTATGAGCTAGGACCCTTGAGTGACAAATCCGAGATTGAGAGCTGGCGATTGCTTAGGGAATGATGTGATGAATGTGAATGGCTTTGTGTGATATGTTTGTGCTTGCTAAACATGGCATATTATGGCTTTAGATATGGAGTATGTGATTGTGATGTTATGTATGTATTTAATTATTTTTCTACATACTCTCCCGCTCACTGAGTTGTGATAAACTCATACCTCTGTGGTTTAATATTTTTAGATTTAATTGCTGAAAAGGAGTACCTGCCAAAGGAGTAGCAGTACTTTGAGTGGACCTAGCCCACATCGTGAGTAGGTTGAGATCTTTTGTTTTTTTTTTTGAAGTCCTTGTAATGCTTTGGAGTCACGTAAGTGTGTTATGATCTTTGGGTTGTTATTGGATATATGTATATATATACTACGAATATTCCATCTTTTGAATTGTGTTATCGAATATTTTGGATCAAGCCTATGTAATGAATATTATTATCTTCAGAAATGAAATGATATTTTTGGGAAATCTTTAAGTACCTATAGATTTTGTGTTTAAGTAATGGTTTAGGTTTACAATACCGAAGGGGTGTATCCTTCCATATTGTGCTGGTCACATACCCGGGTTGAGGGATGTGACATCATATGTAATGTTAAAATGTGTTGGGTCATCATTTGAATACACCAAATTAAAAGTGATCTAATTGAGAAAGAAGTTTATGGCTTGAGAGCATAATTGTCATGAAATATATAAGTATAGATACCAGAGTGTAGTTTCTAATTTGATGAGAGACAGAATTAGAAAGCGTATACAACTTAAGTAGTAATTGTAATTTGTGAGTAACTCATAAGGGGTTATGGTTCCTAATTGTAGCATACGATCAATTCATTCTCCTTTTACCTATTAGAGAGACTTAAAAAAAACTAAGAGAAAAATTATAGTTAGAAGATCAAGATACTAAAGCTTCATCACTTGTTGAACGCTACTCCATGGATTCAGCCGATATGTTTTTACTTTCACCTCTCATTATGAATGAACATGGGTTATGAATTAAAATAAGGTTTAGATTTTGTAAAGCATGATTCTAAAGTTTATGTCAATTTCATATGTATATCGATTCATAGTTTAAAAACTTGTTATTAGAAACCCTTTTATTGCTAACATATGGGACTTTTAACTGAAGGATCTAAATGCATCCAAAGAACCAGATTTTCCTGGTGAAGATCTATCCAACCGAATTTGGAGAAGTCATCTCTGAAGGTAATAAAATACCTATATCCACCCATAGCAGTGGGTGTAATAGGTCTATACATGTCTGTGTGAATCAACTGTAACACATGATCACATGATCACATCTTTTTTCCCCTTTCTTCCTAGTTTTGGCAGTGAACTTGCCTTTAATACAATCAACATAAGTGTCGAAATCAGAGAAGCTAAGATCATGAAGAATACCTTCCTTAATCAGTCTTTCAATCCAGGGCCTAGTGATGTGCCCCAAACGTCTATGCCATAGCATATAAGAACTTTCATTAGTCCTATTATGCTTATTTCCAATGACAGAGTTAACAGCCATATTATTCAAATTCAGCATATAAAGCCCATTACATAAAACGCCTTAACCAACAGTAACAGAATTAAAACAAACAATAACTTTTCCATTATTGAATTTAAAAGTGTAGCCACATCTATTCAAAGCTGAAATTGAAATCAAATTCCTTCTCATAGAAGGTACATAAACAACATCTTTTAACAATAAAGTATGTCCAGAAGGTAAAAGCAACGTAACTACTCCTATTTCTTCCACGGATACTCTAGCTCTATCTCCCACAATGATATTGGATTCAGCATCACTTGGTGATGTGATTTCTGGAGGGAAAACACTTAATCAATTTTCTGGATAGGTTGAAAGAAATAAACAAAGAAAACCAAATCACTCAATTGATAAGCCAAAGGGCGCCACAACTAAGAGAAATGGGTTGATCTCGCCACACTCAAGAAAGAAGAACGTGAGTGATAAGAAATCTAGCTGCTCTCACACTAACCCAAGTTAGATAAGAGAAAGAACTCAAGAATCCTCTTGAAAGCAAAATTCCAATATCTCATATATGATTCAAGGATGGTTTACAACATATGGCAAGGACCCTTTTTATAGAGGGTCTCCAAAACAAAAGACAAAAGACTCCAACTAATGCATTAAATGCATAAACTAAAAGTCAAGTAGTGTAGGCTAAATGTCAAAGACAATAAATGCATAGGTAGCTAAATGTCAAAGACAATAAATGCATAGGTAGCTAAATGTCAAAGACAATAAATGCATAGGTAGCTAAATGTCAAAGACAATGCATAGGTAATAGACTACAACTATATTCAACAAATGCAACCATCCCACATGCAATCTTATTCACACTTCTTCCACTTTCAACAATGTGGTTAAGCCCAATCCAAATCCTTTAGCCCTTGAACGAGTTAGAGGCCCAATTGAAGTGTTCTCCCTTTCTTGGGCTGCAATTAGTCCAAGCTCTTTAACTCTTGAACGAGTTAGAGGCCCAATTGAAGTGTTCTCCCTTTCTTGGGCTGCAATGGAGTTATCCTTGATTACATCACTTGGCTTCCTCAAGCTTGTGAACCCCTATAAATAATTTACAACATGAATGGTTGCACCTGAGTCAAACCACCAAGTATTGGGAGCAATATCAATCATATTTGATTCATAACAAGCTAAAGCTAGGAGTGTACCTTGCTTCTCAAGTTTCCTCTTAAGGCCATACTTTTTGCAATACTTGCAGTTTCCCTTGAAAAAATTTTTCTTAGGCTCGAAGTGTTGAGAAACTTTCCCTCCTTTTTTCTTATCATGTTGAAACTTGCCTTTATGACCTTTCTTTTTCTCAGATTTAGCACCAGAAGAAGAAGCAGCAAACTGAACACTATGTGATTTCCCTTTCTTTATAGAATCCTCTTCTTGAGAGACAATGGCAATCAGTTCATCAATTGTCCATTCAGTTTTCTGAGTGTTATAAAAGGTCTTCAAAACATCAAATTGAGAAAGGAGTGACTCCAGAACCTGCCAAATTAGATAACTCTCACTGAGATCAACCTTGAGAGACTTTAGCTTATTAAAATAGTGGACTAATTTCATGATGTGCTCACAAACTCCACTAACACCATCATATTTAGTCTTCTCAATTAAAGAAAGATACCGGCCCTTCTGAGCTTTGTCAAAAGTAGTGAATTTCTCGCCAATGGACTTCAGAAAATCCTTAGCATTTTTGCTCTTTGGAATACTCTGTCTAATAGACTTCTCCATAGTGTATTTCATCACCATGAGACACACCCTATTTGAGTACTCCTATTTTTCACGAGAATCCTTTTTAGCAATAGTGGACTCACCAGTAAGAGCTGGAGGCTCTTCTTCTTTCAGAGCCAAGTCTATATTAGTAATAGTCAAATAGAGATTCAGAGATTCTTTCCAGTCCTCAAAATTGGTTCTATTCAGAGTCTTGACAGAAGTTAATTGCATAAACAAAGAGGCTGGCATTAAAACAACAAAAGAAAACATTGTCATTATGCTATAAGAGAATTAAATGTTTCTATATGTGCAGCTAACTATGCCTTTTAAAGAAAATTTCTTACTTACCTGGTCTCGCCTAAAGGTCCCAAACCATAATAAATAAGAAATATAATAATACAATGCTCAAATCTCATATAATCAAAACTTTTAATACTGATGGGGTATTCAAAATAGTTAACATAAGAATAAAACTAATAATGCATTGTATAATAAATTACAGTAATAAAACACGCTGATAGGGTATAGTTATTATTAATGCAATAAAATAAAATAATAATAATAATGATTAAAATGAAATAAAATAAATTTTAATCATTCAACTCAAAAAAAAATTTTATAAATGTACCCACGATAGATGAGCTTATAATTATGCAAATCTTTAGTAATTATACTCAACAAAATATAATAATTCATATTATGTAAATATTTAATTTACATATAAATTGCAATTAATTCCATGACTATGACACATCATTGGAGAGAGTATAATATACTTAGGTGTCATAAGCAGAGTAAGGAATAATCACAAAAAATTTCAGTCCCAAAGTCTGAGAGTACGATAATTAAAGCAACAAAACAATCTTGGATTAAATAAAATAAAATATTTAGGAGTCTCCAAAAATTTCCAAGAAAAAACCAAAATAACATAAACGTTAAATAATTAATTTTGGAGAAAAATAAAAATTTTTAGGGCCTTGGAAGTGGGCCCACGCACCCACACGTGCCTGGGCCCAAGAGTGGGCTTCGTAGGGAGTCTTCATCTTCTTCACCCGCCTGCAGCAACCGGGTCATAATGACCCGCGACTTTAACCTGGATCATTCTCACTATTCCGGCCATGAAACGCTACAATATTTGATGGGTTTTGGTCACAATCTCATTACAAAGAGAAACCCTCAGACAATTTCGAAGATTAATAGTTGGGTTTGGAGAAAACGAGTTTGAAAAATAAGGAGAAAACTGGTTTCAAAAAAAAGTTTAGATCTCTCAAAACCTTTGATGAATGAATATGATATTTGGGTATATGATTCGCATAATAGCATGAAAGAGAACCCCCAAATCAATTTCAAAAAATATTGGCTGATTTGAGAGAAATCGAAATCAAATTTTGACGAAAAAAAGTTTGATAAAAAAAAAACTCAGATCTCACAAAATACCCAATGAAACTCTCTGAATTTTGGATATGTCTTTCGCATAAATATGTTGAAGAGAAACCCTAAATCAATTTTTAGATTAATCTAACAAAATAGGGCAAACGAAAATTATTTTGAAATTAGGGTTTATAGGTTGCAAAATTTAAATTTAATTGTGCAATAATTAGAATAATCAGATTTAATTATTGAAAAGAAAGAATTAATAGCCATAATATATATCTAGAACCAGACTCTAATACCAATTTAATAAATATTATAATTGGGCTTTTTTTTGTTGTGAGTGGCCATGATGGGTTGAGTTGTTTATTAGATAGCCTGTTGAGAGGTTCCTACTCTCATCTGATAATAAATAAACTGACTCCACATTAAGCAGTTTAACCAGTATAGCAAAAGCTATCAAATAGAGAGTAGTAATTCTCTCACAAATTAATTTCTCTACCTTGATATTCATGATGGATTCTGCAATAATGCTAGGTATACATTCTTAATTCATCTCTCTTTTAATTTTGCTCTTTAGTATACTCTAATTTATATCTACATCCGATCTAGGCTTGTAAATTAGATCATCTAAATTCTTCAATTGGTATCAGAGCCATACACCATGACCAATCACTCTTAAAGAAGATCGCACCATAGTTTCTATACCGGCTGTTTCACTTCCTACAGATATCATGGTTCCAGTCACTCATAATGATGATCAGACTCTTCAAGGAGAAGGTGATGTTTTGGCACCATCAGCTGATGAACAGGAATCGGATGACATTGCTAAAGGACCCTTATTGAGACGATCTTAGAGAGTACGTAGGCCTACTATACCAGATGACTATGTCGTGTATCTTCAGGAGCATGAGTTTGATCTTTATGATGATGATGATCCTATCACTTTCCAGGAGGCTATCTCTAGCTCTCATGCTTCTGATTGGCTAAATGCCATGCGTGATAAATTAGCTTCCATGTCTCATAATGGTGTTTGGGATCTTGTAGAATTGTTATGGTTACAAACCAGTTGGGTACAAATGGGTCTTTGAGACCAAGCGTAGTCCAGACGGTAAAGTTGAGAGGTATAAGACTAGACTAGTAGCGAAAGATTATAGTCAAAAGGAAGGCATCGATTATAAGGAGACCTTCTCACTGGTTTCTACGAAAGATGCATTTCAGGTTGTTATGGCTTTGGTAGTTCATTTTGATTAAGAACTTCACCAGATGGACGTGAAGACATCATTTCTGAATGGAGATCTAGCCGAGGATGTCTACATGGTTCAGGCTCATGGTTTCTTTGAAACAAGTAAGGAGCATTTGGTTTACAAACTTAAAAAGTCCATTTATGGACTAAAACAAGCATCCAGATAATGGTATTTGAAATTTGATCAGGTTGTCACTTCTTTTGGCTTCAAGGAAAATGCTTCAGATCAGTACATTTACTTGAACACTAGTGGGAGCAATTTTATAATTCTAGTCTTACACGTCGACGATATTCTTCTTGCTAGCAGTTGTGTTAACCTTTTGATTGAGACAAAATTGATGTTAAATAGCCACTTTGATATGAAGGATCTTAGTGATGCTTCAGTTATTCTAGGCATCCAGATTTACCGTAACAGGTCACGTGACATTCTTGGATTGTCTCAGAGAGGATATATTGAAAAAAATCCTCAAGTAGTTTAATATGCATTCTTGCTCCCCATATGCTGCACTTATTCAAAAGGGTGATAAACTCTCTAAATCTCTATGTCCTCAAAATGATTCAGAGATAACTGAAATGAAAAATGTCCCATATGCTTCCACTGTTGGCAGTTTAATGTATGCTCAAGTTTGTACTCGTCTCGATATTGCTTTTACTGTTAATGCTTTAGGGAGATACTTGAGCAACTCAGGTTTGGGTCATTGGAAAGCCGTGAAAAAGGTCTTGAAATATTTGCAAGGAACCAAGGATTATATGTTGACCTATAAGAAGTCTGATCAACTTCAGGTCATTGGTTATTCTGATTCTGATTTCGCAGGTTGCCCTGACGACCGAAAGTCTACTTCCGGCTCTATTTTTATTATGGTAGAAGGAGCTATCTCTTGGAAGAGTGTTAAACAGACTCTTACAGCTACTTCTACCATGGAGGCAGAGTATGTCGCTTGCTATGAGGCTACTTGTCAAGCCATGTGGCTGAAAAACTTAATTTCTGACTTTTACATTGTTGAAAGCATTTCTAGACTACTTGTGACATATTGCGACGATACTGCTACTGTGCATTTCTCTCAAAACAACAGAAGCTCTTCTCGATCAAAGCACTTTGATATCAAATATCTATTTGTTAAAGATAAAATTTTGGAGTTTCAAACTCGTATTGAACATCTTGCTATAGAGAATATGTTAGCAGATCCACTAACTAAAAGTTTAAGTGTTAGAGCTTTTCAAAATCATGTAACTCACATGGTTTAGTTAAGTCTTTTAATGTTTTGGGTTAGTGGGAGTCTGAAATTTTACATTTACTTAATGTCATTTTTATGAGATATGTTTGAGATGACGTCACTTTTATTATCATATCTCTTATAGCATTTTCATATACTTGGATCATTCTTGGATTGCATATTTCTATTAATTAATTATACTTTTCCATATTCATTATGCTTTGTATAAAATATGAGCTTTTAACATATATGATCTACTTCCTTGTCGGATACTATTTCTGCATCGTTAAAGCTTATGTTTCTTAACATGTGCTATAACTATAGTTGGTATTTTAGTCTTAATGATTATTGTATTTTAATGATTGACTATTGCGATCCAAATGGGAGAATTGTTGAATTTTAATTTAAATATATATATCCTATTTGGATTAGCATTAATCAATTATTAAAATATTATTTAATATCATTAATATATCAACTATATTATTTGTATTTTATAATATAGCCTTTAATAAATTTAATGAATATTATAATTAGATTTTTTTTGGGCTGTGAATGGCCCGTGATAGGTTGACTGTTCATTAGATAGCCTGTTGAAAGGTCTTTACTCTTATCTGACAATAAATAAATTGACTCTCCATTAAGCAGTTTAACCAATACAAAAAACCTATCAGATAGAGAGCAGTAATTCTCTCACAAATTAATTTCTCTACCTTGATGTTCATGATGGATTCCGCAATAATGACAGGTACACATTCTTAATTCATCTCTTTTTTAATTTTACTCTTTAGTATGCTGTAATTTGTATTTATATCTGATCTAAGTTGATAAATTAGATCATCTAAATCCTTCATTAATATGTTATTTCTTGTCCCAAAAAGAGTTTTAGTTATTAAAAAAAAAGGTCAAAAATTGTGTGACAATTAATTGCAAAATTTTTACTTGCTTTTGATCACTAAACAGAAATCATCGAGAATTTTTAGAAAATAAATAACACGGCCACGTTATAACATGTATGACGTCATATGACGAGATAAAAATACTTTTTAAAATTTATTAAAAAATTTAAATTCAACAAAGACTCAAATCTTCAAAAGAAATATCGGGGGGTGAAAAAAAAAGAAAAAAACAAGACGCAGTTGAAAATTGATGTTTCATATTAGTTCGGACGGCTTTACCGCCTTGCGTCAAAGACGCACGTCGAGTTGACAATGAATAGCCAGAGAGAGAATCCCTAAATAGGGTAACAGCTGTAATCCTCTTTGTTTTGGTAGAAAGCTGTAATCCTCTTTTATTTATTTATATATAAAAAGTATTGGACAAACACTGGTTTCGTGCAAAACGCGCTGTCGTTTGGCTTTCTACATCTTTTAAGGTTTAATTTAACACGGTTTCCAGCTGCGAGCTGCCTCCATCTCATGGGATCTCCCACAGTGCCTGTCGTTTTCACTTTCCAGGATTTCTCTAATCCCAAGATTCAAATCATTCCATCAGAGTCAGTGAAATGCGGAAAGCTTAGAGATCAACCTTAAACTCACTCGCAACTTATGTTTTCCTACCCACCACACACACACACATCATCATCATCGTCCATAATCTTCCATTGTATTTAGACAAATTAAAATTGAACATCAACGCTGATATAACATTGCTATATAATGTCTCACCCACTTTTGACTTGTTCTATCCTAAGCCTTATCTCTGGTAGCATATTTAGGAGTATATGTATTAACGTAATTTTATTCTTAAATTATGATTTTAGTAAAAACTCTAAATTATTATTCTTATAAATTATGGTTATTGAAACTAGTGGCGTGCATAAGCCGAAATTTGAAACGACGACGATTTCAGCTATGAAATTTGAAACGACGACGATTTCAGCTATGTATCATAATTTCCTCTTCAACTTCCTCTTTCTAACTCATAATTAATTAGAAAATTCTGACATTAGGAGGGGAAAAAATCAAAACAAATTTTGACTTTTCTGAGTCAAGGTCAGCGACATTTTGTTAGCTAACGTTGCATTTTTTGTGATTTTGGTAACGTGAATTTTTAACCGTTGGATTTCACAAGAATGGACAGCTGTGATAATATATTTTTGTACACTGTAAAAGTTATGTTCACGGACGTCGAAAAAAAAGTCAATTCTATTTCAGAAATAATGGAAGAGATGGCGATGGTATTTCACAATTACTCTTTAATCTCTCTCTGCAATTTAAAACAAAAAGTACATTTAAATTTTATTTTTTCTCTCAAAAAATTTTATTCACTTTTACTTTTTTTTAAATTAATCGTATTCTCGATAAATTAAAACCTTATAATTTTCATATACGAAGATTTTTTGGTATGAGATGGGTTAGTTGACATTAAAAAAATTAAGTTAATTTTTTATATTTTTATTCAATCAAAATATAATAAAAATATAGTTCTTTTTTTAAAACTAAACACTTGTTTTATTTTAACTATTTTTTATAACATTTTATTTTAACTATTTATTAGATCAAATGTTTGTCTTTAACTATTTTATTTTTAATATTTATTAGATCAAATGTGTGTCTTAAATTACGTCAAGCGACATTTGACACTAATGCCAAGTGGAGCAGCATTTACAGGGATTTAAATTTGACACAAATGTGTCTCTTAAATTATATATATATATATATATTCGTAAAAGTGAATAAAATTTTTTTAGAGAAAAAATAAATTTAAATATCTTTTTGTTTTAAATTGAAGAGAGAGATTAAAGGGTAATTGTGAAATACCATCTCTTCTGTAACGACTGTAATCTTTAAAGAATTGACTTTTTTTCGATGTCCGTGAACATAGTTTTTTATTGTGTACAGAAATATGTCATTGTAGCTGCCCATTCTTATAAAATCCAACGGTTAAAAAATCACGTTACTAAAGTCACATAAATGCCAAAATGGGAAATTTGATAGCAATATGTGTTTTATATGTAATAAAATCTGTCTAACTTTAGTTGAAGGGAACGGTGGACATTAATTAGATATAAAACAAGACTTAGTGGGATTATAATTATTATTGAAAGGGCTGGCTGTAGTATGAGAATTTCTTAGTGCTTTTATATATAAAACATGCCACTTGATATTGTTCAACCTTGACTTTTTACCATTATATATATCCGTGAACTACTGGTGAAGTTTGATTAATTCAGTAAATGACTAGTGTATCGGATTGCCTTTTATATTATCTCATATTATATATATAGGTTAATTTCATTACATTTTTCCACTATAATTTTTATTTCTTACCATGTTTCTAGTTCAACTTGAATTTTTAATAGTACCATATATTTCACCATTTTCAAATATATTCTGCGGTACAGGTGGGATTTGTCATATAATCGTCAATTATTTAGCACGAGATAGAAGTCTTCAGTCTGTCGTCTTGATTTTTACTGAAAAAAAAAAGAAGAAAAAAAGGTTGCGTATAGAACGGAAATTTCCATTCAATAAATGTTTTGTTCCGATCAGAATAATATATATGCTTAAATGGCTCAAATTTTCCTGCAAATCTACTAAAATAATGTTGTTTGAGATGTGACAGTGAGTGTTTATCTTTATCTTCGTTAACTCATTGAAATATAAATTAACTCACGTCCAATTATTTTTTTTGTTGTAATACTTCTATGCACTAATATTTATATTGTGTATAAAGTATTTAAGATTTAGTTGATATGTTATTTAATTTTATTTACAATATTTATCTCTCTTAATACTAATATATAAGACTATATATAATATTTATCATCTTAATTATTTATTAAATTATTAATTTTTTTAATTAAAAGTTTGTTATTCTACTTTTCATCCCAAATTTTAATTCTAATAAGCAAAAAAAAAACTCGATATTAAAATATAGATGAGATTTTTCTTTTAATATATTTACGGAAAGCTTCATTCTATTATTTTTTTAATTCTAATATTTTAAATCAAATCAACCATTTTAAAAAAAAATTTAACCTATCGACTAATCAAATCAATATTATTTTTGACAATAAATTAGGTTACTTCAAGTTGAATGAGTAAAAATATTTTAACTTGAACTAACTCAGTTCACTCTCTTTTTGTTGATTCAGTTCATAAAATTCATTCAACCCATGGGAAGGAACTAAGGGATTAAGCAAATAAACAAAGAGGATTTATTTCATTGTTAGTTGATGTTGGAAGGAACTGAGGGATTAAGCAAATAAACAAAGAGGATTTATTTCATTGTTAGTTGATGTTGCATTATAAATAATGTTCTTTAAGCTATATTAATATATTATCCATTATTTCTTGAAGTTGTTGGTTAATGATCAGCCACCACGACTCGCTGTACACTTTGAAAATTGATCATTGAATAAGGTACGTCATCTAAAGTCATGATATTTTAAAATCACCAATTTTATTTTATTTTGTGTCGTTTTTCTTCTAGATAATACAATATTCTTAGATGAATCATAATATTATATTTTAAAATTTAATTAAAATACACATGATATTCTTTTCATTTAAAATTTCATCTAATATATTTTTTTTGTAAATAAAATTAAAACTTTGCAAAATATACGTTTTTAAAAAGTAAAAATATTGAATTATCTTTGATACTATATTATGAATAAAATTATAGGGTTCTAGTAAAGTTTGACATAAATATAATTATTTAAAAAAACTAAAAACTAAGTCAGTCAATTATAGTATAAATAAGATGTAATTGAATACAATATTTTTTTAAAAAAATAGTATTATTTGGCTAATTTTTGTAAAAAAAAAACATAATTTACTTAAAAACTTATAATATGTGCATGAAAGTGTTAAATGGACTAGTTATACAAACGATGGCTCATGGCTATCCTTAGTTAGACCAAAGTTCCAAAATACACATCTTAAAATATTACTAAAAATACTTTTAATTAATAAATAAAAGTACCAGTGAATGCTGACGAATTAGTTATCGATCCCACCCGTTTGACTTGACTCCACAGCATTATAGAGAATCAAGACTTAATTAGCTGATTGTTGTTAATTTGACACCATTGTCGGAAAATTGCAAGTGGCATATGATCACATAATTGTTTTTTCATTTCTAATTTAGGTAAAAATATTTTTTTTCATCTTATTATCAACATAATAGCAAAAATTGTTGACCTGGAATGACACATTACTGCAAACATGTCATTTATGTCACAAACACATCATATGCATATAAGAATGACAAATTTACCCATAATTTTTTCATCTTTCTTTCTGTTCTTCTCACATTCCGCTTTCTCTCTCTCTCTCTCTCTCCATAGTGCACACAAAAGAAGAAGAAGAAGAAGAAGAAAAAAAAACACTTGAAAATCCCAACAAATTTGAAAGAACATATATCTGTCACGTATGCAACATGTTAACAATGATGTGTCATTTCATGTCAATATTTTCTGTTACGATGTTGATTGCATTAGTCTTAGAAATATAAATTAAACAAATTAGAAACATGTATGATGAAATTTATACAAAAAAACACTTTAGTAATAAAATTAAAACTTAAGTCATATGTTATAGATGAAAAAAAATACTTTTGTTTTTAATTTATAAAAAAATAACTGCTAAACTCCTGTCTATTAGTTATAGAAAAAAAAACTTTAATTCCACTCAATTTAAACGCTAATTAATTTTAAATGAATTGAACGCATGTGTACATTGCAGATGCATGCCTGTTCTTTTATTATATTGCACCATAAGGCATCTCTTTGCGCCCCCCTTTTTCTGGCCTACAGAGGTAGTTATATGGTTTAAAATTATATATATCTAAGAACAAATTGATAAGGAAAAATTAAATCTACAAGTAAATTAGGTTTATTTTATATATATTTTTTAATTTTTCACAGGTGTTCTTCACAGAAGATCATGCACATCTCTCAGTAAGATTTAAACTTTAGTTTCACATATAAACAGTTAGTTCATTTTGCTAGGTTGAATCGTTGGTTTTAAAGGTTTAATTTATATACAATGCAATTAAGAGAGCAAGAACTCAATTAAGGTTTTCTAAAAGATGAAAAAAAAAATGGGAACAGGGAGTTAAAAAAATACAGTAATTGCTATTTCTCTCAAGAACAGAGGTTTCAATTTTGTGTGAGTCGAGATTCTCTATTATTTTCTAAAGAAATAGCATGATGTTAGGTTTTCTAACATTATCTAATGACTCTGACAGATAAAATTTATGTAAGTCTCATTATCTATCAAATTGTACTGAAAAATTTAACAGTAGACGTACGCTGTACAACTGAAGACCCAACTTATTTTATTTATGTGTGTGTGTTTTCAAAAAAGGGAGGCAAAGAAATGGAGATTGAAAATTCAGAGCATGTTGTATGAAAGAATGTGATTTGATTTGAACAGAGAAGAAGAAAGGGGTTTGGACCCCAACAACTCTCCGTCAACATAACAAACACTCTCAACAAACCTCAAACCACATACCGCCCCTAGATTGTCCTCCCCATTTTTCTGACTTCTCTCACTATTTTACTCCCTCTTCAATACTATACTACCCTACCCACTCCCCTTTCACTCTCTTTTTGTCTCTATAAATATTCATTCTCTTTGTACCTCTTCCTCTCCAGTTAACGCTTCTCAGCCTAATCATCCACAAATCGCAATCTCTCTGATCCATAATCACGGGAATTAATTAATCAACAGCAACAACTAATGGAGATTCAAGAAAGCCAATCGGAATCGGCATGGTCGGAGACAGAGAGCACCGGAGGCCGAAGCACGCCTCTGGGCCTCAGTGGGCCTCTCAGCGGCCCATTACCGTCCAACAAGCGCAAGTCTAGTAAGAGATCAAAGAAGAAGAAGGACGAGGAGGATGACGAGACGTATGTGGAGATCACGTTGGACGTGCGTGATGACTCCGTGTCCGTCCACAACATACGGGGAGGTGACTCCGAAACGGCGATCCTGGCGAGTCGTCTCGAGAAGAGGCCCGCGACACTGGGGTCGCAGCTGTCGTTTAAACTGAGGCAAGTGTCGCAGGAGCTTAAACGCATGGCGTCTTCCAAGAGGTTTGACAGGATGGACCGGACCAAATCTGGAGCTGCTCGTGCTCTACGAGGTCTCAAGTTCATGTCCAAAAACATTGGAACCGATGGCTGGTCCCAGGTGGAGGAACGCTTTCTTGAGTTGGCCGTTGATGGAAAACTTCCCAAAACTCGCTTTAGCCAGTGCATAGGTATTTATTTATATACATTCTATTTATTTCACTTCGTTATGAGTAATAATTAAAAGTGGAGATTAGTGAATTAACAATGTTTCTATGAGTAACTAATTAAAGTTGAATTGTTGGCCGGGTGGGAATGATGATAACTAGGAATGGAGTCGAGTGAGTTCGCTGGGGAGCTGTTTGATGCGTTGGCTCGTCGCAGAGGCATAACCACAGCTTCCATAACCAAGGACGAGTTACGTGAATTTTGGGAACAAATCACTGACCAGAGCTTTGATTCAAGGCTCCAGACCTTTTTCGACATGTAAGTTTTTTTTTTTTGAATTATTTTTTTTCTCCTCTTTCTTTCGAGCGCTTAATGTAATCACAGAGGTAGGAGATTTTTGGCTTCAATGCAGAAGTGCGTGCGTGTGTGTGAGAGAGACGGGTTTCGTTTGGACTGTCTGGAGTAATAATTAAGCATGAAGAACAATAATCAACATTTATTGGCTCTTGAGAATTTTCTTAGAATCACGCTGTCCTAAGAGATTCTTTGAGGATTGAGACTGAACTTTTAGGTATTATTTTGCGCTTGTGGACGTAGAAAAGCGACAACGTCTGGGACAACTGATTGTGAATTATACGTCAGAGACTCAGAATGCCATTGTTGACTTGGTTTCATATTAACTATGAAGGAAAGCACAAGGTCTACAAGAGAGAATACCGTGAGGGAGTTGTTTTTAATAATCAGTTTTGAATGTACTGATTTTGTAATAAAAGTGTTGCGGAGGGCGAAGGGTGTGGATAAAAAGCAAATAAATTAATATGAAAGAGATTGACGAATGGAGGTTGGGTTGGGACTTGGGATAACAAGTGAAATTTATAGGCCTGTGGCAGCAGCATTTCATAAAGAGACATAATCTTACGTAATACAAGTCATAAGTGGTAGAATATAAGAACGTCAAAGATGTTAGGTATACTGTATACACGCACTTTCATTTGTTACTCCACTAAATAAATTAATTCAACTATACATTTACCAGGGTGGACAAGAATGCCGATGGGCGAATAACAGAAGAAGAAGTGAAAGAGGTGAGTAAAAAATTATGGAAAACAGAGAGCATGCGGTAAATTCCTTATTATTTTTTCTTAATATTAAAATAATTAATATTACTGGCTGTGCAGATTATCGCGCTGAGCGCTTCCGCTAATAAGCTGTCAAAGATACAAGATCGTGCCGAAGAATACGCAGCCCTCATCATGGAGGAGCTGGACCCCGACAACCTGGGGTACATTGAGGTACTAAGTTTGTTTTGGACACAAATTGATTGTAAATAAATTATGCGCCAAGAAGCCCAATAACGAATGGGCTTGTGGGCTGATGGACTCATGCAGTTGTACAACTTGGAGATGCTTCTTCTGCAAGCCCCAGCAAAATCGGCGCACTTAACGTCGGGTAGTCGAGTGCTGAGCCAGATGCTGAGCCAGAAGCTAGTGCCGACGAAGGAGTACAACCCCATAAAGAGGTGCATCAGAGGATTGGCTTATTTCGTGGAGGACAATTGGAAGCGAATATGGGTGATAGGTCTGTGGGTATCCATTTGCGCGGCGCTTTTTGCTTGGAAGTTTGTGCAGTATAAGCACAGAGCTGTGTTTCATGTTATGGGCTATTGCGTTACGACGGCTAAAGGTGGCGCTGAGACTCTCAAGTTCAACATGGCCTTGATCTTGCTCCCTGTGTGCCGAAACACCATCACGTTGCTGCGAAGTAGGACCAAGCTTGGACTCGTAATTCCCTTTGACGACAACATCAACTTTCACAAGGTACCCCAAAGGCCCAAACCAAAAAAATAACAAAAAATAAATCAGCAATGGTTAACCCAATGAGTTCTTAAATATGTAGATATCTAGAAAAACAGATAAACCAAATTAACTGGAGAAAATTACATATAATTTTATTAGACTATACTTTCATTTTAGTTGTAGAACATATTAAAAAAAAATGTTACATATAAATTAAAAATAGTATTCAAAAGTCATGTGATTATCGCATATTACCTATGCCTTTATTATTATTTTTTCAATTTCTTTCATTATAACATAGCAATCACACTACTAATTTTAAACGTTAATTTTAACTAGTATGTAGTATTTTATATTTTAGAAAATAAAATTGAATTTTAAAATTAATGTACCAAAATTATAATTGAATTATAATTCAAATATTTATATGTACAACTACAACTAGTGAATAATTAGCACAAAGTGCTTGCTGATTTTGAATTTTTTAAATATAAAATTAAATTATGGTAATTTTTATGTTTTAAAAATATTTAAAAAGTTAGATATAACTTTCTCCTTTTCCACTTAAATTTTATTTTGTGACTTCTTTTCTATTATAATTATAATTTATTTATATATGTGTTAATATATAGATTAGAGATCAGTGAACTGAAGACTCCAAAACTATATAGAACAATATAATTTATTTAATTAATTATTAGCTTGATGCAATTTTTGTTTTTTTAGAATAAGTTCTCTTAAAAGTCTCTCTTAATTCTGTCACCCTACTCCTTTGAATAACACTTTTGAGTCTACATATATCTATTATTTATACAGGTGATAGCTTTTGGTGTTGCAATTGGGGTTGGGTTGCATGTGATTCCCCATCTCACCTGCGACTTCCCAAGGTTACTACATGCAACAGACGCGGAATACGAGCCCATGAAACCATTTTTTGGGGATAAGAGGCCCAACAACTATTGGTGGTTCGTGAAAGGCACAGAGGGCTGGACCGGGGTGGTCATGGTGGTGCTCATGGCTATAGCCTATGTCTTGGCACAACCTTGGTTCCGTCGGAACCGGCTTAACCTACCCAAAACCATCAAGAAGCTTACTGGTTTCAACGCTTTCTGGTACTCCCACCACCTCTTCGTCATCGTCTATGTGCTCTTCATAATTCACGGTTACTTCCTCTACCTTTCCAAGAAATGGTACAAGAAAACAGTATGTTTCCCTGACACCCCTCCTTATGTTTAGATTCAATTTTATTTTTCATTGATTACTAAGTTTGGTTACACAAACTTAATTGGCGCAGACGTGGATGTATCTCGCCGTTCCAATGATACTATATGCTTGCGAACGACTGATTCGTGCTTTTAGGTCTGGTTACAAGACTGTGAGGATTTTGAAGGTACATTTTCGAGAATTTTCCTCCTTCTGTTTTGATTTCGATTTTTCTAATTGTGTTCGTAATAATTTGTTCTTTGAACAAACCCAGGTTGCAGTGTACCCAGGAAATGTGTTGGCCTTGCAAATGTCTAAGCCACAGGGATTTAAGTACACCAGTGGGCAGTATATTTATGTTAAATGCTCAGATGTCTCCCCATTTCAATGGTATATTATATACCATATCTAAGTTCAAAATCTGAAGGTTTTAATAATATGAGGATGATGGCTTAGTTAATTTTCTGTGCCATTTGCAGGCATCCTTTTTCTATTACATCAGCTCCAGGAGATGACTACATAAGCATTCACATTCGAACTTTGGGTGACTGGACATCACAGCTCAAAGCCGTTTTCGCCAAGGTAAATTTTTTATTAGAGAATTTCGATATTGGATAAAGCTTTTAGTGTTGTGAGCTGGGCATTCCCTGTTTCTTTCATGATGTAAACGCTTACTCCTCCGCATGATTGATGCAGGCATGCCAACCAGCAAGTGATGGCCAAAGTGGTCTTCTGCGAGCTGATATGTTACAAGGCAACAACAAACCCAGGTAAACCATAAAGGGATTTCTCCAAGCTATATATGCTAGTTCTCAGAAGTCAAGAACAATAATCACCTATCGAGTATTAAAATGGCTTCTTTTCTTATTCTAATGAAACTGAAAATTAACTTAATTGCAGGATGCCTAGGCTCTTGATTGACGGTCCTTACGGAGCTCCAGCACAAGACTACAAAAACTACGAAGTCCTCCTTCTTGTAGGCCTTGGAATTGGTGCCACCCCTTTGATTAGCATACTCAAAGACGTGCTGAACAACATTAAGCAGCAGAAAGACATAGAAGAAGGAATTGTAGAGAGTGGAATCAAGACGAACAAGAGGAAGCCTTTCGCCACCAAGCGAGCCTATTTCTACTGGGTGACTCGTGAGCAGGGATCCTTCGAGTGGTTCAAGGGTGCAATGAATGAGATTACAGACAATGACAAGGATGGAGTCATTGAGCTTCATAACTATTGCACAAGCGTGTATGAAGAAGGAGATGCTCGATCAGCATTGATCACTATGCTTCAATCACTCCACCATGCTAAAAGTGGCGTGGATATAGTTTCAGGAACAAGGGTCAAGACCCATTTTGCTAGACCAAATTGGCGTAATGTCTTTAAACATGTGGCACTCAAACATTCTGACCAAAGAGTCGGTGAGTTTTGGTTCTGCTCTTTGATTGCTGAAGTTCGATCATATGCTTCGCATGTGTGTATTATTATTATTAGTCTTGCTTTACTCATTTCCGATATTGTAATATAAATTTTCAGGTGTTTTTTACTGTGGGGCACATGGATTGGTCGGTGATCTAAGAAGGCTTTCTCAGGACTTCTCGAGGAAAACCACCACCAAGTTCGATTTTCATAAAGAGAACTTCTAGATTCTTCCCAATATTCATTATTTTGTCAACTGTAACATGTATAGTTATATATATTTAGTTTTTTTTTTGGGGGTTGAATATAGTTGTTGCGTTTTTGTTATAGGTAGATGATAAGCTGTATTTGAAACATAGAGTTATATTCTGGTATGAGTAAGTAATCGTATTCACTTACATGGAATGTGAAGTCATGATGTTGTATGCGATCATACAGTCAAAGAATCAATTTACTATTGCTATGCAGGAAACTTCCTTGTTCAATATTTGATAATGTATAGCCATAAGGCACAAAGCCCCAAAGAAGAAAAAAAATAAATGGAAAAGAAATTCGTCAGACACACAATCGCTATTGGAAATACAAGAGTGAGACAGCAAGGGATTGAAAAATTTCTGAATTTAAATCTAAACTAGTCTGTTTAGTTTACCTCATCGAAACAGTAACCAGGACTCTCCAACCCTTTGGCAATATACAAAGTAGAATCGTCTTCCTTTTGAGGTCAACTCCCATATGATATTCTAGCAAAGCAAATATATAAATTGACTAATAAAATTGATACTAATATATTAATGTCCTGATAGCTTTTCAAAGAAAGCTGCGATTCTATCTTTCTAGGTTCCAACTGAGCTAAATCTGGCATTTTTTTTCTTTTATAACTTTCAAACGTTGTCTCAATTTTATTTTTGTCAGAACATTCTTTTCATAGACGTAATGTTTTTCATCAGACGTAATATTTTTCATCAGCACCTAAAAAACGTTACGTACTATGGTGCTTTCATTGAGAGGGATATAGTGGCAGAAGGAACTCGATATGCTAAGATGGAAGCCTCCATCGTTGAGTTGCAGAGAACTAGTGTGGATCTTCAGAAAATGCAAGGGATGATGGACAATAAGCTAAGCATCGTCGAATCAAGATTGGGTAATGTGGAGGTGATTTTACATAACATGGAAGAAATGTTGAGGCAGGTGATACATGGTAAGACTATAGAAACCCCATCGACATCTAGAATACAGGGTGTGATTGGAGAATAGTGTTAATGGGTTACTAGCTGGCAAAGGATTGAAGGTGGAGATTCTTAGATTTAATGGTGAGGAGGTCGAGGACTGGGTGTTTAAGATAAAAGAATTTTTTGAATAGAACAGAGGATCAAGATAGCATCATTTCATATGGAAGGACCTGTTTACTCTTGGTACAAGTGGGTAGTGAAGAATAATTTAGTACAGAATTGGGCTGAATTTCATACTGCTCTTCAACTCAGATTTTGCACTTCTCTTTATGATGATCCCAAAGCAGCCTTAAAGGAGCTTAAGCAGACAACTACAATGACAGAACACCAAGCTAAGTTTGAGGAAATTTCAACAAAGGTGACGAGTCTTGATGAACAATGGTTGGTGAGTTTCTTCATTGCTGGCCTTCAAGAACAATTTAAATGTGAGTTGCAATTAGCCCAACCTACTACCTATTATCAAGCAGTGTCCCTCGCAAAGCTACATGAGCAGAAATTTACTTCTCTCCAAAATACCATCAAGAATTCTTCCGTTCTTAATAATCCACCCCCTAATATCCAGAAGTCTTATAGCAATAATCTTGCATCTTTTTTGCCTAGTAATCGAAATTTCTCACAAAACACAAGTGCCTTTAAAGGTTCGCCAACTGGTAATTTAGTTAACTTCAAGAATCAGAACTTCACTAGTAGTAGTGCAGGCTATAATAGTAGTAGCTCTACCTCAATTAAAATATTTAGTATTGCAGAATTGAAGGTAATGAGGGAAAAGGGCCTATGCTATTACTGTGACGAAAAGTATCAACCTAATCATATATGTAAATCTACTTGTTATTTACTAGTGGGGGAAGAAGAGATTGAAGAGATTTTACTGGAAAGGGAACCAGAAGAAAATGTAGCGACCTTGGAGGATGCTTGTCACATCCAAACCGGATATACAAAGAACATAAAATCTGAAGGTATACCTCCATGGTATCCCTAAGTTCACTGTACAATTCTAATATCCACAACTATGAAATTTATAGATTTTCCAAACATAGGTTTAGGCTTTCATAAACAAAGAAGGTTCAATATTTTACTTTTGTTCCAACTCCATAACAACAGAATTATAATTCAACTAACCACAATAATACAAAATAAGCCACTCATAAAGTATTGTGTATCATCATACAAGCCTGGGTGACCTATAGAAATTACAGAACATTTTCTTTTTTTTTTTTACAAAATATCTTCAAAAGCCCACCCAACAGAATTGGAATATAATTCCAATCGGTCTCTAATTCTCAGATGGATTGTTTTCTTCATCAACCTCTGTATCTGAAAAAAAATAATAATAAAAAAGAGTGTGAGTCTATTAAACTTAGTGAGTAAGCAACTGTGTATGAAAATATCATAAGCACAAACACCACAATGCTAAATCAATCAATCAACTTAGTACATTCAATGTATTAATAAGTATAAACATCAGTGTGTTCAGTCAGTTTTGAAAATAATTTTCCCTTGTGAGCTTACGTTCTCACGACCATATTGAGTCTGAAATCATTGGTACTCAATAGGTTTATGCTTCCTCCAATGTTCATCCTTAGGAATATTTATTCATAGATTTACTAATTGGTTGTCACGACCCGTTTTCTGGGCACATGACCGGCACAATGATGAATCTCTCATCACTGTAAGCCTTCCGATAAATATATCAAATTTTCTTATCTGAAAATCATAGAGATGATTTGCATGTAATCATAGATTATCAATTTAAAATACATTATTATACTGACATACAAGCCAAATGTCGAACCCCTGAACTAGATGTCCTAGACGATTACAGAGCAACATAATCTATAACAAAAGAGGGGTCTACCCGACAACGGAAAGGTCCAAAGTGATCTACTCCTCTAGCAGATATTCTTCGCTGGCAACCTGATCTGAACAAAAAGGTTGTACAAACAGTGTGAGCTTTTAAACTCAATGAGCGAATCGGCCTCGTGTTAATAAAATTCAAATACATTACCAGTCATGCAAGCATATCCGAAGGCTCATACTCAACCAATAGACAAAAGATAAAAATTCATCCAATTCAACAAATGTTACTAGTACTCGTCAATGGCAATATATCCCAGAGAGCGCACACAGGCCGGCTCACCAATCATGTATATTTCCGCCATGACGCACAACATCATCCTTTTATATACAAGAAGATAAAAATTCATCCAATTCAACAAACGTTACTAGTACTCGTCAATGGCAATATATCCCGGAGAGCGCACACAGGCCGGCTCACCAATTATGTATATTTCCGCCATGACGCACAACCTCATCCTCTTAGCTAGGGCGCCTCACGGATTTATCACCAATCCGGGCTATATCCCTACTGAGGGAATCGTTGTCTCCACACTCATTGGTCAAGACACCCTGTCAACCGGGTTTTCCGCCTTGCCGTGAGAGGGGGTACTGTCCCGCTCAATCACAATCAATAGTACAATATTTCATATCATAATCAGAAATACAATATAATATTCATCCATATAACAGGTATAGTATATAACTATATGATTCAAATTTCACATCATCATGAGATACTTGCTTCGTCTTATCCATACTTCTGGATTAATTATCTCATTATATTCGTCATTCTGAATCCAATTTCCCCCTATGAATCTTGGGAGTGTCCTACAACATACTTTTTATCACCAGTAATGCTAAAACTCTATTAAAACGGGGTCGTTTCACTCACCTGGATTCCGTACGAGCATCGCTTCTCTAAGTCATTACAGACAAGAGTGCTCAGGTGAATTTCGGTGTTCTGCTACGGAGATTTTCATAAAAGATTAGAGAAAATACGTCAAGATTGTTTTCGTATAGATACTGTATTCTTCACAGTTTACATTCTATTTCGGTAATCAGATAATCAAAATAACATATAAACAGCTAAGGACAGTTTTTCTGATGTGGAAGATCAGCCAAGGCCGCAACCACAAAGCATACTTAAGAAAATCACTTCTAAAATTTGAAAGACATAGAAAGGGCATAGTATCCTTACCTAAGCTGAAAAGGAAAGGCCCAAAATCTCAGAGGCCTAGCTTTGGAGTAAGAGAAACTTAAGGAGAGAAGAAGAGAAGTTGAAGGTGTGAGTTTAGAAGTGAAATGGAAGGGCCTATTTATAGCAAAAGTCAAGGGTACTATTTGACACTATACGCTAATAAAATATTCAATTTACTATTCATGAAAATGACATTTCTAATAATGCAGTTACTGTGCACCTCACGCGTACGATGGAAAATTTTTCTGTTATTACTATTGGAAACTTAAAAGGAAAAAATATCCTTTCACCTTAAACCTTTAAGTTTCTTTTCAATTCAGTCCTTTCACTTTAGTCCCTGAGGGTATTTTTACACATAAAACGTCATTTTCTCCCACGAACTTCTTTCTAGTTTTCTCTTATGACCAAACCACATCTAGTACTTGACATTTCGATTGCATAAATGAACAGTATCGTATACATAAATAGTATTATATGGGTGAATAGTACTATATACTGAAATAGTAACAGTAGTTTGTAAACAAATATTTATATTTTATTTTTCTTGGGTATTACATTGGTATATTCAGACTTGTTGGGTGATCAATCCCTCACCTTATTTTACGTCGAATTTTTAGGTCTGTTGGGTGATCAATCCCTCATTTTATCTTGTATCAAATTTTTAGGTTTGTTGGGTGATCAATCATTCACCTTATCTTTCATATATCAAACACAATCACAATCATTACATACAATCATACTCTCATAAACGTGTTTTAACTTGTTTAAGGAGCTACCACATAGGGTAATAGAAATTATTCTCAATTTCACAAATAATGCAATGGGATTTATATTGTGCTTTGACTAATTGAATAAATTAAATGCTTTGCAAGGTTGATCACTCACCTTGATATTTGTCCAAACTTACCTTGTTCCTCACAAGTAATTGTATGAGATGATGGAGGAAAAATTTCCTAGTAAAAGATATTACAAGGAAACATAAGAAAAGAAATAAAATCACGAAAATATGCAATATTTTTTGATTGCTACAGTAACGGTTGGCTACAGTGATGTTGACTGCTACAATACCGTTGATTGCCAACACTACAGTAACTGCTGCAGTAAACTTGAATATTTTTCCTAAAATTTCTAGTTGCTACAATAAATTCGAGTTTTGCAGAAAATTTTTCAGAAAATCTATCCTTTGATTCCTTGTTTCGAAACCATAATCTCATCTCTCTTAACCAACCATAACTCAATCCTAACTCAAAAAAAGAACCTCTAAAATAACTCAAATCCATGAATTATCATCAAAATCTTCAAAAACAAAATCTCCTCTAATCTTCCATATAAACTTAGACTTAAGGAAAATAATGAGATTAAAGCTTACCTTTGATCCTTACAAGGCTTTTGAACCAAACAAATATCTAAGAATTACAAGTTTGTGGGAAGGATTTGGAGTGAGATGAAGATTTTAGAGAGAATTGCAGAAGAGAGAAGAGAGAAGAGAAGAGTGAAGGAGTGATAAGGCTCCTGAAGTAATTAAGGGAAAATGGGTTATGGGTAAACTCATGGATACCAAACCAGCTAACCCAAACCTATTTTGACCTAATACAAAAAATTTCCTACCTAATTAAATTCAATTTCTCTTTCCACAAATTTTTCTCTTTGCAGAAAAATACTACACATGGTTGAGAATATTTAATTTACTCATTTTGTACTATTTTCATAAAAAATATTAAAAAAGAACAAATAAATATGAAAATATTAAGTGACTAAAATGAATAAATCTAAACAACGCTATATATATATATCAGAAAATTCTCAAATGTATAATTCTAAATTTGGCGGGTATTACATTCTACCCCCTTAAAGAATTTGGTCTCCCGAATTTAAATCTCACCTTAGGCTTCAAATAAATATGGATACTCCATCCACATATCATCCTCTGCTTCCCACGTGACCTCTTCGTAAGAATGATTTCTCCACAAAACCTTAATGGTAGGGATTTCCTTAGTGTGAAGTTTCTTAATTTGTCTATCAAGAGTGACTATTGGTACTTCTTCATAAGTAAGAGTTTTATCAAAATGCACCTCTTGTGGTTGAATGACATGAGACGGGTTAGGAAGATACTTACGAAGCATTGACACGTAGAATACCGGGTGCACTCCCTCAAGGTCTTGAGGTAAGACTAGACGATATGCCACGTTACCCACTCTTTCCATAATCTTATAAGGACCAATATATCTTGGACTAAGCTTTCCTTTCTTTCCAAATCTCATTACTCTCTTCGTCGGTGAGATTCGTAAGAAAACTATATCACCTACAGCAAACTCAAGATCCCGATGTCGGTTATCTGCATAGGACTTTTGTCTACTTTGGGCAGCTAGCAACTTCTCTTTAATCAGTTTAACTTTATCCATGGCTTTCTGTATCATATCAGGTCCTATCATTTTGGGTTCTGTGAGTTCGAACCAACCAATAGGAGATCGACATCGTCTTTTATATAAAGCCTCAAAAGGCGCCATTTGAATACTAGCTTGGTAGCTATTGTGATAAGCAAATTTAACAAGTGGTATGTGATCTTCCTAACTTCCACCAAAGTCCAATACACATGCTCTTAACATATCTTCCAAAGTCTTAATAGTTCTTTCAAATTGGCCATCTATTTGAGGATGGAATGTTGTGCTTAGGTCCACTCTGGTACCCAAAGATTTTTGAAAAGTTCTCCAAAAATGAGAAGTAAATTGTGGTCTTTGATATGATATGATCGAAACTTTGGTGATTTGATCAACAATGACCCAAATAGAATTATTCTCTTTAGATGATCAAGGTAAACCCACCACGAAATCCATAGTAACTCGTTCCCATTTCCACTCGGGAACCTCAAGCTTTTGCATTAAACCAGGTAGTCTTTGATGTTCAGATTTGACCTACTAACATGTTAAGCATCGAGCCACAAAATCAGTTACATCTCGTTTCATACCTTCCCACCAGTAGACTTGTTTCAAGTCCTGGCACATCTTGACGGCACCAGGATGTATGACATATGGCGAACCATGAGCCTTTGTTAAAATCTCCCATTTCAAGGATTTAACGTTTGGAACACATAGTCTCTCATTAAACCATAACACACCTTCCTCATCAATCGAGAAACCTTGTATTGAGCCTCTCCTTGTCTTATCTATAATTTTATTCATTTCAACATCATCCTTTAAAGCTCTTTTTACTCTTTCAACAAGGGAGGACTTCGCTGGCAAGTGGACCAAAAATGTGCCTGATTTAGATATTTCAAAGAATATACCATTAGTCTCTAGTTCCTGCAATTCTTGAATTAAGGACCTTCTCATTGTTGTAATATGAGCAAGACTCCTCATGGATTTCCGACTAAGGGCATTTGCCACAGCATTTGCCTTTCCTGGATGATAGAGTATAGTAGAATCATAGTCTTTTAAGAGTTCCATCTATCTTCGCTGTCTCAGATTAAGATCTCTTTATTCAAAGATATACTTAAGACTCTTATGATCTATGAAAATTTCACATGTTTCTCCATACAAGTAGTGTCTCCAAATCTTTAAAGCAAACACTACGGCCGCCATCTCTAAATCATGAGTGAGATAATTGAGTTCTGTTTCTTAAGCTGTCGAGAGTCATAAGCAATGACCTTGCCATGTTGCATTAACACACAACCCAATCCCACTTTTGAAGCATCACAAAACACCGAAAAAACCCCTAGTCCTGATGGTAGTACAAGGACTAGTGCCGTAGTTAGACACTTCTTTATGTTAGAAAAACTCTGTTCACAAGCATCATCCCAGACATACTTCACATTTTTCCTGGTCAACTTAGTTAATGGAAGAGCTAACTTAAAGAAATCCTTGACAAAGCGACGATAATACCCCGCTAAGCCAAGAAAACTACAAATCTCTGACATAATCATTGGCCTAGGCCATTGTTTTACTGCCTCAACTTTACTTGGATCTACATGAATATCTTCCCGAGAAATTATATGCCCCAAGAATGTTACATGACTCATCCAAAATTTACACTTTGAGAATTTAGTATATAACTGATGTTCCCTTAAAGTTTGTAGCATCGTTCTCAAATGTTCTATGTGTTCCTCCGAGCTCTTAGAGTACACGAGAATATCATCAATAAAGATGTTTACAAACTTATCAAGAAAAGGTTTGAACACCCTATTCATCAGATCCATGAATGCTACTGGTGCATTAGTTAACCCAAAAGACATCACAAGAAACTCATAATGGCCATATCGCGTTCGAAATGTAGTTTTGGGTATATCATTCTTTATCTTTAATTGATGATAACTAGATCTAAAATCAATTTTTAAGAAGTATTGTGCCCCTTGAAGTTGATCAAATAAGTCATTTATCCTTGGTAAAGGATATTTATTCTTTATTGTGACCTTATTCAACTTTCGGTAGTCTATACACAATCTCAGAACCATTTTTTTTTCACAAAAAGAACAAGGGCACCCCATGGAGAAAAACTCGGGCAAATAAATCCCTTATTCACAAAATCTTCTAATTGCCCTTAAAGTTCTTTCAACTCGGCAGGTGCCATACGGTAAGGAGGAATGGAAATTGGCTGAGTATCTGGAATCAAATCTATACCAAAATCAATAAATCTATCTGGTGGTAAACCAGGTAAATCTTCTAGAAATACATATGGGAATTCGTTAACCACGGATAGGTGTTCCAATTTCTTTTCCTCCTTCTTTGTGTCCCTGACAAAAGCTAGAAATCCATAGCAGCCTTTTCGTAGCATACGTCGGGCACTTAACATAGATATTATATTACAAGACACTTTACTCTGATCTCCCTGGAACACAAAGTTATGTTCCCTAGGCAAACAGAAATAAATGATCTTATCATGACAGTTAATATTAGCATGACATGAGGATAACCAATCCATACCCAAAATCACATCAAAGTATGACATATTAAGAAGCATGAGATCTACTTCTGTTTCTTTATCCTCAACCATTACCTTACAAGAGTGGTACCCTGATCTAACTGCTAGGGTCTCTCCCGTCGGTGTTGAAACAAAGAATGGTTCTTTTAACATAATATGACAAGATTCAAACTTCTTAGCAAAAAGAGGTGACACGTATGAATGTGTAGCACCAGAATCAAATAATGTATAAGCAGCAAAAGTACCAACAATTAAATTAGCTGTAACAACAGCATTAGATGTTTGGGCATCTTGACGGGTCAAAGCGTAAACTATAGCAATACCCCTACCAGCAACCTGCTCTCCACGGCCTCCTTGGTCTCTACCACGGCCTCGTCCCATATTACTTCCCGTTGTCGTGGTTGGTATACGGGTAACTAGAGTAGCTATTGGCTGAGTGCGAGGCGGTAGAATAGATCCCTAATCAAATTCTGTAACAAGATAAGGGTGTTCTCTCTTAATGTGTCCCTCCAGTCGATAATGATAACAACTTGAGCTGTACTTTTTCATGTAGCACTCTTCTGTATGAAATTTCCACATTCAGGACATTATGGTCTCCTTCCTCCACCCCTACCAGATGAATGAAAGCTATCCCTGAACTCTGAGTGGTGCCTAGCTATGCTAGCTGTAGAAGGCGATGACCTAGAAGATGCAGCAAAGTATACAACGATGTAGTGAGAAACCCCTGCATCACCTCCCTGGTCAAATGATTTCGCACGTCTAGCTTTTTTCTTCTTTTTAAACTCCTCATTATTATTTGATCTTTTCTCCATTATACGGGCAACAACCACAACTTCAGAATAAGTAGAATAAAAGTTCAAATTTGGGCCCAACTAGTTATAGAGGGATTGACGTAATCCTTCTACAAACTTCTCCACTTTTGCTCTTTCAGTATGAATTATCTAAGGGGCATACTTTGATAGTTTAACAAATTGAACAGAGTATTCATCTACGAACATGGATCCTTGTAGCAGATATAAAAAGTCTCTTACTCTGGACGATCGTACACTCATGGGAAGAAATTCATCCATGACCATCCTGTGGAATTCTACCCATTCAATTAATGGTGCATCTTGGCCTCTCCCTTTTTTCCAATTCCTCCACCATGCCCCAACTCTGGCTTTCAACTGAAAAGTAATTATTTACACCTTCTGTACATCAAAACACCCCAAAGCATCACAAATGGCCTCGTAATCATCTAGGAAACATTGCGGGTCTTCATTAGAGTCTTCTCCAGTAAAGATTGGAGGCCTCATTTTCTAGAACTCAGACATTTTAACATCTCTGACAATGTCATTCCTAGCTTGAGGGGGTAGTGGTGGTATAACTTCATCTGCCATATTACGAGGAATTACCTGTGGAATAACATGTACTGCTGGTACTACCTGTTCCCTCATTTCTGCCTCTATTTAGTCTAACCGAGCATTAATCTGTCTAAGCATTTACAATTGTTACATCCACCTGTGGAGCAGCAGCTTCGAACCTCCTTGTTTGACTCGAAATTGTATCTTCAACATTTTGAGCATGTGTACCTTCTGTATGGTCAGCAAAGTTATTTCGAGCATTGATTGGTCGAATTAAAGCTCTTCTTGGACCCATACTTTCACCAAAGTTTGAAAGTCAATGATCCATATATAGAACAAACACTTTGCAAATAAGCAAAACTTCTATGTAACTAAAAGACTCAACTCTACAAGGTCTTTTATGGAACCTAATCACATGGTCATGCCACGGCTCATGACAATTGGAAAGGGCCCACAAAGAACACTTTGCTCTGTAATCCATAGGGGACCTAAAAAGCCTCTGATACCAAATTGTCACATCCAAACCAGATATATGAAGAACATAAAATCTGAAGGTACATCTCCATGGTATCCCTAAGTTCATTGTACAATTCTAATATCCACAACTATGAAATTTATAGATTTTCCAAACATAGGTTTATGCTTTCATAAACGAAGAAGGTTCAACATTTTACTTTTGTTCCAACTCCATAACAACAGAATTATAATTCAACTAACCACAATAATACAAAATAAGCCACTCATAAAGTATTGTGTATCATCATACAAGCCTAGGTGACCTATAGAAATTATAGAGCATTTCCTATTTGTTTTTTTTTTTACAAAATATCTTCAAAAGCCCACCCAACAGAATTGGAATATAATTCCAATGGGTCTCTAATCCTCAGATAGATTGTTTTCTTCCTCAACCTTTGTATCTAAAAAAAATCAAAAAGAGTGTGAGTCTATTAAACTCAGTGAGTAAGCAACTGTGTATGAAAATATCATAAGCACAAACACCACAATGTTAAATCAGTCAATCAACTCAATACATTTAATGTATTAATAAGTATAAACACCATTGTGTTCAATCAGTTTTGAAAATAATTTTCCCTTGTGAGCTTACGTTCTCACGACCATACTGAATCTGAAATCATTGGTACTAAATAGGTTAACGCTTCCCCCAATGTTCATCCTTAGGAATATTTATCCATAAATTTACTAATTGGTATATTCAGGCTAGTTGGGTGATCAATCTCTCACCTTATTTTATGTCAAATTTTTAGGTCTGTTGGGTGATCAATCCTTCACCTTATCTTGTATCAAATTTTTAGGTCTGTTGGGTGATCAATCCCTCACCTTATCTTTCATGTATCAAACATAATCACAATCATTACATATAATCATATTCTCACAAACGTGTTCTAACTTGTTTAAGGAGCTACCACATAGGGTAATAAAAATTATTCTCAATTTCACAAATAACGCAATGGGATTTATATTGTGCTTTGACTAATTGAATAAATTAAAGGCTTTGCAAGGTTGATCATTCACCTTGATATTTGTCCAAACTTACCTTGTTCCTTACAGGTAATTGTATGAGATGATGGAGGAAAAATTTCCTAATAAAAGATATTACAAAGAAACATAAGAAAAGAAACAAAATCACGAAAATATGCAATATTTTCTGATTGTTGCAGTAACGGTTCACCACAGTAACGGTTGCTACAATAACGGTTCGCTACAGTGATGTTGATCGCTACAGTACCGTTGACTGCCGACACTACAGTAACTGCTACAGTAAACTCAAAAATTTTTTCCAAAATTTCTAGTTGCTACAGTAAATTCGAGTTTTGTAGAAAATTTATCCTTTGATTCCTTGTTTCGAAACCAGAATCTCATCTCTCTTAACCGACCATAACTCAATCCTAACTCAAAAAAAGAACCTCTAAAACAACTCAAATCCATGAATTATCATCAAAATCTTCAAGAACAAAATCTCTTCTAATCTTCCATATAAACTTAGACTTAAGGAAAGTAATGAGATTAAAGCTTACCTTTAATACTTACAAGGCTTTTGAACTAAACAAATATCTAAGAATCACAAGTTTGTAGGAAGGATTTGGAGTGAGATGAAGGTTTTAGAGAGAAAAGAGAAGGGAAGAGTGAATGAGTGATAAAGCTCCTAAAGTAATTAAGGAAAAATAGGTTATGGGTAAACCCATGGGTACCAAACCCGCTAAACTAAACCTATTTTGACCCAATACAAAAATTTTCCTACCTAATTAAATTTAATTTCTCTTTCCACAAATTTTTCTCTTCGCAAAAAAATACCACACATAGTTAAGAATATTTAATTTACTCATTTTGCACTATTTTCATAAATAATATTAAAACAAATAAATATGAAAATATTAAGTGACTAAAATAAATAAATCTAAACAATACTATATATATCAGAAAATTCTCAAATGTATAATTCTAAATTTGGCGGGTATTACAATACTAGTCAATTACAAGCCTTGGAAATTACACCAAAAATCAGCTTGAATGCATTATCGTGTCAGTTCCATCCAAGCACCTTGAGAATCATGGGGCAATATGGTAAGAAACAAGTAAAGATACTGGTGGATAATGGTAGCAACAACAATTTCATTAAGCCAAGTATTGCAGAAAAGTTGAATCTAAAAAGCACTCCTATAGCAGGTTTTAAAGTGATCACAGGCAATGGAGAATTTCTACAATGTGATAGCAAATGTGAATGGGTGATTCTGAACATTCAGGGTCATGAATTTGTAATTGATTCATTCTTACTGGAAATTAATGGGGCTAACGTAGTACTAGGGGTTTAGTGGTTTAATTGACTTAGGCACTATCAAAACTAATTACAAGGATTTAACTATGGAGTTTACATATGGAGGCAAGGATATAAAGCTACAAGGGGAGAACATTTTGTTAAATACTCCAATTCAAGGCAACAAACTTAACAAAATGATTGCTGCTGAACAAATTTCTGAATTTTGTCAATTGCAAACTATTCTGATACAAGATGACAGTAAGGAGAATGTGATAATAGTTCCTGAACTGATAAGGGAGGTATTACAGCAGTACCATGAGGTGTTTGAAGAACCTAAAACACTTCCACCAGTGAGAGATATAGACCATCGAATTCCCCTTGAATCAAATTCCAAACCTGTGAACATAAGACCATACAGATATCCGCACTTTTAGAAAATCGAGATGGAGACTAGTAATGGAGATGCAATCCGCAAGAATCATAAGAGACAGTCTGAGTCATTTTCCATCATCGGTGTTATTAATGAAGAAGAAAGATAGGAGTTGGCGATTTTGTGTGGACTATAGAGCATGAAACAACATCACCATCAAGGATCAATTTCCCATACCCATGATAGATGAGATATTGGATGAATTACATGGGGCAATTCATTTTTCTAAGTTGGATCTGCGATCCGGTTATCATCAGATTAGAATGTGGGAGGACGACATACACAAAACAATATTTAGAACTCACATGGGCCACTATGAGTTCTTATTCATGCCATTTGAACTGACTAATGCTCCATCAACCTTCCAAGCAACTATGAATAAGGTATTCCAACCTTACTTGAGAAAATTTGTTGTTATGTTTTTTGACAATATACTGATATAAAGTTGTGAATCATCTTAAAATGGCGTTGGAGACTCTAAAAACTCAGAATTTCTTTGCAACAATTTCTAAGTGTTCTTTTGCACAAGAAACAACTGAGTATCTTGGTCACATTGTGGGGAAAGAAGGGGTTCAGGTTGATTAGAAGAAAATTCAGGCTATGCTAGAAAGGCCTACACCTAGCAATCTTAAACAACTTAGGGGATTTCTCGGTCTTACAGGGTATTACAGGAAATTTGTCAGGGGATATGCTCTTATTGCTCATCCATTAACCAAGCTGTTAAAAAAAAAAAATCAGTTCTATTGGAATGATGAGGCATTAGCTGCTTTTGAGGAATTAAAAGTTAAAATGGCTCAAACTCTAGTATTGAGATTGCCAGATTTCAGGAAGGCTTTTGTACTAGAAACTGATGCATTAGGTATTGGCGTAGGGGCTGTTCTGTCTCAAGAGGGTTATCCATTAGCTTACTTCAGCAAGAAACTGACACTTAAGTTGTCAATGGCCTCAGCATATATGAGGGAATTATATGCTGTTACACAAGTAGTACAGAAATGGAGGCACTAATTGCTTGGGAGGAGGTTTATTATTAAAACTGGTCATAAGAGTCTTAAAGAGCTGATGTCACAAGTAATTCAGACCCATGAGCAGTAATTTTACCTTACTAAATTAATGGGGTTCCAATATGATATTGTGTATTGAGCTAGAAAGAATAACCAAGTAGCAGATGATTTGTCAAGACAAGTGAGCTTGGAAGTCCAACTGAATTCTCTGACAATGTTGGAAAATTCCATCATTGCTGCCATACGTAAAAGTAATGAGGATAGCGAGATCGAACAACAGGATTTAGGAACATATTATATGGTAAGAGACGGTTTTTTGTTTTATCAACAAAGAGTGGTAGTGGCTGACATACCACAGTTAAAGGAAGAAATTTTTAAGATTTATCATGAAGTTCCAATGGCTGATCATGGTGGGTTTCAAAAGACCTACAAGATTGTTTCTAAGATTTTTTATTGGGAAAATATGAAGAAGGAGATCCAGGAATTCACAAAAACGTGCTTGATATGCCAGCAAGTCAAATATAGTACTGGAAAGAAACAGGTACATTACAACCATTGCCAGTTCCTTCAAAACCGTGATTGGACATCACAATGAACTTCATGACTGCGCTTCCAAATTCTAAGGGATACGTGGCTGTCTTGGTAGTGGTAGATCGCTTTACTAAACAAGCACATTTCATAGCATTACAACAAGGCTATACAGCTAGTTCAGTGGCCAAGAAACTCATACAGCAGGTAATTAAATTACATGGGTTTCCAAGGAGTATAGTTACCGATAGAGACCCATTGTGTCTCAGCAAATTTTGGACCCAACTGATGCGTTATAGTGGTACTAAGCTGCACCACTCCATTGCATATCACCCTAAAAGTGATGGTCAATCTGAAGTAGTTAATAGATGTCTGGAGTAATACTTGAGATCCTATGTCCATTCACAACCCAACCAATGGTACAGGTTTTTGGCATGGGCAGAGTTTTGGTATAACTCCTCCAACCACTGTGCAATTAAAATGTCACCATATGAGGCTCTTTATGGTGTGAAAACATCGCTGCTTCCAGGGTACAATCCAGGGACTTCTAACGTGGAGACAGCGGATGAACTGTTGTTGAAAAGAGAGGAGATACAGCAGCAATTACGGGTAAATTTGCAACTGGCACAGAAAAAGATGAAAGCACAAGCAGATTTAAAAAGGAAAGAGAAGGTATTCAGAGTACGAACTTGGGTTTGGTTAAAACTTCACCACTACAGGCAAAAATCAGTAGCAAAACGGATGAACTTCAAGCTGTCTCAGAGATATTATGGGCCATTTCAGGTTATAGGAAGAATTGGGGCTGTGGCACATAAGTTGGCTCTTTCTTCTGACAGTAAAATCCACCCAGTATTTCACGTTGCACTGCTGAAGGAATATCATGGAAGTACACCTTAGAAACCGGGGGCTGCACCAGAGCAAATAATCCTTCATGAAGTAGAACCTAAAGCTATCGTGGACCATAGACAAATCACCATTGAAGGCCAGGCATCTACAGAGATATTGGTGGAATGGTCGGGATTACATAGAGATGAGGCTACTTGGGAAAACTTGAAATCACTGAAAGAAGCCTTTCCACATATCAACTTTGAGGACAAGGTTGCTTTCGAAGCAGATGGCATTGATATAAGCAAACAATTCGATGACAAGGCAGAAGTATACGTGGGAGCAGGTGAAGTCGAGGAACTTGGTGACGTGGCTGATTATAGAGATAATGAGATGGCAACCGAAGGAAAATTAGCCGATTATAAAGGTCATGAGATGGCAACTGAAGGAAGGGATGTGCTACGCAGCAAACGAATTAGGAAGAAGCCATATTGGGCAAGTGACTTTGATATGGGCTGATGAGCTGGAGAGGGGGACCACGAATGCGGCATCGCAATTCTGTTAGGACGTTCTGTTCTCTATCGTGCTGCGTAGGAGTAGGGTAAATAAGGAGGGGATTCTGTCGAAGAGTTTTTCTTATGCATTTTTGAGAATATTACAGTGGAGCTTTTCCTTTGCTTGAAAAAGGAACTTTTATATTGTATACTTTCCATCTCTAAGAGAATTTGATACAACTTCCTTTCCATTAATTCCTATCTTTCCATTTGTTATTTCTTCTTTTCTTCTGGTTACTAATCCGATAGTCTATCATACTAGTACAAAACTCAAAAAGCTTGACATTCCAGTATTATATGCCGTTAATACGAAACTGTTCTGTTAACTCCTTGCCTGTTAATGATATTCTATAATGCAATTCTTCAAAGTATATCGTCTTCTGCGAAAAATTACATGCGTTGGATTGCTTTGTGCTATGAGTAGAATTGTAAAAGAAAGAAAAGTCAGACATTCGTTCGAAAAGAATCAGACACTGATCAGCAAAAGAAGAAAAAAGCATGGTGAGGGATCAAATGCTAAATTGATAATGACAGGTGTCCACTACACAAATTGAATTGCAATAAATTAAACGTCATTATTCAAGTACTTCTCCCACTATTTTGAGACCGAACCCTCTGGTCCACTTTGTTTTCTTACCTCTCGCATTCACGAGGCCCTTCTTTTCATATAAGCATTCCTTTTGCGTTGTGTTTTAGGTCAATATCTTAAAGCCTTGTTTGTTTGCTTTTGAAGCATTCCCGTCAGTTTCAGAACATACTTCCATCTTCCTCTTCACACTCTCTCCGGAAGAAAACTCCAGCATCTATCTCAGAAGATCTAATGGCTAAAAAAAAAAAGGTGGTAGTAAAAGAAGAAGAAGAACGAGTAGAATCCCTCATATGCAAGGTAAGGAATTGTTTGATTCAGATTAAGACCCATTCATCTTTGTAACAATTCTTGATTGTATCAGGTTCTGAAACTCTTCCTTCTCTGTTTCACTCACAGACCTGTGTGTTGAAAGTCTCCATTCACTGCGAAGGCTGCAAGAGGAAAGTAAAAAAAGTTCTAAAGAATATAGATGGTAATATTAGTAGTCTCCGAATTTTTAAGTTCTAATATTTTCTTTTATTTTGATTTCATTTATGTTTTTCTTCCGCGCTTTTTAATCTTTGTCTTCACAAGTCCATCGGTGTAATCTCAAACATTGAAATTCTTATGCATCACACTTTCTATTCTTCTTCAGAGTTTATCAAAACTGTTCAATATGAGTCATATTTTTTTTCCCCGAATAACACTGTTTCCATCTTTTATTTGATGGCTATCATTGACATCGAATGTTTTCTTTATAAAAATAAAAAAAGTTTCTAATTTCGTTTCCGTTCAGTTTGAAGGGAGCATCGTAGTCTTTTCAGAAGTCCTGTTTGTGATAGTTATTTTTTCTGAAACATTTATTTTCTTCGGTGAATGGTTCTCGTTTTCTCTCACATTTCCTGCTTCTCCATAGTTTTACCCTTAATTAATTCCTCTTCAACTCAGGTGTTTACCACATAAACATCGATTTGAGGAAACAGAAAGTCGAGGTAATGGGGAACGTAGACAGCCAGACTTTGATTAAAAAGCTGACAAAGACGGGGAAGCATGCAGAGTTGTGGCCTCAGAAAGCTGACTCGAAAAAGAAGAAGCAAGGAAAATCTGAGAACAAAAAGAAACAGAGCGACCAAGAAGCCGGTGAAGATAGCAACCAAACTAGCGACAACGAAAACGAAGCTGGTAATGAAGGATATGCAACCGGTAAAAGCGTTGAACAATTCCAAGAAACAGAGCTGGAGCAGGAGCAAACAGTGACTGTTTTAGCCGGTAACCAGCCGTCGGTGGCGGAGAAGAAAGTTTCCTTCGCCGTGCAGGGGGGTAATGAGAATGGGACCGGGAACGAGAAGAGTGGCAGCGGAAGCAAAAAGAAGAAAAAGAAGGGGCAAAAAAGGAATAACAGTGGAAATTGGGGTGGTGGTGGTGGACAATCTGGGTATGCGCTAGAGAACCAAGCACATGTACAAGCCCATTCGCCAGTTTCGACTCTAAGCCCAGCCAATCAGATCCCTCCACGTCATCACATCTGCCACCAATTCCAACCGGATTACTATGTGGCTCCGGTGTGTACGGTGAGCTGTCACCCATTCGAGTTACTTAGCGACGAGAATCCAAATGGATGCGCGATAATGTGAGTGAGGATTAGGATGATATATGCATGAAACTAGTATGATGTACCAATGATCATGAATCATGATAAATAGTTTTGTGATGACAAGTAGATATAAAAGATTTAACCAAGTTGTAGTACAGTTAAAGGTATGGAAGTTTTGAACAGTTAATGGTTGGGCAAAATAAATGAGTCACCGGATCTTGAATATTTAATTTGAGTTGGTGGGTGAGTATAAGTATTGTTGTTTAGCTTTACTTCATGTCTTGTAATTGTATCTTATTGATATAATGCTAATTTAGAAGGTTAACCAGCTTTGAAAATGATACTCAAAGTTGTCCCATGCCATACTCTCTGTTTTGCTCTTTTGTGACTTTTAAGATGCCGATCATGTATGCATTGAAAAAAGATAGACACATACGCTTAATTAGACAATCTTTAATGGCCCAGTATAACGTTAAATTAAACAGATGATACGTGTTTCATCAGATACATGTGTCTGTTTAGGAATACGTTCATAATCACATAAAACATATTTAGGACCAAAATAACAAGATTGGCAAATCACGTTTAGTTTACAAGTCCAAACCATGTTTTGTCTTGAACTGAAATTTCATTCAACGCGACGCCTAGTTGTTTCTATGGTGACATTAACGTAGTTTGCTTTTTGTGAAATGAGTGTATTAGTCATATTCCTCCCCTGCCCTCCCTCTTGCCGGCAACTGGTTGGATTAATAAAGTTGAAAAGGAATCTTTCATTTTGAAATATGCATATAATATTGCCCTTTCGAGGTGTGAAAAAAAAGAAACAAGTCATTTTCAATTTTCTCAATAAAGAAAAAAGAGAATTGCCTCTTTGGAAAGATTTTTCTCTCTAAACAGTAGTAAATAGTTGTCTTACATTCTGTTTCCAGATTAGTTAGTATCAAATTTCAGTTGGCCTCCTGAGTATTGGTCAAGTTTTTTATTGTTTGAAAGGCCATCATCAAATAATGTGGATAATCTTATAGATGAGAAAAGATTACAAAAGAATCGTAGAAAGTTAGCAAAGTGATATCATCCAATCAATGATGCTTCAATTTCCATGTACATTCCAATTAACATATTCTCAATTTATCACTTCACAGAAAGGAACATGATTCCTTCAATCCAACCGACCTTCTTATCCAAGCCTCCTCCTTCTAATCTTCATTTGTAGCCTTCTCAGATAAAATTGTCGACTTTAATTTTTTTTAATTTCTCAACTATCCTTTTTACGTGGAAAACAATATATAGCTGTATTATTTATTGAATAATATGTGGTTAACTATTGGCTATTATATGTATGAGTTTCTTCAGCCGCCTAAACTGAAGTGGCTGGGTGAAGTCAGTGTTGTTTTCAGAGTCTGCTTTCGTATGGGTTCCTGAAACTTTCTGATGATTGTGAATAAAAAAATAAAAAAAAATCCCAATTCTTAAGTTATATATAGTTTTAGTCACGAAATAGAAGCCTCTTGATTTGTATTCTGTTTTTGAATAATTAAAGTGGGTAGGAAAAAACTTGATGCTTTGCCCGCATTCCAGAAATTATAACAGACAATAGGATGACCGTTTTGAATCTTTATTTTAACATTTTGTTTCAACATGAAATTACGTGTATTTTGAGAAAAGAAATATTTATTTTAATATTTGTTTCCCAATCAAAATAATGCATATATTTTGTTGACTTAAATGAGATTGAGCTCGATTCTTTTCTTTTTTTTTTTTGCCTTTTTTTAGCAGGCACTTTTTTTCCCCCCATAACTAAAAAAAAAAAAATACATGCTTTCAAAATAAAAGAATTTTGTTCTAATGATTTTTATTAAAATAAAATTTTATAGGCCAACCCAAACGAAGTCCGCTAATATTGACACTTTTTTTAAAGATTTCATATTCTTACTTTGACAATTTTATTACTCCTTGGAAGTAAATTTGAAGATAATTTTGTAATGATAGTGTTTTTTTAGGATATATTTGGTCTGTATTCATTTTGATGGAAAGAAATTTTTATTTCCTTGTATTTTTTTTATTTGTGTATTTGATATACATTAATTTTGATGGAAAATAATTCTATATGAGTCAAATTTAAGAAAATGAGATTACATTAAATATGTAATGTAATGGAATTCTATTGCTTTAGTTTTTATCAAATTATACCAAAGATGCCCTTAATTTATGATCTTTTTAGCACCGCATACAATGTCTGTTCGTTCAAGGAGGCAATGACAAGTTCTGTTCCCAAAAAAGCAAAAAAAGCGAGGCAAACATTAGATCCAGGATATTTCATTCGGATCGCGCAGGATCCGTGTCCAGGATATTTCATTCCTTCCCGCCAAGGCCCAACCCTAAATTCGATCGTTCCTCTTTCGCGCGACTCACAGAGGGAACAGAGAATGGAGTTCACGTTGGGTGATAACGCTCTGAAAATTTTTGCTCGATGTATCACTTGTCTCTCCCGCATTGGAAATGAGCTTTCTATTCAAGCCTCTTCCACTCAGGTGCTTTGCACTGCAAACACTTTTTAATTTCTCTCAGTTTTTGGGTCTCTATATCCAAACAATTCCTCACTATTTCCTTCTTTAAGCCGAAGCGACTGCTCACAATCTCATGTTTATTCGTGAAAATCATTTCATTGTAACACAATCAGCTTCAGGGATATTCTCATCACTTTCTGGCTGGGGCATTACTTTTTACTTGTCGAAAATTACATTTGTATTCTCATTGTTTGCACATTAAGAAAGCACTCTCCTACTTTCATTTAATTTAGGGTTTTTGTATAAGCAACAACTCAGGGTTTTAGCATAACATAATTATTATTCCTGATCAGACAAGTTAGATGGTGATTGCCGACTACTATCACACTGCTTATTCAGCTTGTTTCATATTTATATATATATATTGCTTGCAGCTTGTTTTCGACACTCTTAATTCATCACGGTCTGCATATCAATCTATAACATTCAAATCAGGCTTCTTTGATGCCTATACAGTGTCCAGCAACCTGGTGCAATTTAGTGTACTTCTGAAGGTGTGAGATGATTTTTTTTTCCCCCACTTCACTTGAACTTCTTTGGGTTTTGTATCACTGACATATTTTCGTTAGGCTATTTGTTCAGTTTTTAGGACCCCTATTCCAAATATTGATCGTTTAACCGTGAGACTGCCTGGTCCTGACGCTTCTAAAGTGCAGTGGATTTTGGAATGCTGCAGTGGTAAGATGCATATTCACTTAATATATGCATGATTCCTTATGTTACTGTAGTTGATCATCATGAAAAATTAATTGTATCAAACAGCAACTGCCATGTAGTTAATATGGGGTCGCATGGGAGACAAACCACTTAGTTGTCTTCTGTAACAAGTTTGGGAACGTAGTTCATTTTAGATTTAAAGTTTGCTGCAGTTCTAGATGCTAGTTACATGATTTCTTCTTTGGTAACTGTAACAATTAACAAATAAGTTTATCTCAGCCCCCTCTGGCTCATCAATTTGTCCATTTTATTTTCACTGTTATTTTGTGGCCAGCTTAGGTTTTGTATGACTTATGACAAATAGTGATTTCTTTTACGCAATTTCAAAATCTTTTAGCAAAATGACAGTTCTAAAACTGTATAGTAGCCAATTCATCTCAAAATAAACTCAAGGCTAGGGTAATATAATGGATGTTTTTTCTTGAATTTCTATTGGTGTACCATGTAAATGGTGCTAGGCATCTCCCCTATGCTGCTTTATATATACATATGTTTGGAGCTTTATCCCCTACAGAGGATTAAACTATTTTCTGATTTACTGACTGCAGGTATGAGGAAAACTTATTGGATTACTTGCAATTCAGTGTCAGACGTACAACACTTATCCCTTGATAGGCAAAAATTTCCCAGCAACTTTGTTGTGAGGCCTCAAGATCTCAACAGGTTACTCGGTAACTTTCAGTCATCTCTTCAAGAGATTACTATCATTGCAACAGAACCTTCTTCATTACCTTTTGATGCTGCAAGTGAAATTGGTGGAAAGTCTGTTGAACTTAGAAGTTATATTGACCCAACCAAAGGTAAACGCTTTTTGTATATGATTTTGTGACATACAGAATATTATTTATTCATAAAAATTTTGTGGCAGATAATGACTCATTGCTACACACCCAGTTGTGGATAGATCCTAAAGAGGAATTTCTGCAGTATACTCATACTGGAGACCCTGTTGACGTGACTTTCAGTGTAAAAGAACTGAAGGTACAGCATGCCAAGCCATTTAAGTTGCTTAACTGTTGGATAGAGATTGCAGTCACTTGATATTGTGGATTTTTATTATTAATGTCTTTTTGTTGTTTATGGTAATCTTTCTCTCTTCCTCCCCTATATAATTTAGAGTGTAACTTATTTCTATGTGCATGATTTTTTTATTGTATACTGCAGGCATTCCTCTCGTTCTGTGAAGGCTGTGAAGTTGACGTCCATTTACATTTTGAGAAAGCTGGCGAGTAAGATGCATTTTGTATCTGATCCAAACTTGATCCTCATTATTTGCTTCCCTTTATGTTTTTAAGCTGCACTCCCTTTATGTCGATGGTGTGAAGTTTTTGATGACTAAGCATAATTGCATGTTCCTTTTTTGGTTATTGTCCATGACATTATCTAGTTTATTCCAATTTCCAAGTACAGTTCACTGCTGGAATTATGTTCTTAAATCATAGCTTACCAAGAAGAGTGAAGATTGGAAAGATGGACATACAGTGTGTTCGGATCTGGGGTAACTATGGAGATGGAAGGAGACGGGACAGAGAGGAATGGTTCCCCTTGATTCGAAGTTTTTAAGATTACGGAGGAATTATCTTCCCTCCTCCTTCAAATCCTTTCATTTTGTTCCCCTAGATCTGGGGCTAAAGAGGGGGAGTGACTTATTTTAGCTTACCATTGAATCATAAGCTGAATTAATAGAGAAAAAGTTTATAAGGATTATTTTGTATTTTTAAAGTTACCTTTCCTTTTAATCTCACTAGTCAGCCAAACAATAGGAAGTAAGCTTCTTCCCTTGTCATTGCTTCCCTTTACATTTCAATCCCTCTTCCTTCAAACTTCTAAACATAACCTTGGTCCTCAGGCTTCCATATGATAGGCATGCTGTTATGAAAGTTATAAGCCTATTTATCTTGCTTCTCATGTTCCATTCTAGTATTTTATAATGAAGATGTAATGCTACTCTATTCTTTAATGATAATGTGTCTTGGTAACAGGCCTATACTAATGGCACCTAAATTTGGTTTCGAAGATGGGCCTTATTCAAATTTTGATGTCACACTTGTACTGGCAACCATGTTGATATCTCAGCTTCACGAAGGCACTGCCTCAGAACTTCCACAGGCTGCTACCAGAATGCATGGTCAAACTGAAAATGGTGGATCTCATGTGCAGCAAAAGAATTGCAAAACAAATGCATCTGAGCATCCGTCTGATCACACCCGTATATGGTCTGATCTCTCAGGTAAGTCAAAATAATTATAATTTGACTGACCTGCAATTTATCCAAACTCATTTGCTTTGGGTTCTTTGCAGGAAGTGCAGTTAAAAATACTAGTGGTGTGGAAGAAAGGCAAGAACGTCAAGGAGAAACAGTTTTGAATGATAATGGACAACAGGAAATTCAGAGGATAAGTGCAATACAAATTTCAAGAGGAGCATCAGTTGCAGGACATTACTTTGTTGATAGCAATTCGTATCCTCAATATTGCTGTTTGCTTTTGTACATTATTATTTTGAACATCATGGTTTACAGTCTCCCTGACAAAGTATAAATATATGTCACAACTGGTGCATTTCTGACCATGTGTTATCCGCTCTTTCTGTATCTTTTGTCAAGGCCTATTGGCGCAGTAAAAAATTGAAGGGTGATCAAAGCAGATCTTAAGAATGAAGATTTTTTATTGGATATATACACACAAAAATTCTGGTTTAAATCCTTTCATTTAACACAATTGCTAACTGCATCCTTTTCACTCGCGTGTTAAGATATTGTTGAAAGCTTTAGTAGGCATCCTGATTTATTGTTCGGCTTAATATTATACCTTGACTGATGTAATAGCTGCCAACCAACTGAAAAAGATAATGCACAAGAACCTCAAGGTTAGTTAACGGTGCTAGCTAATGAGCTTGCCTTCGTTATTACTTCTGCAGTAGCTAATATAATGATGCTCTTCTGTCCAGATAGGTTGCAAGATATTGTTGAAGGTTTTTCTCAGCATCACCGCAGTAACTGGGTAGATTCTGACGAGGATGATGAAGATGATGGGGATGAGGACGGGCAATATGTTCAGTCAACACCACCATACTACGAAGAACCATAGCATCGAGGTACCTCTATCAGTAATATTTATCTTCTCCTTTGAAGTATTCGTGTCCATCAACATGCTTTCTCTTGAATCATTCTCATCATTCCATGAAGAACAAGTTGAAGAAACTTTATCTAAGGCTAAAGCAAAAAAAATAAAAATAAAAAATACTTTGTGGTGATGCGACTTATGAGTGTATTAATCTTATATTTCATTAAACTCTAAACCGTCAATCATGGTGTCTGATTTATTCTCGTAACACAGACCATCAAATCTCAATAGATAATTGACTTAGTCACTGAACGTTTTCCCTATTGAAGCTTAAGGATTTAAGCTTTGTTTTATCTGCCTTCATATTCGTACATGTGCCTGATCATTTTTATTGGGCATTTCACGTTTAGCGTTTTTCTGTCGCTTTACATATAATATGAATATGTATAGGACTTTTTCCAACTCTCCAGATACAAGCTTGGGTTTACTAGGCTAAATGACAAAGAATTAACGTATCATCCATGTCTTTCTCTGTCATTCTTTTCTCAACAGCTCATCTATTGGTTTATGAGATCCGGTACGTGCTGCTTGTGTGCTCTGGTATCCACACCATGATTGTCAAAATTTGGATATGATGGAAAGACACGCATCTTGCGGGGTGCTAAATCATGGACGTCTCGGTGGCTTGAGAGTTACTGTGGTAACAATGTATTCAGATCATCGTACTGCTGTTCCTTTCTATTTTACATCTTAACGGTAAATATTGTTCATAAATTCTGGGTGAGTCACATAGTGAGACGTTATTAACACTCATTTTAATAAATTCTTATTCCTTTTTTTTTTTTGAATTTTGAAAATTTCTCTTTTGCATTCTCACTCTGTATTCACCAACTCTGGATGCTTTTCATCTCCCACATGAAATTGTAAAGCCTCTAGCAAAAGCTACCATAGAGCCAGCATAGTTTTTCTCCCTACTCTCACCAAACTAATGGCCATCTTTTAATCCTTGTATTTATGATTTTTATATTTATAACATTTTTGGATATTATTCTCATTTCAATTATGTTACATTTGCACACAAATTATATATGATTGTTAAAAAATAAACAGAAAGAATGATGACTTCTCTGATCATCTGTTTACTACTTATAATGATCTGAAGTCTAAAGATTTTAGGTCAAATTGATGTTAATCCACATTCATATAATTTACCTACTATCCATTTTAAGTGTGTCAGTTTATTTATACAAGCTTATTCGTTATTCCACCTCTCCCAAGATTTTAAGAAAATGCGAGTAGACAGGGATGAGTAAATTATATTTAATTATTCTGGAAAACTGCGATTACTTGTATTGTTTAGCATTGATATTTCCTGGTTCTCCTCTAGCATTGAAATTTATTTATACAATCTATGAGAGAAAGTATCTGAACATAATTAAAAGTTTAGCTACCTGTTATCAGTACTTTGCAGGCAGTAATCATAATTACTCATGCAAGGAAGCAAAGAAATTACCTCTACTATCTTTTTTTTTTCTAAAAAAAATTATTTCAGTTTAAAGACATTAAATTCTCCCAAAATTAAGTGCCTTAGTTATCTCAACTTTCAAAGTCAACAAAGGACTCTTTCGAACTTTAAAAAAATGTCTAAATTGCCTTTTCTGTTAGCGGATTTAGATCTAATAGTTTGATCTAGTCAATGTGCAAGACGTTTGTGGGAGATTAAGGTCAAGAACACACTTGAGAATTTGCCCAAGTCCATGATTCCTTTAATTGTGAAATTGAATCACTTAATCTGCAACCAAATTATTAGGAACAAAACCAAACAACAGAGCGTAGGAAGGGAGAAGAGTGAGGAGTTACAACCCGCAACGCCTTGAATCCAAAATCAGTTACCATCAATGAAGTGAGAGGTGTTTTACCAATTAACCATTAATTTAATTAATTAATTGATAAAATAAATACTCCTTAGGTCTTATTTGGGTAAATTATTTATAGAATAAGCACTTATCATATAAGAGTTTATATATAAGTTATTTTTATAATTGAAGAGTTTTTTAAAGTAAATTTTACATAAACTGTTTTCAGTTTATTTTCATAAGTTATTTTGGAGAGCTTATGAAAATAAGCTGAAAACAGCTTATTGACATGTCATAAACTATTTTTATAAGTTCTTCCAAATACGTACATAAATATTTATACTATAAGATAAGTCAAATAAACTCAAAATAAGTACTTCCAAACGAGTTCTTAGTCAATGTGATAAATTCATTGACATCAAATTGTGATGTGGTTGAGACCTATTTACATGAGTTTAATTAGTCTAACTTATTATAAATTAATAATAAGATCCAATTAAATTATGTTTTATAAATTTAAAATATTAATATTAAATATTCTGTATATTACTAATCCATATGATTAAATATTAACACAATGGACACACGAAGATGTTGAATCTTCTTTAGTAATTGGGTAATGATATAAAGAGCTCCATCTTCAATTGCATTAAGCTTTCCACCATTAGTTTTTCCGGAGAAATGTACAAAATTTAAACACAAATTTTCTTGCATTTTTAACAAAATCAAATAGTTGAAATCTTTATTTTTTTCAAAGATCGATTGTTCTCTAAATTCACCCTTAACATTTTTATTGAGGCTGCGTGTCAGAAGACTTAATTGTGACTTTACTGTCTCTTATAATAGTTAAAAAAGAAAAAGGAAAATGCTATTGAACATATATGAAAATTATATATTATTTATAGATATTAACTTGATTATAATTTTAAAATGTAACATTATATTCTTTAAACTGTTAAAAAAAAGCAAAAATATTGTATATTAATTAATATTGAGGTCTAAAAGATAATTTTGAAAGAAATTTATAAACAAAAAAAAGATAAAAAAGATTGCGAAAATATAAGGTATCATACAACAAAACATATTATAAACATTTATTTTAATTGGTATATAGCATTTTTATTATTTATAATAATTTTAAAATATAAATATTATAATAATATAAGAGATACACCTAATTTTTTATTGGAGCCTAGTCCGTAATTAGACCATTGTATCCGTCTCTATTGAGCTTAGTTTTCGAAGACAATTCAAATTTTTATAATCTGTTTGATTCGTAGTACATAATAAGAATAAAAAAAATTGTTTAGAATGTAATAAAAAAAAAGAAATTGTATTATTATTTTTAAAATAAAATAAAAAAGAAATGAGTGAGTAAATTTATTATTTATCCTTTAATATAATTTTTTCATTTTTCTACAGAAACTCACAATTTCATCAGAATTACTATAGATTTTGTTTTAATTTCACCATTTATTCAAAAAATTTTCTGTTTATTAACTTAGATCTCTAGTTAAAACTTTTCTTTTGTCATTTGCTTGAAATAAATTCTTATGTTACTTCATCTAGGTCCCTAATTTGATAATATATTTTGTTCTTTGTTAAAATCAACTCCTATAAACTTTTTAATTTATTCACTTTGGTCCTTTTTCAATCTCTCTCTCTCTCTCTATTTTATTCTTTGTTAAAATCAACCCCTATAAATTTTTTAATTTATTCACTTTGATCCCTCCCTCCCTCCCTCACCATCTCTTCTATTTGCCAGCCAAATGATAATAAACCTCCATCCCTCCTTCACCATCTCTTCTGTTCACCGGCCAAATGATAATAAACCTCCCTTGCCATCTCCTCTGTCTTGCCTCTCTCCAATGCTAACCACCAACAACTTCCTTCGCCATCACCTCTGTTCTCTATCACCGTTTTCTGTCTCGTCACCGTCAATCCTTGTTCTCCATCATCACCCCCTCGCCATTGCCTCTATTCTCTATCACCGTTCTCTATCTCATTGTAATCGCCGTCCATCCTCGTTCTCCATCATCAGCATCGCCACATTGCCATGCAACCATCGTCCCCTACCTTTCCCCCTCAATCTCCATCACCGTCCTCAGTTGCCCACCACGTCATCCCTTCCTCTCACACTCTCCATCACCCACACCATTGTCATCGTCCCCGCATCCTTCATCCCTTGTTCAACTTCCTCACAAACACCGCCACCCAAGTGCCATATTGCAGCTCGAATTTCATCCTTAGGCCCATATTGGACGTTTCCAGCCTTTTTCATCTGAACCTTCCCGCTTTCCACTACTCCAGTGAAAGAATGTTTGTACGGTTAAAAATGAAAAACAGTAACCGAATGAGAATTCCATTCTCTTCTTTGGATGCCCAACCAAACACAGGACTTGGGAAATCCACATCCTGTCCAGATCCCCAAACAAACGCAATGGTAGAGTGACTGTCACATTTGTCAATTTTGTATTTGGGCCTCCGTATGAAGGGACATACGAGTACGGTTTTCCTGCTTTTCGCCAAAGAAAATCAGGTACTTTTCGTATTAGTAACTATTAGCAACGGTTTTAACCATTGCTAATTTGAACAAAACGTTGCTCGTTGCAAAAGATAAAAATTGTTGCGAAAATTAACAACAGTTTTACTTTAGCAACAGTTTATTAATTTTAGCAACGGTTAAAATCGTTGCTAATACGAAAAGCACTTTCTTTTCTTTGACGAAAAGCAAGAAACCGCGATCTGGGACATATCATAAAAAGGGGCAGCCTAAATAGCGAAATAGGTTTCAAATTCTGATTTTTCTATTTTTTTTTGGTTCAAACTTTGGTTTTGACCAAAACAAAAATGGTTTCCACCTTTCGGTGATCGTCAAAACGGAGTGCATTTATTAGCAATTTAGCATCAGCTAATTGCCGGTAACTTGGCACCTAAGTTTCTCAAAAGCTTAGCGTCGACGTTTTGTTTATCGAAGTAACGGCAAAAACGCGTTGCGTCGTCTTTCCTGCCCTCGCATCTCACAACATTCTTTCTTTCTACTATAAAACGCACACATACAATCCTCTTCCAATACATCATACTTTTTCCATTTCTCCTATATTTCTACTTTCTGTGACACTCATCATGGCCGAAGAAAATCCCCATTTGCAACAAGATTCGGTATATACAGCTCTTTGTTTTGAATTTGTTTTCCTGCAATAGTTTGTTTCTTTCAGCCATTTATGTCTCGTTTTCTCCTATTTGGGGTCCCAATTTCCCCCTTTAGAATTTTCTAATTGTCAATTTTGCTACCATTCTATTTGGGTGCCCAGGGAACAGAGGCTTAGGTTTTTTTTCCCCCTTTCCAAATCAATTGCAAGAGAGTTAGGGTTTAAGCAAAATTTCACATAGTAGTTTTCAATTGCAAGAGAGTTAGGGTTTAAGCAAAATTTCACAGTTTTCTTTTTTAAATCTAAAACAACTAGAATTGCGGAGTGACTAATATGCGGATTTTTGTTGCTGAATATGTGGAGATTAGGGTGACAAGAAAGAGGATCAAGAGCTCAAATACCTTGGTGTGGTGCAATTGGCCAGCAATGAAGCTATGATTCGATTATCTAATGTATATGTTTACGCCAAGGAACGCTCAGGCCCGCTGAAGCCTGGCGTTGAGACAGTAGAGGGAACCATCAAAACCGTGGTTGGCCCTGTTTACGACAAGTACCACGCCGTCCCAGTGGAGGTCCTTAAATACGTCGATCGCAAGGTCATTCATCCTTCTCTACTCTAAAACTTTCTTACCGATTAGCATCGTATGCTGAAATTTCGATTTCGATTTCGATTTCGCTGGTATGGGAACGCAGGTAGATGAATCGGTGACTGATTTGGACCGCCGCGTGCCTTCCTCTATCAAGAAGGCTCCGGAGGCGGCTCGAGCCGTTGTTTCGCAAGTTAGGACCGCCGGCGTGGTGGATACCGCCTCGGGTTTGGCAAAGTCAGTGTACTCCAAGTGCGAGCCGAAGGCGGAGCAGTGCGCCGTGTCGGCATGGCGAAAGCTGAACGAGCTGCCAATGTTCCCTCTAGTGGCTAACGCTGTTTTGCCCAGCGCCGCTTATTGTACGGAGAAGTACAACGACACCGTTCGCTCCACCGCGGAGAAGGGTTACAGAGTCTCAGCTTACCTTCCATTGGTGCCCATAGAGAAGATAGTCAGCGTGTTCAGTACGGATGAGGAGTCTGACACAAAGGCGCAGCCCTTGATTTCTGGAACCCCCGGAGCTGGCATTGCAGCTCACTGATTGTTTTGGCCGTTAACTTCCCTGGTTATGCATTTTTTTTAAAAATAATTTTAAAGCTTCTAATAACCCGTCAAAAAAAAAAGCTTCCAAGTTTATTTTAATTATATGAACTTTTACATATTGCCATGTTTATTGATGTATCATAGGAGGTTAATAACTAGTTGAGTTAAAATATTTATTGATAATAATTGTTGTGTATCTGTATTTATATTGTGAGTATATATAGTTTTGAAGTCTTTTATATCTCAGTCTCAAGATTAATATATTAACTAATAGTTTGATATGTAATTTAAATAAACTGTAATATTTTATTATGTTTTAAAAATAATTAAAGGTTATTTAATTCTTAATAATCCTTTTTTTCTTGTATTGTATATTATATTTTGTTTTATCTATCTGAAGTTCAAAAAATCAAATCGCTTACTAAACTAATGTAGACACTGATTCAAGAGTTAATAGTGCGACCTTGATGAACTGGTGGTAAATAAAAAATATTAAATTATTAAAATATATATGTTATAAATATTAAAATATATAATATATAAATATAAAAATTAAATCTTTTAAAAAATTATTTTTTGTATAAAAAAATAAAAATTACCGTCACACTCACAGGGCCTTAGTAGAATTGATGACACATTTAGTTCGCAATAAAAATAAAAAGAGAAATAAAAAAAGTAAGAAAAAAGCAAAAATGAATGGAAGGGAGAGAAGAAAAAGGAAAAACAATTTGTTTGGTTAGGAATGGAAAAAGGAAAAGGAGAGAGAAAATAAATATTTTGGTATGTATTTTTTAATAGGATAATTTTACTAAATTATCCCTATTTATATTTTTTATTTACAAAAATAAAAATAAAAAGCAAACGCATTTTTTGAAGTCCCTCGTATGTGCTCTCTCTCTCTCTCTCTCTCTCTCTCTCTCTCTCTCTCTCTCTCTCTCTCTCTCTCTCTCTCTCTCTCTCTCTCTCAATCTAGTTTGCGTCTCCACTTCTTCCTTAGTAAAACCAACCCATTTTTGTCCTTCTTGCCTGCCTCTTAGTTGCTTGTTCTGGTGCTCCCCTCTCTAGTGACAGTCATACACACGAATTCGACGACCACTCCGCTAGCCACCGTAGCCCACAACTGCTCCGCCTCCATTGCTCCTCTCTCTATCTACAAGCGCACTCGATGGTGACTAGCTTGCCTTTTGACATTGGCTGAAGGTCTCCACTGGCTCCACTCCTCTAGTAGCAGCAAACACCGGAGGGCAATTATGTAAATTTAGGACAATTTCCATCCGGGAGAGTGCAATTCCATCGAGGCCGAGGAGGAAAAATTCGTACAATTAATGAAGGAAACAATATCAAAAGGAAAGGAAAGATGGAAGACGAAGCAAACGCAAGAGAGGTCACCGTAGCAAGGAATTTCGTCTGCCTTTCCTAAAAGGAACGCGATCCAAACATGTCGTGAGGCTTATCCCACACATGATACCCTCTTTCTAACTCCCAAGGTAAGCAATTTTCTTTTCTCCTCTCTGCAAACTGCGACAGCACAATGAATTAGCTTACTTAGTGTGTGTTTGGGAGTCTGATGGGTTAAATATGAGTTAGGTAAATTAGATTTGATTGAACATAGTTGGAGAATATCTAAGTTTGGATGAACGTAATTTATATTTGAGAGATATTTAGGCAAACATGATTTAGAACAAACAAACGTAGTTTGATGCAGAATATAATATTTAAATGTTGGTGTACAAACGTGATTTGAGATGTCTAATTATTAGAAAGGGCATAAATTTTATATTTCATTTTTTGATGTACCATTATTATTTATTGTCATTTATTTAAAGTTAACTTAGTAAATTATATCGATATTTTAAGTTCACTTTTTAATAAATGATTTATTGACTAATTTTTTTAATAATTGACTAATTTAAAGTGCTAATAAATTATTAATAAATTGGTGAATTATAATTAAAATGCTAATAAATTACTAGATAAAAAATGAATTATTGACTAATTTTTTATTAATAAATAAATAATTTTAATTTCTAATTGAAATTTTAATTAATTACTAATTAGTTATTTTAAAGAAAATATGAGATATTAATGATGACTAAAATGCAAATCATACAAAAAAACTTAATTGCATAAAAAAATAGAAGTTTATTCTCAAAATAAAAGAAATAACCATATTAATTACTATTACTGTACATAATAGATTATATAAATATAAATCTATATAAATATTCACATAATAATTTAAATAACTAAATTTAATCAAAATAAATTAGTTATCACTTGGTATATAAGTTTAAAATTAAACTTTAGTTCATTCTAGTCCATGTTTTAAATTCAAACAAAATTTTGTTTTAATTTTATCATTTACTTCAAACGTTTCTATTTATTCACTTAGGTCATTGGTTAAATTTTTTTTTCTATTTCCCTTGATTTAAGATCATATCTAACTTTATATAGGTTCTTAGTTTCAGAATTCTATTTTATTTTGAATTTAAATCGACCCTTGTAAACTTTTTAGTTTATTCGCTTAGATCTTGATCAAAAATTTTCTTTTATCTTTCGCTTAATTTAAGATTATATCTAACTTCATATAGGTCACTAGTTTCAGAATATATTTTGTTTTGAATTTAAATTGACTCATGTAAACATTTTATTTTATTTACTTAGGTCCTTGATCAAAATTTTTCTTTTGTATTTTGCTTGATTTAAGATCATATCTAACTTCATATAGGTCCCTAGTTTCAGAATATATTTTTTTAATTTAAATCAACCGCTATAAACTTTTTAGTTTATTCACTTAGGTCCTTGATTAAAATTTTTCTTTTGTTTTTTTACTTGATTTAAGATCATATTTCACTTCATCTAATTCTCTAGATTAATAATATATATTGTTTTGAAATTAAATCAACCCTAGTAAACTTTCCAATTTTTATAGTTTAGTCCCTACAATTTACTATCATTGATTTTTTAATAGTTTTTCTCTTCTTTTCTCCTTGGTTTGGCATCAGAATCAACCCAGAATTTCTTTTAACTGGATTGAATATTCATTATATCATTTTAGACTAGAATCATGAAAGAAAATGAATCAAAAATCAAGTTTTAAAATTGAAAAACTCACTTGCACGTTAAGTGCTCTGTTTTTCGGTTTCCTCTTTCTCCTCTCAGTTTTGGTTGAAAAAATAGCTAAAACTTCACCATTATACTCACAAGAATTTCTACTTAAATTCCCAAAAATTTTCGAACTTAAATAATTGAGTTCTTTCGTTAGTTTCCTCTCAAAATTTCCTTTGTTTTTACACTTGAAAATATAGCAGAATGTTCTCTTTCTTTCTTTCTTTCTTCTCTCTTTCTCCCTCTTGGCTGTGACTGTAACGAAGGGAAAGAGGATGTATATAGAAGGAGATGGAGAGCAAGAGTATAATGGTACAAGTTGGAGTCACATCAGGGGGTAAAATGCAGAAGACCCACACCAACTACAATAACTTCATCGCAAAAGCTCCAACGGACCACTTTAGAGTCACCCACAGTTAGCCTAAGGAAACTTGGTTTGCTGCTCACATATGGTTGCTTCGCTGTGCTCCCAAACATATCAAAATTTCTTCAAACCATGTTTGGCCTGAGGAAATATGGGCAACGCCAATGCCACTCTTAAACATGCTCTTAGCCTATCCCAAAACGCGCCAGTTTTTCTTTGCTTTGTCAACTTGACTCTTTCGAGAGCCTCAAGAAAAGAAGAACACAACTTTGATGGAAAATTTCAGAAGAGTAGAAGAGAAGAACGCAGCTCAGAAGAACACAACCTCAGGTCTTTAACTGAACATAAGCGCAGAAGGAAAATATCAAAAGAGTAGAAGAGAGTATGAGATCTGAGTTTAATACATTTTCTTTTTCACATCTTCGGCTGCTTTGTTTCTTCTTCTTCCTTGTAATTTTGGTTGGTGTAGAGAAAGAGTCATCAGATTTTTGACCAGCTTCCTCTTCTTCTTCTTCTATTTTTTCCGTAAGCTTCAAAATGAAAAAATTGGCCAACTGTGACACCCAACCGATTTTTTTGGTTTTTGACTGGTTTAATCCCTCTCTGATTTTTAAGTATATTCTGGACTATATTGACAACTGGTTCACCAATTTTTCGGTTTGATTTTCTTAACAGTGTGTATTAACGTATAATTTTAGAATCTAATAAATCTCAAGATCATTTATTCTTTAAATATAATTATTAATATAAAACGAAGGTAAAAGAGTTGAATAACTTTTTATTAATATATTTATTTAATTTTCAAATATAAAAATTTATTTAGTACGTGTCTGGTGTATATTTGTGTATTAGTTAGGGGTGTTCATATGTTTGATTTGTTTCAATTTTGAGCCTTGACCAAATTGAATCGAGCTAATCGATTTTGCAAAATTATAGACATATTTGGTTTAGCTATAGTCAAGGAATCTATAAAATACCACTTAATTTATATTTTCAATACTAATCTTCAATTCTTCTATTTTGTGTTTATTATTATTTTTCAAATTGTTACTCTAACAATTTTAAGGTAAGTTTTACATTTGATCCTACGAAAACAACAAAGAAGAAATAAGAATAGCAAAGGAATAATTTGAATAGTTATTTTAGATAAAATTTTCTTAATTGTGAAATTTCTCTAAGGAGAAATTTTGTCATTCACAATTGAGTAAATCAATAGAAATATTTTTGGTGAAATATTTATCTTTTTTACTATAACTCTCAACCTTTTTTTTAAATGAATTTTGGAACTCAATTATGTTATTTTTGACACCATATTTAAGGTGACATATATTTGATTTTCAATTACGTGTGTTTCAATTTTTTTGTAGGCTTATAAAGCAACACACAATTTATAATTTTAACACTGAGATTCAATTTTTCTATTTTGTGTTTATTTTTTTTCAAGTTGCTGCTTCAAATAGTAGCTTTTCTTATTCTCCCTCTTACGTCAAACTCTTTACACACTAATAACACCTCATCAAGACTTCATGTCACACTCTTTATCTAATTCATTCAAGCCTCACATCACTCTCTCTTTCATGCATCAATCCTTACTTATTGCATTACACGGTCCTCAAGCCTCACGCCACTCTTCTTGCATTGTGACTTATCTCACACACTCAACTCACTTCTATACATAGGTGCTGAGTCGCTTCAAATGAAGCTTCCATATTTACTTATTAATTCATCACCATTTGATTGATATTTCTCTTCATTAGCACTTTCTTTTCTTTCTAGATAAGTTTTTACAATTTTTCTAGAAAATTCTAAAACAAGAGAGTAGTTAGTGATTAATTTTAACACTCCCTCTCAGTGACTTATCTCTCTTATTGTTGCTCTTGAAGTCATACCAAGTTGTTTGTGAAATTCTTCAAACTTAACTTTACTTAGGCTTTTGGTAAATATGTCAACAACTTGGTTTCCTATGGTAATATGCTTTGCATTGATATCACCATGAAGCACCTTTTCTCGAATATAGTGATAGTAAACTTCTATGTGTTTTGTCCTTGCATGGAACACTGGATTATCTGCTAGCCGAATTGCTGATATATTGTCACAATACAATTTTATTGGATACTACACATATTGCGACTCTTCTGTACTTGATAAAGCTGTTATATGTTGTCTTTTATTGCACCAAGATATTGCTCCAAATCCCAAGTCAAACATGAACCCAATAGTTGATCGGCGTGTATCATTATCACCGATATAATCAACATCATAGTATCCTTTCATCTTGCAAGAAACTACTTTTATGTAGAATAAGCCATAATCCAAAGTCCCTTTGACATACCTCAAAATTATTCCTATTGCTTTTAGATGAGGTTTCTTTGGGTTTTTCATGAATCAACTTACCAGTCCAACTACATAGGTAATGTTTGGTCAAGTCATTATCAACTATCAAGTAAATTAAACTTCCCACTGGTTGCTTATACATGGTGACATCATCTAAAATTTTTGCTGCTAAGCATAGGTTTGCATTTGCCTCTATTGGAGTCGAGATATGTTTGCCTTCCATCATCCCAAACTTTTATAAAGGACCCTTGACATATTTGTGTTGACACAAGAATAATCTTTCCTCATTTCATTCAACTTCAAGTCCTAAAAAATGCTTTAGCTCACTAAGCTCTTTCATTTGAAATTGTACCAATAGATTAGCTTATGTCTGAAAAATTTCTTCTTCATCATCTCCTATGATGATTAAATCATCTACAAATACCAATACCACAACTATCTTGTTCTCTCAAACTTTCACGAACAAATTTGAATCTGTTAGTGCCACTGAATACCCGCTTTGTACTAAAAACTCTGCGATTTTCCGATACCAGGCTCTCGATGCTTGCTTAAGCCTATATCATGTTTTCTTCAGCTTACAAACATAATCTGGATGGTTTTTACTTTCGAACCCTTTTAGCTAATTCATGTAGATATCTTGATCTAACTCTCCATGCGGAAAGACATTTTTGTCATCCATTTGCCATAACTGATAAGACTTGCTTTCTACAAGTGCCAATAGTACTTGTACAGTGGTAATCTTGGCTACTGAACTAAACATTTCTTCATAGTCAAAATTATATTTTTGAAAAAATCCACGTGCCACAAGTCGGGCCTTGTATCTTTCTATTGAGCAATCTCCACGAGTTTTAACTTTGTATTGTGGCCTTGTATCTTTCTATTGAGCAATCTCCATGAGTTTTAACTTTGTATACCCATTTGCAAGAAATGGGTTGTACATCTTTAGTCTTGGCACTAATTCCCAAGTTTGATTTTAGTTCAAGGGCTCTATCTCTTCTTCCATTACTTTCCTCAATTTTTTAGTGGTAGCTGCTTCTTCATATAATATTGGTTCACTGTATTTATTATCCTTTACTACTGCTACATTAACATATTTTTGATTCATCTTTCTTTGCCTTGTTGATCTTTAAAGTTATAGTGGTTGAGGATTTTCTTCTGCAATTACTCATTTGGGTTATTCTAGTTAACTTGACCTTTCTGCTTCTGGAGTTGTGTACCCTCCAGTTTGACATGGATTTTTATCTGCGGACTTAAGTCTTGCATCATTATCATTTGTTGCCCTTTTCAAGTGTTGATTGCACTCTTTTGTCCTCCAGTTCATTTAGTCTTTCTTGCAATTTATCTTCAATCTCCCTTGAGTCAAGGAGTGAAGTAGCTTGCAAAGATTACTAGGACAATGCTTCATGAAATACTATGTTGCAAGATGTATAGCAATGCCTAATGATTGGATCACAACATTTCCAACCTTTTTATTGATCATTGTAACCTACAAATATGCATTGAATTGCCTTCTTATCGAACTTGCTTCGTAGGTGGTCATGTGTGAAAACATAGCACACAAACCCAAAAACTTTAAAATGACTAAAAGTGGGTTTGCCTTTCCAAAGCTTTTGGTCTAACATCATAAAGCAAAGCTTTGCTTGTGGCATTTTATTGATAACATGAATGATGGTCTTTATGCATTCAGCCCAAAATCATGGTGTACACTCTTTGTGTGCACCATGCTTTGACATATTTATGTTAAATGTCAATTCTTCCTTTCTGCAACTTCATTTTGCTGTTGCTGTTTTTGAGCAAGTTAACTGTCGACGAATCTTATTTTGCTGGAGATACTTAATAAATTCTTCATACGTATATTCTCCCTCACTGTTGGTACATAGGTATAATATTTTACTACCAGTTTCACTTTCAATCTTTTCCTTGAAAATTTTAAATTTAGATAACATTTTAGACTTTTCTTTCTTAAAATCTACCCATACATACCTTATATAGTCATTAATGAAAGTGACCATATACCATAATTTACTGATTGATGGTTGTTTCACTGGTCCAAAAACATCGAAATGTACTAACTGAAATAACTCTTTATTTTTGAAATTAGACTCTTCATACAGTAGTTGATGTGCCTTGCCATATTGACTTTCAGCATAAATAATGTCGTCTCGAACTTCTAATTGAGGAAGCCCTTTGAGCATTGCCTTCTTCATCATCACTTTAAGCTTGTAATAGTTGACATGACTCAGTCTTGCATACCATAAATCAGCTGTCTCAATTTTTCTTGTTTTGTCTACATAAACTACTTGTACAGACATCACATAGATATACTCAACACGTCTTCCCTCTATGATCAGTGTGTTAGTGGGTTGTAGGCTTTTGTATGCTTTGATATCCTTTGACCCGAACACTATGTAGTTGCCATTAGAGGTTAACTGCGACACTAATAAGAGATTTTTCTTCATTCCTGGCACACGATAAACATTTTGTGGTTGTATCTTCTCGGAGCCATGTTAGGGGACAATCATGGTAATGCCAACATATGTTATTGGTAATCTTGAGCAGTTTACAATCACAACAACTCAACCTCCTTTATAGTTTGTCATTGACTTTTCTTTATCTCTAACCATGCGATTTGAGTGTCTGGAGTCTTCAATCCAATCTTCTTCATAATTAACATAATTATTTCTTATTATTATTAACCACTCATCTATCAATTATTCAAGGCATGGTGTTGCAACTTCTTCTTTTGTAGCTACAAATGATGAAATCCCATTCTTTATCATTGTAGTTCTCAGTTACAGCCTCACCTTCTATGTGAGGTGCTTTTCAATCTCTAGCGAAATTGTCTCTTTTTCCACAGTTGTATCATCTATCAACTTTTCATTGATATCTTCTTTGTTTTTGATTTTGTGGTCTGGGCATCCTTCCCCTTGATATGGGGTTCTCGATGACCTTTTTGCTAACCATTTTGATGCCATTTTTCATTTCTTCTATTTTCTTTAGAGTTGGACTCACCTTCATGACCATTCTTTTTGCTGAACAGAGCCTTCTCTTCATCTGTCAATGAGACTTTGGATATTTGTGGGTCAAGTGCTTCTTGATTGGCTAGAATGCTTTTCAACTCGATCAGAGTTTGTTCCTTAGCCCAACATCTTGTAGCTGTAACAAGATTATTGTATTTTGGGTTTAACCCCACAACAATAATTCTCCTCATTCAAACGTTAGTAATAACATTATTTAGATCTAATTTTGAAATTTTGACACAAATAGATTTTATTTTTTGAAAAATACTCACTTACCAATATGTCTTTTTTTATTGTAACTAGCTCATTATCCAACGTTCACAACTTCGTATTATTTGCCTTTGCAAAAAGTATTGCTAGCACTTCCCATGCATCCTTCTATGCCTTCGCATTTTTAATATGATTTAAAAATTTAGATTCAACAATGGTGGCAAGTACATACAAAGCTCTGGTGACTTTGACCTTCCACTTCTTCAACTCAGCAGGATTTGATAGCGGCATGGCTTTAACTCCATCAATGATATCCTAGAGATTTTGTCCTCCAAAATAAGGCTTGACTATAACGCTCCACATGTTATAGTTATTGTTGTTCAATTTCTTCATTAAGCAATTGTTAATGTGAAGTTTTCCATACTAACCCTGGTAGTGGCTAACATTTCCACCTAGTAATATTGATCCTTGATCAAGATTCTTCACAGTCCCTGACTGTGTTTCAGTAGAATCTCGCCTTATGGCGGTCTCGAACCACTAATTTGAACAACAACCCTGCTCAATTGAACACTTGGTCGATGTCCCGAATCAAACAACTCTAATATCATTTGTAGAATTAAAATTGAAAATTTTATTATACAAAGTACAACACACTTATTTATATGAAAGACACTCCACCACGTTTCTTATTCTCTTTCTTATGTCACACTCTTCACACAATAATTACATCTTATCAAGACTTCATATCACACTCTTTGTCTCATTCATTCAAGCCTCACGCCACTCTTTCTTTCATACATCAATCACTTTTTCTTACTTATTGCACTACACCTCAAGCCTCACGCCACTCTTCTTGGATTGTGCCTTATCTCACACATCTTACACACTCAACTTGTTGTGGAAATTCGGGCTATTTTCCACCAATAATAACATTAACAATACCCGAAAAAATAGCCTACCATATAGGAGGCAAATATAAAGCAGATAAATAAAGAGCAGAAATTAAATAAAGAGAACACCAGAAATTAACGAGGTTCGGCTAATTTTACCTACGTCCTCGGACACTACCAAAATATATTTATAAGAGAGAGAGAAGAGAAAACTAAGCCTTAGAAGGGATATTAGGCTTTAGTTTTGGGGTGTGGAAACACATAGGAGAGCTTCCCTTTTATAGCCAAAGGAAGCTCCCCACTTCACTAATCCACTCAATGTGGGACTAAGAATAGGAGGCACTATTCACAAATCTCCACCTTGCCGAATTTCAAGTCCCAATACAAAAACTCTCGCTTAAAAATTTTCAAAAAAGTAGTGTCTTCAAATGCGCCTAAGGCGCTATTCATCTTCAAATCTTCACAATATTAATCAAGTCCAAGCAATGTTGAAACTTGATTGATGTCACAACTTTAGTCATCATGTCTGCAGGATTTTCAGCTGTGTGGATCTTCTGAAGTAGTAATTCTCCTTCTTCAAGAATTTCCCTTACAAAATGATATCGGACATCTATATGCTTCGTTCGTGCATGATAGACTTGATTCTTTGCTAAACAAATAGCATTCTGACTGTCACAATGCACTTTGATGTGCTTCTGACCAACACCCAAATCTTTCAGCAAACCTTGAAGCCAAATAGCCTCTTTAACAGCCTCTGTAACTGCCATATACTCTGCCTCTGTGGTAGACAAAGCAACTGTTGACTGTAAAGTAGACTTCCAACTGACCGGTGCCTTTGCAAGGGTAAATACATAACTGGTAGTTGATCGACGTTTGTCCAAATCACCAGCATAGTCAGAATCACAATATCCAACTACGCAATGACCCGCTTTTACATCCCGCTCAAACATTAAACCAACATCCACGGTGTTCAGAATATACCGCAGAATCCATTTGACAGCTTGCCAATGTCCTTTTCCAGGATCATGCATGTACCTGCTCACAACCCCAACTGCCTGTGAAATGTCAGGCCTTGTACATACCATAGCATACATCAAGCTACCAACCGCATTTGCATACGGAACTTTCGACATATATTCTCGTTCAGCATCATTCTTTGGAGATAAATTAGCACTAAGCTTCAAATGAGGAGCAAGCGGGGTACTTACAGGTTTTGTCTTATCATCCATGCCAAAACGTTTCAGTACCTTTCTCAGATATTGTTTCTGAGTCAGACAAAGTTGCCCCAATTTTCTGTTTCTGCTTATCTCCATGCCGAGAATCTTCTTAGCTTCTCCTAGATCTTTCATTTCAAACTCTTGCTTCAATTGTGCCTTTAACTTCTCAATCTCTCCTTGATTTCTTGAAGCTATAAGCATATCATCAACATATAGGAGAAGATAGATAAACGATCCATCTTGTAGCTTGCGCAAATACACACAATGGTCGTATTTGCTCCTTGTGTACTTTTGCCTCAACATAAACTTGTCAAATCGCTTGTACCACTGTCTTGGTGATTGCTTCAATCCGTACAAGGATTTTTCAAGTTTACAAACCAAATTTTCCTTACCAGCAACCTTAAACCCTTCTGGCTGAGTCATATAGATTTCCTCCTCCAAGTCTCCATGCAAAAACGCAGTTTTTACATCAAGTTGAACTAGTTCCAAATCTAACTGAGCTACCAAGGCCAATAAGATTCTAATGGAGGAATGTTTCACCACTGGAGAAAAAACTTCATTATAGTCAATTCCCTCCATCTGAGCGTAGCCTTTAGCCACCAATCTCGCCTTGTAACGAATGTTATTCTTGTCAGGAAATCCATCTTTCTTTGCATATACCCATTTGCATCCAATTGCCTTCTTTCCCTTCGGTAGACTTGCTAGCTTCCATGTCTGATTCTTCTGAAGAGACTGCATTTCTTCAATCATAGCATTCCTCCACCTTTCATCTTCTGAACTTTGTACTGCTTCTTGGTAGGTGGTGGGAATTTCATCATTGACAATTATAGATGCATAAGCCACCATATCATCGAATCGAGCAGGTTTGTGTCTTACTCGTTGTGGCCTTTGTAATGCAATTGGTTCTTGTTGCTGTGAAGGTTCTTGGGTTGGAACCTCCTCTTCTTCTAACTCCTCTTCTGCCATAGGAGTTTCATCTCCTTTATTACTGATTGCTGGGTTAATTCTTCTACTTTCAAACTCCACCTGCTTTGGAGTTTCCTCCACCTGCTGTGGTGCACCATTGATCTGTTGACTATTATCTTTTGTTACCTTTTTCAACATGGCAGATTCATCAAAGGTAACATCCCTGCTAAAGATTATCTTCTGTGTTTCTAGACACCATAGACGGTATCCTTTCACACCAGTAGTGATCCCCATAAAGAGCGCCTTCTTTGCTCTCGGATCCAATTTTGATTCTTTAACGTGATAGTATGCAGCGGAACCAAACACACGTAACGAATCATAGTCAGTAACAGGTTTTCCAGACCAAGCCTCCAGAGGTGTTTTGCCACCAATAGCAGTTGATGGCAAACGATTAACAAGGTGACTTGCATATCTCACTGCCTCAGCCCAATATTGTCTGCCCAACCCAGCATTGGACAGCATACACCGAACTTTCTCCAGCAATGTTCGGTTCATGCGTTCGGCCACCCCGTTCTGTTGTGGTGTATTTCTAACTGTGAAGTGTCGAACAATGCCTTCATCCTGACAAACCTTGTCAAACGGATCACTCCGGTATTCACCACCGTTGTCTGTTCTGAGTCGTTTGATCTTTTTGCCAGTTTGAGTTTCTATCATCTTTTTCCACTTAAGGAAACAATCTAACACTTCATCCTTTGACTTCATAGTGTACACCCACACTCGTCGAGAGAAGTCGTCAACAAAAGTAACATAATAATGTTTACCTCCCAAAGAAGCTGTCTTGGAAGGTCCCCATACATCAGAGTGAACATAATCCAAAATACCCTCGGTATCATGGATTGCGGTGCCAAATTTCACTCTCTTTTGTTTCCCCATCACGCAATGTTCGCAGAAATCCATCTTACAGGTTTTTGCACCTTTCAACAATCCTTGTTTCGCCAAAATTTGTAAGGATTTTTCACCTGCATGCCCTAACCGCATGTGCCACAACCTAGTTGCATCTGACCCATCATCATCGAGAGTAGCAACTGCAGCTGTCCCAACAATTGTATTACCGTCGTAGTAATACAACCTATTCTTTCGGGTACCTTTCAACATCACTAAAGCTCCAGAAATGACTTTTAGAACTCCATCTCGCATCGTCACTGCTAATCCTTTAGATTCCAAGACTCCCAAAGAGATGAGGTTCCTCTTCATGTCTGGTACATATCTAACTTCTGTTAGAACTTTAGTCGATCCATCATGGTTCTGTAAATAGATTGAACCAATACCAGTTGATTCGCAATATGTGTCATTTCCCATGTAAATAACACCACCAGCTACTTCTTCAAATTCAGTGAACCATTCCCGAATATGACAAATATGTTGGTTACAAGCTGAGTCAAACATCCATTTGTCAGATCGCCTTGTTGATGTTGTAGCAACTAGTGAAAGATCTGAATCTTCATCACTAAACTCAGCCACATTTGCTTCTGATGGAGGTTTTCTTTTATCATCTTTGCCCTTATTTTTCAATTTTGGACAATCCTTCTTCCAATGCCCCTTCTCTCTACAAAAGGCACATTCGTCTTTGCTTGGTCTGCCTTTTGACTTCGATCTCCCTCTCCTTCCTTTCATCTGGCCTTGTGGTCTGCCTCTTGCCACTAGCGCTTCTGCAACCACCTCTGCTTGCTTGCTTTCCTCTCGATCCTTCTTTCTCAATTCATGACTGTATAGAGTACTGCACACTTCACTGAGGGAAACTTTCTCTTTCCCATGAAGTAACATAGCTTCTATAAATGCATACTCGTCAGGAAGAGAAAACAGCAACATCAGGGCCAGATCCTCATCTTTGAAAGTCTCATCAACATTCATCAAATCAGCTACTGCCTTATTAAAAGCAGTAATATGATCGTTCATGGTGGTACCGGGTTTATAACTAAACCGGAACAATTTCTTCTTCATATAGAGCTTGTTGTGGCCGCTCTTCTTCAGGAATTTGTCCTCCAATGCCTTCCACAACGTACTAGCAGAAGTTTCCTTTGCGAACGAATACTTCTGCTCTCTGGAAAGACATGATCGAATAGTACCACATGCTAACCGGTTGATGGTCTTCCATTCTTTTTCATCAATCTCATCTGGTTTCTCCTCTTCAATAGCAATATCTAGACCTTGCTGGAAAAGAGCGTCTAGAACTTCACCTTGCCACATGCCGAAATGACCTGTACCGTCAAAAATCTCCACCGCTAATCTTGGATTTGGCGCAGCAATTCTCGTCAAAAATGACGACGAAGAAGCTGCCGACGTTGTGGTGGAAACAATGGTTCTCTGCTCCTTATTATCTGCCATTTTAACTTCCAAATATGAAAATTACTAGTAATACTCTAGTCCAAAAAAAAAATGCACCAGAAAAGTTCCCAGGAAAGAGAGGAGGGTCACAACGGACACACTTAAAAACCAAGTCTTTCCTTAGCCAGACCTTTCCTAGACATGCACTTCAATTAGACAATATATTACTAATAATTTCTCGCAAAAAAAAATTTCAAATGAATTCTCAAAAAATTTTTTCTGATTGTGGAAGATCAGTTAAAACTGCAACCACAAGAGCATACTAAAATTTCAAGAGTTTTCGCAACCAAGGCTCTGATACCAATTGTTGTGGAAATTCGGGCTATTTTCCACCAATAATAACATTAACAATACCCGACAAAATAGCCTACCATATAGGAGGCAAATATAAAGCAGATAAATAAAGAGCAGAAATTAAATAAAGAGAACACCAGAAATTAACGAGGTTCGGCTAATTTTACCTACGTCCTCAGACACTACCAAAATATATTTATAAGAGAGAGAGAAGAGAAAACTAAGCCTTAGAAGGGATATTAGGCTTTAGTTTTGGGGTGTGGAAACACATAGGAGAGCTTCCCTTTTATAGCCAAAGGAAGCTCCCCACTTCACTAATCCACTCAATGTGGGACTAAGAATAGGAGGCACTATTCACACAACTTACTCCTATACATAGGTGTTGAAGTCAGTTTAAATGAAGCTTCCGTATTTATTTACTTATTAATTCACCGCTATTTGATTGATATTTCTCTTTATCGGCACTTTCTTTTTTTTTTTAGATAACTTTTTATAATTTTCTAGAAAATTCTAAATGAGAGAGAAGTTGGTAATTTATTTTAATAGAAGTTGGCTGTACACACATTGGAGTATGTGAAAAAGTGTGAATCTCTAAATAGTTTTTATAAAGTTAGGGTATAAAATTCCTCATTTTCATTCACATCCTTTTTTTTCCCCCTCTTTTGGTGTACCAAATATACCTTACTAAAAAAAATCTAGTATATTGTTAAGTGTGAGAATTATTTCATGCTCCGTTGGATGTCTATTCACTACCAAAGCTTGATCATTAATTCCAAAGAACCAATATATATATATATATGTTTCACTCCTCAGTCCTTTTTAACTCCTCCATAGCTCTCATGACTTGTTTATTTTTGTTGAATTTGGACGCTATGTCAAGCAAAAAAGCCCAATGATACTGTAAGATATGCAAAGAGCTTGAATCATCCACTACACCCATCTTTCTATCTGTAAACCAGAGATATATCCTCACATCCATGTGGAATGAACCATCACACATATGACATGTAGATTGGCGTTTTCAAGTTGGCGATGTACTTATTAGAAAATAATCATAAACAAGTTTAAGGATGATCACGGGTTGAGTCAGTTCGAGTTAAATGGAATTATCAACGCAAACTGACCAAATGCTATAGATTTATGGAGGACAAAACCAGACCAACCTTAATGAGTTGGTTCGGTTGGGGTTATGCGGGTCTTTTTTTTTTTTTTTCCTCTTTTCCTTTTGTTTTTTAACTACATTGTTTCTTATGAATCACATTATAATTAAGAATACCAAGAAGAAAAATTACTTGTTTTTGTGGAATCAAGAGTGGAGACTGGGATCAAGACTCGTGACTGTGGCCAAAGAAGGCGGAGGTTAAAGAGAAGAGTAGTCAAATTTTGCTAAGATTGAAGATCGAGACTCATGGTTATGGGCTGTGGCTAAGATTGGAAAGCTAGGCGTATGGAGAATGAAGTTTTGATACTTCTGAAGTAGATCTAAGTTTTGACATTTAGAGAATAAGAATTGTGTGTGTTGAGTGCGAAGCAAGCCTTAACCCTTAAAAAAAAAATATAGCTCATCAAGTTGGCAGTTCGAGTTGGGTTCATCTCAACTTGCTACCTCAACCAATTATGAATTAAGTTGGTCTTTTCAACCTAAACCAACTCAAATATGCAGTTTTAGTTGGACTGGACGAGTTCATCAATTAACCTAACTCATTGTTTATTACTAAACAAGTTATTGTTGAAAATGTAACTACAACTTATAATCTGACACCCAACATAAACCATATCATCACTGCTAGCATTACTTTTCTCCAACTTGAATACGTAGGTATTGGAATCACTGTAAGGGAAGGAATTTGAATCTAAAGAATAGTGTAAGAAAGGCATCTAATGTTGGGATATTTAAGTTGTAAATCACATTTGTTTCATTCCAAAAATAATTTATTTTATGTGATTTATTAAGGTGGATTATTCGATATTGTGTGATTTATTTGATTATTATTTAATTACAGAGTGCTATTTTCTATTCAACCTTTAATCAAGCAAATCACATAATTATTAGAATAATAATTGTTTTGTTAATGCATTTTTCATATATCTATGTTAATTTGAGCTTTGCAATAACTATTATTAATAGGATTAAAGTGTTCTTTATAATTATAAAGGAATAAATTATGAGTTATCTAACTATTGTAAAATATTCTCATTTCTCAGGAAAGAAAGTAAATAAATCTTCCTTATAATTATACAAAATTACCGCAAACAATTCTAGTCGGTCATAAATTATGAACGAGTTACAATATCTAATTCAAAAATATTAAATTGACTTTAAAATTTCAATTAGAATAAAAAATACAAATATATTTTACTGCGAGAAAATAAAATTTGAATGAGGAGACTTGGGGCGAGCCAGCTCTGTTGTATTTATAGCTCCTGCATTGGTCGACTGGGACTCTGATTTTCGCGGGGAGGGAGAGGGAAAGAGGATAGACAATAATGAATAATCCATCCCTCTCCTTCCGAGTTGCACTTTTCCTATCATTTTCTCTTACAGCTTCGTCATCATCGCCATTATTCTTTTCCAAGCGATCTTATCCATCTTCACCATCTACCCCGAGAGCCACTCCTTCTGACTTGCTTGCTGTGCTGGGTTCCAAGGCTCAATCCTCAGTTGTTAATCCCATCTTAGCGCAAGAGCTCAATTCCTGCTTTAAATTCCTCGTTCCTTTTTCTCCAAATGGTGTCAAATTGGAGCATCCTCAGCGTTCTCCGCGACGACTATTGGGTTTGACGAAATCCACTAGCCGAACTCAGAGAGAAGAAGACGAGCTAATTTGGTGGCCGCCAGAGCCGGTTTTAGAGCTGGCACGTATCGCAGTTGATTCCGGTGGTGACCCGGCGGCTATTCATCGCCTTCTCGATCCAACCATAATCCCCGTGAGTTTGCTTTGTTCTTTAAGTAAACCTTGTTCACGGTTTTAATAGTTTAGTTACACAATTGGGAGCTGTTTGGTATCTCAATACATTGGATTCATGTATCTTGGATAATTGGGTATAGTATACATGGCACAACAAGCATATGAATATGCGACCCCCATATCTCATAATTGAAAGTTTTCAAGGAATCACGTAATTGGTAATATAGAACCCTAAGTAAAGTGTTTTACTAAAGAATATAAGATTTCCATTTCATCCTGTAAGGGAGGCATGAGATGTTTGCAATTGGTGGAATCCTATGTCGGAGGGGTGTCTTGGATGATGGTGATATTGTGTCATAAATGTGTACCAAACACAGGCATGTAAGACTCATCAGTTCTCTAAGATACCAAAGTACTTTATTATCTGGAAGATGACAGATGACTGCATGTTGTGTTTAAATTTATTATGCGATGCAATTGATCGTTTTGGATATTACTTAAATGCAGAACTATGGGCGACTTTGCTTCGGGTAGTAATGGCTTTACTGTTGTAATAGGTTCCTGATACTGAAGGATCAAAGGGATGTCGCTGTGAGCTCACTAGAACATCATACGGTAGACGCTTCATTGCTGAGGTTGGTGGGACAAAAACTTACTTTGAAAAAAAAGGGAAGGTGAAGAGAAAATAATAATAATAATATCAATCGTGCATTTTATTGACAAATTGCAGGAATTGAACCGGTATATAAAATTTCTGTTTGATATCATTGTTGCTCGGGGTCCATCTATTGGATTGAATGTAACATTGAACCGCTTTGATCTGTTCCATGGTCACCTATTTCTATCTGTAGACACTGGAAGACTCGGTATCTTGTAAGTTGATATCTTTCTCAGTATGCCCTTTTTTATTCTTTTTTTTTTTTTTTCATAGATGAACTCTATTATGCAGATTCGCCGCATATATAAGAATATAATTAATTATTTAAGCTTAATTCTGCAATATCACATTTGGCAGATTCCATGCGAGGGAATACCCGGAGTATGATAAAGAAGTGTTCCCCTACAATATGGGTTTTTGTCAGAAAGGTATATCAGCTGGAACAAATCTTTAAGCTTTGTTTTGTGTAATACATAGATAAGTTTCATCCCCATCAATCTTCAAATCCTGTAAATGCTTCAACAGAACGAAATTGTAAAAATGATGAAGTACTAAAAAGTGATTGATTAACAATCTTCTAATACTCAAACCGTTTAGGCATTTGGTTTTCTGAATGCTCTGCTAACGTTACAACTGTTCTTTCAGGGTCCAAAGTGAAATATGATGATTCAATGAACCTGCGAAATATTCTCTGGCTGGCTCCATTGCCTGAAAATTTTAACAATTCTTGGGTGGCACCAGGTACCTTCATCAAAGTTGCCTTAACTATACAAATTTATGATTTTTTTTTTTTGGTTTTAAAATTGTACTGAGTTCTTAAATGTTTATCTTATTTTATCTCCAATAATTGGCGCAACCTACTACTGGAACAATGAGCTACAACTTGTACAACATTAATTTTGAATCATGTGGTTATAACTTGTGACCTTCTATACCTCAAAGCAACATTACCACTTGGGTGAGCATAAGCCTGAGCATATGATGTTAAAGGCCCAGACTTGATTTATTTTTTCGGTTTTTATAGTTTTACCAAATGTCTTAGCTCATGATAACCTTGATGTATAGTTTCCTGTGTAAAACTCATTTGAATGGCTGGCATTTGGAGCCTTTTTTTTTTTTGGTGGAAAAGAGAAATGAGAGACTGGAGCATATTTGCAGAATTGTGTCCTGATACTGCATTGCATAGTCTTAACACCTTATGGTTGCTTACAAATCCTGAATTATATATATTTTTTTTTTCAGAATTGTGTCCTTGTTTTAACTCTTAGGACTGAAATGAAGAAAGTTGAAGGAAATAGTGTGGGAGAACTTTTCTGAAGTTCAAGCATGCACTATATACGTTTTTATTTCTCTTCTGTATCTTCATGGTTCATACATTAAATGAACGTGGATATCCCTACCTCTATTGAATTTGGATGTTTAACAACAACATGGCTTCGAGTTTGCTATTACAAGTTCACGTTATAAATGGTGCTACCTGCCTGTCCGGAGAAAGTCAGAGATATCCTGTGTCGTTTTAAATTTCAAGTTCAGCAAATATCATTTCTTTACCCATTTGCCCCTCCTTTTGTGTTTCTTTGAACTCAAAATTGAATGCGAAGTCACAATTTTGCTAGAGTAAATATGTAATACAAGATAAACATCAATTGCACAGGTGTTATTGTGGTGCTGGATGCACGTCCAGATGGAATCATATACAGAGATCTGATACCTGATTATGTAAATTTTGCAAGGACCATATATGAAGGTTTGTATTTTCTTTTCTTTTTTTCTACACTGCTTATTTTGTGAAAGACTTGAACTTCTTATTTTGTTTTGTAGCTTGAAATTTGGTTTCGAGAGGATGAATTGACTGTTATTGCCTTTGTCACTCTGTGCAGATGATCTTGGGGATGTTGCTGTTGATGTGAACTACTTGAAAATTGGATCTGAACCTCCACATTACCAAATTTTCATATGCTGATGCTCTATTTGACACTCCTTTCCTCTCATAATGGATGCCTATGATATAAGGTAATGCTCCTACTTGAGGTAATCCTTAGGGTGACTGAAAATTGTCCAAACCTATACGAACAGTGGATAGCATAATAGATTATGAAGTCGATTCGCTCTCCGTAATCTATGTGGACGCTTCTCATGGTCTGCGTTCACAGCTAGCTTCTGACCTTCTGCATGATAAGGCAGGGGTCCAATTCAATACCCCGTTCGGCCGCTCAGTAGTCTCGTTTGTTTGTTTCTTTCCTAAAGTCGAATAAAAAAAAAGGTTGATGCTTCTAGCAATATTCAATTTCATGCACTTTTATTCGTTGGCCATGTAACTTGATGCGCCAATAATATAAAAAGTTTACTCAAACTCAGTTGTGATAGCAAAGCTCCCTTTGTATTCACCATTAGTCATTTGATTGAGCAAGTGATTTTCTTTTTTCCTTTTTCATTATATGAAACTGTGAAAAATTACCAGAAATACCTGGTAAATTATACGAAGGCACAATATCTATGTCCCTGCCTGGTACATCATCAATATTATTAACATAAATCACCCTGTTCTTTCTCAAGTCTCTTCCTCGGTTAAGGTACATAACTGTAACGTCATTACAAAATTTGTATAGCAGTAAGCCTACTTCCAGCCGAGATAATGTTATAAACAAATTGTTAACCAGTACCAATAATAAGATATTTTTATTAGAATATATAATCATAGTAAACCATACACTTGTATAACGAAATTGGACTATAAAATGTTATAGTAGTTAAAAAATATAAATAAGATAATAGTAGAATACAGAGGACGCAAGAGACACGGAAAGATATAGTCGGCATCCCAGAGGGGAAGAAGACTAAGAATTCAAAAGAGAAATATAATGATTAATTCTCTACGTCTCATCCTCACAGCTAAAAAACTCTTATTCCCCTCTCTCTTTTGGCTTTCACGTGCTTGTTCTTATTCATTGGATTTTATGTAGCATGTGGTCCTTCTTTCTTTTGATATTAGCATCTTGCGTTATCTTAGTCATTTCTGTGACTAATTCTTGAGGTGACATGTCTATATTAGATCAATTATTTTAGTATTTTATTTAAAGAATTATGACATGTAAAGAAATTTATTCTAAAGAGTATAAATAATATAGTCTTGGATTTCATTATATATATATATATATTCATTTGTTATATTATGTGGACATCTTCAAAATTTTGCAAGAGAGAGAGAGAGGAATGCTTTGGATGAATGTCCCTGACTCCCTCACGAATATATTCATGGACTTTAAAGTTGGATCATTCGGATTGAGTAAGTTAAGCAAGGGTTTGTCACCAATCCAATGGTCAGATTACGTGATCACTTTAGTGCCACTACCAATTTTGAAGAGGACTCCACTTTTAATATGGTGGGCAGCCTTAGCAATTCCCTTCTACAGATTAAAGAGAAATGAAGGATATTATGGTTGCTCTTGCTCGTGCTTGTGCTTAAACATTTGCAAGTCTGGCAACACATTGCTCTTTACGCTTTTTCTATTAACGAACTAGACAAAATAATATTTTATGTCTCTAAAATTTACATCAATTTTTATTTATGTTTTAAAAATTTTTTTGACCCACTTATGTCTCACATGTTTCAATTTTTGTCATATATTTTTTTTTATAACTCCATCAGTCAATTTAACGTAATGCTACTGAGCTGTTACATAGCAAAAGTATCTGCCACATGACAGCCACATGGACTCAATTAAAATATTTTTTTAAAAAAAGTTTCAATTTATTCACTTAGGTCCTTGTTCAAAATTTTTCTTTTGTTCAATTTTTAATATAAACTCGTCTTTTACTTTGTTTAAGCCCCTAGTTTAAGAATCTATTTTTTCTTTATCAAAATTATCCCCTATAAACTTTTCAGTTTGTTCACTTTAGTCCATGTTCTTCACTTTCATACTTTGTTCTTACGGTTTGGTCTTCCAAATCAATCCATAATTTTATTTATAGTAATTATATGATTTAATCTATCATTTCTACTAAAAAACAATACAAGAAATAAATTAAAATTCAAGTTTCAAAGTTTACATTTTATGAGAGGGAAATATGCAACCTTTGAAACCTTGAATTATAAGTAATTTATTATATTGCTCTTGGGTAGAAATGATAGATTAAATCATATTATGACTAAAAATGAAACTATAAACTGATTTGGAAGACCAAACCTTGAGAAAAAAACATAAAAATAAAGAACAAGGACCAAAGTGAACAAAATAAAAAATTTGTAGGGGATATTTTGATAAAGAAAAAAATAGATTCTTAAACTAGGGACCTAGAGGAAGTAGAAGACGAGTTTATATAAAAAATTAGATAAAAAGAAAATTTTAACCAAACACCTAAGTGAATAAACTGAAATTTTTTTTAAAAAATTAAAATTTTTTTAAAGAGCCCACGTAATAGTGCAATCAACGTTTCTGTTAAATTGACTGATAAAATTTAAAAAAAAAAGAGTATATATAACAAAAATTGAAATATAAGAGATATAAGTAAAGCAAAAAAACTTTAAAATATAAAACTTAGTATAAATTTTAGCAACATAAAATATCATTTTGCCCAAGAAATATTATCATAAAAGATCGTTATTATCTTGAGCGCTGCTCTATAACGCATTTCCCAGTAACGAAACATTAGCGAATCTGTCGAGTATCAACACAAAAAAATAAGCAATTTTCATTATATTTTAAAAATAATTAAAAGCAGTAACTTTTCACTTTCCTCATATATTTAAATTTAAGGCTTCAAAATAAGATATATAAGAGTATAAATATAGCTACTTCTGTATATTTATACTTTGTCTTTTTTAATTAGTTTTGATTTTTTTTCCTGCATAAAAAAGACTAGAAAATGATAAAAGGAAGTCAGTTTCCGTTGCCGGGAATCGAACCCGGGTCTCCTGGGTGAAAGCCAGATATCCTAACCGCTGGACGACAACGGAATTGATGTTAGAGTTCAAAGTTTTAACATTTGATGAGTTCAGGAAAAGCACACTATCATAATCTTCCAAATTTCAGGTTGATGCGGATTCTGGTTTGACGGCTAGGGTTTATGTTCGCCATAATTTCATTTGATTGAAAACTAAAATCCCACTTGTTTGCAACTGGTGCTGGGAGGGTGGCCAGTGGTTATATGCATAGGCATAGCTCACTCAATGGAGAAAAGAAAAAAGAAATTATAATTCACATGCTGAACATCTTTGAGTCTGTTATTTATGTTTTGCTGTTCGCTTTACCCTGTCTTGCTTTTCGAAGTTACACTTAAGATAGGATTCTTTGAGGGCTGCTGCGTTTTTTCTGTCTTCTTCTTGTATGGTTTTTCTTTTATCCCATCGTTTCATCACCATTTCTAATGACCCCTTGATGTAGTAGAGGTTTTTGAGTAAAAATTAATTGAAAACATGTGTATAGCATAACTGGTTATCCATCGGTATCATTCTTCTGTGTCACTTCACTTGCATGCCTCTTTTAAGCATGGCATACAAATATATTGCAAGCATTCTATTCTCCTTTTGTCTCTGTCTCTGGAATGATGCAGCTTAGCCAAATCAGACATTGATGTGCTCCATAAGGCACTATCTTAAAAGCTTTGCACGGCTTTCATTGTATATTCATGTGGTAGAGCAAGCTTTAGTTGGTGTGTCTCGTGTTGAAGTGCGTCTCTCTGTTGATAAACAAAGAGATTGGTCGATGATTGCTGACCAGGAACAATATTTTTGTTTCTTTAGGATTCCTCTTCTTACTCAATAAATATGGCAGAAACTAGCTTCTTGCTACGTAAAATGGTCTCACTTCCTTAAAAGAAGTCTCTGCATTCATACTGGTTTCACTAATCACTACCACATAATAAGCCATTATGGATTTTTTTTTTTGGGGTGAGAGTCTGCCGAGCAGAGCACAATTATCAAACTTACTTTAGCTCCATGAAAAGTGCACTAATTTTCATGCAGGTCCTGACAAAATTAATTGCTTCCATTAGATCCTTGATTGGTATATATTTTTCCAATTGGATCCATATCACATGAAAATGTCAAGTCCCTGGATAAAAAATGCTGCTGTGCGGTGCTAATAAAAGGGTTTGAAACTTGGGAGAGTGAAAACTGAGAAGGCATTGCATAAGCAAAGGCATGTGTGGAAGTTGAGGAAGCGACAGAGGATGGTCTGCACTGCAGCAAGATCGTTGGAACAAAGAAAGTATATTGTTGAATGAATCATCCACACAAAGGAGTGTTGCATTCATTAGATCTTCGTGGGCCAATTACTAGTATTATTCATGTTCACTGGTAATCAGGTCCCTGAGAAAGTACGCATGAGCTTGTAACTAAGTGTATGTCCTCTATTGAGTATCACATATTTTAATTTTAACGAAATCATTATCCTACCGTAAATCGACACGTGATACGTGTCACTTCCATTATTATTTTATTACTGAAAGATCAGGATAGGATTGGCTTGCTAACGTCACATGGTAATAAAACAAGATTTCAATCATGAATCATGACTATCGTCCAAAAGAAGCATGTAGTTACAAGTTTTAACTTGCTTGGACTCACTCTCTATACTCATTTTTTCTTCGGACACTTATCCGTGGAGCTCCTGGACAGAACTAGAGTGAACGCAATTCTGTTGAATTGGAAAAATCCAGCAATGCCAGAAATCAAAGGCGATACAGCTCCCCAGCACGCTGTGATTGTTTCAGAACCTGGTGTTTCCGGCGAGAAGCCGCCTAAACCAAAGCGTGTTGCCTCGCTCGATATCTTCCGAGGTCTCACTGTCGCGGTACTTCTCTCTGTCCTTCTCATCATTTTGCGTAATTATGTACACAATTGTTAGATTATGATAACGAGAACGGGATTGGCGATTGAATGAGCTGAAAACCCACAATCGTTATTTTGAAAGGAAGAGTAAATACCCTCCAAGAATGCTAAAAAGTGTTCTAAGATGTCAAACCAATAGTATGGTTGCAGAAAATTGATTACATTTTATTTTTATACTTTAAAGAGGAAGACCTGCTGGAAAAACAGCTATCACCTGAATTTATGTACATAATTAGATTTGTATCTACATGTCAAGTAACATTCTTAAACCTTAACCACGTTCGTTCAGGGCAACTCTTGGTTATTTCAATCAGTTTTCTCTTATAAACCTTATTATTCTTTTTGTGCTCTAACAAATTATGATAATATGTGAATGTGATCTAGTTAATGATCTTGGTTGATGATGCTGGTGGCCAATGGCCCATGATTGGTCATGCGCCATGGAATGGATGCAATCTTGCTGATTTTGTCATGCCCTTCTTTTTGTTCATTGTGGGGATGGCCATTCCGCTGTCTCTCAAGGTTAGTTGTATAGTAAATGAGAAAAAGGGTAGCCAAGAGTGCTCTAAGTAGTTTCCAATTTCCTTTAATTCGTCATGTTTCTATTTTATTTTTCAGAGAATACCAAATAGACTTCTAGCTGTAAAAAGGGTGCTATTCAGAACACTTAAACTCCTCTTTTGGGGTCTACTTTTACAAGGTTAGTTTTTCTTCTCTGACTATCTCGCTGATTTGGCATGCTACGTCCCTTTTTTGAAAGACCCATGAACATTTTCTGCTGGATTCAAAGTAATGGAAGAGCAGATAATAAACGCCCATGTCTAAGAGGGGACGAGGAAACATGAACTATATCAGTGATTGCACGAGCTTCATTAATCATTACTGTTTTTCATAAATTAGTCAATCATGTGGAAGTCATTCTGTGAAATAATGGCTTAGGTTATATGGTGTAAAAATATGAAATGTGGCATATTGTTCTGATGCCATGTGGCTTAGTCTAAAATCATGTAAAATGAGTGATTGAAAAGCTCTCAAGGTGGCCTCATTTTGTACCATATAAAATGAGTGATAGAAAAGTTCTCAAAGTGACTTCATTTGGAACCATACAAATGTGTGGTTAAAAATTGAAGAAAAATCAAAGTCGGATTTTGAAAACCCTCAAAAGAAGTGTAAGTGAGAACAATCTGATAATGTAATGTTCTGATCTATTACTCAAAGCAAAACAAGTATTTATAGGCTAGATTACAACCCTCAATCTCTCCTGAAATCACTCCACCGAATACCTAAGTCAGTCCTCATGAAAACTAAGTCAAATTGTTCAGGCTGTACACATGGTAAGTCCAGACTCTACTTTGACATATATACAGGCTATACTTTGACACTCCCCCTCAAGCTGGTGCATAGATGTTAATCATGCCCAGCTTGTTACATAAATAATTAATCCGAGTCCCATTTAGAGACTTTGTAAATAAATCAGCAAGTTGCTCTCCTGTCTTCACATATCCAGTAGTGATTAAGTTCTCTTCAATCTTTTCACGAACAAAATGACAATCAACCTCAATGTGTTTAGTTCTTTCATGATAAACTGGATTTGAAGCAATATGAAGAGCAGCTTGATTATCACACCACATTTTTGCTGGCATTGAACACTTCATTCCAACCTCATCTAACAAATGGTATATCCATAAGATCTCACAAGCGGATTGTGCCATAGCTCTATATTCGGATTCAGCACTTGATCGAGATACAACACCTTGTTTCTTACTTTTCCATGATATTAAGTTTCCTCCCATAAAGACACAGAATCCAGTGATGGATCGCCTGTCAATCTTGCAACCGGCCCAATCAGCATCTGCAAAGCATTCAATTCTGGTATGCCCATGGTTGCTGTACCATATACCAAGACCAGGAGCTCCTTTTAGGTAGTGTAGGATCTGTTCTAGAGCCTCCCAGTGTTTGACAGTAGGTGCAGACATGAATTGACTAACGACACTTATTGCAAAAGCAATGTCTGGTCGTGTTAGAGTAAGATAGTTCAATTTTCCGACTAATCGCCTGTATTTTTCTGGATCATCGAAGAGATCCGCATCCTCTTTTGCAAGATGTGCATTTGGAATCATTGGGGAACTACAAGGTTTAGCAGCTAGCTTTCCAGTTTCTGCAAGCATGTCAAGAACATACTTTCTTTAGGACAGAAGTATTCCTTTCTTACTTCTTGTTACTTCAATTCCCAAGAAGTACTTTAGGTGGCCCAGGTCTTTTGTCTGAAACTTGGTGTGCAAGAATGATTTGAGGGATGAAATTCCTATACAGTCATTTCCTGTAATGACAATATCATCAACATAAACAACAAGAAGAATAATACCATCCCTTGATTGCTTGTAGAATACAGAGTGATCACATTTACATTTCTTCAACCCAAACTCCTGAACTGCCATGCTGAACTTACCAAACCATGCTCGGGGACTTTGCTTTAAATCATACAATGATTTTTTTAAATGGCAGACTTTCCCATACTCCCCTTGAGCAACAAATCCAGGTGGTTGCTCCATATATACTTCTTCGTGAAGGTCACCATGCAAGAAAGCATTTTTTATATCCAATTGATACAATGGCCAATTTTCTGATGCAGCTAGAGAAATGAACAGACGGATTGAGGTGAGTTTGGCCACCGGAGAGAATGTATCAGAATAATCTACCCCATAGGTCTGGGCATATCCTTTAGCTACTAATCTAGCTTTAAGTCGAGAAATGGAACCATCTGTATTAAATTTAATGGCAAAGACCCACTTGCATCCGACAACTTTCTTTCCTGCAGGTAAGTGTACAAGATTCCATGTGCGGTTGGCATCTAATGCTTCTATTTCGTCAAGCATAGCAGCACGCCAGCCTGGATTGGCCAAGGCTTCCTGAACAGTTTTAGGAATAGAAACAGAGTCTAGAGAGGCAATTAAAGCACTAGATGATGGTGATAAATGATTATAGGATATAAAATTAGCAATGGGATAATTGGACTTAGGGAGGGTGCATTGACGTTTACCTTTGCGGAGAGCGATAGGTAGGTCATGATCGTTTGGTGGAGGATCCGATGACGAAGTGGCTGGCGCAGGACATGTATCACTGGTTGTTTGTCTTCGAGAATACACTTGAGTAATCGGTGGTCTTTCTGTAGCATGAAGGATATCAGTGTCCGTCTGTTCTGCTGATGAGTACTCTTCAACTGGATTCCCTTCAGATGGACCGGCAGGGGCGTTTGAGGATGTGGGATTATAGATTAACCATTCTTCATCCTCCCCCTGACTTGGTGTTAAGGGTAGTGAGGAGAAGAAAGGTTGTTTCTCTGAGAAGACCACATCAGTTGAGACCAAATGCCTGTTTAGATCCGGAGAGTAGCACCGATAACCCTTCTGAAGACGAGAATATCCCAAGAATACACACTTCAAGGCTTTGGGATCAAGTTTAGTAATATGGGGCCGAACATCGCGAACATAACATGTACTTCCAAATACCCGAGGTTCCACAGGAAACAGTGGCTTATTGGGAAACAGAATACTGTAAGGTGTGGCACCATCAAGGACTGTAGAAGGCATCCGATTAATTAAAAAACTTGCTGTGGAAACAGCACTATCCCAGAATTGTTTGGGAACTTTCATATGAAACATTAAGGCACGGGCAGTCTCAAGAAAATGCCTATTCTTTCTTTCAGCTACCCCATTTTGAGCCGGTGTATCAACACATGAAGTCTGGTGAATTATCCCTTGTTGGGTTAAATAGTTTTGAAATGTTTCTGACATATATTCTTTAGCATTATCACTCCTTAAGACATGTACAGAAACATTAAACTGGGTCTTAATTTCAGCAGAAAAGGCAGAAAAGTGGGAAAACACCTCAGAACGATTCTTCATAAAATAAATCCATGTCATTCGAGAAAAATCATCCACAAATGTAACAAAATATCTAAAACCAAATTTAGACAATACAGGACATGGTCCCCAAATATCTGAATGTACTAATTCAAAGGCTGATGCAGCCCGTTTATTTATTCTAGGACTTAACGTACCCCGATGATGTTTTGCAAAATGACAAGATTCACATTCAATTGATGTTACATTATGATATTGAGGGCATAACTTCTTCAAAGTAGGCAGAGAAGGATGTCCTAACTGACAATGTGCTTCAAATGGAGAGGTGGCCTTAGCACAAGCAACTAACTGAGGTTCCCAAGTGTCAAGAATGTAAAGACCATTAGATACATGTCCTTTACCAACAATCTGCTTCGTCATAAGATCCTGAAAAAGACAGTAATCAGGAAAGAATGAGACACAACAATTTAGATCTTTGGTGAGTCGACTTACAGAAATTAGGTTAAAAGAGAGATTTGGTAGACTTAGAACAGATGACAAAGTAATAGAAGAAGTGGGTTTAGCTGTTCCTAGACCGTTAATATTATATGTAGACCCATCTGCTATGGTAACCGGGGATGGAGATTTGTGTGACTTGAAATTTGAAAGAGTATTGGGATTACCTGTCATATGATCTGTGGCACCAGAATCGATAACCCATTTGTTTGAAGAAGAGATAAGGCATGTTTTACCTTGTTCAGCAAGACTGGTGAATGAAGTAGACTCCTTCAAGAAAGCTTGATATTTAGCATACTCATCAGCTGAAATTGTAATACCCTTCTCAAAGGAACTAGAAACAGCAGCAACATTGGTGGTTTGATACCTCTGGTTGCGGTTCTGTAATTTTTTACAATTACGCTTTGTATGGCCGGGCTCTTTACAGTAATAACACACAATATCACTAGTCTTTCCAGTGGCTGAAGTTCCTCCTCTGTTTAGCCTTCTTTCAACATCCCCTCCTCTGGTAATGAGGGCATTAGGTTGTTGAGTTGATGAAGTATTTTCTGTACGTAAGACCCTACTGAATACTTCCTGAAGTGAGTTAATTTCAGTACTGGCAAGAATCTGAGATTTGGCAGTCTCAAATTCTGAAGGAAGGCCTGCCAGAAAACTCATGATTGCCATTTGATCCCTCTGAGACTTTTGTACCTTGATATCAGTACTAAATGGTAAAAGCACATTCAATTCTTCATAGATCTTCTTGAATTCCATGAAGTAAGCTGTAAGCGACTTACCTTCTTTCTCAGTACGATAAAAAGCTTTACAGACATCATATATACGAGATATATTTCCCTTACCAGAGTACAAGAACTCTAAGTATTCCATCAATTCCTTGACAAATTCACAGTGATTAATTAACCCAATTACTTCACTATCAATTGAGTTCGTAATCTGTAGGAACAAACGGGCATCATCTCTAAGCCAAATTTGTCTAGTTTCATCTGTAGGAGGTTCTTTTTCCAAGTGGTCATTTTTTTCAACACTCCGTAGATAAATTCTAATGGTTCTACTCCATTCTAAATAGTTAGACCCATTTAACTTATGCTCAGTTATTTTTGATATTGTGGGTACTAACTCATTAATAGATGGCTTAGTATCTGACATTTTCTTTGTGATAAAGACAAAGAAATAATGTATGAATTAAGAAATTTCAGAATATATAAACCTGAACCTGAATATTCACCAAACTGCCACTGAGTTGAGAATGTGGATATCCACTAAGCCAACTGATACTTCAGAATATATAAATCTAAACTTAGCTTAGCTTCCAGTTTAAACTCAGCATGCACAACTCCTGTGAATGATGCCCAGTACCAAAAAAGCTTCTAATGACAAAGATGACGCCGGGGATAGATCGGAAATGGCGAGTCGACGCCGTCGAACCAAGCCGCGACCGGAGATTCCACTACACGCGCCCTCACGCGCCGGCGCGTGGGCGACGGTCCGAACTGTAGCGACGGCGCGTGAGCTTCACGCGCTTAGAGTCAGGTCACCGGACTTCGGTGACTGGCCGGATTTGCCACGACACATCTCCCTGGACCTGCGGTGTCGACTAACAGTCACTTCTAAGTGACCAACCAAGAAGTAACGTGATATCCAGAAATAACAAAAAACCAAGAACCTCTGATACCATGTAAGTGAGAACAATCTGATAATGTAATGTTCTGATCTATTACTCAAAGCAAAACAAGTATTTATAGGCTAGATTACAACCCTCAATCTCTCCTGAAATCACTCCACCGAATACCTAAGTCAGTCCTCATGAAAACTAAGTCAAATTGTTCAGGCTGTACACATGGTAAGTCCAGACTCTACTTTGACATATATACAGGCTATACTTTGACAAGAAGAAACAAAATTGGTTTTGACTTCTAGGAGGAAGAAGCAAATTTGTTCTTAATTTTTTTCAAAAAGTCAAAGAGGAAGATGAAGCAAAATTGGTTGTCTTCCTTCACAAACTCTATAAATAGGGCTTTTCCCCTTTAACACAAGGTGTGTGATAGAAAACAAAAGTGGATGTGAGCAAAGGTGTCATCTTTGTGAGCTTTGGGTTATTAAAGCCAAATTTAGGCTCTTAGAGAGAGGTATAGTTTGGGTTAACCTGTGAGGTTTTTGTATGAGTAAGGAAAGTCATTGTACTCATTTTATCATAGTGTAAATTTCTTGCTGCTCTATGATCATGGACGTAGACATATTGCCGAACCACGTTAAATTTCTGTGTCCTACTCTTGTTTATTTATTTTTCTTGCACATTTAATTTCTCCATCTCGAGGCTTATCACCAATAAACTGGTATCAGAGCCATGGCTACCACAAAATTTGATGTGGAGAAATTTAATGGAGAGAATGATTTTAGTCTATGGTAGATCAAGATGCAGTCTCTGCTGATTCATCAAGGATTAGCCAGAGCCTTGCAAGGTAGAGAGGCATTGCCAGAGACATTGACAGAGAAGGAGAAGGATGACATTATAGATAAAGCACACAGTGCCATCCTGTTGTGCTTGGATGATAAGGTACTGCGAGAAATTTTCGAGGAAGATACAACTGCCAAACTATGGTTGAAGCTGGAAAGCTTGTATATGACAAAGTCACTCACCAATCGACTGTATTTGAAGAAGAAGTTATACACGCTTCAAATGCAGGAGGGTAAGTTCATCAAAGAACATCTTGATGAATTTAATAAAGTTATTCTTGATTTAAGGAATATAGATGTTAAAATTGATGATAAGGACCAGGCTATTATCTTGTTATGTTCTTTACCAAACTCTTATGAGCACTTTATTGATACAATGTTGTACGATTGAGATTCTCTTACCATGGAGGAGGCCAAGGCGGCCTTAAACTCATGAGAATGGAATAGAAGGGTAGCAGAAAGTAGGAATGAAAGCTCTGGAGAGAGTTTGGTGGCAAGAAGAAGAACTAAAAGAAGAGGACCTGGTGGTGGTAAAGGCAGATCTAGGTCGAAATCGAAACTTAGAAAAATGAAATGCTTCCACTGTCACAAAGAAGGGAACTTCAAGGGAGACTGTCCAAAACGTAAAGGCAAGGAGAAGGAGAAGGCTTCTGGTCCTGGAGATGCTGCTGTATGCAGATATTCTCTCTGTCTCTGTTAGTGACTCAGGAAATGAGTGGGTCCTTGATTCTGGGTGTTTATATCATATAATGAGCCTCGATATGGAGAAATTAATGTGCAAGAAAAATAAACAGACAAGATTAGGACACAGGAATTTAACGTGGTTCGGCAATATGTCTACATCCACGATCAAAGAGCAGTAAAAAATTTACACTATGATAAAATGAGTACAATAACTTTCCTCACTCATACAAAGGCCTCACAGATTAACCCAAGTTATACCTCTCTAAGAGTCTAAGCTTGGCTTTAATAACCCAAAGTTCACAAAGATCACACCTTTGCTCACATCCATTTTTGTTTTCTATCACACACCTTGTGTTAAATGGGGGAAGCCCTATTTATAGAGTTTGTGGAGGAAGACAAAATCAATTTTTCTTCCTCTTTCTCTTTGTCTTTTGAAAGAGGTCAAAACTAAATTTGCTTCCTCCTCCTAAAAGTCAAAACCAATTTTGCTTCTTCTTTTGGGGTGTCCAAATCCGACTTTGATTCTTCTTCAATTTTCAACCATACATTTGTATGGATCCAAATGAAGTCACTTTGAGAGCTTTTTTACTACTTATTTTATATGGTACAAAATGAGACCACCTTGAGAGCATTTCAACCATTCATTTTATATAGTAGTCTAAGCTACATGGCATCAAAACAATATGCCACATTTCAAAGTTTTACACCATGTAATCTAAGCTATTATTTCACAAGATGGGTGCAGATGCCTATGATGATGCATATGTTCTCTTTGTCTCTGTCAATGACTCAGGAAATGAGTGGGTCCTTGATTCTGGGTGCTCATATCTTATGACTCCTAATATGGATCAGTTCACAACTTACTAGTCTATAGATGGGGGTAAGGTTTTTATGGGTAACAATATTGCCTGTAAGGTGGTTGATATTGGCACGTAAGGATCAAGATGCATGATAGAGTTGACAGAACATTGACTGATGTCAGGCACGTTCCAGAACTGAAGAAGAACCTGATTTCCTTAGGTGTGCTTGACTCTAGCGGGTGCAGCTTTTAGGCTGATGGTGGAGTTGTATGAGTCTTAAGGGGAGCCTCGGTTGTGATGAAAGGAAGGAAAGTCAATGACCTTTACATATTGCTGGGAAGCACAGTTACAGGTGTGGCTGCAATGTCATCAATGTCTGAATTAGATGTCACTAAGTTATGGCATATGCGGTTAGGGCATATCAGTGAGAAGGGTTTAACCGAGCTCAGCAAGCAAGGGCTTCTATGTGGTCACAAGATAGGGAAGTTGGATTTCTGTGAACACTGTATTTGGGAAACTGTGTCAGGTGAGGTTTGGCATAGCTGTTCACCATATAAAGGGCATTGTTGATTACATCCATTCGGACTTGTGGGGTCCCTCTCGAGTTCCCTCTCATGGTGGCGGCAGATATATGTTGACCTTCATTAATGACTATTCAAGGAAGGTGTGGATCTTTATTATAAAGAATAAAGATGAAGTCTTTGTTAATTTCAAGCAATGGAAAACCTTGATCGAGAAACAGACCGGGAAGCAGATCAAGCGATTGAGAACTGACAACGGCTTGGAGTTTTGTGAAGGAGAATTTAATAGGTTCTGCAAGGATACTGTGAAAGAGACTCCACAACAAAATGGACTTGCAAAACGGATGAACAGAACTCTCTTGGAAAGAGCAAGGTGTATGCTCTCGAATGCCGATCTACCAAGACAGTTCTAGGCTGAAGCTGTTAGCACAGCTTGCTACTTGGTTAATGGATGTCCATCTTCAGCTATTAATTTCAAGACTCCAGTGGAAGCTTGGTCAGGTGCGCTAGCCAAATATGATAATTTAAGAATATTTGGTTGTTCTGCTTATGCTCGTGTGATGAAGGCAAACTTGAGCCTAGGGCATGAAATGTATTTTCCTTGGATATCCTGAAGGAGTGAAAGGCTACAAGTTATGGTGTCCCAAAACTTCAAAATGCATCATTAGCAAGGATGTGACCTTCAATGAAGCAGAAATGTTGAATTCCCAGAAGGAGTCATCAGGTGAAATAGAAGACAATAGTATTACGAAGAAGGTGGAGCTTTAGGTGGAGCCTGAGACGGAGCATCCTCAAGATAACCAAGAAGATACAGAGGAAGAGCAACATCCAGTTGAGGAAACAAGTACACAATTACAGCATTATCAACTGGCTAGAGACAGGCAAAGAAGGGAAATTAGACCTCCTCAGAGGTATGGATATACGGATGTGTTTGCTTATGCTCTAAATGTAGTCGATATTGATGAACCGCAGTCATACCATGAAGCCATGTCAAGTGATGAGTCTTCCCAATGGCTTGCTGCAACGACTGAGGAGATTGAATCTCTCCATAAGAATCATACTTGGGAACTTGTTGAAAGACCATATAACCAGAAGATAGTAGGGTGCAAATGGGTCTTCAAGAAGAAAGAAGGAATCCCCGGGGTTAAAGATGCAAGGTACAGAGCACGACTTGTGGCAAAAGGCTTTACACAAAAAGAAGGTATTGACTTTAACGAATCTTCTCTCCAGTGGTTAAACATAGCTCTATACAAGTCCTACTTGCCATCGTTGCTCATTTTAATCTGGAGCTTGAGCAATTGGATGTCAAGACAACATTCTTGCATGGTGAACTTGAAGAGTAGATTTACATGAGTCAACCTGAAGGGTTCGAAGTGCGAGGTAAGAAAGACCATGTTTGCTTGTTAAAGAAATCTCTATATGGTCTTAAACAATCTCCTAGATAGTGGTACAAACGCTTTGACAAGTTCATGCTTGGAAGCGGTTATTCTAGGAGTAAGTATGATAGTTGTGTGTACTACAAAAAGCTCGATGATGGATCATATTGTTATCTACTAGAGTATGTTGATGACATGTTAATTGCCTGTAAGAACATGTCAGAAATAGATTGTCTCAAGGATCAGATGAGACAGGAGTTTGAGATGAAGGATCTTGGAGCTGCGCAGAAAATTCTGAGATCTACAGAGATAGCAAAGCGGATGCCTTATTCTTGTCATAGAAAAAGTGTTAGACCGCTTTGGCTTACAGAATGCAAAACCTGTTAGTATTCCATTAGCAGCTCACTTCAAACTCTTAGCAGCTTTGGCACCTCAGACCCAGGAAGAGGTGGAGTATATGACACATGTCCCTTATGTTAGCGCAGTCGGCAGTATCATTTACCTCATGGTCTGTACAAGGCCAGACATTTCACAGGCTGTCAGTATTGTTAGCAGGTATATGGAAAATCCTGGAAAAGCTCCTTGGTAGGCAATGAAATGGATTTTGCGTTATTTGCAAGGTACTACTGATATTGGTTTGGTCTATGAAAGAAGCAAAGACACTACAAAAAGTGTCATTGGATATGTTGACTCGGATTATGCCAAAGATCGTGACAAAAGGAGATCTCTTACTGGATATGTATTCATGCTGTGTGGATGTACTATCAGTTGGAAAGCAACTCTACAGTCAATTCTTGCTTTGTCAACCACTGAGGCAGAATACATAGCGGCAATAGAAACAGTAAAAGAATCCATTTGGCTCCGGGGACTAATTGATGAGTTAGGTATATAGCTGGAAGAAGCTCTAGTCTATTGTGATAATCAAAGTGCAATACATCTGACAAAAAACCCCATGTATCATGAAAGAACAAAACTCATTGATGTGAGGGTGTATTTCATCAGGGACGTGATTGCAGAAAACACTACCACAATGAAGAAGATAGTTACTATAGATAATCCGATGATATGTTGACCAAGCTAGTTTCGATAAACAAGTTCAAGCATTGCTTGGACTTGATTAGGGTTCGATGCAGGTGAAAGAGGGCATGGAGGAGAGTAGCAGAAAAGAAGCTATGAGTAATATAAGCCAAGGTGGAGATTTGTGAAATAATGGCTTAGATTACATGGTGTAAAAACATGAAATGTGGCATATTGTTTTGATGCCACGTGGTTTAGTCTAAAACCATGTAAAATGAATGGTGAAAAGCTCTCAATGTGGCCTCATTTTGTACCATATAAAATGAGTGGTAGAAGAGCTCTCAAAGTGACTTCATTTGGAACTATACAAATGTTTTACTGAAAATTGAAGAAGAATCAAAGTCGAATTTGGAAACCTCAAAGGAAGAAGCAAAATTGGTTTTGACTTCTAGGAGGAGGAAGCAAATTTGGTCTTGACTTCTTTCAAAAAGACAAAGAGGAAGAGGAGGCAAAATTGGTTTTGTTTTCCTTCACAAACTCTATAAATAGGGCTTCCTCCATTTAACACAAGGTGTGTAACAGAAAACAAGAGTGGATGTGAGCAAAGGTATGATTTTTGTGAGCTTTGGGTTATTAAAGCTAAGTCTAGGCTCTTAGAAAGAGGTATAGCTTGAGTTAACCTGTGAGGCATTTGTATGAGTAAGGAAAGTCATTGTACTCATTTTATCATAGTGTAAATTTCTTATTGCTCTTTGATAGTGGATGTAGGCATATTGCCAAACCACGTTAAATTCATGTTTCCTACTCTTGTCTGTTTATTTTTCTTGCACATTTAATTTTTCCATATCGAGGCCCATCACCAACACATTCTGAATTGAAATGCACTGTAAATATTGATGCTAAAGTTTATATTGATAAATCATTTCTGTGTAACATCACTATGCCATATTTTGATGTTAAAGTGGACCTCCATTTGTGATGAAGGTGGTTATTCACATGCTCCGGACGATCTAACATATGGAGTTGACATGAAACACATACGATGGTGTGGCATACTTCAGGTTATTTTGGTCATTTTTTCTTCTAATTATAGAATAGAAGATCTTAGCTAATGGAAATGAATCTAAATGGAGTAAATTTTTTATTGTGCCCTCTGTAGAGAATTGCTCTAGCATATTTGATTGTAGCACTGGTGGAAATATATTCAAAAAGAGCCCAAGCTGAAGATTTGGCACCCACCCAATTTTCAATATTCAAGTTGTACTGCTGGCAGTGGTTAGTCTGTAATATTATATGGGTTTGGGTTGATTGACAATCTGATTTTTCCTTTTAACATTTTATGTTCCTTAAAGATTTCAGGCTGGTTGGGGCATGCATACTTATTGTTTACGTGGCGTTACTTTATGGAATATATGTTCCTGACTGGAAATTCACTGTCCATAATCCTGACAGCATTTATTATGGCAAAACTTTAACTGTAAGCCTCCCGTTGCTTGCCTCTGATAGTCTGATACTTCTAATTTCCCTACATTCAATATCTTAATGTTCCTTCTTTTTCCTCTGTTTTGGATGATTTGACAATAACAATAACCTTTAATTGATAGGGAACAATGCCATTTGACACTTCTTTTCTTCTTCTTTCTTTTCTACTGCCTTAAAGTACTGTATTTGGTCTTCACTCCTTGTCTTATCAGTTCACTTCTTTTTTGCATATTGTGGTTGACTACATTATGGTGTGACAGAGATGATATGAAAGTTCTTTTTTTTTTTTTCATGGGTTTTTCTGAAAAATTTTTCCATAATAGCTTTGCTGTTGAAATATTTATACTGTTGCCCTTTTTTAATCTCCCTATCTCTAATTTGTTTTCTCTGTCAATTTTAGGTAGCCTGCGGTGTTAGAGGGAAACTAGATCCCCCCTGTAATGCTGTGGGATATATCGACAGAGAAGTGCTCGGAATTAATCACATGTATAAGCGTCCAGCTTGGAGGAGGTCTGAAGTGTGTAGCCATTTTCTCCCAGACACTTTTCATGCATTACTTTCTTTATGATCAATATCAATATTAAACACCTAATGCCTCTTATTCAAAATGCTGCAGGCTTGCAATGAGAATTCCCCTTATGAAGGGCCTTTCAGAAAAAGTGCTCCTTCATGGTGTTATGCCCCTTTTGAGCCGGAAGGAATTTTAAGGTCTGTATATGGTCCCCGTATTTTTTTGACTCTACTATCAAGAGTTTGACCAGTTCGCTACTATATTCCTAGAAATACCATGGAAACTCATATTGCGATCAAATTAGAGAAAATGATTTACCCATTGTTACCAATAAAGAGGTTGAGGCTCTCATATTTGTTCCCCTTTCGTTTTTCAGCCTTGTTGAAGTATTTTTGGTCCTTTATCTATGAATTGCTCGGATGCTGTTGAAAATTATACTATGTATGAACATGTTCCATTTCTTGTGCATATCAGCTGTAAAACTTGTTCTGCTGATCCTTAGAGAAATTTGATATGCAGCTCAGTATCTGCTGTTCTCTCCACAATTATCGGCTTGCATTTTGGACATGTACTGATACACTTGCAGGTGAAGCCCGTTGAACAAATAATCAATGCTCGACAACAAGTGATTAGTGCTTGATATCTCTTTTACTTTTGTCATTTTAGGGTCATTATTCTAGGCTGAAGCACTGGCTTCTTATGGGCTTAGCTCTCCTTATTTCAGGAATCATTCTCCACTTCGCTCATGGTGTGAAATGTTAACTAGGTCATTCTGCAACTGATTATCTAGTGTTATCCATCCCTCATCTATTCTGAACCCCCCTTCCTTTTTTCTCCCTTTTTTATCCCCTACTGCAGCGATTCCTGTAAATAAACAGTTATACACACTCAGCTATGTTTGCGTAACATCTGGAGCAGCAGCATTGGTTTTTTCGGCCTTCTATATTCTGGTATGAGTTTCTTATGAATACTGGAACTTATACCGGCCATTCAATCTATCATGGTAGATTTTATCTTCTATGTTGCTGGATTGACAGAAATTTGTTACTCTGTCATGCCAGGTTGATATTTGGGGTTTGAAATACTTGTTCTTGCCTTTCAAATGGATTGGCATGAACGCCATGCTTGTCTATGTTATGGCTGCTGAAGGAATCTTTGCAGGATTTATTAATGGATGGTATTATGATAGCCCGCATAATACACTGGTACATATAAGTGACCTAATTCTCTATTTTCTTTGTTTCTCTTGTACTTCAATTCATATATATGGCTTAGACCTGTTAAGTCCTGAGAGCATCTCTAGTGGTGAACCTTACTTAAGTTCTTATTGTAGATCTCACAATGTCACATTAGCTTAAGCAATTCCCCACTACTTTAAGTAACTATCCACTCCAATGATGAACCTCTTCAGAATTCACGAATGGGTCCTACAATCAACTCTCCACTACTTTAATATTTATTGCTTTCTACTAACATTTATTGTGAATTGATTATTTTATTATTACTTTTTGTATAAGAACCGGTTCTTATATAAGAATCATTCTTACGCGTTGCAGTCAGCGTGGCGAACTCCAGTGGTGAACCAAAATAAGAACCTGTTCTTAAATTCAAGAATTCTTTAAGAACTACCACTGGAGATACTCAGAGGTTTTCCCTACTCTAGTTATGGGTGTTCCTGAACTTGATATCTATATCTTAAACTAATCCAAGTAATCTTAATAAAATAATGTTTTAAGGTACATAATTTTCCTTGCTATCTGCATTTTACCGGCCCTAGTGCTAAACAAAGACAGGTCATTTCATCTCATATATATATAATTTAATGTAACAACTAAATTATGGATCTTGATTCATTTTAGAGGTCTTCACATGTAACCCTCCTGAGAGGAGTTATCCAATTCACATACCTTTGATTAACTGTATGACCGACATTCATAATATAATTGCAAATATATTGACATAACTATGATACATTTCTGCCCCTCACTTTTAAGTTATCTTCTTGTGTTATTAAATTCTTTCTTCTTCATGATGTTTTTATTCAATCAAGGTATGATTGACTACATATTTATGGAGCGTTTAGTATGTTTTTGAACAGATATATTGGATCCAAAAGCACATATTCGTTGAAGTGTGGCATTCAAGGAGAGTAGGCATTCTGCTCTATGTTATCTTTGCAGAGATCCTTTTCTGGGCTGTTGTTGCTGGCATCTTGCACCAATTGGGCGTTTACTGGAAACTTTGAATTTTAAATCAGTGCAATTTTCTCTTTTGTGTGAATGCTGCTGTTGTATATTCAATGTATTAATGAATCTTGAATCATTAAGCTTTTCTCAACTACTTTGGTTCCATGTCAACTAACTTCACGCATTAAAAAGAAAAAAGAAAAGATAAAATGTACCCATTAGTATTTTTTATAATTTGTGGTTTAAAAAGGTTGCAGTTGAGACTTATGGTTTAAACCGTTAATATGTTGGCGCTCTAAAGTTTTTTTTTTCTTCAATATCTTTTGGATGAAAATTGCCATGTGCAAATTACATGACGTTCAAAATGGCCTAATTTTTGTTGTAATTATTCAAATTTCCTATATTAGATATCACTTGGCCGACGGACAAATTTTAATCTTTACCGTGTAAGAAATTAGAGATTTCTAAACAAACCGATAATTTGGGGAAAATGAGGGAAAAAATTAAGGATTTTTTTTTTCATATTTCAGTCCTAAACAAAATCCTTAATTTATTGAGAAATAAGGATTTTGTTTGAGATGGAACTTGAAAAAAAAAAATCCTTTGTTGTGTGAGTTAGAATTTTGGATTTTGATTAGTTGATGGATGAACTTTGGTGTTTATTTTATAGAAATTTAGGGATTTCATACAAAAATAAATAATCTAGGACAACATTGGAGACAAAATTAAGGATTCCGTTTGGGGACAAAAGTGCAAAAATATTATATTCTATATGTTGGATTTGAAATTTCAACTGAGCAAAGTAAAAATTTTGGTATAATGTATAGAGAATTAGGGATTCTATAAAGAAATTCAGAATTTATGACAAAATTTGTAAAATTGTGTCATGTATCGAATTTAGATATCAAATTGACTAAGCGAAGAATTTCGATATTCAATACATAAGAAATTAAGAATTTTGTAAAAAAACATTAAGATTTTAATACAAAATTTAACAAATTTTACCCAAAAAAAAAAAGATAATATAAGGAATCTTTAATATATCAAATAACTAACATTCTTTTTGGTAACATGTATTTCTTTTTTGGTAACAAATATATTAACATTTTAAATCCTTGGCCACTTAAATACTAACTTTTTGGGACTACTTAAATACTAACTTTTGAACTATAAGGCATTAGAGTGCAAACAAGCCTAACAATAGGTAACAATTAACAAATTAGGGGTTTTCTAATAGCTAAATTAGTTATAAACTCATTTTTCAAATTACATTGACAATTCTACATTATCAAAAATATTCGGTCAATAAAAATTTTACCAACTAACAAGAATATTTTGTTATATTTTCGTTAATTGAAATGCTTGTCTCAGTGGTTCCTTAAAAGACTATAATTCAACCTAAAAGTTCTCTTTGTAAATCATATAGCATAAAAACATAATGAAGTTTTTTAATTTCTTCTCTAACAACTGCTTTGTAATTTTAGGTGTAAATTTTGACATAAAAAATATTATTATATTATGTGTATCAAATTTGGGATTTCAATTGGACGAAGGAGAGAATTTAGTTTTTAATTTGGAAAAATTTTGCTATATGAAAATTAAAAATTTTATCTTGAAATTCAAGACACCTTAAGAATTTTGTTCATGGGCAAACTATTTGGGATATTGTGTTGTGTACGTTAAATTTGAGTAATCATTTGATTAAATGAAGAATTTCAGCCTTCAATACGTAAGAAATTAAGAACTTCATAATTTGAAAGGTTTTGTGCAAAAAATTACAGAGGGAAACTTTTACTATTAATATATTATCGATTTAAATTACAAGTCTTTTATATACTAACTTTTAAACTACAATATATTAGTGCAAACATGCTTAACTGAATTATAGCTAGCAATACCTAGTCATGACATGAATGAGCCTTCTACATAAATATGAAAATTGAAAGATTCATATGATTGGCCCTTTTTAAGACATTTTCAATGCATGCCATATTTTTATTACAATTCAATTACAAAAATATAACGAATTGTATATGAGTTTAATTAAAAAAAATCTCATATGCAATTTTTATAGGTAAGCATCATATAGTTAATTTTTTTTTAAAAATGTAGACATGTCATATTCTTATTACAAATATAAAAAAATTACCTATTCTAATTTTTATGAAATAAAGATATTCTAACTGCTAAACTAATTATATACTCACTGTCAAATCACATTAAAAAATCTAATCATAAAAAACATTAGTCTGTACAAATTTTATGACAAAAATAGCATTTTTAACCTTTTATCTTTATTTTAAATTCTATTTTAATTTTATATGTTTTAGATATTTTATATTGATCATTTATATTATAAAGTTTCAGTCTTTTTCTATCAAAACTATTATAACCCATTTGGTTGGCACATACGGGAGGAAAAGAAAGCTTTCTTTCACAACAACATGAACTCTGTTGCATTTAATTGGCACTAAAGGGAGAGAAGGCAGGATTTCATTGGGTATTGTTTTCCTTTTTTAATGATACGGAATTTTCTTTCGTGGTCGATAGAGGCTGTAGATAGAAAGGGAAAGAGAGGATGATACCAAAATTGCCCCCGTGTGTTTTCTTCTTCTAGTTGTCCTCTATGTTTTCTATTTGAACGAGAGAGATGAGCAGAAAGACGGGAAACAAAAAAGAAAAAATAGATAGGACGACAGTGAAAAAGAGAGGACAACAGCGGGAAACAGGGAGAACGACGACGGGTAGAGTGATAGAGAGATGCCAAACAAGGAGAAACAAAGAGAAAGATGAATAACACAAAAGAAAGAGAAACAAAGAGGCGGAGAGCACAAAAGAGAGAGAAATAGAAGTTGATCTAATTTTTTTATTTAAAAACATTTAATTATAGGGTAATTTAGAAAAATTGTCCTATATTTTTCTTATTTTTTTTTATCTCATATCAAACACATTTTTTTTTATTTTTATTTTTCTTTTTTATTTTTTTTTTTTTATTTCATTCTCTTTTCTTTTCTATTTTTACTTTGTATTATGAACTAAATGGATTGTTAGTCATTTTAAAAAATTAACATCTTATATCATCTTATTTTATATAAGATTAATATTTAAGTAGATATATCATATCAATATTAAATAATAAAGTGTAAAGTATCTAACAGTCTTGGGGAAAAATATCAAAACAATGTGAATTTGTGACAGAGAGTATTAATATGAAAAATCTCAAAAACAAAGGCCTAGAATGAAACTTGAAATAAAAACAAAATATATGAGGCATTGGGTCAATGAAATTACCATTCGGCCCAGAAGATCTAGAGCAAGAGAATTTTATGATTTATTCTCTAACAAGTATTCTTAAGAATTTGAAAGAGAAGAAAGTCATATAAAACCCGTAGGGTGACTGATTGTTTGTTTCCTTCTTCAGCCTTCCGTTCCTCTGTTGAATTCACTAGTTTCAACGCCCTTCAAGAGTTTTTGAGTGAAAGTGAAACTTGTTAATTGATGGCGACCGCCATGGTAGAGGACACCAGCTTCGAAGATGATCAGTTGGCGTCCATGACCACTGACGACATCGTCAGAGCTTCTCGTCTTCTCGACAACGAGATTCGCATCCTCAAGGTTCGATCTGTTCTTAATCTACTTTATTTTTTACCTACAGTTTTCGATTACATTGCACTGTACCTCTATTTTTGCTTCCATTCATCGGTTAGGGTTTACTTAGGTTTGTTCTATTGATTTCGTCTTCCCAGTTGCAAAGCAACAAATTTGTTATTATTGGATAAGTTTATAATATGGGAATTTGTCTATGTTGTAAGAGTATATATTTTGTATTTTTTAATTATTATTTTTTTTTTTTAACGAAAGGAGAGGAAAAGTTCTAAACTGTCTCTTTTTGTGTTTTCCATTTATGATATTAGCTTCTGAATTTGGCTGAATTGTCTTGTTCTGTAGGAAGAGTTGCAGAGAACTAATCTAGAATTGGAATCGTACAAGGAGAAGATAAAAGAGAATCAGGAGAAGATTAAGCTCAATAAGCAGTTGCCCTACCTAGTAGGCAACATTGTCGAGGTAATTCACTGCTCTTATTTGCGGTGCTTCTATCTTACTTTTGTTGATTAGTGAAATATATATCATTCAAAGTCGTATTTTTTATTGCTATTTCTGAGAAACTAGAATTGTGCATATCTGGGAATGGTAGACACTAAGCAATTATTAAGTCATAGAAATATAACCTCCTGTGTTGAATATTAGGATTTATGGCTTCCAAATATCAACTGTAGAAAGTGATAAATCTTTTTATCAGGGCGGTAAGTTCATTCTTTTGTTTGATTGATGGAAAAGATATCTTCTTCTTAACAAGAAATATCTGGATTCATATATTCCTAAGTCTTTGTGAAGTGAAATTTCCCCGATTTTCGACATGTCTTATAATTTATATTTTTCTGTTTACGATTCCTATTCAGCTATTCAGTACCTTTTCTCCCATACATGACTTATTGTAAAATCCAAGCCATTGAAGGCACGTGGCCTTTCTGTCATATTGAAATCAAAGATGATGGTATGTTTTGATTTGTGTTGTAATATTTACCACTATAAGTCCAAGCTTGGATGGCTTGGACACTCCATCTGTTAATGTGCAAAGGACACTGATTACTTCACTTTCAAACTCGATATAATTTGCTCATGAAAGAGGTTTTTTGATGGTGGAGATTTAATTAGGTTAGTGTTATGGGCAGTTGGTGTCTTTAATTTTAGTGTCTTTATTTTTAGAATTTATATTTTTATGTAACTTATATGTGTTGATGTATGTGTGTATGTGTGTGTGGGTGGGTGGTTTAGAACAGTTTCTTATGTCAGTTATGTCTTTGTGATGTTATATATTGTTTGGGTAATGAATGAATGTTATGTTGTTGAGTATTATCATTAACTTGGTGAGTTTACCCAAGAGATTTTGGTTCTCTTTATAATCTGAAGCAACCAACATCAAACTAGGTAGAAAGAAAACATCAGATTTTTCTTCCTCTAGACCCATAGCAAGATCCATGAGTAGGGTCCCTAACAGTTATTCATAATGTTTTACTGTTTTCTTAAATTTTGATTTAATATTTTCTGTTTTAGATATTGGAAATGAATCCAGAAGATGAAGCTGAAGAAGATGGTGCCAATATTGATCTTGACTCACAAAGGAAGGGCAAATGTGTTGTGCTAAAGACATCTACTCGACAGGTGACACTGCTGATTATTTCACATTTTTCATAGGAGAAGGAAATGCTTTGATATTTCAATTTCTGGTTCTCATATAATGTCTTGATTGCTTCATATTCATATTATTTAGTTTTTGGTTTTCTTTTGGCAGTCCCCAGTCAACATCAATATATATGGGATTTGTCACTGCATCCTTGAACTAAATTATTTCTTTTTACTGCAGACAATTTTTCTTCCTGTTGTCGGGCTTGTTGATCCTGATAAGTTAAAACCTGGTGATCTGGTTGGGGTTAACAAGGATAGTTATTTAATCTTGGATACCTTGCCTTCTGAGTATGATTCTCGAGTAAAAGCAATGGAAGTTGATGAAAAGCCAACTGAGGACTACAATGACATTGGCGGGTTAGAGAAGCAGGTGAGATTAATTATTGGCGCGATTTATGAGGAACACATTTTTTGAATTATGGATAGCTAACTGGAGCTCTTAGTCATTGTCAACAGATCCAAGAATTAGTTGAAGCCATTGTTTTGCCAATGACCCACAAAGAGCGGTTCCAAAAGTTAGGAATTCGTCCACCAAAGGGAGTGCTCTTATATGGTCCTCCAGGAACAGGGAAAACCCTAATGGCCCGGGCTTGTGCAGCACAAACAAATGCCACATTTTTAAAGTTAGCGGGCCCTCAGCTGGTTCAGGTATGACAATACCAGGCCAATTGTATATTTCTTTCTTTTAAATTTCTTAGTAAGGCTAATTATACCATTATTACTTCCTGGTTACATTCTTTTACTGCTTTTTTTTTTCTTAGAAGTTTGAATAAATTAATTTGAATTTTGCTGATTTTTGATACACCTGAGCAAGGCTGTTCATTATTCACCAATCTCCATTCTTGTTTTGATAATAATTTAATTGTGATTTAAGTTGACATCTGACACTTAGGGATTGTATCAGGATGGTTTCTTGTATAACCTTTACATATTCCTCATACAAATGCTTGGGCTATGTTTCATAATCATATCCCACTGGCCCATATTAATAAAAGGAGATGTGTTTCTTCAAGAAGTAAATTACATGAAGTTTACATTTGCACAAATTCCTTTGATGTTTGTAATGATGTCTTTATACTGGATTTGCACTTCAAACTGGGGTTAACTAATCTGGAATTTTGTTCAGATGTTTATTGGAGATGGAGCAAAACTTGTCCGTGATGCCTTTCAGCTGGCAAAAGAGAAGTCTCCATGCATTATATTTATAGATGAAATTGATGCAATTGGCACAAAGCGGTTTGATAGGTATAAGCAGGAAGGATTTTAGATCTTCATCTGTATAAATTTGCTCTCGCCCTGGTGGTTCTTTTTTTTTTTTTTGGTGTTTTTTTTTTTTTGGGGGGGGGGGGGGGTGGTGTTCCCCGAGAGGGAAGGGGAAGTGTTTGTTGTCCATTTAGTATTTCAGATTGGCAACCTATGATATAATGTCTTGTGGTTGGCTGCAGTGAAGTAAGTGGAGATAGGGAGGTACAGCGAACTATGTTAGAATTGCTCAATCAGCTTGATGGTTTTAGTAGTGATGAACGGATTAAGGTTTGTCTTTGTTCCTTGTTGTTTATGTGTTTCCCGGTTTCTGATTGAAGTGATTAAAAAGATCTAGAGATGTTTGCTGCCACTGGGTTAAGCATATAAGGTTGTGTTTGTTTTGGAAGACTCTTCCTATAAGAAAAACTTCTAAATATGTAAAATCAACTAGAAGTTTGTGCTTATGTAAACCATTTTTGTTCAGTTAGGAAATGGAACTTGAATTGTCAGTTGCATTATTCTTTTAAATTGTAGGTGATAGCAGCGACAAACCGTGCAGATATCCTAGACCCTGCTCTTATGCGTTCTGGTCGATTGGATCGTAAAATTGAATTCCCACATCCAACTGAAGAAGCAAGAGCTCGAATTCTGCAGGTTTGGTTTCTTCTAATGTTATCTGCTAAAATTTTTGCTCAGCAGAATTTGTAGTGACTCCCTTCACATTGTTGTTAATTTAGATCCACTCTCGGAAGATGAATGTTCATCAAGATGTTAACTTCGAAGAACTAGCCCGATCGACAGATGATTTTAATGGAGCCCAACTAAAAGCTGTCTGTGTTGAGGCAGGCATGTTGGCCCTTCGTCGTGATGCGACTGAGGTTTGTTCTCTTTTATATGCAAGATTATTTGAAAGTCTGATTAATAAAGCAATTGCGATAATATTAGGGGGACATTGCTGTTTGGAGCTTTTCTTTTTTATTAATATGCATGGTTTATTCATAACTTCATATTGAGCAAACAAGAATTTATTGAAAATGATGTTGCTAGAATTGATTCTGTACTTTGTTGCTTCAACTCAATTCCTAAGCTTATGACCAAATCATATTGTAATATATATGCCAATTGTGGGAGTAATCATTCTGTGTCTCCGTCTTTTGCAGGTGAACCACGAGGACTTTAATGAAGGTATCATTCAAGTCCAAGCAAAGAAGAAAGCAAGCTTAAATTATTATGCATAAGATGGGTTCTGGGATTTATTTTTTCGTCCTTTTCTAGTTTCTCAAAATGTTTCGAGGTGTATACGTCGCAGTTCGACATTTCTTGTGATATGTAACCTATAGCTAGCCGACATTATTATTTCTTTTTTTCTTTTTCATTTTTCTTGTGATATGTAACCTATAGCTAGCCGACATTATTATTTCTTTTTTTCTTTTTCATTTTGTAGATGTATGATCCGGTTTCCTTTCTTAAATATTTCTTCTTGATTAATTAGTTCTTAAATATGCGGGTGACGTGTTTTGGTCGAAATTACATAATTTTCTGTTCATCCGCAGGTTTATTGAACGTAACTACTTCATGATAAGAATGCCAAAATGGAAGTTTGCTAAACAATTATTTCCATTATCCTAAGACTATTGAATAGAATAAGTACAAACGTCATTTTTATTAATTCGAACTAATATCCAGTTTGGATGAACCATAATTCCCCATTACCCAACAAAGTAAGATTATCACAAGCGAGACAACAAGAACTAGTCGTCATTTTTATTAATTCGAACTAATATCCAGTTTGGATGAACCATAATTCCCCATTACCCAACAAAGTAAGATTATCACAAGCGAGACAACAAGAACTAGTCAAAACGAAAAATGTGCTCACATCAGCTCATAATAGTACGCAAACATCTCAACAAAATTATTTTATAACACAAGCTCTCATGACAAGACACGTACAGAATAATACTCTAAAAAGCCGATTCCTACAGAAAGCAAAACCGAAAATTAGCCTAATTATGATAATAGCCTCAGCTTCTCGGCTCAAATATTATGACTGCAGACATTGTAATCATGCAGCACTCAACACTTGATTTCCTTCAATCCATAGGCAAGGTAGAGAAAAGTTGGATTGGTGGCACCTTCCTTGTAGTATGCAAATACCATGGTGCCATCATCGTGCATACTCTCCCCCACGAAACTGCCACATTGGTAATCAATCGGTGAGTATAATTTACGTGAAAAGATTGCCACTGTTAAATACTACAATGAAACGAAACACAATATATCAGGGAACTTCAAAGAGTGAGAGAAGCATACAATTGGAGGTCACTGAGCTTCGAGAGAAGGTACTTAGTTGCTCCCTCAATGTTCTTCTTAAACAATTCTTGCTTCTCCGGCTCTAGTTTGGGTGTCAGCAACTTAATATATCTCTTCATATAAGTAACAAATTGCTTCTTATCAAAAGCCGGTTGCTCCTGAAAAAGGAAATTTCCATTTATACATAGAACAATGGCAACACATGGTTAAAACTTCAAAAGAATAGGCAATCTTTCCTTACTTGAAGCCTAAAAGTGTCGACAATATCAACTGCTTTGACAGCTTGATCATCTACACCTTCATCTTCTCCACATTCTGCAGAAGGATTAGCGCCAATGTCCACGTCGATTGCCCCTTTAACAACCCACTGCCACATGCAACATGGAATTGGTGAGCCATATACACTAATATGCTAGGACGCATAAAAAACAGAACATGTAGAGGAACAGAGGTCCCTAATTATGTAAATACAAATTAAGTTCTAAATAATTCCCAACCTTGCCTTCCACTTCCCAGAGCATTCCATTCTCAATTTCCTTGTATTGGAATGAGTCAGAAAGGAGCTCATCACCTGAAAATTCATCGCAAGAGTGCAAACATCGACAGATTATCATCGGATCAAAAGTATTTACCTAATCCGTCAGTAATAACATCTATAATAAAAAATAATATCTCCACGACTTAGTTCTTCCATCTAACTATATCAGCTCGCAACACATAATAGGTGTAAAGAAACGCGATCATATGCAATTCAGTCCTATCAAAAGTTCCAAAGTGAATATTCAATATATACGTAAAGAACGATCATATGACGAAATAGGCTTCTGGAATAGCTTTTGTTTATGCGAAAATCAAATTCATAGTAACAATTCAAAGGGGAAAAATAACAACATACAGAATTAACCAAGAAAAAGCTATAGAAGATGAAATCTTTACCAGTTACGAGATCCTGATAAACAAGCATGTTAACAGATTTCCTTCTCCTTGTTTGTCTCTGAACAAAACTAACAGGAAGAAAGAACTGAGAGCGCAGAAAGCTTCGGAGGGAAATGGCGGTGAGCTTTTTACAGGACTTGCCAAGTAGTCGGTGGGATTGGGAGATATTTATAATTATTTTATATTATATGAAAAATGAAAAACTTAAACATAATTCCTTATATTTTTATTATCAATTTTAATTAAAACACTATAAGTGTATTATTTTTAAAAATAACTATATATTTTTATGACTCAATATTGCATAAATAATTTTTCTAAAGAATATTTTACGCATGTTATAATTAATAAAGAATTTAATAGTAAAAAATAACAAATTACATAAATGTACGTGAATTAAATTTATATAAAATTACTTATATTTTTGTTATGATTTATGACATTCTAAACTAAAAATATAATATGTGTAAAAATTAAAAGATCAATCATGAATGTTTAGTTATAAAAATATATAATTATTCTTATAAAAATCATACACTTTTTTTATTTTGATTGGAGATTATTAAAAAGAATTGATAATAAAAATATAAACACATCCAACTAATTTTTTATTATTTTTAAGTATATTCCATATTATATATATTTTTTGATAAATATTCCATATTTTATTTAACACCAAAAGCAAACAACCATTTGATTTAGGATTTTTTTCAACTATTCTTTAATATTAAAGGTATAATAGATTTTTTTTAAACTTTTATTTATGTAATATTTTGTAAACTTTTTTATCTAAAATTTTATAACTACTGGTTTGGATAAATTAAAAGAGGTTAAATTAATATATATATATATATATAATCAGCGAAAATATTTTTTGGTAAAATTTAAAAATAAACAATAAAAAAAATTTGTCTGTCACTTAAATTACAAGTTAGATGTCTTTTTTTTTAACATATCTAATTTTAAATAAATTCTTAAATAAACCTAAGTAGTTATAAAATAAATTCTTAAAATTCTGTTAGAAGATCAAAACTGTGAGTCATAATATGATTTAGATCAGTGTAGCGTTCAAAATGAATTATATCAGTTAGATCAACTGAGTAATTCATTTTCTAGTTCAATATCTGATGACGAAAGTCACTCAGAAATAGGAATTTGTAACTGCAAGGATTGTTCAAAAAATAACATTTGCTCAAAAAACATCAACGTGCTCAATAGAGATAAGATTCAAACCTTAATAGAAATAATAGATAAAATAGATAATGAAGAAATTAGAAATCAATATTTGCTCAAGATAAAGGACATAATGGATTCGGGAGAACCCGAACCAAAACCTGAAATTAAGCCTTATAATGTTCAAGAAATAATTAATAGATTTTTATATAATTCTGTTCAAGAAAAAGTTTCAATAAAAGAACTTCAAGAAGAGATCAAAATAATTAAAGAAGAAATTCAATTGCTCAAACAAAAGGATAATGACTTGTCCTTAGATATTTTAAGTTTAATGGCCAATAAAGATGTTAAGAATTCAGATGATCAAAACGAGTTAGGAGAAGCTAGCTCAGTTCAAAAGGATAGTTATTTAAATATTATTTCCAGAATATCTGTTCAAAAATAGTATTGTTATGTCAATCTTACCATCAAAAACTTTAACATCAAGGTAGTAGCCCTGATAGACTCAGGAGCCGACCTTATTGTGTTCAAGAAGGGTTAATTCCCACTCAATACTATGAAAAAACTACTGAAAGTCTCAGTGGTGTAGGAGATAATAAACTTCTAGTTAGGTACACACTGTCTAATGCCAAGATATGTAATAAAGGCATTAAGTTCAATACAACTTTCGTTCTTGTGAGGAACTTGAATGAACCCATGATCTTAGGAACACCTTTTCTGACCCTTATTTATCCCTTTAAGGTTTCAGAATTAGGAATTTCAACAATAGTTTTAGGCAAAGAACTTTGCTTTGAATTTTTAAATCCTGCTAGAACAACAGATGTCAACTTGCTCAAAAGCTTAGCTATCTCCAAGCTAAACCTGATCAATAGGAAACAAACCCAACTTAAAATGCTCAATAAAGAAGTTCAATGCAAAAGAATTGAGGAGCATATAGAAAAACCTCAGGTCAAAAGTAGAATAGAATCTGTTCAAGTAAAGTTTGAAAAAGAAATCTGTTCAAAAAAGCTCGACGCTTTTTGGAACATAAAGAGACACATCGTCTCACTTCCATACGAGCCCAGTTTTACCGAGGATAAAATCCCAACTAAGGCTAGACTCATCTAAATGAACAAAGAAACCTTGGAATACTGTAAAAAGGAAGTCCAAGATCTGTTAAGAAAGAAGTTGATTAGGCCCAGTAGGTCCCCTTGGAGCTGTTTAGTCTTCTATGTTCAAAATCAGGCAGAAATAGAGCGAGCAGCCCCTCGCATGGTCATTAATGACAAACCACTCAATAAGGTTCTTAGATGGATTAGGTACCCTATACCTGATAGAGGAGACCTAATTTGTCGTGTTCAAAAAGCTTCTTTATTCTCGAAATTTGATATGAAATCTGGTTTCTATCAAATTCAAATTCAAGAAGAAGATAGGTACAAAACGACTTTTACCGTTCCTTTCGGTCATTACGAATGGAATGTAATGCTATTTGGTCTCAAAAATGCCCCTTCTGAATTTCAAAATGTTATGAATTCAATTGTCATTAATTTTCCTCAATTCATCATATTTTATATAGATGATGTTTTAGTGTTTTCTAACTCTATAGAACAACATTTTAGGCACCTTAATCAATTTTATAATATTGTTAAGAAAAACAGTTTAGTCGTTTCTGCTAAGAAAATGAAACTATTCAAAACAAAAATTAGGTTTTTAGGTTATGACATACATCAGGGAATGATCAAACCTATCAACAGCTCAATATAATTTGCAGACGAGATAACTGATAAAAATCAACTTCAAAGATTTTTAGGTTGTCTTAATTATGTTGTAGATTTTGTTCAAGACCTTAGGATAATTTGTAAACCTTTATATTCTAGATTAAGGAAGAAATCTCCCCCTTGGGACAGTTCAATGACGGAAGCCGTCAAAACTCTTAAGTTAAGAGTAAAAAAACTCCCTTATCTAGGAATACCTGACCCAGAAGCCTTTATGATAATCGAAACCGATGCGTCAAAAGAAGGTTATGGTGGTATCCTTAAACAAAGGCCCAAAGGAAGTTCAATAGAACAATTAGTTAGGTTCAATTCTGGAGTATGGACTGAAGCCCAAACCAAATACTCCACAATCAAAAGAGAAATTTTATCAATTGTATTAAATGTCAAAAAATTTCAGAAAGAAGTGTTCAATAAATCTTTTTACTCAAAACTAATTGCAAATCAGCAAAATCCGTTTTAGAAAAAGATGTTCAAAATTTGGTTTTAAAACATGTTTTTGCCAGATGGTAAGCATTACTTTCTTGTTTTGATTTTGAAGTTCAACATATAAAAGGCAGTGAGAACACCCTTCCTGATTTTCTCACACGAGAATTCTTGTAGGGTAAAATTGAAGAATAGACAAGAAACAAAAATTAAAAGAAGTGAAAAAAGAGCAATACGGATCCCCACTGGATCCAAGCAATGTTCAAAGAACCCTTGCGGTTCAAGCAACGTCGTAATTACTGGTGACACCTTTATCGTTCAATAGCCCTTCCGGCAGTGGTCCTCGACCACAAGTAAGAGGTCCTAGACCTCATTCTCCTTCATCCTCTTCTCAAAACTGCTTTCTTCCTCTCACCTATGATCAAGCCCTAAACACTCCTCCACCTCAAAAGACAATAGTCCCTGGTCAACCTTCTTCTTCCTTAGTCCAACTTGGACAACCAACACTGCTCAAGAGATATTTATCTGAGAAATACATCTCAAAGCCCTGTTATGCACCCATTTGCGCCATTGAACTTGAATGGCTCAAAAATCAAAACGCTTCTCCTAGAGAAGTAGCTCAAAAATATTTTCCAGAAGGTCAGTATTTTTACAATGTTGAACCTACAAAAACAAGAATTTTTTATGAATTTATTTTAGTTGATACAAACTCGATCACGCTCACTCGCGAGTATGGTCCTTTATTTCCCTCCAGAATTCAATACTCAAAGTTCAAAATTAACAAAGTTTTAACACTTTCTCAATGGAATTAGCATCCTCTTTCTCTAAAAATTTTTTCAAGACAGTTCCAGCCACAAGGTTTTAATTATTGGGACTACAAAATGGCTTGGTTCAACACTTTGCTGATTCGCCCTTTTTCTCATTCTTGGTTTATTTGGTTCAATAAAGGAAATCAAGATTTTTCGGCTTGGTTTTCCAAATGATTTCATTTTTTTGGTCCAAACACTGATTTTCTTCCATCTTATGTGAAGGAATCATTTTTAATCTTCTCTGCTCAAACCAGTTTTCATACTGGACTTTTACTTTTAAAATTTTTCTCAACTTTCGAAACTCCATAGATCATGTCATGGGATTTCGAATTCAAAGACAGGTTCAACACTAGTTACCCTATGCACTTAAGCATAACGTTCAACATAAAATGGTGGTCAACATACAATCCCAATCTGCTCAACAAGAAAGCCGTTGAAAAGTCGCTTGCTCAAAATCCACACCTGATGAAGTACTCTCACGGTGTTCAACATCAGTCACCATTCCTCACCTCAGAAGTTTTGTACGACTTCTTGTTCAATAGCTCTGTCAATTAGGTTATAAGGACTGTCAGAACGACGATCCCCAGAGGCCGTTGGAAAAATGGTATTAGAGCCTAGTTCTATTAATAGTCCTTTTGTTAGTTTAGGTTTATTTAAGAATTTATTTTCTTAAGAAACTTTTAGTAAGTTAAGGGTTAGCGTTGGTCAGCCTTGTGACTGTGTTAGTAAGCCAGTAAGACCCAGAAGAGGCTGGTGTTCCCGTAGGAGGTGGTCCTGATAAACTTTAACGAACCTAGAAGAATTTTAAGAATTCTATTTTCTTAAATATGTCTGAATTAGTAAGAAGATTATTTAATAGAAATAGTTCTGAGATCAGCTTCCCCCTACCTCTAGTGATCAATATCCTATAGATCAAGATGAGTTCAATAATTCTGAAGTTTCTATTATAGAAGCTGAAGAAAGGCTAAGAAACTGGGAAATGCCTCAGGTACGACCCAGCGAAATTTATAGACATTCAACTTTTAATTTTAAGGTTCAAGACATAGTAAGAACTATAGTGTAATATCCCAAGAATTTTTATGAATATTTAAAGTCTGATTTGAAGTTTAGTGAAAAATTTAATTATGTGGAAAATTTTCTTTTTGAATTAGTGAAGAAAATGTGGGAATAGAAATTTTTATTTTTAATTTAGGAAATTTTTACAAATTCTCAAGGACTAAAGTGAAAAGAAAAGAAAGTATAGAGGACTTTTGAGAAATGACCAAGTAGGAACCCGAGAAGAAGAATAGAGCTTATGGGAATGAATTATGAGTCCGGTACCGAAAAGATGATGGATTCGATGTTAAAGTGGAGTTTGAGATATTGAGAGGGACTAAAGTGAATAAGGAAATTTGTGGGGCACCGAGGATTTAGAAACACCTGAGGTGAGATTTTATGAATTTGCTTTTGCTAGTCTTGACTGAGGGTCAATTGCAGAGCAAGTGATAATTTCACCCCGGGCGAGTATATAGGTGGCCTCACCTATTTTTTATTCATTTTTCTCCTTTCCTCTCTCTCTCTCTTCACTTTCTCTCCTCTCCTTCTCTCTTCCTTCTCTCTAATTTATCTCTCTACACTCCAACTCTACAACCGGGCTTTGGAGGGTGGATCTCGGGCTACGGGGCGAGCCTCTAGGAGCCAAGCAACATAGGGAAAGCAAGGAATCGAGGTAGAAATTTCTATTTCTTAAGCTTTTCTCTATTTTCTAGTTTTAAGAGTGTTTGAGGTAAAATCGAGATTCTGGCTTCGTTTCTCGATTAAAATTGGTGATTTTGGTGTTTAAATGCTCCTTAGACATTAAGGGTGAGATCCCATGGAAGAAATCATGAAAAACGGTGAAGATTTGGCCAAATTTGGGCCAAAACCGAGAGAAATCGTGAAGGGGTCGCGATCGTGGCGCCCAGGCGCCATATGTGGCGCCTAGGCGCCAAGGTGAGATGGGAAGAAGAAGGAATTGGCGCCCAGACGCCAGGCATGGATGGCGCCCAGGCGCCAGGTGTACCGGAAAATTTTAGTTTATTTTTCAATCGGCCATAACTTCTTCATCCGAACTCCGTTTTGGGCAAACTTTATATTGTTGGAAAGCTCTTTAAGTCTAGTTTCCAATGGTATAAGTTTCATTTGAATATTCATTACCAGTTAGGAGTTATGATTCGAGAAGTAAGTGAAGGTCGAGAGTAGTGGTAGGAAATTTCTCTATTTCGTAACTCTGATGGTTTTTGTCTGGTTACAATAGGAATGGTCAAAGTGCAAAGTGGGAGTGCCGAGAGTGTGAAATCCAGGTGAGTGGGTTAATACTTGCTATGATTAAATATCTGTTATTGACTTTTTGCATCATAGTGGAAATATGTTGTATATCCAAGTTTGAAGAGGATGATGTGGAACGATGAGGCATAAACAAATGTGGAACGTGTCTGGTAATATATATAATTATATTTTCTTATTTTCCCATGAATGGAGGTTATATGATGGATTGTGAATGGCATGTGAACCGAGTTGAATAATTGTTCTATATTATGGGTTATGTTATATACATGCTATGTTGCTGGAACCACATTGATTATGTTGTGGCTTGAATTGTAAATGACTGAGTTGTGTATGTGGCTCAAGATTATGATTGAGGATGTTTTTATATGTGATTGTGATTGTGTTTGACTGGAAAGGAAAGGCATGGTGGTGCATCCCATGGAGAAATCTATGTGAAGCTATAAGGGTGGAGAATATAAATGGAGCGATAAGGGTGGATGCGGCGGGGGCCGCGGGCAACGATCCAGAGGTATTCTGGACGACCCGGTTGGTACGGGAATTGTGTGTGAAATTGATTTCATCGATTGCTGTTGTGAATTTTGAATTTTGTTGAAATGCATTTGATTCACTTGGATATTGTTGTGAAGTATTATGAATAATATTATATCATATGATGATCGATCTACGTATGATTGCTGCATGTTATCATTATGATGCATGATTTTTATTTTGTCATAGTATGGTGTTATCTACTCACTGGGCACGTGGTTTGCTCATACCCCTCTTATTGATATTTTTGTTCAGAGTTGACAGCTGAAGGTAAATATCGGAACAAGGAATTATGGATCCTTAGTCCATAATTACCTTTTCATTTGTTCAGGATAAAGGTATAATAGTTAAGTTTTATTCTAAGTTGTATAAATCTAGAAATCTCTGTAATCGGGTAGGTTCATTCAGTGATGTAATGTGAGTAATTGTAGTATGTATAGAGAACTCGTTTTGGTTGCATGAAAAAGAATTGTATGATTTTTAAGAGAAAGATAGGCTTACGGAGGTGAAATGAAATTCACTTTCCGTGCCGGTCACGTGCTCAAATTTTGGGACGTGACAAGTTGGTATCAGAGCTTTGGGATTAGGTCTCCTACCGATTACAGAGTAAGGTAACCTTAGTGGGATCTCCTCTATCGTGGTGAACCTGGGCACAACTATAGAGAGATGGCTCCATTGAAGGTCCTGTAGGATGTTTTCATTTCCTTTTCCTCTAAGACTTGTCTTTTCTTATGAATTATGTTTTAGTTTTAGTTTTAAACAGATATGACTATACTTTTGAACTTGGTAAAGGAAAGGTTATTATTTATTTGATTCCGTTTCTGTCGGATCAAATTGTATGTATGGGGCTTTATATGTTACATTCATGATTGATTTTGTGTGACTGATTTCTTTTATCCTTCTTAATTTTATTATTACTATTTTTGGAGTACCATCCCATAAAAGAAACCAATGGCATTAAAAGCAGAAGGATTACATTGCAAAAAAAAAAAATTACTCATGCATGAGTAATCTAAAAGCGAGGTGGTCTCGGATTAGGAGGGTTGTACTGTATCATCACCCCTCGACCATTCCTTGGAGCGAGAGACAGAGCAATGTCGCGGAGGGTAGTGTAAATCCCATTCATACAATCAACACTTCTTTGTTGTTGATTGCAGAAGCACTGGGTAGACCAATAGAAGAACCTGTCTATTCTTGAAGTCATTTCTGCATGATTGCGTTTAGTTAACTTCTCCAAGTCTCCTATCATCTTTTTCAGATTTTTCACCTCCTGCTCTAGACAGGTGATTTTGTCCTCCGAGGTATGGGCCGTGCTAGTCTCCTCAGCTTCCTCGTTCTTCTTCATTTTCTTCTCCATATGCTTCTCTAAAGACCCTTCAAAAGGTCTTTTGCCCTTGTCTTTGCCCAGACTTAAGTTTAAGTCGAGCTCTTCTCTCTTGGCATCCACTGTGAGATCAATGTACTTCCTTGTAGCCATGATTTGAAAAATTTAGAAATTTATGTGGGAGTATGAGAAGAGAGGAACGCTGGGAAGTTGTAGGCTAAGAGATGATTACTCTTTGTGGTGTGGTAACTGAGAACGTTGGGACAGTTCTTATAGAGGAAAAATTTGAACTTAGAGACAAAGAAGATATCTCTTCGCCGCACCCTACACACTTAACCTATGGATTTCTGCAAGCTGGAAGCTAGGAGTCTAGGGTAGGCATGCACATCAACAACGTGTCGCATTAATGGCAAAACCACGAAAGTCAATATTCGGTGGATTTGCGGCCGATTTACACTTGGTTTTTCCATTTCTCTCGTTGGCATTTTCTGAAATTGAAGGAAGTCGACAATATAGCCATTACAGAGTGTCTTGGATGTTTTCACGATGAACTAAAATGTATTTCTATGCTTTCTTGTATTGTTCTTGAAAGCCTTCAGTTAAGTATAATATACATGATTGATTGAATTATACTGTGATTACATACATATGATATGTATGTATGTTATTCATGCATAGAGAGTGAAGGCTATTTGTTATGGCCAGGAATAATATGTAATGATTCTACATACATTCAGAGAATGAGAAGTCTGAAATTTAAAAGAACTTGAATAGATGAAAATATATATAGATAATGATGTATCTCTATGTTTTTACATATATACATATATGCTCATAGAGGCAAGTGAAAGGTAAAATTTTTCTCTCACTTTATGGAACGCTTGATGTGTAGATGTGAGAAGTTTTTATTTTAATATGTATGTTTGAAAATGTGTAAGCTTAGGGCAAAGTCACGGATAAGAAACCTAGATAAGGTTAATATGAAGCTACCCGTTCATGGAGTAATATCTCGATTTAGAATTATTGGATATGACAAATACAGAGTTAGGAAGTCATAAATTGAAGCGGCGATTAGTTTAATAATTTGAGCAAGAGTCAAAAGTTAGCCGAAATTTTTGAGGAAATCTTTTGTATTTGATTATATTTTGTTATTTTCTGGCATGCTTATCAGAGACCGTTGGCATTGCGTCGGATAAGGTCTGTAGGTCATCTTTAGAGTATGATGTAAAGGTTTTGTAGCCCTAAATTTCGTCTATATATAATGGATGCCCCATTACGCTGCTCACTACACTAAGAGTTTATATCTATAAGCTTTCTAGCATCAAACTTCTCCTTTTGTACAACCTTTATAGCTTAGAAAAATATGACCGGCAATAAATCTTTCAATTTAAACTTTGAGGCTGGCAAGGTAGAGCTGGATCTAAATCTTAGCCTGGAGAATTATAAGAATAAGAGATCCATGGAAGAGTCACCAGAGGCTAAGAAAAGAAAAAGGGATGTAGTAGAGTTAGAGGATGTTAGCACAGCAACATCTTCTAATAATGAGCTTGCGCTTATGAGACAAAAGATGGAGGACTTGGAAAGACTGATAAACCGCCACTTTGAGGACCAGGGGAGATTGATAAATCGTCTCTTTACAGAACAAGAGAAGCTTTTGAACCGTCATTTTAGGGAATTGGCGAATAGAGTTGATAGATATTCGATGTTTGCAACTCAAAATTTTCGTGACCAACAAGCGAGATGTATTGACTGTATGAATGGAGTGACTTCTGCACTTCGCCAAATTTCCCAGACGTTTCCTCCAGAAACTCTTTCTAGGCTGCAACGATTAACTTCCTCCTTAAGGTCTGAAGCACCTTCTTCTTCTAGACCTGGAGCACCTTCTGCATTTCAAAAGCCTCCTCGTTCTTAATTTATCTTTTCTTTTGTTTGTACCTAAAGTTGATGTTTGATCTAATGTTTACGTTTTAAAATTATCTGTTTTGTAAATCAAGTTCAGCTTGTTGCCTGTAACTTATGTATTAGAAATAAAAATATGTTGAACTTGTTATATTTTGTACTTGATTGTGAAAATTCTAAGAGAGAGAATGAGATATAAACAAAATATTGGCATTTGCTTCAATCTTGAGGTAAGTTTTGAATTCGGAGGACCGAATTCTTTTAAGGGGGGAAGAATGTAATATCCCAAGAATTTTTATGAATATTTAAAGTCTGATTTGAAGTTTAGTGAAAAATTTAATTATGTGGAAAATTTTCTTTTTGAATTAGTGAAGAAAATGTGGGAATAGAAATTTTTATTTTTAATTTAGGAAATTTTTACAAATTCTCAAGGACTAAAGTGAAAAGAAAATAAAGTATAGAGGACTTTTGAGAAATGACCAAATAGGAACCCGAGAAGAAGAATAGAGCTTATGGGAATGAATTATGAGTCCGGTACCGAAAAGATGATGGATTCGATGTTAAAGTGGAGTTTGAGATATTGAGAGGGACTAAAGTGAATAAGGAAATTTATGGGGCACCGAGGATTTAGAAACACCTGAGGTGAGATTTTATGAATTTGCTTTTGCTAGTCTTGACTGAGGGTCAATTGCAGAGCAAGTGATAATTTCACCCCGGGCGAGTATATAGGTGGCCTCACCTATTTTTTATTCATTTTTCTCCTTTCCTCTCTCTCTCTCTTCACTTTCTCTCCTCTCCTTCTCTCTTCCTTCTCTCTAATTTATCTCTCTACACTCCAACTCTACAACCGGGCTTTGGAGGGTGGATCTCGGGCTACGGGGCGAGCCTCTAGGAGCCAAGCAACATAGGGAAAGCAAGGAATCGAGGTAGAAATTTCTATTTCTTAAGCTTTTCTCTATTTTCTAGTTTTAAGAGTGTTTGAGGTAAAATCGAGATTCCGGCTTCGTTTCTCGATTAAAATTGGTGATTTTGGTGTTTAAATGTGAAAGTAATGGTTGGAACCCAAGAGGGGGGGTGAATTGGGTTTTATAAATTTTTCACAAGAATTAATTGGAAGTTAAAATGATTTTCTGTAAAAGTACAATGCTTAGGATAATAAATACAATACAGAAAATCAATGTGCTGTTAAGATAAATAATTATAAAGATCAAGGAATTAAAGAATATATATCAATATGCACAAATTAAAGAGTAAGGGATAGAGAAAGCAAACTCGGAGATTTATACTGGTTCGGCTAATCCAAGCCTACATCCAGTCCTCAAGAGACCACTTGAGTATTTCCACTATAATTGCAAGTTTAATCCGGGTACTTGCAAACCACTACAACCACGCAAATTCGATCCGGGTATTTGCGAAACCACAATGGAGAATTTATGAATCCGGGCTCCTCCTCAACCCAAAGCAAGTTCTTCCAACACCGGTACTTGCGAACCTCAACTCAGAATAATATATGTGTTGATCAAAATCAACAATACAAAGAAACTCTCTCTAAAGAGTAGATGAAAACAAATGAAGCTCTAATAACTCTAATGATAGAGAATATGCAAGATTTGGCTCAAGAATGCTTTCCTTTCTCTCAAAGATGATAGAAGAAGTTAATATCACATTGTAGGACTTTGTTCTTACTCAAAATCGTGTATCTAAGGTCATATATATAAGATTTTACAAAACTAGCCGTTATATAGCCGTTATATAGCCGTTATAGTGCAGTCCAGATTTTGAGCTTTCTTTAAAAATTCATAACTCCCTCATTTGAACTCCGTTTTAAACAAATAATATACCGTTGGAAAGCTCTTGGAGTCTAGTTTCAAATGAGCCAAGTTTTACTCAAAAATTATTTTTCTTTTAAAAGATATAATCAAAATACTGACTATAGGTCAGAACAGAATAATTTTTTATTACAGTAAAATCAACTTTCAGTTTTTCAAACTATATTTTGAATAGTCATATATTTCTCATTTGGACTCCGTTTTGAATAAATAATATACCGTTGAAAAGATCTTTGAGTCTACTATCAAATGAGATTAAGATACTTGAAAAACCGATTTTTCATTTATGAGATATGATATAAGGAGTGGCCAAAGGTCAAAAAATAACTTTTGTAAAATTTCATATCTCACTAACTATTTGTTCAAAAATGCTTGAGCCAATGTATGCAAATCTAAATCATTGAGTTGCACAAATATACTAGCCTATATAAAATATACCTAATTTAAACACATAGGCTATCTTGATGCATCCAAGCTTCCAAGACTTCAAATCTTCTAATTCTTCATTTCTTGGAGCTTCATCCTTGCATGTTGTTTTCCTTGAGTGAAGCATGATATTGCTTTTCCTTGTTCTTCAATACAATCCTCACTCTTCTTGTTTTGAACCAACCTATAAAATATATCTTACTTGCAAACCCAATGGTTAGTTTAATAGCATGATTCAATATATGCAACATACATATTAAATAACATAATCATGCTTAAGTACTTGTAGCATATATATGATAATTAATCTTTATATATATCAATGCTACTATTCAAATATATTTGTCATCATCAAAACTTATGGCATATAGCCTTAGCGTCAACAATCTCCCCCTTTTTGATGATGACAAATCACCACATAAAAATATGTATCACAAGATAATGAATGCAATGTTATAAGCACGTATACATATTTTTCTATTGTTTCTTCTCCCCCTATTTGACATCAACAAAAAGGTGTAAGGAACACAATATATAGAAGTTAAAGCACATACCTTCATTAAGTCAGGATGTCAGAAGATGTCAATATAGTATGGGGTAAGGATACATCAAAACTTATCATTGATTTCATTGACATGTAAAAAGAAAATTTTAGAAAAATTTTTCTCATGTCAAATGAAATGAGCCAAAAGATAAAACTTGAAAGAGTTTTAGGCTCCCCCTTAAACCTTGCATAATTTGAAAAAGAATAATGAATAATGAATATCCAATTTTTCAAGATATATTCTTTTTCAAAAAAAATACATTCAAGTGAGACAAAGCTCCCCCTGAATTTCATAACATTTTTCCTTTGAAAAAGATTATCCAAATCATTATAAAGGAAATTCAGTTTTTGATTGCAGAATTTTGAAGTAAGATTTTTGAAAAAATTTCTGCAATATTTTCATTGAAAATGATTTCTGCTTGTTTATGAAGAGGCATTTTTAGTAAATAGCAGAAAAATTAAACTCTTTGAAAAAAAAACATCATTTGCTGTCATATGATAGAAATATTTACAGCACACAGCAGAAGTATGATATATGGATTAGCAAAGCATGATATAAACAAGAATATTAATCATAATCCATAAATCGAATAATAATATTTTTCAAGATTTCTGAAAAACAATTTCTGCATATATGCATAAAATTATTTCAACATATAGCAAAAGTGATTTAAAATAACGATACTCAAATCCTTTTCTTTTCAAAACAGATAATGCTTCAATATGGTAAAGCAATTTCAGAATTGTGGAAGCAATTCAAGAGATTCACGATATTTTTCAAAAACATTTTGCTTCGAAGGAATTTAGAAACGTTTCATCTAAGGAAGCAATATATATGGATTAGTGTAATAAGATATATTCAAGCATATAGTTCATAATCCATATATGAAACATCAATATCCCTTTGTCATCAACAACAAAAGAGATCTTTAAGACCTTTTCTTTTTCAAAAAAAAATATTGCTTCATATGATAAAACATATTAACATAACAGAAGCATTTTTAAAGTCCTTTTTCAAAACAAATTTGCTTCATAAAGGATAAGATAAATTTCAGCACAAAGGAAGCAATTTATATACCCATTCAAAATGAATTTATATATGTATCTTGAGGATGAGTACATGTAAAAATTTTGACAGCTCATTTTGTATGAGTGCATGTGGAATCATGAAATATTATTCTTAGCCATAGCCTTCGCTCATGATGCATGAATAGCATACACAACATATGTTCTTAGATACATGTAATCATAGCATGATGCAATCAATCATGTATATTATACTGAAAGCTCTCAAGAACAACACAACAAAGCAGAGAAATACGGTTCTGTTTATCACCATTTTATTAATCCTTAAAATTTTTAATCAAAACAAATTAAATCAGCCGCAAATCCACCGAAAATTGACTTTCGTGGTTTTGCCATTAATGCGACGCGTTGTTGGTGTGCATGCGTACCCTAGAGTTCTGGCTTCCAGCTTGCAAAATCCGTAGGATGAACGTGTAGGAGTGCGGTGAAGAGATATCTTCGTTGGCTCTAAGTCATCATTTTCTCTCTATAAAGACTGCCCCAGAGTTCTCAATTACCACACCACAAAGAGTATTCATCTCTGAGCCTATAACTTTCTGACATTCCTCTCTCTTCATACTCCCACAAAAATTTCTAAATATTCCAAACCATGGCAGCAAGAAAGTTCATTGATCTCACAATAGAGGCCAGGGAGGAAGAGCTCGACTTAAACTTGAGTCTAGGCAGGGACAAGGGTAAAAGGCCTTTGGAGGGATCTCAGGAGAATCGAAAGAAGAAGATGAAGATCGAAGAAGCTGAAGAGATTAGTACAGGCCATACGTCAGAAGACAAAATTGCTTGTCTGGAGCAGGAGGTGAAGAAACTCAAGAAGATGATAGAGGACCAAGAGAAGTTAGCTAAACGCAACAATGCGGCATTGACTTCAAGAATAGATAGATTCTTCTATTGGTCTACCCAATGCTTCTGCAATCAACAACAAAGAAGTGTTGATTGTATGAATGGGATTTACACTACCCTCCGTGACATTGCTCAGTCTCTTGCTCCAAGGAATGGCCGAGGGGTGATGATACAATACGGGCCTCCTAATCCAAGACCACCTCGCCTGTAGATTGCTCATGCATGAGCAAACCTTCCCTTTTTTTTTTTTGCAATGTAATCCTTCAGTTTGTTTTTTAATGCAAGTGGTTTCTTTTATTGGACGATACAAAAAAAATAATAATAAAGAAAGATAAAAGAAATCAGCTACATAAATTTAGCACAGTATATATATATTGAAAAATATATATCCATTTTAAAGATAGAAAGAATTTTCTGGCATGGACATATATATCATTTTAAAGCAAAAGCAAGTTACATACTTATCAAGATAAAACATATTATAACCTGAGTATGTAGTACAATAATTGAGGTAATATAGATTAATAAGATATAATCAGATATAAACTATAATTCATAAACAATCGTTCATAAGCTATAGCTTATACAAAGGATATGACATGCATAATGCTCAAACCATGATGTATTGAATATTTAAAAATAATTTAAGTATTTAACATATTTTTATATGCAATGATATTATCAAATATGTAAGATTTCGTAAAATAGTATATCATTGCTATGAAAATATGTCAATGATAACAATTTGCTAGTATAGCTAATTAAGATCAAAGAGTATCATTCAATTAAATAATAAAGTAGTAGCGGATAGAGATACTCATCAATTTTGGCAAACTCTTGTTACTTCTTGAAGTCCCTCCTTAAAATGTTGATATCTTTATTTTCTTCATTGCCCTTCTTTTGATCCTCTCCTTTTGCAATTTTAATGGTCTTCATTGATTGATTATTTGCAAGATCCTCTTTACTTAGCGTCTAGTGTTGGCATCTGGCGTTAGGCGTTGGTTCACAGATTGACATATATAAGTCTTGCTGGTCAACCACTGATGAGCTAGCTGGTCGACCAACCAACTGCAAGACACTTTTAATGGAGTACTTTGATTCTCAAATTAGTGATGTTCAAATAAATCTTCAACCATCAGGAGAAACAATACATTATGTTCAAAGTATGCCATGCTTCCATAAAATGCATTTGTGTGAGGATTTTTGATTTTATTGAAAATATTTAAATAAGATTACAATAAAGATAAACATTACAAGTAAGAGTAATCTTATTGATGTGAAACCAAGGGAAATATGCATGTAATGAAAGCAAGTTGTCGTGATGCGATAAATAAGAAAGTTCAAGCTAAATTTAGAAGAAAGATTTTAGCTCAAAGCAAAAATCATATCCTTAGGCCGCACACCTAAGAATCATTTTTAGAAATAGCATGCATGAATATCAAAGATAGATGAAAGGCATGCTAGAAAACAAACATAAGCATTTGATACAGTAAACATATCAATCAAATTTCTTACAATACATTCCATCTTATATGTTTACTTGTCCATTGCCTCCTTTTGATGCAAGAGAGTGGAGTTTGAATGATGTAGCCATTGAAAAGTCATTTCCGCTCCTTGCTTCGAGGCAAATCTGCAAATTAATCCTTTGTCTTTGGTACCCAAATTTCTTTGGGTCCGCCTGGGTCATGAGTTCCTTTTTGAACCCATTTCATTTTAACTCCATGAACAAGATTTTTCTTATAAAAGCATGAGTAAGATTTGTGTCCTTTTAGTCCACAATAAAAACAAGTGCAAGTTGGACTATTTGACATCTTTACAGAAACAAAGAAGTTTTTAGAATGCTTTTGGTTTGATTTCTTTTTAGAAACAAGACCAACTTTGTTAAACATTCTTCTTTGTTTCAAAACTGAGGTATTTAAAATTTCTCTACCTTGAGAAAATTTTGCAAGTGTGTTTTTAAGATTATTATTTTCCTTTTTCAAAGAATCACACTTGGTACAAAAGCAATTTTTGTTGGTAGAGATATTTGCTTTTAAAATCAAATTATCTTCTTGCAAAGTTTTGTTTTGATTTTCAAAAACAAAATTCTCTTCCTTGGAAATAGAAAATTCGTTTTTCAATGTTTCCAACTCATTTTCAAGAGAAGAGTTTTTCTGTTTTGAAACATTTAGTTTCTTTGCAAGTATTAGAGATTCTTCATGTAAATCATCAAAGGCATCTTGTAATTCTTCAAAAGAGTAGTCAAATGAATTTACCTCATCTTTATCTCTGGCCACAAGACAAGTGTTGGCTTCTTCATTTGTGTTCTCCTCATCAGAATTGCTATTTCCCCAAATGGACGATAGGTAAGCTTTCTTTGATGATTCAACTTTTGGTTGTGGTTTCCCTTTTTCTCCTTTTTCTTTTTCTTCTATCTCCTTGGTGATTTGAGATTTTTCTGTAAGTTCAACACCAAGAGCTTGCAATTGATTAAGCACAAGTTGTATCTCATTAATGGTTTTACAATTGTTCATTTGAGCAATTTCAAGTTCATTAATGAAACTTCTATACCTTAATTCTTCAGCAATAAGATCTTCCTCATGTGCAACTTCAAGAATTTCCCACATTTCTTTTGCAGTTGCACAGTTGGAGATTTTGAAAAATTCATCTTGACTCAATGCACAAGAAATAATCAATTTTGCCTTAGCATTGAGTTGCATTAAACTTCTTTCAGTATCATTCCATTTACTCTTGGGTTTTGGAATGCATTTTCCTTGTTCTTCCTTGACAGGCATATAAAAACCATTTTCTATAACTTCCCAGAGTTTATAGTCTACTGAAATTAAAAACATTTTCATTTCATACTTCCAATATTGAAAATGATTAGCATCAAAAACTGGAGGTTCTGTGAAAGAATAATTTTCAGACATAAACCAATCACTAAATCCAACCATGCTAACTCTTAGACGGTTAAGTCTTTAAACAAGAGCCCAAGCTCTGATACCAATTGAAAGTAATGGTTGGAACCCAAGAGGGGGGGTGAATTGGGTTTTATAAATTTTTCACAAGAATTAATTGGAAGTTAAAATGATTTTCTGTAAAAGTACAATGCTTAGGATAATAAATACAATACAGAAAATCAATGTGCTGTTAAGATAAATAATTATAAAGATCAAGGAATTAAAGAATATATATCAATATGCACAAATTAAAGAGTAAGGGATAGAGAAAGCAAACTCGGAGATTTATACTGGTTCGGCTAATCCAAGCCTACATCCAGTCCTCAAGAGACCACTTGAGTATTTCCACTATAATTGCAAGTTTAATCCGGGTACTTGCAAACCACTACAACCACGCAAATTCGATCCGGGTATTTGCTAAACCACAATGGAGAATTTATGAATCCGGGCTCCTCCTCAACCCAAAGCAAGTTCTTCCAACACCGGTACTTGCGAACCTCAACTCAGAATAATATATGTGTTGATCAAAATCAACAATACAAAGAAACTCTCTCTAAAGAGTAGATGAAAACAAATGAAGCTCTAATAACTCTAATGATAGAGAATATGCAAGATTTGGCTCAAGAATGCTTTCCTTTCTCTCAAAGATGATAGAAGAAGTTAATATCACATTGTAGGACTTTGTTCTTACTCAAAATCGTGTATCTAAGGTCATATATATAAGATTTTACAAAACTAGCCGTTATATAGCCGTTATATAGCCGTTATAGTGCAGTCCAGATTTTGAGCTTTCTTTAAAAATTCATAACTCCCTCATTTGAACTCCGTTTTAAACAAATAATATACCGTTGGAAAGCTCTTGGAGTCTAGTTTCAAATGAGCCAAGTTTTACTCAAAAATTATTTTTCTTTTAAAAGATATAATCAAAATACTGACTATAGGTCAGAACAGAATAATTTTTTATTACAGTAAAATCAACTTTCAGTTTTTCAAACTATATTTTGAATAGTCATATATTTCTCATTTGGACTCCGTTTTGAATAAATAATATACCGTTGAAAAGATCTTTGAGTCTACTATCAAATGAGATTAAGATACTTGAAAAACCGATTTTTCATTTATGAGATATGATATAAGGAGTGGCCAAAGGTCAAAAAATAACTTTTGTAAAATTTCATATCTCACTAACTATTTGTTCAAAAATGCTTGAGCCAATGTATGCAAATCTAAATCATTGAGTTGCACAAATATACTAGCCTATATAAAATATACCTAATTTAAACACATAGGCTATCTTGATGCATCCAAGCTTCCAAGACTTCAAATCTTCTAATTCTTCATTTCTTGGAGCTTCATCCTTGCATGTTGTTTTCCTTGAGTGAAGCATGATATTGCTTTTCCTTGTTCTTCAATACAATCCTCACTCTTCTTGTTTTGAACCAACCTATAAAATATATCTTACTTGCAAACCCAATGGTTAGTTTAATAGCATGATTCAATATATGCAACATACATATTAAATAACATAATCATGCTTAAGTACTTGTAGCATATATATGATAATTAATCTTTATATATATCAATGCTACTATTCAAATATATTTGTCATCATCAAAACTTATGGCATATAGCCTTAGGGTCAACAAAATGCTCCTTAGACATTAAGGGTGAGATCTCATGGAAGAAATCATGAAAAACGGTGAAGATTTAGCCAAATTTGGGCCAAAACCGAGAGAAATCGCGAAGGGGTCGCGATCGTGGCTCCCAGGCGCCATATGTGGCGCCTAGGCGCCAAGGTGAGATGGGAAGAAGAAGGAATTGGCGCCCAGGCGCCAGGCATGGGTGGCGCCCAGGCGCCAGGTATACCGGGAAATTTTAGTTTATTTTTCAATCGGCCATAACTTCTTCATCCGAACTCCGTTTTGGGCAAACTTTATATTGTTAGAAAGCTCTTTAAGTCTAGTTTCCAATGGTATAAGTTTCATTTGAATATTCATTACCAGTTAGGAGTTATGATTCGAGAAGTAAGTGAAGGTCGAGAGTAGTGGTAGGAAATTTCTCTATTTCGTAACTCTGATAGTTTTTGTCTGGTTACAATAGGAATGGTCAAAGTGCAAAGTGGGAGTGCCGAGAGCGTGAAATCCAGGTGAGTGGGTTAATACTTGCTATGATTAAATATCTGTTATTGACTTTTTACATCATAGTGGAAATATGTTGTATATCCAAGTTTGAAGAGGATGATGTGGAACGATGAGGCATAAACAAATGTGGAACGTGTCTGGTAATATATATAATTATATTTTCTTATTTTCCCATGAATGGAGGTTATATGATGGATTGTGAATGGCATGTGAACCGAGTTGAATAATTGTTCTATATTATGGGTTATGTTATATACATGCTATGTTGCCGGAACCACATTGATTATGTTGTGGCTTGAATTGTAAATGACTGAGTTGTGTATGTGGCTCAAGATTATGATTGAGGATGTTTTTATATGTGATTGTGATTGTGTTTGACTGGAAAGGAAAGGCATGGTGGTGCATCCCATGGAGAAATCTATGTGAAGCTATAAGGGTGGAGAATATAAATGGAGCGATAAGGGTGGATGCGGCGGGGGCCGCGGGCAACGATCCAGAGGTATTCTGGACGACCCGGTTGGTACGAGAATTGTGTGTGAAATTGATTTCATCGATTGCTGTTGTGAATTTTGAATTTTGTTGAAATGCATTTGATTCACTTGGATATTGTTGTGAAGTATTATGAATAATATTATATCATATGATGATCGATCTACGTATGATTGCTGCATGTTATCATTATGATGCATGATTTTTATTTTGTCATAGTATGGTGTTATCTACTCACTGGGCACGTGGTTTGCTCATACCCCTCTTATTGATATTTTTTTTCAGAGTTGACAGCTGAAGGTAAATATCGGAACAAGGAATTATGGATCCTTAGTCCATAATTACCTTTTCATTTGTTCAGGATAAAGGTATAATAGTTAAGTTTTATTCTAAGTTGTATAAATCTAGAAATCTCTGTAATCGGGTAGGTTCATTCAGTGATGTAATGTGAGTAATTGTAGTATGTATAGAGAACTCGTTTTGGTTGCATGAAAAAGAATTGTATGATTTTTAAGAGAAAGATAGGCTTACGGAGGTGAAATGAAATTCACTTTCCGTGCCGGTCACGTGCTCAAATTTTGGGACGTGACATATAGAGTACACCATGACATTAGGAAAATGTCAGGACACAATTAATTTGTTAGAAAAAAATAAAATTGCTCAACACAGGAAAGACAAATTTGGGTTTATCCACATCGGATTAATCCAAGTAGCTATCAAACCTATGCACAGGTTAGGAATTAATCACCCTGTTCTGTTACTTTTACAGGATAGGCATGCTTTGTCTTTTCAAGATTCAATGTTAAGTCTTGTAGAGTCGAATCTCTGCAATGGTCCAATTTATTTTCAATGTTTTCCAAATTATATGAAGACGTTGAGAAATGTCGAAAATGCTTTAAAATTACATGTCAAGACCACAGAAGGAATATTCAGTGAGGATCTGGATAATCTTTCTATTATTTTTAGGATTCATTACAAAGTCTCCAAAACTGGAGTAGGAATTTCTGTTAAGAGAGAGTCGCCTAAGAATGAAACCATCCTTATGGAGGCTAACCTTTAAAAATCAATGATCATGACTCCTAAACCCCTCAGGCATGATGAAATCATAGTTGTCTTTCCAGACTCTTGGGATTTGAAAAATATCCAACCTTTCAAGAAAATCGAGTCTAGAAGTTTAGAAAATTTTGTTCAAAGTCTAGAAGGACATGTCAGGATATCTATGAATAGATCGTCCTCTTCCGGAATTAGAATGTTCAATAATCCAGAATTAGAATTTAGTTCAAGACACTCTATAGATTTTGATTACAGATCTGTAGTAGAGACTCTTGAGACTTCGACTAGTCTCAGAGGAGTAGATTTTCAGCTAACTGTTCCACAACCCATTTATAAGTCAGTTCAAGAAATCTCTTCGGTCAATCACTCACCCACTAGATCACAAATCTTAGTGTTGAGTAAAGAATTCAGAATTGATAAACAGATGTTAAATACAGAATTTATGAAAGAACATAATAGGTCAAAACGAGAATGGTACTTCAGTACTTTCTCCAAAGAACAAGTTCAACAATGGAAATTAGATTATTATAAGTTTATGGAAAAATTAGGTCAACACATTTTCTTTTTTAAATGGTTCGAAATGCACTGTTTCAATAATCAGATAGACAATCCCTTTGTTCAAAAGGAAGTGAATACCCATACTAGGATTACAGTAGAATGGGATACCACTTTAGGACAAAAAATTATCTCGGTCTATCCACCTTTAGAAAATTTAAAAATTTCAAATTTTCAAAAGGTAGTTCTGAGATAGAAGCAACACCGTTCAAAACTATAGAAGGTAATGAAGAACAACATAGTTCAAAACGAGATGTCAAGAACATTGAGTCTCAGAATAATTTTACTAATTTAGCGCTCAATACCATAGGAAAGCAATTAAATAGGATAGAGAACGTGGTCAATAATAAGGTTCTAGAATCCCCTTCTAGTTCCTTTACTCAAAACACATTTAGTTCAATACCTCAACAACCCTTGTATAAGATTTCAACCTTTACACAAGCTGAGTTGAAGTTAATAAAATTAGGATCATCTTCTCAAAACTTAGTTGATGAAATCACCAAAAGATTAGATCAACTAAATGTCTCAATAATAGGTCAAAAGGTCCTCAGATCAATACAATGTCAAAATTAGAATCTGATAAACAATTAGAAATTAATAGAATTAGATATAGGAATCCAAGACCAGTGACTAGGGACTACTACCCTAGGCCTAGTTACCCAGATACCCAGTATGAAGAAAATACCTTAGTTACAGAAGCTAGCTATAACGACGAGGCTATAATAGAATGGAACATTGATGGTCATACAGAGCATCAAATTTTAGAAATAATTCAAAATATGTCAATGTGCGCCACGGCGTATAGGATCAAAAACAATGATAAAAGATCAATAATAACCATGATAACAACTGGTTTTAATGGTCAATTAAAAGGCTGGTGAAATAACTATCTCACAGAAGCTGAAAGGTTAGCGATTAAATTCGCGGTCAAACAAGAAGAAATAAATGGTCAAGTAGTAGAAGTTCAAGATTCAGTAGCAGTCTTAATTTATGCCCTTACAAAACACTTTGTAGCAAACCCTACCGATTTCCAACAAAGGATAGGAAACCAATTGATCAACCTCAGATGTCCCACAATGTCTGATTTTAGGTGGTACAAGGACATGTTCCTTCCCAAGCTGTACAACCGGTTTGACAGTAAGGCAGACTACTGGAAAGAAAGGTTTTTAGGTGGTTTACCCAACCTATTTGCCGAAAAAGTTAAGGAAAGTATTAGAAAACAATGCAACAATACACTTCCCTTTAGTCACATGACTTTTGGAGAATTAATTAATTTTGTTACAAACGAAACTCTTACCGTATGTAACGATATGAAGCTTCAATCAAAACTTAAGTCTGAATTCAAGAGTACCCATAGAGAATTAGGAACTTTATGTGATCAATACGGTATCGAAAAAATTCGAGCCCAACGGACTCTGGGGATTGTCATTCTGACAGTCCTTATAACCTAATTCACAGAGCTATTGAACAAGAAGTCATACAAAACTTCTGACATAAAAACATAACTAAATTCTGAACTTAAAATTTCATCTCTAAATTCTATTCTAGTTTCTTGATTAACAATATAAATTCTTAAACTATTTGGTTGAACAAAATATTCTAATTTAACTATAAGCATAAGATCAGTAAAAGGTATTGGAATAAATTCTACTAAAGAAAGACGTATTTTAGAACAAAATTTTATTGATCTGAAAAGATTATAGAGATTGAGATTCAAAGAAAAGAAACTTTGAACTTACAGTATTGAAAATAGCTTATAGCTTCTTGAACTCAGAAACAATTACAGAGATTTTTTAACAAATTTTCTTTCTCTATTTTCGCTCTGCTTACACTACTGAACTATTTCTCCTTTTATAAAAATAAGAAGGCGGATTTGAACAAGGATGAAGTCCGTAGATTTCAGGAGCTCTGGAGTTCGCAGATTTGAACAAGTTTTAATTCCGAAAAACAGGACACCTGGACGGCTGCTTTCTGAAAAGTTGAGCACGGGCATCTTTTTTATCAAAAGTAGATTTTTCGCTTTGTACCGACACTTTACTTTTGTAAAAATTGGTCTGCCACCTGTTGAACATATTGAAGCTGACAGGTATCAAAATTATTGAGTTGGTTGAAGCTTAGAATTCTTCTGCCGACGGCTTAACCTAACCAGAGTCAATCTTGACTAAAGTGGATGAAGTCGATGTTGAAGCAGTTATCTTCGTTTTGAAACTGGCTGCTGTCTTCTGGATTGAGGTCTTCAGAAGGAGTTTTGTCCGATGAAGCTTTCTCTGAAAGTTTTGAACCAAACAGTTGAACTCTTCTTCTGTTTGAGCTTTAGCGAGTTCAGCCATGATTTGAGACTTTGAGGTGAGGAATAATGACTGATGTTGAACACCCTGAGAGTACTTCATCAGGTGTGGATTTTGAGCAAGCCACTTTTCAACGGCTTTCTTGTTGAGCAGATTGGGATTGTATATTGACCATCATTTTATGTTGAACGTTCTGCTTAAGTGCAGAGGGCAACCAGTGTTGAACCTGTCTTTGAATTCGAAATCCCATGAAATGATCCATGGAGTTCCCAAAGTTGAGAAAAATTTTAAAAGTAAAAGTCCAGTATGAAAACTGGTTTGAGCAGAGAAGATTGAAAATGATTCCTTTGCATAAGATAGAAGAAAATCAGTGTTTAGACCAAAAAAATGAAACCATTCGGAAAACCAGGCCGGAAAATCCTGATTTCCTTTATTGAACCAAATAAACCAAGAATGAGAAAAAGGGTGAATCAGTAAAGTGTTAAACCAAGCCATTTTGTAGTCTCAGTAATTAAAACCTTGGGGCTAGAACTGTCTTGAAAAACTTTTTAGAGAAAGAGGATGCTGATTCCATTGAGAAAGTGTTAAAACTTTGTTAATTTTGAACTTTGAGTATTGAATCTGGGAAATAAAGGATCATACTTATGAGTGAGTGTGATCGAGTTTGTATCAACTAAAATAAATTCATAAAAAATTCTTGTTTTTGTAGGTTCAGCATTGTAAAAATACTGACCTTCTGGAAAATATTTTTGAGCTACTTCTTTGGGAGAAGCGTTTTGATTTTTGAGCCATTCAGGTTCAATGGCGCAAATGGGTGCATAACAGGGCTTTGAGATGTATTTCTCAGATAAAGATCTCTTGAGCGATGTTGGTTGTCCAAGTTAGACTAAGGAAGAAGAAGGTTGAACAGGGACTATTGTCTTTTGAGGTGGAGGAGTGTTTAGGGCTTGATCATAGGTGAGAGGAAGAAAGCAGTTTTGAGAGGAGGATAAAGGAGAATGAGGTCTAGGACCTCTTACTTATGGTCGAGGACCACTGCCGGAAGGGCTATTGAACGATAAAGGTGTCACCAGTAATGGTGGCGTTGTTTGAACCGCAAGGGTTCTTTGAACATTGCTTGGATCCAGTGGGGATCCGTATTACTCTTTTTTCACTTCTTTTGATTTTTGTTTCCTGTCCATTCTTCAGTTTTACCCTGCAAGAATTCTCGTGTGAGAAAATCAGGAAGGGCGTTCTCACTGCCTTTTATATGTTGAGCTTCGAAATCAAAACAAGAAAATAATGCTTGCCATCTGGCAAAAACATGTTTTGAAACCAAATTTTGAACATCTTTTTCTAAAACGGATTTTGCGGATTTGCAATCAGTTTTGAGCAAAAAGGCTTTATTGAACACTTCTTTCTGAAATTTTTTGACATTTAATATAATTGATAAAATTTCTCTTTTGATTGTGGAGTATTTGGTTTGGGCTTCAGTCCATACTCCAGAATTGAACCTAACTAATTGTTCTTTTGAACTTCTTTTAGGCCTTTGTTTAATGACACCACCATAACCTTCTTTTGATGAATCGGTTTCGATTATCATAAAGGCTTCTGGGTCAGGTATTCCTAGACAAGGGAGTTTTTTAACTCTTAACTTAAGAGTTTTGACAGCTTCCGTCATTGAACTGTCCCAAGGGGGAGATTTCTTCCTTAACCTAGAATATAAAGGTTTACAAATTATCCTAAGGTCTTGAACAAAATCTGCAACATAATTAAGACACCCTAAAAATCTTTGAAGTTGATTTTTATCAGTCATCTCGTCTGAAAATTTGTCTGCAAATTCTATTGAACGGTTGATAGGTTTGATCATTCCTTGATATATGTCATAACCTAAAAACCTAATTTTTGTTTTGAACAGTTTCATTTTCTTAACAGAAACAACTAAACTGTTTTTCTTAACAATATCATAAAATTGATCAAGGTGCCTAAAGTGTTGTTCTATAGAGTTGGAAAACACTAAGGCATCATCTATATAAACTATGGTGAATTGAGAAAAATTAATGAAAATTGAATTCATAACATTTTAAAATTTAGAAGGGGCATTTTTGAGACCAAATGACATTACATTCCATTCGTAATGACCGAAAGGAACGGTAAAAGCCGTTTTGTACCTATCTTCTTCTTGAATTTGAATTTGATAGAAACTAGATTTCATATCAAATTTCGAGAACAAAGAAGCTTTTTGAACACGAAAAATTAGGTCTCCTTTATCATGTATAGGGTACCTAATCCATCTAAGAACCTTATTGAGTGGTTTGTAATTAATGACCATGAGAGGGGCTCCTCGCTCTATTTCTGCCTGATTTTGAACATAGAAGGCTGAACAGCTCCAAGGGGACCTACTGGGCCTAATCAGCTTCTATCTTAACAGATCTTGAACTTCCTTTTTACAGTATTCCAAGGTTTCTTTGTTTATTTGGATGGGCCTAGCCTTAGTTGAGATTTTGTCCTCGGTAAAACTAGGCTCGTATGGAAGTGAGACAGTGTGTCTCTTTCTTTTCCAAAAAGCGTTGGGCTTTTCTGAACATATTTCTTTTTCAAACTTTACTTGAATAGATTCTATTCTACTTTTGACCTGAGGTTTTTCTATATGCTCCTCAATTCTTTTGTATTGAACTTCTTTATTGAGCATTTTAAGTTGGGTTTGTTTCCTATTGATCAGTTTTAGCTTGGAGATAGCTAAGCTTTTGAGCAAGTTGACATCTGTTGTTCTAGCATGATTTAAAAATTCAAAGCAAAGTTCTTTGCCTGAAACTATTGTTGAAATTCCTAATTCTGAAACCTTAAAGGGATAAATAAGGGTCAGAAAATGTGTTCCTAAGATCATAGGTTCGTTCAAGTTCCTTACAAGAACGAAAGTTGTATTGAACTTAATGCCTTGATTACATATCTTGGCATTAGACAGTTTGTACCTAACTGGAAGTTTATTACCTCCTGCACCACTGAGACTTTCAATAGTTTTTTCATAGTATTGAGTGGGAATTAACCCTTCTTGAACACAATTAAGGTCGGCTCCTGAGTCTATCAAGGCTACTACCTTGATGTTAAAGTTTTTGATGGTAAGGTTGACATTACAATACCATTTTTGAACAGATATTTTGGAAATAATATTTAAATAACTATCCTTTTGAACTGAGCTAGTTTCTCCTAACTCGTTTTGATCATCTAAGTTCTTAACATCTTTATTGGCCATTAAACTTGAAATATCTAAGGACAAGGCATTATCCTTTTGTTTGAGCAATTGAATTTCTTCTTTAATTATTTTGATCTCTTATTGAACAGAATTATATGAAAATCTATTAATTATTTCTTGAACATTATAAGGCTTAATTTCAAGTTTTGGTTCGGGTTTTTCCGAATCCATTATGTCCTTTATCTTGAGCAAATATTGATTCCTAATTTCTTCATTATCTATTTTATCTATTATTTCTATTAAAGTTTGAATCTTATCTCTATTGAGCACGTTAATGTTTTTTGAGAAAATGTTATTTTTTGAACAATCCTTACAGCTACAAATTCCTATTTCTGAGTGACTTTCGTCATCAGATATTGAACTAGAAGATGAATTACTCAGTTGATCTAACTGATATAATTCATTTTGAATGCTAGACTGATCTGAATCATATTCTGACTCAGAGTTTTGATCTTCTAACAGAATACTCATAAGACTCTATTTGTACTTATCATCTATGTCTAAAGAATTAATTCGTTTTTTGAGCTTGCCATGTTTTGAAATATGACCATACCTCCCGCATTTAAAACAAACTACATGTTTGCGATCGGTATTTTTTGAATTACGGTGTCTAGGTTTACTAGACTGTTGAACAGGATGTTTTGTTTGGAATGATCTAACAGGTTTGTCAGTGTATCGACGATATGTCTTCTTGACAGGTTGATACCTATGGAGCTTCCTATTTTTCTTATTTTGGGCAGAAAGGGTTCGAATTTTTTCGATGCCGTATTGATCACAGAAAGTTCCTAATTCTCTATGGGTACTCTTGAATTTAGACTTAAGTTTTGATTGAAGCTTCATATCGTTACATACGGTAAGAGTTTCGTTTGTAACAAAATTAATTAATTCTCCAAAAGTCATGTGACTAAAGGGAAGTGTATTGTTGCATTGTTTTCTAATACTTTCCTTAACTCTTTCGGCAAATAGGTTGGGTAAACCACCTAAAAACCTTTCTTTCCAGTAGTCTGCCTTACTGTCAAACCGGTTGTACAGCTTGGTAAGGAACATGTCCTTGTACCACCTAAAATCAGACATTGTGGGACATCTGAGATTGATCAATTGGTTTCCTATCCTTTGTTGAAAATCGGTAGGGTTTGCTACAAAGTGTTTTGTAAGGGCATAAATTAAGACTGCTATTGAATCTTGAACTTCTACTACTTGACCATTTATTTCTTCTTGTTTGACCGCGAATTTAATCGCTGACCTTTCAGCTTCTGTGAGATAGTTATCCCACCAGCCTTTTAATTGACCAGTAAAACCAGTTGTTATCATGGTTATTATTGATCTTTCATCATTGTTTTTTATCCTATACGCCGTGGCGCACATTGACATATTTTGAATTATTTCTAAAATTTGATGCTCTGTATGACCATCAATGTTTCATTCTATTATAGCCTTGTCGTTATAGCTAGCTTCTGTAACTAAGGTATTTTCTTCATCTGGGTATCTGGGTAACTAGGCCTAGGGTAGTAGTCCCTAGTCACTGGTCTTGGATTCCTATATCTAATTCTATTAATTTCTAATTGTTTATTAGATTCTAATTTTGACAGTGTATTGATCTGAGGACCTTTTGACCTATTATTGAGACATTTAGTTGATCAAATCTTTTGGTGATTTCATCAACTAAGTTTTGAGAAGATGATCCTAATTTTATTAACTTCAACTCAGCTTGTATAAGGGTTGAAATCTTATACAAGGGTTGTTGAGGTATTGAACTAAATGTGTTTTGAGTAAAGGAACTAGAAGGGGATTCTAGAACCTTATTATTGACCACGTTCTCTATCATATCTAATTGCTTTCCTATGGTATTGAGCGCTAAATTAGTAAAATTATTCTGAGACTCAATGTTCTTGACATATCGTTTTGAACTATGTTGTTCTTCATTACCTTCTACAATTTTAAACGGTGTTGTTTCTATCTCAGAACTACCTTTTGAAATTTTTAAATTTTCTAAAGGTGGATGGACCAAGATAATTTTTTGTCCTAAAGTGGTATCCCATTCTATTGTAATCCTAGTATGGGTATTCACTTCCTTTTGAACAAAGGGATTGTCTATCTGATTATTGAAACAGTGCATTTCGAACCATTTAAAAAAGAAAATGTGTTGACCTAATTTTTCCATAAACTTATAATAATCTAATTTCCATTGTTGAACTTGTTCTTTGGAGAAAGTATTGAAATACCATTCTCGTTTTGACCTATTATGTTCTTTCATAAATTCTGTATTTAACATCTATTTATCAATTCTGAATTCTTTACTCAGCACTAAGATTTGTGATCTAGTGTGTGAGTGATTGACTGAAAAGATTTGTTGAACTAATTCATAAATGGGTTGCGGAATAGTTAGCTGAAAATCTACTCCTCTGAGACTAGTTGAGGTCTCAAGAGTCTCTGCTGCAGATCTGTAATCAGAATCTACAGAGTGTTTTAAACTAAATTCTAATTCTGGAGTATTGAACATTCTAATTATGGAAGAGGACGATCTATTCATAGATATCCTGACATGTCCTTTTGGACTTTGAACAAAATTTCCTAAACTTCTAGACTCGATTTTCTTGGAAGGTTGGATATTTTTCAAATCACAAGAGTCTGGAAAGGCGGCCATGATTTCATTATGCCTGAGGGGTTTGGGAGTCATGATCATTGATTTTTGAAGGTTAGCCTCCATAAGGATGGTTTCATTCTTAGGTGACTCTTTCTTAACAGAAATTCCTACTCCAGTTTTGGAGACTTTGTAATGAATCCTAAAAACAATAGAAAGATTATCCAAATCCTCACTGAATATTCCTTCTGTGGTCTTGACATGTAATTTTAAAGCATTTTTTACATTTCTCAACATCTTCACATAATTTGGAAAATATTGAAAATAAATTGGATCATTGCAGAGATTCGACTCTACAAGACTTAATATTGAATCTTGAAAAGACAAAGCATGCCTATCCTGTAAAAGTAACAGAACATGGTGATTAATTCCTAACCTGTGCATAGGTTTGACAGCTACTTGGATTAATCCGATGTGGATAAATCCAAATTTGTCTTTCCTGTGTTGAGCAATTTTATTTTTATCTAACAAATTAATTGTGTCCTGACATTTTCCTAATGTCATGGTGCACTCTATAGTTCTTACTATGTTTTGAACCTTAAAATTAAAAGTTGAATGTCTATAAATTTCGCTAGGTCGTACCTGAGGCATTTCCCAGTTTCTTAGCCTTTTTTCAGCTTCTATAATAGAAACTTCAGAATTATTGAACTCATCTTGATCTACAAAATATTGATCACTAGAGGTAGGGGGAAGGCTGATCTCAGAACTATTTCTATTAAATAATCTTCTTACTAATTCAGACATATTTAAGAAAATATAATTCTTAAAATTCTTCTAGGTTCGTTAAAGTTTATCGGGACCACCTTCTACAGGAACACCGGCCTCTCTTGGGTCTTACTGGCTTACCAACGTAGTCACAAGGCTGACCAACGCTAACCCTTAACTTACTAAAAGTTTCTTAAGAAAATAAATTCATAAATAAACCTAATTAGTTAGATAAAAAGGTGTATAGAAGAATTTAAACTTTTATTTATGTAATATTTTGTAAACTTTTTTATCTAAAATTTTATAACTACTTGTTTAGATAAATTAAAAGAGGTCAAATTAATATATATATATATATATATATATATATATATATAATCAGTGACAATATTTTTTGGTAAAATGTAAAAATAAACAATAAAAAAAATCTTTGTCTGCTATTTAAATTACTAGTTAGATGTCTTCTTTTTTTTTTAACATATCTAATTTCTTTTGATCTATATAATAAGTGGTGTTAATAATTTGAATACAAAAAATGGAAAAAAATATATTATACAAAATTAAAATTTTGAAATAAATTATTAACTCTTAGTTAAAAAGAAATGCTCGAAAGAGAATTTGACCTTTAATAAGCTTTGCTTTTCTCCTTTGAATTGCTATTCCTATTATTTCCATTACTCGTATAATCCTCGATTAACACTTAACGGATAACTAATTATTGACTTGTGCATTTTAAAGTAATTTTTTTTCATAATTTAACGAAACCTTAAGTCCAAATGTTCAACTTAATAAAGTGTCATTGAAAAAACAAGGAACCAAAAAAAAAAAAGAGTGACAGGTTGAATATGTTGGTTCGAGTTGGCATGAGTTGAAATTTCCTAATTTGCCACCCAAACCGTTAATGAAAAGATTAAAAGAAAATAAAACCAAACTAACATGAAAAGATAATAAATGTTAAACTAATTAAGAATGTAATTGAATTGGTCCAATTTAAGTGACAATATTTTTAAAATACAATTCCTATCATTATTTGATTGGTTCCAGTTGAAAGAGTAAAATTTTTATTCAACTTAAACTAAACCCAACTTGTGAATCCTCCCTCTCCGAATTCATTTAAGTAGTTTAACATTGATTATCGTTAAAAAAGATTTTAAATTTGAGTTTTGTGATTTAGAAAAAAAAGCATTATAAAAGTTTTATATCTTCTTAATTTAACAATTAACCCAACTTAAAACTAAATTAGTAGAAATCCAACAAAATTTCAAATACATATGAATTTGATTTTATATAACTTTCCTATTGAACCTTTTTTATCCAATATTACACAATCAAATATCTCCCAAAATTCAATGCATTTATCATTGTTTATTTTTCCCCATCAAGAGTTTCTAACGATTTATACATGCTTGGAGAAACATAGAAAGCAGAAGAGGTACACAAGGATATGAGTTATCCAAGTGGATTAGTGGGTAATTATAAAAGAAATTAAGAAAGTAGTTTCTGGTTTTGGAATTCCAGGGGCTTCGAATATGCTTTTGATGTGAGGGACATATTCTTTTCAAAGATGGCGTGCTGTGTGATAAGAACAAGAATAAAGTTGATCACTCATCAACGACTTCACCTTGCTTATCAGCAACTTACTTATAAAACTTGTTATTTATTGCTTCGTTCTGTTCTTGTTTCGTTCTGTTCTTGTTTCAGTCTAGCCAGTATAAAAGCAAAATCTCATTTCAGCCGATCATCTCACGAATGTTATATTAGAATATTTATGTTCTATTTACATTATTATTGTTCTTATTCATTTTATAAGTACGGGTGAAGGTTTAAGGTCTTCTCAGATTAATTGATTGGGAGAGGAAAACAAAACGAAATGAATAAAGTGCAACAATTATGGATTTCATACAATTTTACATTTTTATGATTTCACCTAATATAAATTAAATTAGTTAAAATTTAATAAACTTTTAGATATTGATAATTTTAAAAAAAAAAGTGCAGCAATTATTATTTTAGGAAAATAATACTTTTTACATTCTAACATTTACACCAAATTTTTATTTTGATCCTAACTTTTTTTTAATTATGTCATACATGTTTTATTTTTGTTTCAAATCTAATATTTTTACTAACACCATTTATTCCATTAACAAAAAATACTGACTAGGCGATTCACATGGCATACCTCAGGTAACTCCAACTCAGCATTTTTCGTCAATAGAATAGACAACGTTAATAAAAATGATAAATTTGAAATAAAAATAAAACATATAAGATATAATTGACGCAAGAAAAAAGTTAAAAATAAAAATAAAATTTTGTATAAATGTTAAGATATAAGTCAAAATCCGAAAAATGCTTTATGCCCTAGGATATTGACTTTCATGATTTACACAACCAGAAATCTAAACACAAAAATTACTTACCTGGATCCATTAATTTCTTTTGCGAATTTGACTCCTTGTTCTTTCCTTTGAATTTCTTCCTTTAGATATTTTGACCCCTATAAAGTTTTAATTACTTAATAGCCTCTCAACCATTACAAGAAGGTTCCAATATACTAAAAACTTATCATTTAGGTCCTTCAATGTTATATTATGTGAATTTAATAATTAATGCCATTAAATTTAATTACATGGACCACATATTAAAAAATAATCTAACATTCTCTCACTTGGCCCTTGTAATTACTTGACAGTTTAACAACAACTGTAAGTGCGCTCCATATATCAAATTCACTAATATCTATAGATTTAGTTGAATTAGTTTTGATCAGATCATGGCGGTCACATGTTATTCTGCAACATGATCCCTTCCATGTATCACAAAACATCCCTAACCTAACATCAAATTTAATTGAGGAAAACTGTAAGCCTCAACATAACTTGTCATCTCACACAAATATATATACATAGATAATAAAATGATAACAAGTGTAATATGCAGAAACATAACTATAAGTGAATTTATAGTGTCACAAACATAACAAGCATAATAAATATAGTACTGCAATCAACATAGCAAGGCTTTGTCCATAATGCCCATATGCTCTACATGATTAGAAAATAATTTGGGCGGTAATCCCTTGGTCAACGGATCCACTATCATCTGATCAGTATTGATATGCTTAATAGACATTCTCTGCTTCTGCATTTCCTTCTTAACTGATAAATACTTCAACTCCATGTGTTTAGCACCCTTAAAGTACTTGTTGTTTTTTGAGCAAAATATGGCTGCAGAATTATCACTATAAATTCTCAGCGGCTTAGATATACTGTCAACAATCCCAAGTCCTAAGATAAAGTTTCGCAACCACAATCTTTGAACAGTGGCTTTAAAGCATGCTGTGAATTCAGCCTCCATAGTAGAAGCAGCAATGACAGACTGCTTTTCACTCTTCCATGAAACTGCTCTTCCAGCTAATAGGAACAAGTAACTAGACATAGACTTTCTGGTGTCCACGCATATGGTATAATATGAATCTATATATCCGACCACTTCCAGATGATCAAACCTCCTGTATGTGAGCATGTGTTCTTTGGTGCCTTAACGAAGAACTTTCTTTGCAGCCTTCCAATGATCCATACCAGGATTGCTTTGGTATTTATCAACCATATCAACAGAGAAGCTAATGTCTGGCCTAGTACAGGTTATTGTATATATCAAGCTCCTAACCACTGATGCATAAGGAATTGCTTTCATTTCTTTACGTTCCAATTCATTTTTAGGATATTGCATTTGATTGAATCTATCTCCCTTCTGAATTGGAACTACTCCTGCGGAGCATTTATCTATTCTGAATCTCTCTAAGACCTTATTGATATATTCTTTATGTGATAAACCCAAGAGTCCTTATGATCTGTCCCGAAATATTTCTATCCCAATCACATAGGACACCTCACCCATATCTTTCATTTCAAAGCTCTTAGAGAGAAACTTCTTCACATCATGTAACATTCCCAAATCATTTGCAGCAAGTAATATATCATCAATATATAGAATTAAAATGACAAATTTACTCCCACTGACTTTCATATAGATACATCGATCAACGATGTTCTCTATAAAACCATAAGATGTGATGATATCATTGAACTTGAAATACCATTGACGGGAGGCTTGTTTTAGTCCATATATTGATTTCTTCAGCTTACACACTAGATTTTCTTTTTCTGTGGTCAGAAAACCTTCAGGTGGTCTATATAGACTTCTTCTTCTAAGTCCCCATTTAGAAAGGCAGTCTTAACATCTATCTGGTAAAGCTCCAAGTCATAATGAGCCATCAAAGCCATAACAATCCTCAAGGAGTCTTTCTTTGAAACTGGAAAGAAAGTCTCCTTGTAGTCAATGCCATCTTTCTGGGTGTAACATTTAGCAACAAGTTCGGCCTTAAACATTTCAACATTGCCATTTGAGTCACGTTTGGTCTTAAATACCCATTTACAACTGAATCCCTTAGAACCCTCAGGCAATTCAACCAAGTCCCAGACTTTTTTGTCATCCATTGATTTAAGTTCTTCTTTCATGGAATTAAACCATTTTCAACATTGCTACAGTCCATGGCTTATTTAAATGAGATTGGATCCTCATCAATGCTCTAGTCACACTCATTCTCAAAATTGTATACCATAAAATCACTAGGAATAACATATCTCTTTTGCCTTACAAATTGTCTTAATGCTACTTCCTGTTGAGGTTCCTCTTTAGGTTTCCTTTGAAGTTCCCCTTGAGGTTCCTATTGTGGTATAACAATTTCTTTATCAACAGTGACTGATTCATTCTTTACAATCTAAATAGGTGGGTTTTGGACATTGATTGGTTTTTTCGGTACAATATTAGACTGTGATACAATGATGGGAATAACAACATGAGAAGAAATCTGAAAGTAATGGTTGGAACCCAAGAGGGGGGTGAATTGGGTTTTATAAATTTTTCACAAGAATTAATTGGAAGTTAAAATGATTTTCTGTAAAAGTACAATGCTTAGGATAATAAATACAATACAGAAAATCAATGTGCTGTCAAGATAAATAATTATAAAGATCAAGGAATTAAAGAATAGATATCAATATGCACAAATTAAAGAGTAAGGGATAGAGAAAGCAAACTCAGAGATTTATACTGGTTCGGGTAATCCAAGCCTACATCCAGTCCTCAAGAGACCACTTGAGTATTTCCACTATAATTGCAAGTTTAATCCGAGTACTTGCAAACCACTACAACCACGCAAATTCGATCCGGGTATTTGCGAAACCACAATGAAGAATTTATGAATCCGGGCTCCTCCTCAACCCAAAGCAAGTTCTTCCAACACCGGTACTTGCGAACCTCAACTCAGAATAATATATGTGTTGATCAAAATCAACAATACAAAGAAACTTTCTCTAAAGAGTAGATGAAAACAAATGAAGCTCTAATAACTCTAATGATAGAGAATATGCAAGATTTGGCTCAAGAATGCTTTCCTTTCTCTCAAAGATGATAGAAGAAGTTAATATCACATTGTAGGACTTTGTTCTTACTCAAAATCGTGTATCTAAGGTCATATATATAAGATTTTACAAAACTAGCCGTTATATAGCCGTTACAGCACTTATAGTGCAGTCCAGATTTTGAGCTTTCTTTAAAAATTCATAACTCCCTCATTTGAACTCCGTTTTAAACAAATAATATACCGTTGGAAAGCTCTTGGAGTCTAGTTTCAAATGAGCCAAGTTTTACTCAAAAATTATTTTTCTTTTAAAAGATATAATCAAAATACTGACTATAGGTCAGAACAGAATAATCAACTTTCAGTTTTTCAAACTATATTTTAAATAGTCATATATTTCTCATTTGGACTCCGTTTTCAATAAATAATATACCTTTGGAAAGATCTTTGAGTCTACTATCAAATGAGATTAAGATACTTGAAAAAATGATTTTTTGTTTATGAGATATAATATAAAGAGTGACCAAAGGTCAAAAACTAACTTTTGTAAAATTTCATATCTCACTATCTTTTTGTTCAAAATAATTGAGCCAATGTATGCAAATCTAAATCATTGAGTTGCACAAGTATACTAGCCTATATAAAATATACCTAATGTAAACACATAGGCTATCTTGATGCATCCAAGCTTCCAAGACTTCAAATCTTCTAATTCTTCATTTCTTGGAGCTTCATCCTTGCATGTTGTTTTCATTGAGTGAAGCATGATATTGCTTTTCCTTGTTCTTCAATACAATGCTCACTCTTCTTGTTTTGAACCAACCTATAAAATATATCTTACTTGCAAACCCAATGGTTAGTTTAATAGCATGATTCAATATATGCAACATACATATTAAATAACATAATCATGCTTAAGTACTTGTAGCATATATATGATAATTAATCTTTATATATATCAATGCTACTATTCAAATACATTTGTCATCATCAAAACTTATGACATATAGCCTTAGGGTCAACAAAATCTTGGGTGTAGGTACTACAACCTGAATTTTTTGAATGTTTACCTTTCGTGATTCCCCACTCCCACCAGTTTGACCATTCTCAATAAACCGAGTATTGCCAGAATCTGCAATCCTTGTAGTATGGCTAGGACAATAAAACCTATACCCCTTTGACTTTTCAGGATAGCCAATGAAACAATCACTGACTGTCCTAGGATCTAACTTCTTTTCATGTGGATTGTACACCCCCAAACATAGAGATGTCTCAAACTGGGTTTCTTGCCTGTCCACAGTTCATAAGGTGTCTTAGGACTGCCTTACTAGGACCCTGGTAAAGCAAATACACAGCGGTTTTCAATGCGTGCATCCACAATAAGAGGGGTAGTAAGCAATTACTTAACATGCTCCTAACCATATCCATTAAGGTGCGGTTTCGTCTTTTAGCTACACCATTTTGTTGAGGTGTGCCAAGCATTGTGTATTGTGCATAAATGCCCTTACTCTCAAGGAACCTTGCAAATGGACCTGGACATTGTCCACTTTCATTGGACCTGTCATAAAACTCACCACCTCATCTGACCTCACTACTTTCACTTTTTTATCTAACTGTCTTTCCACCTCATCAATGAACACCTTAAGGAAGTCCACATATTGAGATTGATCATGCAGCAAATAGATATAACTATAACGTGAGAAATCATCTATAAAGGTGATAAAATATTTTTCATTGCTCCAAGAAGGGACATCAAAAGGACCACAGATATTAGTATGTATAAGCTCAAGAAGTTGAGTGCTTCTTGTGGTTGCTTTCTTTAATGTATGTTTGGTTTGCTTTCCTTTAATACAATCCACAAATATATCCATGTCACTAAAATCCAATTAACGTAGGATTTCATTTTTCACTAACTCATTATCATTTCTTTGGATGTGTGACCTAATCTTTGATGCCACAAGAAAGAAAAATTTTCATTTGGTGTACTATGTTTAATACCTACACTACTTTCAACATGAAACAGAGATTCAACAAATTCATTATTCAAATTGAAGCGGTAAAGCAAATCACATAAAGTACCAGATCCATAAAAGTACTTATTTTTATACAATGCAAATGTACCGTTACTAAACTTGAAATAAAAAACCTAAAATATCCAGTTTCCCTACTGAAACAAGATTCTTAGCACAATCAAGTATATAGAGACACTTTTTAAGATTTAAATGACATTCAGTGTCTGAGATAAATCTATAAGTCCCAATGCCTTCTATCCGTGCCTTCATCCTGTTTCCCATGAACAAGTACTGTTCAGTTCCTTTTATGGGCTGGATTGAATTGAATCCCTGTAAAACATGAGATACATGAGTAGTAATACCAGAATCTAACCACCAGGTATTATTAGGAACCTCTATAAGGTTTGATTCAAAGCATACAAAAACATAATGCATACATTTCTTTTCAAACTAAGCTTTTTTTATGACAGTTTTTCTTTAAGTGTCCCTTCTTATTACAGAAGAAACACTTAATTTGTTTCTTGATTTGGCCCTCAGCAACTTTCATTGGGGCCTTACCCTTTCTTTTGTCCTTTTTATCCTTCTTTCCTGGCTTGAACTTGCTGTTGCTAGCACCATCATAGACAATGAGGTGGATGGAATGATCCTTCATCTTCTTTAATCTCCCTTCCTTCTGCACTAACATAGCCTTCAATTCCTTTGAGTTTCACTTATCTTTGAGAGCATTGTAGTTGATCCCAAATTGGCTAAATTCAATAGGCAGAGAGTTAATGATGAATTGTAACAGAAACTGATCACTCACTTCCATCCCCAGAGTCTTTAACTTTGCTGCTAGATTAGACATATGAGTCACATGATCATGAATGGTCTGTGACCAGCCGAACTTCTTTGTAGTTAGCTCACTCATCAGGCTTCCTATAATTGACTTATCTGCCAAGTCTGACTTATAATACTGCTTTACCTTTTCCATGAAATCCTTAGCATCATCAGTCTTCGACATCGATGGCTTTACATTTTCAGCCATGGTCATTCTCATGAGGTACAAGCTCAGTCTGCTTGAATGCTCTCACAGTTCATAGAGCACAACATCATCATCTGAGCTTTCCTTAGTAATGGCTGCTGGCTTTTCCTTATTAACTATGACTGCATCAATGTTCCAAAGACCAAGATGAAACTTGATCTATTCTGACCACTCACCATAGTTCAGCCCGTTGAACTTCACAATGTTGTTCACCAATCCCGAGAGACTTGTTGCATAACAAACATACAAACACATCCATTAATGCTTTGAGATAAATTTAAAAGATTCAGAAAATTTTACATATAAACTTTAAGCATGCATTTAAGATTTCCTTTGGGCAACACTCAAATGCATAAATACCAAATTGATGCCAAATAAATTAGTCTTTAATAGAAAAATCATAACATACATCAGTTAACTAAGTGTGTCATCTTTGGATATACTCACTAATTAACTTAAGTACCATGGATCATCCCCTTAATGCTATAAATTACATGCAATGATCCACCTTTAGGTGACCTCATAGTCATAAAATTTATAACTTTAATTGTTCAATAAAACAATCATGTCATTTCATTCATGGCATCTATAAAATATGAACAATTGAAACACACTTATAATAAATGTCTAAACTTCAATCTAACTAGACCACTTTGGTGATAAACTAGTTTCCATCATATAGATAATTTACAAAGTGTAAAATAACTTTTATAGTGAACATATACATACATTCACATTCATATCATCTGGCACCTTACATGCATTCACTTTAATGCATTCAAAAGTGGAACCAAAAAAATAAATAAATTAAATATCAAAAAAGTTTTATGGTCAATCTATTATATATATATATATATATATATATTATGTGCCACTAACCCAATATTATTTATATAAAATAATATGCACTATGAATAAAGTCTATTAGCAAGACTACAAGTGGTGCGAGATTCCTGATGATGTTATACACGGTTATGGCATTATAAGTGCTTGATGAACTCTAAAAATCATAATTCATCCAAAGAAATTAAAATAATAGTAATAATTAAAATAAATTCATGTACTGGCATTCATTGGAAGGAAACCACGCCTTTGTCCAGAAATATGAAACTTGATATTAATGGATTCAAGAATCACATGAAACAAAAGAACTGGAAATCCTAAATCATAAACCATAAACTTTAAACTCTAAAGAAAAGAACTGTACTGTCCTCTTCCAGAAAATCGTGATTTCACACATTTTTTTTTCAATCGACACCATCAATGTTAAATTTGATTCCATGATATGAATCCCAAAATTCAAAATAACCTTAAATCCATCATGTTTATCCAGAAATATATTATAAAAGTAAGATTCATGAAGTATGTGTTGATAAAACCGAAACACATATACACAAATGAAATCTAGGATTTATTTGATGTATGTGTAATATAAAACACATATATTATAATCGAGGAATTGATAGAAACACCGTAACCGCAAATGCATAAAATGCAGAAATTGTGGAAACCATAAAGACGCAATATGCAGAAACAATAATTTACAGAAAATAGTAATGCAGAAAAACAGTAATGCGTATATACTTTCATAGTTTATTGGGAGATTAAATTGTAATGGTAAATTATAAAAGTCACAACTTGACTCTGATACCACTTGTAAGTCGAAATCTGAAAAATGCTTTATGTCCTAAGATCTTGACTTTCATGATTTATACAACTAGAAATCTAAACACAAAAATTATTTACCTGGATCCATTAATTTCTTCTGCTAATTTGAATCCTTGTTCTTTCCTCTGAATTTCTTCTTTTAGATCTTTTGACTCTTATAAAGTTTTAATTACTTAATAGTCTTTCAACCATCATAAGAAAACTCCAATATATTAAAAACTTATCATTTAGGTCCTTTAATGTTATATTATGTGAATTTAATAATTAATACCATTAAGCTTAATTACATGGGTCACATATTAGAAAATAATCTAACATAAGAATGTTAGAAATACCTTTGCTATTATTCTATATGTAAAAGGCTAAAATGTTTAGCTAAGAATAAGAAGAATAGGACAATGGAATTAGGCCAAAATACGCATTTATAGTTTCAACCTAACTGAATTGTGTGATCCGGCGTGCTCTTACTAACTTTCAATCTCAATAATCAATCCACTATATATAAATTATTTATGATTCTACCGGCAGGTACCTCCTTCAATGATTCATTCTATAATTGGCCTCACAAGCTCTATTGTGATTTTTTTTCGGGTGAAAATAAAAATTCTATTAATCAGATGAGAAGTTAAGGGCTCGTTTGATAGTTAGGATAGAGTAGGAATGAAAAAGAAAAAAAAATGTAACTGTAAGGGAAAAAGGAAAGGAAAAAGGAAAGGATGAAAGGGAAAAAAAAAATTTTGGTATGAGATAAAAATGAATAATAAAAAAGAGAAAAAAATGTATTTGATATGTGGGATAATTTACTAAATTACCCCTATTGACCCTTTTCTCTCTCTCTTAACTCTCATCTCAATCGCTCTCATCTCCCTCTCATTGCTCTCGCCTCCTGTCGCTCACTTGTCTTGCCGTCATATGGTCATTCTCTGTCTCCGTCGTAGAGTAAAGTGAGACTCTCACTGTAGTATGACAAGAAGGACCAAATGGAATAGACAGAGAGGACATTTTTTATATTCAATGTAAAATATGAGGGCAAAATAGACATTTCACCAATTTTTCATGTTAAATTCGGTGGGAAAAAATCATGCACTGTTAAGGAAAGAATGAATTCCGTAATCCATTTCCTGCTTTTACAGTCCATCCTACCAAATAGCGAAAAAAGGGAATAGTAATAAAACACACAAATCCATTCCAATGTTTTTTAAGTTACCAATGACCTCTCTCTTTGGGGGAGATAGTTTAGAAGTCAAATAATACAAATAACAATAAGTAAATACAGTAGAATGCAGTAAACATCTAAGTAGTATAAGCTTCCGTAACAAAAGATGGAGATAGTTTATTGCGAGTTTTACCGCATTCACTTACCTTTTTTCTCTTTCCTTTTTTTTTTGTTTCTCATTTTTAAGGATACTCTCAATCAGAGAGGGCATGGTTTTAATCTTCCTAGAGTATTTCCTGTTTGCAACCTAACTATACTATTTCTTTTTGTCATTAAACAATTATTATGTTTTAAATATTTCTTCATAGCGAAGTTCAAGTTGTGATATTTGAAATAGGTGCAAATTACCCTTTTACAAAGTAGTGAATTATAGTTTGAATTTTTGATAGAGGAGGAGCACGAATCTTCTATTATAATATCATAATGTTGTTCATATATTTTGGAACATGTGTTAGTTTGGAGGGTTAGATTAGATGGCTTAGATTTAAATTGTATAAAATTTAACTTCTTATTTTGGCACACGTGTTAAAATTCACAGACAATACTTTGCTATTGCAATAAAGGATTCAAATTTAATGGGAAAAATATTCATATTTAATACTGAACAACAATTTAAACAAGATTACTTTAAGTTAAAAGTACTTTAAAAAATCAAAAAAAGAAAAATAAGTGTGGAGTACCAAACCCTTATAAATAAAATAAATCACAACAAAGATGTGTATATAACTATATATCACATATAAAAAAAAAGTTCTATTTTGATTCCTTAAATTAAAAAAAAAAAAGGTTCCATTATAATCAATTTTGCAAATACCGTTAACTTAATAGATGAAAATTGTTGATATGATTACTGACTCAATAGATATCTCTTATCTTAAGGATTATTTTTTGTAGAAAAAAGTGTGCATAAAATGTGTAATAATTGGCTATGACAGCAAGAGTGTGTTTAAAAGAAGACTAAGCAAATTGAATCTCTCTATTTGAATCAATGTACAAAATTGTGAAATAATTGAAAAACAAAGACTAAATATAAGTTTTTACTATTCCAAATAGAGTGTTCATAATTTCATATGCCCTTCCATATAGTGTATGAAATGTAATATGGTGAAATTGTTAAATAATAAAAAATGAAATATATGAAATTTCACGCACTCTATTTTGAATTTTGCACACTATTTTTTTTATTTTACAATTTTGCATACTTAAAAACAAATACCAAGTTTCTATTATTGGAAATATAGTGTGTGAAAATTCTCTATGCATTTTGGAATAAAGTGCGTGGAATTTCGCACTCTGTTTTTAATTATTTTGCAATTGCACTCACTCTATTTCATATTCTTTATCATGAAATAATTTAAAATGAAAACAAAGTGTAAATGTATGTTATTCAATATGAGAAGAGGGGAGTTGAAAGTAATAAGAAAACGATAGAGATTAAAAAGATGGTTTAAGTTTGAATGTGAGAAGATGCATATTTGAATGCAATTGTGTTTTTTTTTTTGGAAAAAAAATCAGCAACAACAGTTTTTTCCTTACATGATGGATATTAAGATATTTATTAAATCTGTAAGAATGTCAGTAATTTCTATCCATCAAAATAATAATATTAAAAAAGACCAAAATTGAACATTTTAGAAAATTAAAAAATAAATATGAAACAAAGAAAGTTAAAAAAAAACTAATATTATCTAACAAAAGTCAATGTCAAGTAACAAAATAATGTTTATCTAAATTTTATCAGTTACAATCACTTTATTGAGATATTATGTAAATTTATCAAGCAGACGATGAGTTATTTTATATATATATATATATTGCCAACACATTTCAATCTTTTTTCTTTTTCTTTTTTAAAATACATATGTGAAAGTTTCAAAGTTATTATTTCTTTCTCTTTTTTCAAGATCTTTTTCGTAGCACAAAGAAATTAATATAAAATATATAAAACCGTTTGTGCATTTTGAGATTCATGTATTTTATCTCGTCAACTTTGAAACTTAACATAACAATCTTTTGAATATTTTATTTATTGCAAAACATTTAATCCTTTTAAGTTTTTATTTGGTTAACTAACAGTCAAATAATACATCCTTCACACACTATTACATCATAATCTAAATATTTTAAGTGACGATTAACATGTTAATATACATATTTAACATTGTCAAATGAATTATCTTGTGACAAGCTAAATATTAAACGAGTCTCTTTATTAAGACAAAGATTATAACCTTGGCCTGTGAGCCACTTTTTTTTTAAATAGTTAAATAATATAATTTTAAAAAATTAGTAAAAATTCAATTTTTTTAATTAAAATATATTTTATACATATAAAATATTACTTATTTAATATTTTTAAATAACCAATAACTTTAATTTTTTATATTTTTTTTAAAATTAATTATATCATATTTAAATTTAAAAATTCTATATTATTTTTAAAAAAGTTACAAAAATTTTCACATTTGTTATATTTATTAAATATAAAATTATAAAATATAAAAATATAATAAAATAAAATTATTTATACTAAATAATATATTTTTATAAAAAAAAATAAACAAACTTGCTAGTTTAATTTATTTTTAAATAGATATATTTTTCTGAACTTAAAAAAACTCATTTATGAGTGATTTCAAATTGATTCACGCGCCACGAGTACAGTGCTACAATCTTTTAAGTTTAGGGAGTTTTGTGTAATTTGATTAAGAAATTATAATTCTCTCTCTCTCTCTCTCTCTCTCTCTCTCTCTCTCTCTCTCTCTCTCTCTCTCTCTCTCTCTCTCTCTCTCTCTCTCTCTCTCTCTCTCTCTTCATCGTTTAAAAAGTCATGAAGATCATTAGTAGAGTATGTCTCATTTTCAGAACGTCATCTATGAAAGAATAGTTGGCATATCATATCCACGCCAAAAAGGCACGTATATATGTAATCGCTTTTATGGATTGTTCCTTGTTGATGTGAAAATGATAGAAAGGGTGAAGAAGGGGTAAAAAAGTCTTCAAAAAAAAAATTTATGAGTAAAATTTGGTAACTAGGATTAAAATCATATTTAATAAAAGTTTTATTCCACGCTTCTTAAAAATTAAAATGATTAATTAGAATATGCTTTTAAATTTGAACGTAATTACTATTTATAATATGAGTAAATATAACTTTTTTTTTATCGAACAACCGCGTGAACTAACAATCAAACTCTGACAGAAAGCTATCAGACGAATGTGAGCCGTCGATCAGCTTGGTTTGGGCGCTTATTATTATCTGTCCAATAGACGTAATGATCCAACGGTAGGAAATGAAGATGCGGAGATAGAGATTAGAGACAACGAGAGAGAGAAAGAGAGAGAGAGAGAGAGAGAGAGAGAGACTGGGAGAGGAGATTTTTCCTTTCGCCAATCAAATATTGGAATCCCAAACCAAAATCCATCTTCTTCCTCCTCGTCCTCTCGCTGCAATACAATTTAGATCTCAGATACGCGCGTACGCGTTTTCGTCTTCCTCCCATATTTGCGTTGGGCGGTGTACGTTTTAACCGAGACGGAGAGAAGGCAGATATTGAACGGTGTTGTCGCGGCTTGCAAAATTAGGGTTTTGAAGCTTCCGGTTTGTGATGGGTCTTGGTATTGACGACGATGTAGTGGTTGATGACGGCGATGGGGACACCACCTCTGGAGGAAAGTCCTTAGGTTCAGTTTCTTGCTCAATCTGCCTTGAGGTCGTTGCTGATAATGGAGATAGATCGTGGGCCAAGCTTCAATGCGGGCATCAATTTCATCTCGGTGAGTAAATTTGTTAGCGGAATCGGAAACTTTATTATTGCTCTGGGTTTCGATGCATGAAATTTGAGTTCGGAATAGGTATGCAATAGAATTTGAGCTTGGATTAGGTATTTAATGGAATTAGAACTTGTGTCTTTTTTGTTTTCTTTTTTTTTCTTATTTTTTAAAGAATTAAAAGAAGGACATCGGATTAAAATCAAAGAACAATTCTATGTGCCTAGTTAGTCGGAATTGATCTGGATTGGAGTTATTGAAATCCGATTTCAGTTTTTTCATGGATGCGAGGATTGAGAGGAAATAGAAAGGAAGAAATGAAATATCGGCCAGGCATGCCACTTGTTGTGTTCTGACATGCTCACCGGAGCTCTTCCTTATTGGGTTGTAAACCAAGAGAAAGTTTAAGGTCATGGAATCCGTTTTGTTTCTTACTTCCATGATATTTTTTTTCCTTATTATTGCGAGCATTCTGAGAATGGAAAACCATTGCAAATACTTTTGCATGACACAACATGGATTCTCTCTATTGGAAACAACTAAATCAATATTAATTAGTTGTTATACAAGTGATTTGATGCTATGATGGATTGTCTCTTTATAATGAAATTAACCTTACAATTGTAGACTAAAGGTTTGAAGTGGGCGGGAAATTCATTAATATAACTGACCAACATATGCAGTTGACTTGTGTTTAGGAGTATATGTTGACTTTTGTGAAAAAAAACTTGACAATAATGAGGAGCAAGCGTTCACAAATATATGGATGCACTGTGTTTCAGCAAGGAACCTAGGAGGGTTTTGTGGATAAAAAATGACAGAAAAGGATATACTGAAATTAATGAGAGATTTAGTATATGATAGAGCAGCAGATAGAATGAAGTACAAGATGCATGCTTCCCTCCTCTAGGCTAAAAATTATTAGTGATTTTGTGTTGTTAACGTACAATCAAGAAATTAGAGAGTCAATGAATCGATGATTCTAGTTTCGAAATTTGCCCTTTTAATCCTCTGAAGGTGGATTTCAAGTGCTATGTCAAGTAGGTTTTACTTTTTAGTTTTTTATTTTTTATTTTTTATTTTTAATGTCAAAGTTGAATAGTAGTTTGCTAAATTGCTTTGATAATAACTTCATGAGACTCCATTGTGTTGACTTTGTAAAACAAGTGTGATGATATTGTGAGGTTTCATCTATTTACTTAGAATTAAATTTCTGACAATCTGATAGCTCCATCTATGCTACATCAGATTATTATCTGATGATTATATTCTTTAAACTATGCAGATTGCATAGGTTCCGCATTCAATATAAAAGGGGCAATGCAATGTCCTAATTGTCGGAAGGTTGAGAAAGGCCAGTGGCTTTATGCTAATGGCTGCCGGTCATACCCAGAATTTAGCATGGATGATTGGACGCATGATGAGGACCTTTATGATCTTGGCTACTCTGAAATGGTAATTTTCTATATTTCCTTTCTTTCTTTGCAGACATATTTTATGCTTGCAGAAGAAACATCACCCAGCCACATTATTATTTCTGCCAGTTCTTTTATTTTATTTTATCTTTTATTTTTAATTATGCTGATAACTTGTGTTGGCATTCTGTTGTTTGGCAAATAGCCTTACATATATAAATTTATTTTTCTTTTTCTGTTTTTCATTTCTATAATGTTCAATTATTTTCTATATATGCCTACTCTTTCAGAAGTTGACAAAGCTTCAGCCTCTCTAATTGCTAACAATTTTCCCTCCCTTTCAGCAACTTATGTTGGTTCTTCTTCGTCTTCATCTGTATATACATCTTCATTAGTCTTATAGCATCCTCACCAGTATAAGCTACGACTGACTGCCACTGACTTGCAAACTAATTCTAATTTTTTTTTTTAAAAGAAGTTTCTATATGTCTGTGTATATGTGAAAAGAAAAAAAAGAAATTGAAACATGTTTTTCTCTTGGCACTGTCAAGAAAGTTAGATCAGGTCCTTTTTATAAAGTGTTAGTAGTTGGAATATGATGGATTACATGTATATGGATCGATAATATTCTGCCAAGTATTTTGACAATATTTTGATTTTTAAATGTTTTTTGCAGTCCTTTGGAGTTCACTGGTGCCCGTTTGGTAGCTTGACTCGACTTCCTTCATCATTCGAGTAAGGCTAGTTAACATGACGTAATATGCATGTTAACTAATAACTGAATAACTGTTTAGTTTGAAAACTTTAAATCTGTATTTGTGATATTTTTATGGTAATTTATGTGATACTTTTTTTCATCGCTGGGAAGGGGGGTGTTCTTTGTTTCTAGATTCTTGAGAAGTTAGGAGAAAAATGTAAGAAAATGTTAACTGGATTTCTCAAGAAAAGAATTAAGATTTTGAAGGCAATAGCATAGCACCAATATGAATGGAGAAGTTGTTTCCTACTTCCTAAGAACCTCCATATAGTATGTGTCCTCTTAAGACTTCTTTCAGACTTTTTTGAAATTTAAAAAATAAAAACAACGATATTGAGAGTTAGGTAGAAAAGGAGGGGATCAAAGAAAAATATATTACTAAAAGTCTCAATGACAGAGTACATAAAACTGACCCTGAAATAGTTAATACAATGATCACGCATAGATACTTTATAATTTTTACTTTAGATGCAATAGAAGCAAAACCTACAAGGCCAAATTGACCAGCTATGTCAACCTGTTAGTTGGGGTGGGTTGGGTGTGTTGATTATATGCTAGCCACCTTGCTTTCAGCCAAAAAAAAAAAAGAAAGAATTAAAACCTTATGCAAATTAAAGATTATGCAAATCAGAGATTGTAATTTTTTTTAAGGAGGAAAAATGAGTATAGCGGATCAAAATGCAGCTAGGTTGTTGGCTGTTCGATTAGATTGTAAAACTTTTTTAATTCCTGGTTTGTGTTTTGTTATGAATTTAATTCCTGTTCAAAGAGCGGGATCTTCTGGTAAACGAGATACCTAAAGAGTTGGTCATTGATAGAACTCAATGGCGTCGTGCGATGTATGTAGTCGACCCCACCTAGTGGGATAAAGCTTTCTTGTTGTTGTTGATTAGTAAACAAAGATTTTGGAGTGTTTATGGGAATTGACCCATGTAGCCTATCAACCCTAGGATCTAAAAGAGAATTTCTTATGCTCCTTGCTTGGAATGCTTCAATCCTTTAATGAAACTAGTTTCAGGTAAAAATAAATTTAGGTTATGTGCTATTTTATGTATGATTGGTGCTGGTTTTGGTTATAAATCCCTTCTATTGGGATATTGCTAGTCCTTGCCAACATGTGATTTGTTTTGGCTGTGGTTTTTATTACACATTATAATGGAAGGATTTGTTACTGTATTTGGAAACAACTATTTCAATTGGATGATTGGCCAGTTGTGGGAACAGTTTTTCTGATAATGGCTTTTGGCAGTTCTATTTGCTTTATCCAATGATATTAGTTTCTACTTTCTGCCCCTTGGTTTTTCTAACTTTTCTGTAACTTAGATACGCTTTCATACCCTTCTGCATTTTTTTCTTTTTCCCCTTTTTAAGACCTTGTTTCTAGGATGGTAGTGTTTATCAGCTTTCTTTAATGTTGTGTTCCTTTTTCCAGGGAAGGGGAATTTTCATCAACTGCATGTAAGATCCTTTTTCCTGGGTATCTGCATCTCCTTTTAGTTGTAGTTGAAGCTTCCATTTGATTGAATATGCTATCTTGACTGGAATGATGGGATGCAGATCATGATATAGTGGGACAACATGCAATATTTGCTGAACACACTGCCATATCATCTGCCAGTCATCCTTGCCCATATATTGCTTACTTTGGGCCAATACATCCCTCTTCCTCGAACTCTGCTGGTACAGTTACAGAAGCTTCTAATTTTAACAACCCCTGGAATGGCCCGTCTTTGCCTAATGACATCCCAGCTTCCTACACGTTTCCTGCAGTGGATCTCCATTATCACAGTTGGGAACACCATTCTACTCCTTTCTCTACAGCTGGCAGCCGTGTAGGTGGTGCTGATCAGCCCTCAATATCACCTGCTAGTCAAAGGCCAGCTAGGGGTGGTTTGGATATCCCAAGATCAGGATCTTTTATGCATCCTTTTCTTGTTGGGCACAGGTACCTCTTCTCAATAGATAGTAAAATTACTGTTATTTTTACAGAAGCGAGTGTTAATTGCTCAAATGTACTTTATATGCTCATGTTCAACCTTGTAGCCTCAAAATAAAAATCAATTTGTATGCATATATATATAATCAATGAAGGAACTGTGCATCTTGTGCTGGCATAAGATTAACATCTATTGTACATAAATTTCTGCAGTTCTGCTGCAAGAGCTGGGAGCTCAGCTGCTTCCTCAATGATCCCTCCTTACCCAGGCAGCAATGCTCGGACACGTGATAGAGTGCAGGCTCTCCAGGCGTACTATCAACAGCAGCAACCTGCTAATTCAGCCATGCGGACACATATTCCCTCGGGCACCCGAAGATCTAGCAATCATAGAGGATCTGCTCAATTAGCACCAGTGACCACATCACCAGACCAAAGTGGTGGCGGCTTCTTCCTTGTGCCATCAGGTTCATCAGGACGCAATTTTCAAGAACAAGAAAACCATCTACCTAGTCACTTCCACACCTGGGAAAGAGATCACTTGCCTTCCTTATCATCAAACCATGTTGATAGGGATTCCGGTTGGGTTGCATATCACCAGCCTGCCAGCGGGACAGACCCAGGTATCAGATCCAGTGGATTTCGATTAAGGCATGGGTCAGAGAGAATGCCTTCACAAAACCGGTGATATACTTGTTTTAATGCCCTTTTTCCCTGTGAAGAAAACTTCCATTACTAGGGAAAATTCAAAATTTATGTATGCTTGAGAGATGTTACATAATGCTTTGGCCTTTAGGTCTGTCATGTTATGGCAGACTATATACTCTGGCTGTCCCTGGAATTCATCTTTCTGGCAGCCACGTGGCAGTGTGATTGATGGACATTTGAGTTCCTCTAGTTTCATTCGTCCGAGGGCGTAAAATAAGATGGTGTCTAGTTGGAAAAACAGCTATTTGAAGAAGTGGGGCGCTGAGATGACACGTTAAAGTGGACGGGGGTAGCTGTGGCTGGATTGTAATGGATCAAAACTAGTGTTATAATGACTCACGTGCAAATGCTCTTTGTATTGAGAATACGAGCACTGGAATTTTACTTGCATGTCGTGGTGAGTGATGGTTGACAGGTGGGCGAGAGCTCGCCCAGGATGTGGAACTTTTGCATGAGAACTAGATTTCCTTTACATCATAATATTCTGTTTCTAGGCCGGGTTTTTTTTTTTAAAAAAACTTTAATCTTCGGATGCTCTTATGAAATATAAACAGTGACATTGTTCGTCCAAATTAGTAATCTATTTCTAGTATTCATTATTAAAAAAAAGTTGTTCAGTTAAATGAACAAAAGTAGAAAGGCATCGTTAGTAGTTTAACGAGAATTTTTCAAGAGGTCCTAAAATGCTTTATCAGCTCTTTGCTCGTTGAAAAGGCTGTAGGGTGTGTTATGGCCTGCTAGCGGCTAGTTCTACATTTGGACGTCTAATTGGAAGTCACTCATTTTATTTACTGTAATATGTATTAGCCTTTTTTGTCTGTTAAAATTCGAGTCCTAATGTCGATGGTAATCTAGTTTTATTGTTATGTACAAATAATGTACATGTTACCATTCTATATATGGAAGTCATTATTAGTAGATATCTTGAAAAATGAGCCATAGTTTCGGGGCTCACTTGTTTGCAGAATTTTGTTAAAAGCGCTTAAAAAATAAATTTAGTTCTCCCGTTTCAATTTAATAACTTTAGTAAACATCAAAATTGTAGACTTAAAGCCTATATAGCATTGCACTGAATACTTCGGTGAAACTAGGGCCTCTAGGCTCAAGCAGCTCTAAATACTTACAATTGTCATTGATGAGGAGAGCCTTTTTCAATCATCCCGAAGCACTGAGCAGGGCATAATATTATCGTGGCACCTAAGAGCGACCCGGTATGAATTACCACCAAAGAACGTGACAGCTTAAACATACATAGATAGCATCAAGAAAAAGTAGCCCCTTATTTAAACATACATAGATAGCATCAAGACCAAGTAGCCCATTATACAGTCACACGATAGTTGAGCTCTAGTTCGGTTCATTCACTATAAATGCCAAATATAACCCCTTATTTAAAATTCAAATCCTACTCTTAACGGAGCTACTACATCTATGGATTGTAGACTTCCTAACGCTTCACATTACAGATAAGGCATTCTCAATAGCGATATCCAGAGTCAACAGATCTGCTGCGTTCCGACCTCACCTGTCAATAAATCATGAACCTACTTAAGTTGTACAGTAGAGATATGGAATTTATAAACAACTCTTAAGTAATTGGTAGGCATTTGAGGATAAGAACCAAACCATACCAAGGGTGAGCGGGACCGTGACAAGCTTCTAGGGCTTCGGCTGCGACTGCGACCCCTGTAAGGTGTAGGCTGTTCAATACACAGAACAATACCATACATTGTTATAGCTTCCCATACAAGAAATCAAACGTCAAAGATTATGAAAATGTCATGCGAAACTCACAATCATGGATTCATACCATTTTCCCTATTAATACAAGGTAGATAACACTTACAGATGAATATGGCGAATTGGTTCTTGAGCGAGATCTGCAAAATTTTGAAGAAACAACCCAATTAAATATCCAGAATGGACCATAAAAAATGTTTGATCCACGAACCCAGCACCAATTCCACATCAAAGTCGCCATAACCAAAAGTAAGAAATAAATCTATACCACCAGTCTCACGCAGCAGCCAAGATGAAAAGCAATTGAACCCAGTATCTTATTTTAGTCTCAATTTGCTAAACAATATATTGCCGGCAGTGCATGAATCCTTGGACCACTTATGGGGATGCAATAACCAAGCCATTCACTATAAATGAAATCCTAAAGAAAAAGATAACTGCAACCCCACACACGTTATGTTGAAGTACTTTTGGGACTGTACAACTGCCGATATGCAATTGTTGGAACCAATACCACTTAGTTCATGGTGATCCGGCTTTTAGATTGCTACTCATCCATCACAGACATCCAGTCTACAACAATGGCAGACCACGGCTAACATCAATAAATCAATATTGTTATCAATTGTGAGAGCATTAAGTCGTTCCACAGGTGCTCATTAATAAAACAGTATTACCTCGACCAAAAAGTTGCAGGCATTTGAGCACCACATGCCATCAAGATCCTAACATGCAATCCCCATGGCGCCACAAAAAGCCACATCTAAAAAACAAACAAATCATCCCTAAGGAACATTGTATAATTAGCGACCAACCTGACAAATCATTTTTGCCAATGCCCTCTCCACCTTCACATATATGAAGGATAGTGCTGCCAATTCTATGGAACAGAATTGGGTTTTATCAAAAGAACAGTGTGGATTGCATAATAAGAAATTTCACTTATAAGACAATTCATAGGAAAATAAGGAAATAAGATGTTCATTCCCCTTTTGCACCTATGAACATAAGAAGGTATTCATTCAACGTGAGACACTACAATTGACCAAAAAAGATGTGGGAGCCTGAAAGGAGAATCATAATATTCCAAAAAATATTAAAGCACAGTCCATTGACCAAAAGACCCAATATCCAGAATCACAGCCAGGAAAGTTTAAGGTCTTCTCCTAATAATGAAAAAAAAAAAAAAGGAATGACATACTCATAACACCAAAAGATGCTTCTAAGATAAGTTATTCCTGTCTAGGAATAAAATCATTGAAGACCCCACTGGGAGAAATCCTAAAGAACAAGGAAAAGAGGCAGGTATCTAGGAATTTTATAAAGTCAACTATGTAAACATATACTAGTTTACAAAGCAGAAAAAAGATTCCAAAAAATGCAGACATATTGTTAGGCTGAAGCTCAAAAACATGTAAAAATACCAAACAAAAAATCAGCTAACTGTCATCGTAGTTGCATACTCATCTCAATACTTCCTCACATCATAGTTTCAAAACTGCAGTCTACCAATCAAGCAGTGAAAAACTACACCGAGAAGATATAAACATGGCTTTTTGCTTAACGCCACCAAAAAAGATGACAACCAAAACATCCATCCATCTATCATTGGCAAGGCACAAAAGGTTGGCCAAAGTTAATATACTCACGCACGCAAAGTTTTTTATTAGATAAAAGTCATTAGAGCAAAAATGTACTCAATTTTTTTCTTCTGGAGAGAGGGGGATTGATAAGTAAATGAAACAGAAAATTAACTGAAATCAGTTCTATAGCCTGGTGGCATGTGACTCCCACAGCATGTAGAATATTGAGGCACAGTACAAGGGAATTTTGAACTGCTCTAGAAAGGAATATCGGTGTTATATCATCAGGCGACAACAAAGACAAATGATTAACAATAACACAAAAGGTTTGTCTAAAGGGAGGAAAATAAATGTAGAAAAGATAGGGACACTGGAGAAATGAACAACATAGGAACCTCAAGAACATATCTCATGAATTATATTAAATCGTCCCTGCCCTCCCCTCATACCCACCCTAAAAATTAAGCCCTCCTTCTTCAAGTGTCCAATCTCCTAAGAGAATCATCATCAACTTGAATTCAAAATAACCGGACATGAAAAGCAAAGGTTTGGTACCAAGGAATCTTATACCAAAAACATCCATCATATAATGTGTAACAACCTTAGAAACCTTAAATCAGAAGAAAGAAGAGTGTAACAAATAGAGACTAAGAAACCAACCTTGAAAGAGACACTGAACGTCGTGAGTGTCTTGCTCTTGGAGACAAACTGCAAAATATGGATAATTGTCAATTTTTAGAAACTATAAAAAGTACACCCAAAATCATACTTAAACAAACAGCAAAGTGAACCTTCTGCTCCTGCCACCATAGCTACGGCTCTGGCTCGGACTCTGGCTCCAACTGCGGCTTCGACTTCGTGACATATAAGGACTGCGGCTTGGACTTCTAGAATAGCTCCTCCTTGAATCACGACTAGGACTCCTTGTATATCGATCATATTCCCTCACCTAGAACAATCACCAACCAGGGAGACAAGTGATCAAAAGACTAATGCATAAATAGAAACCAAAATATAGCAACATATGCAATAATTAAATACCCTTATGTATGCCCAAGAAAATGCATTCCGGAATTCTGAGTCATCAAGTTTCCTGATCTATAGAAAATACAATGCAGAGGTTATTGAAGGGGAACCACAGTAATAGTTGTAAAGATGCCAGTCATCATAAATCCAGCTCAACAGGGCCAAGTAATTAAATGATGAAACTAGATAATTACTAGGTGTGGTTCAAGATTAGAGAACTCACAGCATATTTCATATCATCGTAATTAGTATAATCCACTATCCCAGTCATGCCTGCATAAACAATATAACAAACACAACAAATTATTCTGTGATAAATCCAACATCAATTCATCTTAAAGAGACAAATGATATTACTGTGCGCTGCAATGAGTATACTATTGACATTGTTTCCAAAACTTAACAGTTCCCTAAAATAAAGTCATCTACCTACATGAATAACAGATTTATAATCAACAACAACAACAACAACAACAACATAGCCTTATCCCACTAAGTGGGGTCGGCTACATGGATCGCACGACGCCATTGAGCTCTATCAATGACCAACTCAATGAATAACAGATTTATAATCAATAGGAAAATTTTTTTTTCCAGAAAATCACTTCAGTTAGTACTTAAAATATTCCATTCAAATTGGAACTTGTAAGATTCCGTCCAAATATGAATTCCAATTCTCAACCACTTCTTGCCAAATTCAAAACATAACGGGACCTCCAATCTTAATATAGATGGCATAAACTGGCACTATATTTTTGAAAGAAGAATATCTAATTCTCACAAATTATATTAGAAGTCAAAGTGCAACTAAAGCCAGATGGGAAGTGCATTTGATTTAACTCCACTTACCACCACGCTCCCGGAAGACCTGAGAGAAGCATACATCACCAGCTTTACGCATGTGATCCTAATCATTGAACACTAATAATTAGTAAAGATTACACATAAATTTTCATCCAGTACTATGACTATGACAGGAAATGTCATCAATCGTTTCCATGCAATTAATGTGGCATTTGTCAAACAATCTTGAGAAGAATGAATCATTCATACCTTCAAGTCTTGCCACGAAGCTGAAGAGGGTAATCCAGTGATCAGAACTGCAAATTGAACAAAAATGAATCATCAAAATCATTTCTTTATGTGTAACACTATATAGAGATACAAAACTTATATCTAGGAACAATACATACCACGATAGTCAGTACGCTTGGAAACTCCACGGCTACCACTACGACCACTGTAACTACTGTAACGGTCTACTGATGATGAATATCCACGGCCACCATGTGCAAGTTCAACCTATAGTGACAAAGAAACAGAAGTTCAAAGGACATCAGATCATATTACACACACCAAAAAAAAAAAGGAACAAAAGAAATTGTACTAACTCGTAATCGAAAACCATCAAAATTATAACCATCTCGATAGCGAATAGCATCTTCAGCATCACGACGATCCTCAAACTGCAATATAACATTTCATAGTCATAAGACAGAACATGTGACATCAAAAGCGAAATACCCCTTCAAGCCCCTATATCATGAAATATGAACATACCTCAACAAAAGCATAACCTGGTGGTCTTGGAGGGATTTTCAAATCAATGTCAACAATGGGACCATACTGCAATCAGAAAGTGGAGACAGCAATTAGTGAACAGATACAATGTAAATCCTGATCTACTTATCTGCAACCCTATTCTAAAATTAAAAAAGAAAAAGAAAAATACTAAGTGTATTAACAAGGGGGAAAATGAGAGGGAATAAACACTGTTTTTCCAGGCTTACCCTCCCATCAATTTTTCTCAAGCACATTTTTCATATCAAACTACCAACATGTCTAATACATGAAGCTAACCTAAATGAAATTCCATTGAAAAGTGATCTTTCGTGTGTATGAAAACAAAACTTAATTAAAAAAAAAATTAAATTTTCCAGACTAGGAAATATCCAATATGCAAAGAATCTTTAGACATTTTTAGCTAGAAATATACCATATAAAACATAATCCAAGAATATACCTTTTAGCATAAATGATTAATAACACATAATAAGCATAGGTACCTTGTAGAAAAGATCCTCTACTTCTCTCAATCGAATATCACCAGGAAGATTGCCAACATAAATAGTGCGACTAGACCGCCTACTCATTTTTCCTGAAGCACAACTAAAATTATAAAATTGTAATTTTTCACCACAAACAAACACTGTTTGACACTTGACAATATAAATCAGCCCAAATGTTTAATCCATTTAGCTAAATAGTTGTAATAAATTTAATTGACAAAGTGATACTCAGAAAAGAGTTACAATAGGAAACCATGAATTATTATAACAAAATACATATTTATATGGAAAAAGGGAAAAATCTATTTTTTCCCCGCCCTTTTGATTAATACGTGTGTATTTGGATTGCTATATATTCAGTAGAATGGTTTGAGATTTGTATTTTTGAAGCTTACTTGCAAGAGAAAAAAGAATAAATTCCATGACTATGAAAATATATAATTTTTTAGGAGCCACCATAGCAATGCACATAGCTAGCAATATTAAATGTCATGTATGTCAATGCGTACATGGTTCGACAAATACAACATAATATTAACACCATGTGATATTCTATCCAATATCGCTCTCGGTAATTGGTGTTAAGAGTTTATCACGAGAAGGATCGGATGAATTTTGGATTATTTATGAAATCTAGGGAGTTGTCTTTGACCAAGGGATGGGTGCCCTTTTTCTCCCCGCGCGCTTTTTAAAACCGCAAATTCCAGTTTGGGACATCATCTCAATTGCAGACCATGCTGCACTAAATCTCGTTCAGTCTTTGAAGGTTCGAAGAAGCCTGACTCGATCCGTGCTTGTAAATTTGCCAGAAGAACAAATACAAAGAATGATAGAACATTTAAGAAAAAAAAAAAAAAACTATGGCACATGGATCCAGACATGAAAATTCACGTAAACGCGGCATCAAAAAATCTGGAGAAGCAGTGCGCTGATAAATTTTAGGGTTTCGATAACAGAATAAGCAGAAAGAAGAAAATCTCACAGCAAGAACTTGGGAATCATGATAAGCAAGAGATGGAGAGAAGATGAGAAGACGCATACCAGAGCAGAAACTTGGAGAACCGAGGTGAGGTCTGGAGAATTAGGTTCTTGGCAGTTGATAGTTGAAACACTGTCTATGGGCGCTTCTGGAATCTGAATTGAACGAACGAGAGGTACACATGCCACTTATAAACAGAGGTTTGAGAGAGCTACAATCATGGCGTTACACGTGCACGGTCTTTGATGTGTGCCGTTCGCCCACCCATGTTTGGCCAGTTCGCTAAGGAAACGGCTCTGTACTATTTAACCTCATATTTAAGCTAACGGCAAATTACTTTCTGAATTTTTTAAGATAATGGTATATCTTTTTAAACTATCACTACAAAAAATTATTTAATCATTAATTTGACTTCTTTTAAATTAAATAATTTTTATTTTAAATAATAATATCGTTTTATTTTGTGTGATAATTTAAAATATTAAATATAGAATTTTAAATTTTAAGTATTAAATTATAATTAAGTTATGACGTAGTTTTTCCATCAAGTTACTATGTAAATCTTTTTTTAAAAAAAATTTATATATATGAAAGAATGAATTCTATTTTTCAAAACAATGTTGGCCAAATTTAGCTCATTTTAAATATATCAACAGTGTATATAATTTTTATAACTTCAATTTTTATTTTTTTTTTAAAAAATAATATAAGCATTAAAAGTTGAGCTGAGTATATAAAGCCCAAGTTTCACCTTTTTTGGTCCTTATTAAGAAAGCATATCCTCTCTCTAGTTCTACTTCAAATAAGGACTTTTTGTTCGATCACAAACGTCGATTTTGGACTCATTCAACGGATATGAACGTTCTACGTGGTGCTTTTGCTGCTTCTGTTTCGTCGACCAAGCCCCCACACTCAAAAAATTGGCTTCATCTTACCACTTTGTTTCACCCACTCTCCAAGTTCGAATTCCATTTCTTCTATGTTTTGATGTACATAAGTTGAGTAAGAAAAATACAAATAAAAAATATAGAACACAGATTCTTCTTGCATCCAAAGTTTCATACAATTGATGAATTTTGAGTTAGCAAGGAATGAAACTTAATGTACTTAAGAGATATAGAACTATGCATTTCCTTCTAGTTTTCTGACCAGCTAAACAGGAAGCATAGAAAAGCATAAAACAAACCCAACAACAATTTCATTTGCTAGGCGCAAATTGATTGCTTTATACCAACCTAACAAAAAGAACAAAAAAAAAAGATTATACCCCATGTCTGCAAGCTATAGTAAAAATTTAGGATAACCAACACAGTTTGAGTGGTGTTATAAGAGACACTACCCCTAAAAAAATTATTTCGCTACTGCAAAACTTCCTCCTAAGATAAAACATGCACTTCTGGGTGAACTAAGGAACCAGAACAGCAAAAAAAAAAAATTGACACTACAACGCAGTGAGAGCAGAGAGTGAAAAACATGGAGAAGTTTAGAGAAGTGGTGTACCAAAACTGAAGGAAGGACAGTCTTTTTATAGGACTTTATCTTGCGGCAAAGGGGCAAATCACTTATTTGCATTGCATTGGCTCGAAACTGTAAGCGTGCGATCCCACTTCTTCCTTTAGTTCTTTATAAGCCCACTATAACATGTTAATATATAAGGCTACATCCCCTAACTATTTTAGTCCATGTGGGACTAATTTAGTAATTTTATTCTTTTGAAATACAAAAGTTTTCCATAATACAATTTTCACAACAATCCCCCACATATTTCAAAAGAAATTTTGAAAAATCACTAAGTTACGAATATGAGTGTAAATGCATCAATTGGATGTCTTCTAGACTATGAACCTGATCTAGACAAATAAGATATAACTCACAGAGTAAGTTGTGAAATATATAGCTTCTATGAATTAACAAAATCTTGTTGTAAGTTAGAGACCTTACCCCTACAATTTTTGTTGTTAAAACCATTGTGTGCGTTTTTGGCCGTGAGCGTGTCTGGTGTTCATGAGTATTATAGAGATTTTGCCACGATCTCATAAGAGTAGCCATCTCCCCACTCATATAGGTGATTTCATCAAGTGTATCTGCAATGAATACACCACCCTCAAGGAAGGGCTATGAAAATCATTAAGAGCTTTCGCTTAACTTCTCAATCAATGCATTCTAGTACTTTCACACTTAACACCATAGGAATTGACTGAAAAAATAGTGCTAACAGAATTAACATATAACTTTTTACTACTCATATGAACCTGCTTTATGGAATCTCCAATCATAAAGGTTGGGTTACCGTCACTATTAATTATTAATGGCTTAAATCTCATTTTCCTCGATGTCTGAAGGACTAATTTCCTTCTCACATGTATGTTTAGTTAAAAAATTGGCCAAATTCACTTTTGACTTCACATAACTTATCAGTATATTTCAAATTTCATCTTTTAGCAATTGTTTAATAACTTTGTATCTCAACACAAGTGTCTACTCTTACTACTGAAAGTTTTATTATTTATAATGACTATTGCTGCTTGGCAATCATAATACATAGCCACTGACATCATTGGACTCTTATCCAATGGAAAGATTTACTAAGAGGTTTTTTAACCACTTAGTCTCATTTTCTGCCAACTTCAAAGCACTGAACTCTGACTTTATAGAAATAATATATAAATTAGTTTTGTTGCTCTTCAGGAAATCATCTCACCACCAAGAGTGAGACCTAATTACTACTGAATTTTATCTCATTTGAATCAGAGATTCAGTTAATATCATTGTATTCTTCTAATACAATAGAAAATTCACTTTATATGATACCATAATTTATAGTAGCTCTTAACTCTTTCGTTAGGATTGTGTGCATATAGACACTCATTTGACACATATGATATGTCAGGTTAGGTGAAGTTCATTAAATGCAACAGACTCACCTTTATTTTTCTCAATTGAGTGTTAAAATCATAAAGAGTTTTTCACTAATTTGTCATCACAATGATCAAACTTTTAAGATATTTTTGAACATAATGTTCTTATGACAATAAAATACTGTCACACCCTAAAATCTAAGCACGTGACTGGCACGGAAGATGAATTTCACCTTATCTCCGTAAGCCTATTTCTCTTTTAAGTACAATACTAATCCTTATTTTGATTATTCTTTTAAATGCAATTAATTCAAATTACACAATTTAAGAATTAAAATAAGAGAACTATTTCTCTTCTCACAAAAAGATAAGAAAGTATGGCTAAACTGAGTTTCCTATACATGCTATAGTCATACTTATCCGATTACAGAGCTTTTCTAGATTTATATAACTTAGAATAAGACCTAAACATTATACCTTTACCCTGAACCAATGGAAAGGTAATCTTTGCATGAACGTTATCGAACAAGGAAGTTCTTCATACCTGAAACTAAAGACAGCATCTACTTGAGAGAATCCTACCACATTCACACACAATATAGGTATATATATATATACAGACAGATATACATATTTGATCCAATAATATAATCATCTAAATTTTGGTGTACAAGATATTCATCAAGACACACAATAAAAGCATCTTGCAATCATTAATAGACACATTCCAGATCAAGCCAAATCACATTTCAAACAATTAACACAATTCCAATTTAAGTTCCTAGACATTTTGAGGGTCCCGTCCACATAAAGTAGCCGTTGCCTCGCGGCCCCTACCGCATTCTCCCTTATTTCACCCCTGTCCTCAAAGGGACAAATCTGTAGTCCAACCTTATTTCACCATGTCCTTAAAAGGACGAATATCATATTCAATACCATGTGGTTGTAGTGATTTCATTCCACCCTTATTTCATTCCATGAGATCCCATAAACTCCATTTTTGTTTCTCTCAAGATCAAACACAATCACATTACACAATCATAGGCAACCATATGCATTTCATTTCAGGAAAAGTTCATAATAGTCTTATACTTGTACATTTCAATGCATAACATGAATGTACTAATTTCATGTCACATATATATATATATTTATAGTACATTTTTAATATATACATAAAATAAGCAAACATGGTAAGGTAGGATCTCTCACCTTGATTCCAAGCTAAAATTTTACACTTCAAATCAGAGGATAAATGCCAAGAAATTCATCAAATGCATAAAGAACAAGCCAAGCAAAGAGATAACACCAAATTAGAATATAGGCTACCAATCATCTAGCTTCTTTATGTTTGAGACTAAAATCAAAACCAATCTTTAAGAAATTTCTGGGAATAAACTATAGTTCTAAAAATTATGAGCCTTATTAGTATGTTGACATACTAGGATAAAAATTTCATAATTTAATTCTATCATTTGACCCTTCTAAAGACTCTATTATTGACCAAATGTCAGAACTGTCCAAATCTATATAGGTTAAATCTTTTTATTTAATAAGTATATCAAACCTTAGCCAAATACTATGAAATTTGGTACACAATTAGTATGAGGTCTTATCTAGATATCATAAAAATTTTAAGTCAAAATAAAATCATTTAGTTATTACGTAAAATTTGAAATTCAGGACAAAAAAGAAATGGGCTTCAGAGGTGTTAAGAAGATTTTATCAAATAAAATATTTAAAAAAAATAATAAAAATAAATAAACAATATTATCAAACCTGTGAATCATTTTTTTAACATCAAAAGTCGGAAAAGCATAATGCACTCATATTATATGATTTATGATATTTCAACATCTACTTTATCTTTATCGCTTTAAAAAAATAAATAAATAAATTACACCAATAGATCCCACAATTTCCACTTTTTCTTTCTAGTGGTGATCCATGGCATGAACGACAAAACCATCCTTGAAAACTTCCAATATCTCTTAGCCCCCACATTCTCAAAAAGAAACTCATCCAACATGTCTGAAATAATAATTGACTAAATTTCATAGTTCTACTTCAAATTTAGTCCTACTTCTATTTTGTTCAGAAGCTCTCAGCCATAATAGAAATTCAAAGCAATTATGCCAAAAACTGAAATTTGATAATTAAATTTATATTTTCAGGCCTTATGAATTAAAATAGCATGAATCACTCCAATAAATAATGAACACGCCACAATTCTGTAGAAAATGAAAAAATGAAATCCTAAATTGATATATTGCCTTCTTGGTAAATTCTAGCCAAAAATTCCTCTATGTCAAGGCTCTCAAACCAGTAAATTTCATTATCAGAATTATTCCTATTCAGTTCTTATTTCATTTTGTTTCTAAGCCTTAAATTCACTTTTCCAGTTCGGAGGGGAAATCAATAATCTTACCTCAATTTGGATTCTTCGATTTCTCTATTCTCGGTTCTGGCTTCCCTTTCCAGTCTACTAGTTCTATTCCTCTTAGCTATCACTTGGTTTACTTCTCCATCTGCCCTCTTCATTCTACGTCTCTTTGTTGAACTCTTTGCTTCCTTGTCTCTGTTTTGGCCCGTGATGCTCTCTCTCTCTTTTCTAGCAAGCTTCAATAATTGAAGTATTCAAGAAGCTTCAATTCCCACCTCTGCTAATAATTTCAAGCGTACGTGTGTCCTCCATCGCATACGTGTGTCCTCCATCGCATATGTGAAATCACAATTTATATGTAACTTGAATTTCCTTAAAATTCATAATCACAATTTATATAAAATGAATTTTCTCAAAATTCATAATTTCTTTTTTGTGTGCACACATGCCACTAAATATCTCATAAAATAGATATAGATATTTTTTCAAAATACTTTTCACAAAATATAACTTGTCACATAGCTTTATAGAGCCTACAATAGTAGAATTAAAAAATCCACAAAGTGAAAATATTTCACATAACTTTAGAAGCTCAGAATAATATGACCATTACACTTTATTGTAAAAATTTCACAAACGCAATTCTATCATTTTAATATTAAATGATTGAAAGAATTTCTTTTTTCATATTGTCAATAGTTATGTTAATAGAAATTTATGAGATTTTATGATACTCTCAAAATTAAATATTAAACCCATAAAATTTCTACTACTTAAACCACATTCTTATTATTAACTATTGACCATAACCAAAATATGTTTATGATAATAAAATTACAACACAAGCTTCATGCCTCAAAATAAATAATATGATATTACCTCTATGAATTTGAGTTCTTACAATGCACCGGAGTTATGACTGTGGTAGCATTAGTAGTAACAATTTTTTTAAGATTGTTGTAAAAATTTGGGATAACCAATGCAACCTGAGTCGTGTTATGAGGGACACTGTAGTCTTTAAGGAAATTGCTTTCGCGACTGCAAAACTTTCTCCTAAGATCAAACAAGCCCTTCTGGGTGAAACCTAGGGACCATAATAACAAAAGAAATTGACAATACAACCAATGAGGGTAGGGAGTCCAAAACGTGGAGTAGAAGTTTAGAGAAGCCGTGCACCAAATATGAAGAAAGGACAACTTTTTATAGCTGCGAAAAATCATAACTAAAAGACAAGTTTTAAAAAGGTTGTTACATAAAATTTAAAATAGTTTAGGGTTGTTACATAAATTTAAAACAATTGAAACGACCTCTTAATTTGGGGGGGGAGAGGGAATCGCTGATTTGTAATGCACTAGTCCGAGATTGTGAGCGCGTAAATCCACCTTTTTTCCTTAACTTTTTATGAGCTCACTATAACCTGTTAATATATAAGGCCTCATCCCTTCATTGTTTTAGTCAATGTGGGACTAATTTTGCTATTTTGAAATACAAAAGTTTTCTATAACACAATTCTCGCAACATAAGCTAGATTGAAAACACAAAAAAAATTGAAAAAGTACTCCTATTTTCTCAATAAAAAATTATAAATATAATCCTATGAACGCCTGAAGAGTGAGGTAGAGCTTACAAAACTGAAAGCATTCATTTTTATTTTTCTAAATGATTAAAGTGCAAAAGAGTTAAAAAAAATACAAGCTTTTCTGTTTGTTTTTCTGCCTAGATATTTAGGTTGCATTTGGTACTCATTTAGGGTTTTGGATTCTCATTTTTTGAGGCTAAAATAAATGTTTGTATTCATTTAACATGATGGAAATGGAATTCATTGGCATGATATATTATACAATTGCTTTCCATATGTTTTTGGATGGAATTAGATTCTTTTCAATTGGAATTGTGGTGAATTGTTAGTCTTGCCCTTGATAATTTCTCAATTTTTAGATTTGTCCCTCTGAACCTCTTATATGTTTCTGTGTGCCCTAACCATTTCAGTTGTTGCAATTCCTTTTTTGTCGTTCCCTTCTGATAATCCTTCATTTTTCAATTTTATCGTTTCCTTCTCTGCCTCAGTATTTCATACTACATCTACACTACATTTGTTGTTCCCTTTGTTGTGCCATTACATTTGGCTATATTTGTGGCATTTGCCCTAAGCCCACTGAACGATGGGACTGTCATGGTGTCAGAGGCGGGAAAACAAATTTAAGAGACATGGAAGATCAAAATGAGTGGCCAAATTAGATGATCATCTTGAATAAACTCTATTTTAAAGTCTACAGCAAATAGACTAAACTATTTGAATAACATGACCACAATATAATCAGTAATATAATCACTCACTACTTAAAAGTTTGATTTTGTTTAAACCTCATCAGATATATATATATATAATCAGAAACCTTAATGCACCGCAAGCTATCAATGGCAAAGCACCACCACAACAGTGGAGAAGGACATGGGGTTGGTGTGACTAGTGCATGACGAAGGAGGAGAAGCACTCTAGTTCATGAGAGAGTTATGGACTATCAACGACGAAGCACCAAAATGATGGTGGAGAAGAACGTGGGTTGGTGTAGCTGGTGCACGACAAAGGAGAAGGACGCACTGTGGTTCCATGACAAAGGAGCAAAAGCACGACCCCAGTTCACGAGAAAAAAAAAAGCGGGAAATAGTGGTGGGGCTAGTGCTTCACAAGGAAGAAATTGGTATAGGACACGTGTCAAAGACTGATTGCTGGGCGTTTAAACCTTTTTTTTAAAAAAGGTCAAACACAAATCAGGTCGAGCGTGAGATTCAAATCCAAGAAAGCATAGGGCAGGCAAGTAGTTGTACACGTGTCACCATACTAGAGCGTCTAAAAAAAAGGAGGAGGAAACACAACGTTTCAATTAAATCCACCCAAAAGATCTGGGTCGTTGGATCACATGGATCCAATGGTTTACAGCTTCTGTGCAACAAACAATCTAGATAGTCCACATTGGCAATATGACGACCAACAGCTGCCATGGAGAGTCCTTGACATTTCAATCCATGGAGAGGCGTCGAATCCTTGAGATAGAGAACACGACGGAGAGAGAGAGAGAGAGAGAAGACAATTTTTTTAATTATTATTTAGGGCATTTTCAAAATTTTAGGTAGGGGTTCACGTGACAAATGACATAAAAAGTGATATGTGTTACGTACACTGTCCAATCATCATTTTTCGTTAGCATTTTTAATGGTGTAAAAAAAAGATATATTTGGAAAAAATGTAAGACATATTTGATAAGAAAATGTTAAGGACATAAATGAAACTCAGTATAAACCTTAATTATTATTTAGGGCATTTTCAAAATTTTAGGTAGGGGTTCACGTGACAAATGACGTAAAAAGTGATATGTGTTACGTACACTGTCCAATCATCATTTTTCGTAGCATTTTTAATGGTGTAAAAAAAAAGATATATTTGAAAAAAATGTAAGACATATTTGATAAGAAAATGTTAAGGACATAAATGAAACTCAGTATAAACCTTAGGGATATAAAGTATGATTTTGTCATTTATAATTTACATTAATTTTTTTTTGTAAGTATCTAAAATATCTAGAGAACAATATTATTTTGAACATTTCACATTTACAAATTTTAATATTACTTTTAGAAAAATACTAACTACTACTGTCCGGTTGACATTTAGGGTATTAGTTTTTTCTCTCAGCGCTCATGATATAAAAACTTACTACTCATGAACCGTGCCCATTGCCTTCGTTCTCTGAAATTCTAAATTCATCTCTCCTTTACTCTCTTTCAGGCAAAAATGACAGATTCTAAGTCCCAAATTGAATCTATCAGGAAATGGGTCGTCGATCACAAGCTTCGTACTGTTGGTAAATTTCTCAGGCTTCATTAATGCTTCCTGTTGATTTTGTTTTGTTCTTTTAGGCCTCTATTTGTTGGTTAGGGATTTCTGGATAAATTTTTCATTGAATTTATCTATTGTTTATTGCAAAAAGGCTTCTGATAGGCGTTCTTGTATTTCTGTTTTCCTTCTTCTGAAATTTCTCTTATTTGTTTTTCTTTGGAACTTCATCTCTTGGATTTTGCAATAAGGGTGCCTATGGCTTAGCGGTATTGCGGGTTCCATTGCATACAACTGGTCTCGGCCAAACATGAAAACCAGTGTTAAGATCATTCACGCGAGGTAAGTTACAATTACTGATATTTTTTAACACTTTTCTTTATAAACATATAAACTACAAATGAGTGGAATAAAAGTACTTGGATTTGATTCATTCTATATTAGTTACATTGTTGATTATTAGAGGATTTGAAGAACAAATTTATTGCTTTCCACTGTGTCAGATCTAACGACAAATTAGGACTTTTTAATTCCAAATAAAAGAATAATTGAATTGAGTATCGAAGATTAATCTTTCCATTTATTTTAAAAAAAAAAAAAGGATAGAATGACTCCAGCTGCAATGTTGGTTAAGGCGAGCCATGTTGAAGTTATAGAAATTCAATTTCAAATCATTCATCCTGTATCCATGTCATATTCCTAATTTTCCAATTGTGATTATATTTGGATTCAGAATTAGATTGATGAGACTTAATCTTTTTCTGATTTCTTTGTGCCTGCAGTCTAAATTCCTCAAATTTTGACATATCAATCTTTAATATCCTAAATGCCTGCAATTTGATATTATTGGTTCTTTGCAGTTATTGCATATGATGCTAATAAGAAGAGGGATATAAATGTTATATAAAATCATATGAGAGTGGTGTATGGGGTTTACATATCTTTTTCTTATCTCTCTCCTATCACATGCCTACACCATCTCAATTTTCTTAAAAATTTGAGAAGATCCAAACTTATTTCACAAGGAATATATTTTTAACATATAAACAAGCAATTTGATATATTTTCAATTCCATGTGGGGTAAATTTGTATAAAATATCCCCAGAGGCAAAGGATGCAGGTAATAATCGTGTAAGTGCTTGAATTTGTTTATGCATAGAATCTGAGATGGTTTTATGTGTGCTCTTGGGGTTTAAAATATAACTTCCTCTAAGGGTATTTTGTTTAGATTAATGCTTCTTGTTAATTTACTGTGTCTGGTGGTTCAATTTCAGGTTGAATGCACAGGCTTTGACACTGGCAGCATTAGCAGGAGCTGCAATTGTAGAATACTATGAACATAAGACTGGAGCAAAGGATGAAAAATATTCGAAACACTTCACAATTGAAGACTTCAACTCACGCAAGGATTAACGACTTTTCACATCTCAACATCACATAATTATTGGATAGGTTTCATTAGAAACTCTGAGCACCTAATATAACTGTAACCACAGCCTCCTCAATAATTTGTCCCACATTGCAGTTTTCCGCGTTGCAAGTGTGGGCCTATTTTTGTTCACCACCATCTTAAGATACCTTACACATTGTAACATTCCACTAGACTTTACACCCAGAAAATAATTGGGGAATGTAAATAAAAGCAGGATGGATAAAATTCGAGCTTCCCCTGTTTAATTTGTTTGCAATGTCTTTGGCTTTATAATAATTATATCGGAGATGGACTTCCGAGCTTGGAACAATACGAAATATAAACTACACAGGTCATTTAAAATTTGCACTACTGATTAATAGAAACCTAAAAAAAAAAAATGGTTTCGGAGTTTCTTTTCCTCTGTATTAGCTTACATTTCGTTGGAAGCTCATCTTAAATAAAATAAATATAGCAGTAGTTTAGTGATAGATGAAAAGGAAATCGATCTCAATTGTAAAATTTGATGAACTAAATTGCAATTACTAAAATGTTTCCCAAACTAATTGCCTTGACCTTGAATCTCTTCACAGGCAAACTGCCTTCTTTTTTTCCTTTCTTAAAAATTATTTTAATGGAAGTTTCTTTCTTGAAAGACCAATTCTTGTTGAGCATATTGAACTCTCTAAAAGTTGAACTATAATTGAAATTCAAATAGCTACTAATTGCAATTATTCAAACTTTTAATTCACAGACCAATAACATGATTTATATTGGATTCAAGAAAAACTACAATCTCATATAGAACAGGGGTACCAAAGTTGCACAGTATTACTCTACTGATAGTCTAATAACTAAAGCAAATATTGATACACAATTTCCCCACTGCAAATTCATCGAGATTCCCAATCCTTCAATTTCTTGCTTCCCTTAGGTCTCGACATAGATGTATCCATTGCTGCCATTTTCTGGTTATACTTTGCTCGAAGTGGATCATTATATGTCCAGGGGTTATTCCAATCAGTAGTATCCTCGTTAACCAAATGGGTCCACTTAGTTCTTCCACTGCGACCAAAGTGCTTGACTTGCATAACCTTGGGTAAGATTGTCTTGTCCATTTTATCTTCACCAGTTGGGGCAGAGAAATCACGACTGTAAATACCATCACTTCCAACAGTTGCAGATAGATCATCAGAATTGGACTGAAAGAAGGCACCCTTGTGGTAGTATTTCTGCATGAATCTCCACTTTTGTTTTGGCGGTGGAGCTGGTTTTGGATTCTTCCTTTCCCACTCTCTCCTCTCTTCCTCTGTCATGTTTCTTACCTTCTCAATCTCTTCCTTCTCCTTTATCATTGCCTCACGATCGTCCCTATCCCGCTTGATCCTACCAATCTCTCTCACTTTCCAAGCTTCATACTCCTCTGCCTCATTGACTTCATCATCAGTATCTACATCGGCAACATTTGCTTCTTCCAATTCCAAATTCTTATGGATCTCTTCATCCTTCCGGATCTCCTCAACAACAATCTGTTTGGTTTCAGATTTCCTTTCCTCCAATCTCCTTATCCTAGCTTCCTCAAGGGCCCTCTCTTCAGCTTCAAGACGTTCACGCTCGGCTATAGTATCTCTCTCAGTTTTAGGAACAAATACAGGCTTCACCATCGCAATTCCGGCTAGTTCCTCTTCTGAGTCAGTCTCATACTCAGATTCCTCTTCCTCCTCTTCTTCCTCTTCCTCCTCCTCCTCTTCTTGAGGAAGTGCTTCTTCCTGTTCTCTTTGAAGTAATTTTTCCCTAATTTTCCTCCTTCTTTCCTCCAAAGCAGTCTCATCTTGTTCCTCTAATTCTAACCCTTCCTGTCTCCTGGCTTCCTCTTCGATCGTAGAAACAATTTCAGCTTGTCGAATGCGCCGATGATCGGCTCTCACTTCCTCACGATTATCTACTCTGCTTTCAGCCAGACGACGGAGCCTACGATCATCCTTCTTAACAACATCTGATTCTCCTTGAGTAGGAAACGCTTTCTCCAAGGAAGCTTCCTTGGCCAACCTAATATCAGTTTCTTCATTGTCATCATCAGCCCATTCAGGAACCTTACCTGGCCAATACCGCTTAACTTTTGTTTGCCCAATCTTACCCTTGAGCTTCTCCCTTATAGCTATTACTGCGTCACTAACACCGGCTGTCACCGACATGGTTTTTATCTGAAAGAAAACTGACAAAGATTCTTTGCCTTTCCTTTCTTCAGATCCTGCAGAGAAGACTAAAGATGTGATGCAAGAAGATGTCTCGCTGCTGAACAGGGAAGGTGGAAGCGGGGATGGTGGGTTGCTTCGGCCGCCGCTCCGATTTCCGTTGCAGCAGTAGATGAACGATAAGGAAATACCTAAAAGAGAAGAGAGAACGGCGGTGGCGCACTCGCAGTTCGCGTGGAAGGAGAATAACTATTTACATGAGTATATAGTGGCGTGGTTCCTAGCCCATGGCCCAGGCCCGTTAACATTGATAACTTAAAATAAAAAGCCCAATGCCTCCTCAGTTCTCCTTGCCAATTGTCTCCAGCAGCTGTGTTTCTAAAAGGGCAAGGCAAGGATTTGGATCCCCATCCTTGGCCCTAAACTCTTCATTCGCTCTGTGCCCTATGCTGGCCTTCAATTAAGAAGACAGGAAATTGGATACTTGAAGATGAAGAACGCATTTAACCCAAAAAAAAAAAAAAAGAAGAAGAAGATGAAGAACGCAACCTTGGGGTCTAAAATTTCATCATATGAATAATATTTGCCAAAGAAAATAAAAAATCCAAATTCAACTACATGTTAAAAAGTATCTTTGAAACCCAGGTCGTGAAAATGCTCACTGGTATAAATATTTCTTCGTCATGTAATCTAGAAGCAGTACTGCTTGTTACAGAGTGACTATTCCCATGAATGTGACTCTGATTGTAAGCATGTTGGGGTTACATGTATTAGGTTGCAGAGGTGCATAGAATGAAGGAGAGGAGGAAGACTAATTGTCTGATCAACTTGTTCACTCAGAAAGCCAGTTTACCCATTTTCCTAGTGTTAGCTCTAGTTTTGGCTAGCATTGCTCGATTATGTTGCTTTGTTTACATTAGGTGTAATTTATCAATTTTCGTTGTCAGAGTGTTTTTATGGTTCCATACCCTTCGTCAAGCTTCCACCTCAAACGCAGTTACATTGCATTCTGCTGTTTTTCTGGGATCAGTGCACCTATTATTACATCATGATGATGCTCAAGTTCTCTTCCTCCTCCCTTCTTTCTTTTGTTTGGTACTTAGGAAGCAGGTTGGCTGCTAGGAATTTTCTGGAATCTACTCATGAAGATTGATCTAACACATGTAAACTATTTTAGAATATTCAACGTTGGCTAATCACGGTGGTAAGAACTTTTTGAATTCTAAAAATGGCAATAATTTGTTGTTTAGATGTCAATTTAAAGGAGGTTATATCTTTTTGCACTTACTACTTTAGAAGATATTAATTTTCTATTCTATTTGGTAAGAAATACCTTTGATAAAAGCAAAAAGATAAAACGACTATTGATTTACTTCTAGGCAATTGCCCTCTTGATGATGTTTTATAATTTCACCATAATTTGTAGGTCCTAATAGGTGCGCTTGCTTGCTAGGAGTTGAATTAGGCAAAAAGGATATAGAGGAATAAAAATCTGAAAGTTATGCCGTAAAGGTTCAGATACATGGCCAAGCTTTACTCCTTTTCCTTCATTTCATCCATTTTCAGTTGCCAGAAAACACCTAAAAAACTAGAAATAGACATTTGGGGTCAATCATCCCTAGGAAGTATTGAAAAAAGCAAAATTAAGAATCCGATAAAAGTATAGATGAGAAAACTTCTTTTTGGAATACCAAAAATTGAAAGGCTTGTATGAAAAAGGTTAGGTAAATAAAATTACTATTAGTTGATTACAATAAACATGCATTTTCAGCATTAAACATACGTTGCACCAAAATGACAATATGTCTGGTTAGGTGTTTCTACAGAATGAAAAATCGATTTTATCACCAAACGTGGAAATAATTCAACACAAGAGAAGAGTTGCTTCAGCTGAAAATCAATTATGTCATTACTCCCATGGCTTGGTTGTGTTGTGGTCGCCATTTGAAATCAACTTTTGTTATGCTCTATTTTACTATGTTTGTCTCAGTTCTAAACCGGAAAAGTGTGGTCGGTGCCGGAAATGGCAAGGCGCACCACTCCAATAATGACTCTATATGTTTTATTTAGTCATGTTAAATGAGAGAGTCAAGGCCATATTAATTATATATGTTTTATTTAGGTATATATGACTCTAGCAAACCCATTATATGTTACTGATGTTACAATAATCACCATTAACTGGAATGTTTATTTACTGATTAATCACCGCTAATAACCATTAATCACTAATATATATGACTATAGCGATGCTTGGATTGCTCTTGTTTATGGAAAGACGGTTAGGTGAGACTGATTTTGAAATACCAAAACCATTCCCTTGTTGAATCTGATAATGCCACACGCTTAGGGATCTTATAGGCAGTATTATTTCCTTGATCATGAGAGAGATCAGAGATTGAAGTGCTTTACTGCAAGATCCATGTTATCTGGGGGGGCTCTTTCCCTACTGGTGAATGTCGCTTTCGTTTCGACGTCAATTTTCCAACAGCGATATACAAGGGGCGAGTTGCGAGGTGTGGGTTAACGTACAAAGCTTTAAAGTAATTTGTAAGAAAGTAATGCTCGAATTGATGGATTGTCAATATTTTGAAAGGATAAGATAAATATTGAATACAAAATAGTTTAAGTTAGAAAAAAGACAGAGAAAGCAATTGAATCAGTTGCCTCTTATTGACGGAACCTGCTTGAGTGTTTTTTACCCCAGTGGTCCCATGGACTGAAAATGACTCTAGATAATTATGAGGATTGAGGCCCCAGTGATCCGAAGATTATCATTAAATGAATCAAAAGAATAAGTGCAACCGTTGAGCCACTTTAAACGTCATCGAATCCCGCTCCAAGATACCATTTGCGCTGTCAATTTGATATTAAATTTCAGTAATTTACAGAGTCAACAGTTTTGATGGCCTATCAATTAAAAAAAAAAAAGGAGTGTAAATGGGAAGCAGCTCCCCTCGTGCACATAGGAGCCGGAGCCATTGGATCATGCAGGAGCCGGAGCCATTGGATCGGACAGGAGAGGTCGGAGTCATTGGATATATGAAAGTTAATGGTTCTTATTTATTTAATATTTTTTTATTTTAAAATTTTTTTAATAAGTATTAATTGATTTAATAATAATTATATGTATAAAAATAAATATAAAATAATAATTATAATTTTTAAAAATAATTAAATAATTAAGAGTCATTGAATCATAAATTCAAAGCCTCCCAAAGCCTTGTGTGCATAGTAGGCGAGCTGTTTTCGAGTAAAAATGTGGCATCTAAAACCTCTTAGGGAGACAGGCTGCTGCTCAATTAAAGTTCAGATTCCTCAAGAGTCTTTGAATAAAATTTTTTTAATGATCAAATCTAGATCATTTGATAAAATATCCAACGATTTAAATTAATTTTTTTAAAAATATATATAAATACAAGATTAAATTTATTAAAAATTAATTATATAATTTTTTAAAAAATAAAAAATTAATTTAAATCATTAAATAATCTCATTTATCAGCTTAACGAACTTCCCAAAATACCCTCGAGGGATTCAAAATCGGTCAATTGAATCACAAAGCTCCAAAAATAAAGTGGAATCTGGAAGGGCCACTTTTGTAATTATGAGGAACTCGAAGGGCTTACGTTTCCTACTCGGATGAAAGGAAGGGTATTCTGGAACTAATTCCTTCCACAAACGACCTTTCACGTGATTTTTCTGGCCCCCACACACAAATAATGTCACGTGTCACCCTTCATCGAAAAATCTCCGAGTTATCGGGGCCCACGTGTAAGCGGGAACCTTATCTTAACCTCGATTCCGATCCAATGCCACGTCATATGTTTCCACTTGGATTCCCATCAACGGTCCATATTTCTCATGACGTCTATGACCTGTTCGTCCTTTAACACATGGCCCTCCATAAATTTCCCCTCTCATGAAGCCGCTTCTTTAATCCAGATCCAGGATCTCATCACTGATAACTGAGGCAGCCTCTTCGCTGGATCTGCTGTAACAAGATTAATCCTGAGATTGAGACCGATACGATGGGCCTACTAGAGCAGTTGTGGGATGACACCGTCGCCGGCCCTCAGCCGGAGAACGGCCTCGGAAAGCTCCGAAAGCACAACACCTTCAGTTTCCGATCTGGCTCCGGCAAGGGTACGCAAAGTCTTTTGCCATCTTGGGCCGGTGCTGGACTTAATTACCACATTAGTTATATAATCTACGCCCTATATTGATATCCGAATCAATAGGATATCAATTTGAATCATGCAACGGAACCGTTTTATTAATCAATCTAATATCTCATACTGGTGGATGGCTTAATTCTAATTGCAGATCAAGCTCTGTTTCCAAGTCATTTTCACCCTCAGATGCGTTTTAGCTCACTTCGAAGTTTGAATTGATCTAAATCTTACATAAGACTGGGGAGGTTGAAATGTTAAATATCTTACCTGTTGAAGTAGAGATATATTTGGAGCTTCTAGCATCTGGAACATTCCTCAATATTTCTTGTTTTTCTTAACAATTGAAAAAATAATAATAATGCTAACATAATAGATTTTTCCTTGTGTAATCAGAATCCGAAGCTCGGAGCGCGAGATCGTACGGTGAGGAATCGGCGGAGGAGGCGATAAAAGTGACACGCCGAATCATGATCGTAAAACCACCGGGGTACCAGAGTGGTTCGCCTCCTATTTCGCCCGCCGGTTCTGCTTCTCCGGTGTCTCCGTTTTCGGGTAATGTCGCTATTTTCTGAGTCTGTGAAATGTCTAATTAGACTCTGGATAAATGGACGGACAAGATGAATTATGTGAGAATAATTTTGTCATTTTGTGGCAGCGTCTATCTTAGAGGGGATGATGATAGTGTTAAGGAGCACTAAGTGAGCGAGGATGGTTGTTATTTTCCAATTTAGCTATTCGGATGTGAAAATGACGTGTACAGTGTGGTTATCCACATAAATACGCATCGGTAGGATGTGTTCGGAAGTATTTATTTTAAATTTATTTAAGTTAATTTTATTTATATATGTATTTAAGAAAATTTATAAAGTAGTTTGTGATAAACCTATAAGTTTTTTTTAATTTATTTTTATAAGTTCTTTAAAATTTGTCTTAATAAATTTTTTAATGATAATAAATATTTATATATAAGTGTTTATTATAGAAGCACTTATTATATAAGTATTTAATTAAGTTGCTTACCTAAATACATTTTTAGTGTCAACTATAGTTTTTAAATCATTAAATTCATTGGAGTTTGCAAATTTCTTAAAATTAAAATTTAGTCAAATTTGGTATAAACTTGTTTAAACTCTCTTAGTTTACACTAAATTGACTCAACATCAGTCTAATATTTTTTTTTAGTACCCAGTTCAAAAAAAATTGAGTCATCCATATTCAAAATTCAAAACTAGATAAGGAAAATTACAATTTTTAATATATTTGTTATAAGACTTTGCAATTTTTAATATATTATTATTAGATTTTGTAACTAATAAAAATAATTTATGTTTTGTGATAACGATATTATCAATTGATATTTTATTTTATTTATTTTATTTTATTCTTATCAATTTTATATTAATTATAAATTAAAACACATTTTTTTGTTTTAAAATATATATAATTGAAGAGAAGTATATGTAAATTCTTACAATTTTACGTTTTAAATTTTTTTTTTAAATTTAGATAAACTCTTAAATTTAACAATATCATCTAGAGTAACTTGACACTTCTCATACTGTTTATATAAATTTAAATTGAGCTATTATGTCACTTCAATAGAGAGGTAAAATTGTATGCGTTATCATTGTTTGAGGTATTTATGCTAGCATTTAAAATGTCAATCGCAGTCTCAATATCACTTGCGTTTCACTCTAGCTGTTATGATTACAAGTGGTAGTGAATATATATATATATATATATATTGATGTTGATGTACGTATGTGTTTTTATATTAATTCAGGGGCAAGAGAGCCCTTCCGATTTCGAAGGAGGTCGACTTCAGATGCGTACGAGAAGACAAGCCAGAACAGATCGCCGAAGCCCGCTTCTCCTTTTGATGTCTGAGAAAATAACGAGCCCCTCTTTTTCTCATCCTCCCTTCAGGTGTATATGAGAATGCATGGATGCGTGTAAGAGATGAGTTTGTGCGTAGGTATATCGTGTCAAGGGGTGCAATGGGAAATGGGGGATGTAATTAATTAAGGTAATTAAGGGTAGAACTATATGTATGATCTCAATGAATGTATATAGAGCCTGTCTTACGTTTCTCCGTTTTTTGTATTTTCTTCCGTGTAAGTTTTGTGGCCTGATTATGTAGTGTGAATAAGAACCCACTTCTCGGCAATTTTTATGCTTCCCGTTTTTGTGGACCTCACTCTAGCCTACATATTTGTTCTCTACTGGGGAGCAAGAGAGTCGTTGGAGCATGGCCGTGGTCATTCATGGTTGCTGAGACAATTGATAATGGGAAAACAGTCGTACTCTAATTATTGAACGTGCATGTCGGAATATATCTGTCTATTTTTATTTATTTGACCCAATAAAGTAGGAAGTATATTATTTTTAATGAAGATGATATAATCCATAAAATAAAAAAGTAGTGATTACCAGGGGAAAATATTATTATTATTTTTACAGTATTAAAAATTATATGTACTTATCAATATGAATTATTATCACTTATATATTGATAAAATTTTCATTCAAAATTTAGAATCTAATACATTCATGGATTAAAATTAAATTATATAAATTTTTAAAAATAAATTAAAATGTGTGGAAAATATCAAATGACAATAGTACTAGGTAAAGTATTTATCAATTATGAGTATTAAAAATGAATTTTTTTTGAAATAGAAAATATCTGCTTTATTTTTTTGTCAGAAATACAAAATATTTACTGAGCCAAAGTGATTGAGCGATTCTTTCTTATCAATGATAGAGAAGCCGATAACAAAATTAGGCAATCACCCTCTTCTACCTCAAATTGATCTTCGACAAATGTATTATTCTCGATTTAATTTATTAAAAAATTTTAAACTATTTTGACCTGTCCTGTGTTTAATTGGAATTCAATTTCTCAATGCAGTTTTAAAAAAACAAATAATTAAAAATATTAAAAATTAAATTGAAAGTGTCATACCTTAAAAGGATAAATTAAAAAGTTAATCACCTTCCCCAATACTATTAATAATAGTAATAACAATAAAGTAAATTATATTTTATATTCTTACTATTTATATAATTTTTTATTTATGCTTTTAATATTATTTTTAGTCAAATATCTCACATACTTTTTTTTAAAAAAATATATATCTTTTGTAACGTCTCAAATATATTAATAAAAAAATTGACTAAATAGTGTATGTGACATAAAATTTTCATCACATCAAGCGATATGTGCATCCATATTTCAAAATGTGAAAAATCTCTCTCTCTCACTCTCTCTCACAAAAGCAAAGAGGTCGTTTGGTATGCACGCGAAAGTGGGAAAGGAAAGAACCTTTCCAAAACTGTAGCATTTTTTCGTCGTTTGGTATGTCATAATGTATCAGTAGGAAACGGAAGTCGAATTTCACTCTTCCTTCAAAATTAACTTTTTGGTTTTCATCCACAAAGCGATGGAAAACCGATCATTGGAATGGAAAGTAAAGTAAAATTCCTTATTTACCCATTCATTCAAATTTCATTTGTGCGGCACTCGTCCCGCTTGAATCTGATATAAGAGACCATTTGGCTGTTCGAGAGATTGCCAGGCGCTTGGCAGCTGCCTGACCGGCGACTGCCAGGAGCCTGGCAGCCCCCGATCGGCGACTGCCAGGAGCCTGGCAGCCCCCGATCGGCGACTGCCAGGCGCCTGGCAACCATGGCAGGCGCTTGGCAGCCGACTGCTGCTAGGCATGGCAGCCGGTCGACCGGCCCTGCTGAGGGTATTTAAGGGCAAAATAGTAAATTATTTTTATATTTATTTTTTATTATCTTAAAAAAAAATATAATAATCTTATTTTTTTTCCTTTCTTTTCCAATACATACCAAACAAGTTTTTTTTTTCTTTTCCTTTTCATTTTTCCATTTTCTCTTCCTTTTCATTTTCCTATTTTCTTTCAATTCCTACTCTTTCTTGAATACCAAACAGCCCAAAGTGTCACTCCTCTTCTCTCACTCTTCTTCGCTCTTTCACAGATTCAATGAAATACAGAAGCACATATCTGTACGTGAACTCGAAAAAACAGAACTCAAAGATTATCTCATGTGCTCTTCTTCTTGCTGCTCAAGTTCCCCTTAGTTGCAATACTGAGCACAACAGAAGCCAAGGAATCGTCTCCCCGTACCTCGTCTGCACGTGGTTGCTGATGTTGCTAGCGAGTGAGGGACGAGCTATACCATCAAAGTCGTAGTCTCTGCTTTTTACTAGCGTGAAGGGGTAAGGGCACTATGGGTGTTAAGCAATATAGGGGATTTCTCTGTTGTGAAAATAGCCTTTTAAAGGATTTGCATTTCAAAATATCTTTTTAATTTTTTTTTTATATCTTACCTGAATAGAGGCAAATTTTATTATTATGAAATTAATTTGGATTAATGTCAGAAAATTAAGGGTTGACAGTTTTGTTTTATTTGTTTTAAATATAATTAAATATTTTGAAACTGCCCATTAATTTTCTGAAACTGCCCATTAATTTTTGAAACCGAATTTTAATTGTATTAAAATTCTTGTCTGCCTCATTAATGTTCAGCAGCTATAAAAGGAGGACTCATTCCCCTCATTTTACACACTCACACAACAAACTATTGTGCTCTTCTCTCTTCACTCTCTCAAACTCTTTGGGTTACGCTCTTCAAAATTTCTGCTGTTCTGTGGCCTGAGAACCTTTCTCAGAAGAATCTGTTTAATCCTGGAGGGAGTTCTGTAGACGCAGATTTTTAGCTGTGGTCGCGGAATAAATTCCTTAAGGACAGTGTCTATTATAAAGACGCGACTCATATTATTTTCGTGTTGGTATCCAAGTTTTACAACAATCTTAAGGAATTTATGATACTGACGCTGCCACAATCGCGCTTTAAGGGACACCGGTAATATCTTTTTTAACATTTGTTGATTTTAATTATATGGTATTTTGTCTTGGAATTTGTTTTTCCAATTTGCTAGCTACATATATGTATATTAGATGTTGGAAATTTATTATTATAAAATGTCAAGTTAAGAATATAATAATTGTTTTAATAAGCAATTTTTTAAGAGAAAAAAAAAACGTTACTTAGTGTCTTGAGGTACATATATATTTTGATGCTTCAATTTGTCGTTGGAGAAACCATTTGGTGTGTCTTAATGTGTATGGATGTTACACATTAATGTACTCATCAATTATTTTTAAGTTGTGTGGATGCTACACATAAAATATTTATATACTTTAAAAAGTGTAATTAGTGTTACGTTGCAATTTTATGATGATATTAGTTTATGACTGTGATTCATGGTGCTTTATGTGTTCATTCAATTGGTTAAAAACCGTGGGCCATATGAATTTTATATGAGAGGTATCAAGGGCATATGAATTTTATGATATACATGTATGAATTGTGCATTAATATATATTATTGGTGTCAACGTAAATTAATGTACTTTTATGGGTTTAATATGGCTTTATTGTGATTAAGCCCACATTATATATATATAATAATAAATATATATTTATGAGATATATATTTGTGTGATATTTTAGAATTTAAGTGTATAATATTTCTAACACTTTATCTAAGGTGATAAATATTTGTTGCTCACAAAAGGAAATTTTATTTATGGGAAAGAATTTTTCACTATATGAGATACATATGATGATGTGTATTGATACAACACTTTAGCTTTGGCTATATATTGTCTTTTGTATCTACAATATTTTACAAGTTCTTTTAACTTGGTTTGGAAAAATTCTTTTAAAGTAGATTGTGCATATCTTTATATATAGCATTTGTATTATGTGGAGCAAATACATATACATAAAGTGAAATTATTATTTTTATAAGCAAAACTCATAATTTTTTGAGTTCTAATTTTGAGTGATCATGAAGTGATCAATTTTGCTCATGAAGCAAATTTGTGCAATGGTGATTTCTTCTCCCTACATCATGAGGTATGTTACACTATTTTAATATTTTTTTTTGAGAATTTATATTAATAGTGGGGGCAAGGAAAAAAATATTTTTGGATAATATTTTTATAACAACAAGTGGGGGATGTGTGTTGTTATTTAAATATGTTGTTATAAAAATAATACAAGCTTTGGTAAAAATGTTTTATGGTCAATAGTTAATGATATTATGGTTTAATAGAAATTATGGAATTATTATATTTGTGTATTGAGTATGTCCCATAAATTTCTATTAACATAACTATTGATAATATGAAAAGGCTTTCTTAAAGCTCACATGTGAACTATTTTAAAAATTTCTCTATTTTGAGAATTTTATTCATGTGGAATGTGGAATTCTTGAAATTAACATATGTGTGAGGGTTTTAATTTAAGAATTCAAAATAGCTTCATCTTAAGCTTTTGAGAGTTTTATTTTGGAACATGATTTTTGTAGATTTATGACCAAATTTGAAGATATTGGCATATAAATTTTGGGCCAATTTAGAAATTAAGAAAACCATCTCATTGAGATGATGATATGCCATATATATATATATAAATTGGAATTAGCATTTTCTAATGTCAATCCATGAAAACTCTTCAATTGTACATAGAGGTACAATGTTGTTGAGTTATTGGTCACAAATGAGATTGAAAAGTTCCAAAATAATTCTATGAAATTATTTTCTTGAAAAATAATATTATATGATGGATGAATTTAGATGCGCATATATGTTATGCGTTTGATGCCCATCTATAATAATTATAAGGTTTTGTATGATGTTTCATATGAGTTGTGTAATCATACTCTGATAAATTTAAAAATGTGGGGGTATTTTGCAAAGTTTATATTACACAACTATGAGAAAAATAAATTAACTATAAAACCTTAGTTATTATGTTGTTAATTTTCTCTTTGTGATTAGTGAAAATATCTCTTTTAATTAAAGATGGATGTGTATATATGTGGAAGTGATAGATGGTAAGGATGATTATTTGTCTGTATATGTGTGACGTAAATGTTACATAAAGTCAAATATTCCTTTACATCTAGTGTTGACATGAAAGACACGGGTGAAGTAAATGAGATTTTGGGATTAAAACCATAAGGAAAGGTGATGGTATTTTACTATCACAAGAACTTTATTCAAAATTGTCTTAAAAGTTTGATCATCAAGATGACAAACTAGTGAAAAACTCCTTATGATTTTAACACTCAGTTAAGGAAAACAGAGAAGAGTCTCTGTTGTATTTAATAAATTTTACCTAACCTGACATATCATGTGTTATGTGTCAGATGAGTGTCGATATGTACACAATTCCAATAAAAGAGTTGAAAGGTATCGTAATTTACGATATCACATAAAGTGGATTTCCCATTGTATTAGAAAAATACAATGATGTTAACTGAATCTTTGATTCAGATGAGACAAAGTCCACTAGTGGTTAAAAGCTCACCCTGGGTGGTGGGACGTTATTTTGGAGAGAGCAGCTATATAAATTTATAGGTTCACTATAAAATCAGAGTTTAGTACTCTGGAGTTGGCTGAAAATAAGACTAAGTAGCAGAAAAACTACTTAGCAAATTTTTTAATTGGGTAAAAGCCCAATGATGTTAGTGTCTATGTTTTGTGATTGCCAAATATCAATAGCCATTGTAAAGAACAAACTTTCAATGGTAAGAGTAGACACTTGTGTTGAGACACAAAGTTATTAAGCAATTGCTAAAAAATGAAATTTGAAGTATACTGATCAGTTCTGTAAAGTCAAAAGTGAATTTGGCCAATTCACTGACTAAACATGCATGTAAGAAGGAAATTAGTCCTTCACACATCGAGAGGAATTGGACTTAAGCCAATATGAAATTAACAGCGGTGGGAACCCAACCTTTATGATTGGAGATCCCATGAAGAAAGTTCATATGGGTAATAACAAGTCGTCTGTTAATTCTGCTAGTACTATATTCTTAGTCCATTTCCTATGGTGTTAAGTGTGAAAGTGCTAGAATGCATTGACTTGTGGGTTGAGCATAAGCTCTTTATGATCTTCATAGCCCTACATTAAGGGTGGTGTATTCATTGCAGATACACTTGATGAAGTCACCTATATGAGTGTGGAGTGGGGCCGCTCCCATGAGATCGTGGCGAAATCTCTAGAGCACTCATGAATTCCAAGCACGCGCACGGCCGAAATAACGCGTACAACGGCGTTAATAGCAGAAATGTGGGGGGTGAGATGCGACTCTTAAGGTCACTATCTTACGACTAAGAGTATGTTGGTTCATAGAAGTTATATGCTTCACTGACTACTCTGTAAGATAAATCTTATTGGTCTAGATCTGGTTCATAGTCTAAAAAGAGACACTGGATTAATGCGTCTACACTCATATATGTAACCCAAAAGTTTTGAAATATCTTTTGAAATATGTGGGGGATTGTTGTGAAAATAGCCTTTTAAAGGCTTTGCATTTCAAAATATCTTTTTAATTTATTTTTATAGCTTACCTGAATATAGGCAAATTTTATTATTATGAAATTAATTTGGATTAATGTCAGAAAATTAAGGGCTGACAGTTTTGTTTTATTTGTTTTAAATATAATTAAATATTTTGAAACTGCACATTAATTTTCTGAAACTGCCAATTAATTTTCTGAAACTGCCCATTAATTTTTGAAACCGAATTTTAATTGTATTAAAATTCTTGTCTGCCTCATTAATGTTCAGCAGCTATAAAAGGAGGACTCATTCCCCTCATTTTACACACTCACACAACAAACTGTTGTGCTCTTCTCTCTTCCCTCTCTCAAACTCTTTGGGTTACGCTCTTCAAAATTTCTGCTGTTCTGTGGCCTGAGAACCTTTCTCATAAGAATCTGTTTAATCCTGGAGGGAGTTCTGTAGGCGCAGATTTTTAGCTTTGGTCGCGGAATAAATTCCTTAAGGACAGTGTCTATTATAAAGACGCGACTCAGATTATTTTCGTGTTGGTATCCAAGTTTTACAACATTCTCTAGGTTGTGCGTATGCAATCAAAGGATGGATGAAGGATGACGTGACTATAGGCTAGGAGGTGGGTGTGTTGGTGCAAGTACTGTCAAAGAATGGATAGTTGATGGGTGAAGGGTGAGTGATGTGAGGCTAGGCAAAACAATTAATGTGAGTGGTGTTTGTGTCTGGAGTAGAAAGGAGAACGGAAGCTTATGTGAGTGGAAAGAATAAAAAAGAAAGTAGAAGTTTGGAAAAGAGATGGAGGGACAGAGAAGAAAAACTGGAGAAGAGAGTCTTGCTCTTTCTGCTTGTGAAGGTTTTAAGAGAATCTCCCCTATCGGATGAGCAGCAAATGTTCGTGACAACGAACATTTTATCGTGACTGTTGGATCATTTTAATCCAATGACTATGAATCACTAACACTTTTTTTTAATTTTTAATTTTGCTTCAAAATATGTTGTCCAATCATCTATTGCTACGTGTCACCCCACTCACCCATCCGAATGACCACGAAACTCGACCCGGTCGCCACCTTCATCATCCTCAACCTCTTCAACCCCTGTCGCATCTTCGACGACCCCCAAAATTTTTGTTTCGATCTTCTTTGCATTGTCATTGTTCCCAAACATTGGGTTTGAAAGAAATGGTTGGATCCCAAGAGGGGGGGTGAATTGGGTTTTATAAAAATTTTCACAAAACTTAATTGGAAGTTAAAATAATTTTCTGAAATTGGACAATGTTAAAGATAATAATTTAATTCAGAAAATCAAAGTGTTATCAAGATGAATAATTTTATAGTGCAAGGAATTAAGGAGAAAATATAAATCTACACACGTTAATTAATACTTGAAGTAGAAATCAAATATAAACGCAAAGCATTAATTAATTAACTTCAAATGTAAATAGAGTAGGGATAGAGAAAGCAAACTCAGAGATTTATACTGGTTCGGCTAATCTCAAGCCTACATCCAGTCCTCAAGAGACCACTTGAGTATTTCCACTATAATTGCAAGTTTAATCCAGGTACTTGCAAACCACTACAACATAGATCTTTTTTTTCCTCAAGGGTGTCTATCCCCCTTACAACGTGTTTTCTCTCAAACACTAACTCAAGGAACCAATCCTTGAGCAACTAAATTTAAAGGCTTAAGGAAAATAATGGTGGACACTCTCAAAGTGTAGATAACGCAGAAATTAAGCTCAGAATTTTTATGGAACTCAAGATAATATGAGAAATGAACAATTGAAGCTTGATGTAAATGGTGTTGTGAAGTCCCCTTTATATAGTGAAACCTTGCTGCTACAGTGACTGCTTTAGTCAAAAATGCTACAGTAAGCTTCATCATCATTTTTCAACCTTTCTACAACAACCAAAAAACTTTATCAACCTTTTTCAACAATCAATATTCTTTTTCAAATTTGCTACAGTAAAAAGTATTCTTTTTCAAAGTTTATTACAACAACCAATAAACTTTATCATACTTTTTCAACAATCAAATTCATTTTTCAAAAGTGCTACAGTAAAAGATATTCTTTTTCAAAGTTGATTACAACAACCAATAAACTTTATTATACTTTTTCAACAATCAAATTTCTTTTTCAAAAGTGGTACAGGAAAAAGTATTCTTTTTCAAATTATATTACAACAATCAATAAACTTTATCATACTTTTTCAATAACCAATAAAGTTTATCATACTTTTTCAACAATCAAATTTCTTTTTCAAAAGTGCTACAGTAAAAATATTCTTTTTCAAATTATATTATAACAACCAATAAATTTTATCAAAAATCAATTTATACTACTATATTTAAATATATAAAGCATTAAATATATTTGGGCCAAGAAAGATTGAATCATGCATTTGGGCCAAGAAGATTAACTCATTCATTTGGGTCAAGAAGACTAAATCATACTATTTGGGCTAAGAAAGATTAAATCATACATTGGGCCAAGAAGATTAAATCATTCATTTGGGCCAAGAAGATTAAATCATTCATTTGGGCCAAGAAAGATTGAATCATGCATTTGGGCCAAGAAGATTAACTCATTCCCACATATTTGTCATCATCAAAACTTATAGCATAATACATTAGGGCTAACAATCTCCCCCTTTTTGATGATGACAAATCACCAAAGAAAAATATGTTACAATGTAATAATCATTATACAATATACACATATTTTTCTTTCCATATTCTTCTCCCCCTATTTGACATCAACAAAAAGGTATAAGGAAGGCAATATATAAAGGCTAAAGCGTATTCCTTCTTTAAGCAAGAATATCATATGACGTCATGGGGTAAAATTTCATCAAAACTTATCATTGATATGCCAAAAATATATAGTTAAGGAAAACATTGCATATCAGATAAAGTGAGCTTAAAGATATAGAGGATTTAATTATAGGTTAGGCTCCCCCTCAATCAATGCATATTAAATAAATGTAATTTTCAAGATGTATTCATATATGTATCTTGAGGATGAGCACCTGTAAAAAATTTGACAACCACTCCGATGCTTAAGTTAGTAATGTAAATCAAGGATTAAAGGCAAAATTAACTGCTTACGGTCGCATGCATCAAGCATTATCATAATGCAAGGAAATCATTGCCTTTCATTTGCCCACAAAAGCATTATATGTAAGTATGTGTAACTATGAAGATGTATTATCCTCTACACATTTCATTTTATTTAAAAAAATTTTTTTTTTTAACTTCTCATTTTCTATGAGTGCATGTGGAATCATGACATATTATTCATAGCCTTCGCTCATGATGCATGAATAGCATACACAACATATGTTCTTAGATACATGTAATCATAGCATGATGCAATCAATTATGTATATTATACTGAAAGCTCTCAAGAACAACACAACAAAGCAGAGAAATACTGTTCTGTTTATCTCCATTTTATTAATCCTTAAAATTTTTAATCAAAACAAATTAAATCAGCCGCAAATCCACCGAAAATTGACTTTCGTGGTTTTGCCATTAATGCGACGCGTTGTTGGTGTGCATGCGTACCCTAGAGTTCTGGCTTCCAGCTTGCAAAATCCGTAGGATGAACGTGTAGGGGTGCGGCGAAGAGATATCTTCGTTGGCTCTAAGTCATCATTTTCTCTCTATAAAGACTGCCCCAGAGTTCTCAATTACCACACCACAAAGAGTATTCATCTCTGAGCCTACAACTTTCTGACATTCCTCTCTCTTCATACTCCCACAAAAATTTCTAAATATTCCAAACCATGGCAGCAAGAAAGTTCATTGATCTCACAATAGAGGCCAGGGAGGAAGAGCTCGACTTAAACTTGAGTCTAGGCAGGGACAAGGGTAAAAGGCCTTTGGAGGGATCTCAGGAGAATCGAAAGAAGAAGATGAAGATCGAAGAAGCTGAAGAGATTAGTACAGGCCATACGTCAGAAGACAAAATTGCTTGTCTGGAGCAGGAGGTGAAGAAACTCAAGAAGATGATAGAGGACCAAGAGAAGTTAGCTAAACGCAACAATGCGGCACTGACTTCAAGAATAGATAGGTTCTTCTATTGGTCTACCCAATGCTTCTGCAATCAACAACAAAGAAGTGTTGATTGTATGAATGGGATTTACACTACCCTCCGTGACATTGCTCAGTCTCTTGCTCCAAGGAATGGCCGAGGGGTGATGATACAATACGGGCCTCCTAATCCAAGACCACCTCGCCTGTAGATTGCTCATGCATGAGCAAACCTTCCTTTTTTTTTTTTTGCAATGTAATCCTTCAGTTTGTTTTTTAATGCAAGTGGTTTCTTTTATTGGACGATACAAAAAAAATAATAATAAAGAAAGATAAAAGAAATCAGCTACACAAATTTAGCACAGTATATATATATTGAAAAATATATATCCATTTTAAAGATAGAAAGAATTTTCTGGCATGGACATATATATCATTTCAAAGCAAAAGCAAGTTACATACTTATCAAGATAAAACATATTATAACCTGAGTATGTAGTACAATAATTGAGGTAATATAGATTAATAAGATATAATCAGATATAAACTATAATTCATAAACAATCGTTCATAAGCTATAGCTTATACAAAGGATATGACATACATAATGCTCAAACCATGATGTATTGAATATTTAAAAATAATTTAAGTATTTAACATATTTTTATATGCAATGATATTATCAAATATGTAAGATTTCGTAAAATAGTATATCATTGCTATGAAAATATGTCAATGATAACAATTTGCTAGTATAGCTAATTAAGATCAAAGAGTATCATTCAATTAAATAATAAAGTAGTAGCGGATAGAGATACTCATCAATTTTGGCAAACTCTTGTTACTTCTTGAAGTCCCTCCTTAAAATGTTGATATCTTTATTTTCTTCATTGCCCTTCTTTTGATCCTTTCCTTTTGCAATTTTAATGGTCTTCATTGATTGATTATTTGCAAGATCCTCTTTACTTAGCGTCTAGTGTTGGCATCTGGCGTTAGGCGTTGGTTCACAGATTGACATATATAAGTCTTGCTGGTCAACCACTGATGAGCTAGCTGGTCGACCAACCAACTGCAAGACACTTTTAATGGAGTACTTTGATTCTCAAATTAGTGATGTTCAAATAAATCTTCAACCATCAGGAGAAACAATACATTATGTTCAAAGTATGCCATGCTTCCATAAAATGCATTTGTGTGAGGATTTTTGATTTTATTGAAAATATTTAAATAAGATTACAATAAAGATAAACATTACAAGTAAGAGTAATCTTATTGATGTGAAACCAAGGGAAATATGCATGTAATGAAAGCAAGTTGTCGTGATGCGATAAATAAGAAAGTTCAAGCTAAATTTAGAAGAAAGATTTTAGCTCAAAGCAAAAATCATATCCTTAGGCCGCACACCTAAGAATCATTTTTAGAAATAGCATGCATGAATATCAAAGATAGATGAAAGGCATTCTAGAAAACAAACATAAGCATTTGATACAGTAAACATATCAATCAAATTTCTTACAATACATTCCATCTTATATGTTTACTTGTTCATTGCCTCCTTTTGATGCAAGAGTGGAGTTTAAATGATGTAGCCATTAAAATGTCATTTCCGCTCCTTGCTTCGAGGTGAATCTACAAATTAATCTTTTGTTTTTGGTACCCAAATTTCTTTGGGTCCGCCTGGGTCATGAGTTCCTTTTTGAACCCATTTCATTTTTACTCCATGAACAAGATTTTTCTTATAAAAGCATGAGTAAGATTTGTGTCCTTTCAGTCCACAATAAAAACAAGTGCAAGTTGGACTATTTGACATCTTTACAGAAACAAAGAAGTTTTTAGAATGCTTTTGGTTTGATTTCCTTTTAGAAACAAGACCAACTTTGTTAAACCTTCTTCTTTGTTTCAAAACTGAGGTATTTAAAATTTCTCTACCTTAAGAAAATTTTGCAAGTGTGTTTTTAAGATTATTATTTTCCTTTTTCAAAGAATCACACTTGGTACAAAAGCAATTTTTGTTGGTAGAGATATTTGCTTTTAAAATCAAATTCTCTTCTTGCAAAGTTTTGTTTTGATTTTCAAAAACAAAATTCTCTTCCTTGGAAATAGAAAATTCATTTTTCAATGTTTCCAACTCATTTTCAAGAGAAAAGTTTTTCTGTTTTAAAACATTTAGTTTCTTTGCAAGTATAAGAGATTCTTCATGTAAATCATCAAAGGCATGTTGTAATTCTTCAAAAGAGTAGTCAAATGAATTTACCTCATCTTTATCTCTGGCCACAAGACAAGTGTTGGCTTCTTCATTTGTGTTCTCCTCATCAGAATTGCTATTTCCCCAAATGGAAAATAGGTAAGCTTTCTTTGATGATTCATCTTTTGGTTGTGGTTTCTCTTTTTCTCCTTTTTCTTTTTCTTCTATCTCCTTGGTGATTTGAGATTTTCCTGTAAGTTCAATACCAAGAGCTTGCAATTGATTAAGCACAAGTTGTATCTCATTAATGGTTTTGCAATTGTTCATTTGAGCAATTTCAAGTTCATTAATGAAACTTCTATACCTTAATTCCTCAGCAATAAGATCTTCCTCATGTGCAACTTCAAGAATTTCCCATATTTCTTTTGCAGTTGCACAGTTGGAGATTTTGAAAAATTCATCTTGACTCAATGCACAAGAAATAATCAATTTTGCCTTAGCATTGAGTTGCATTAAACTTCTTTCAGTATCATTCCATTCACTCTTGGGTTTTGGAATGCATTTTCCTTGTTCTTCCTTGACAGGCATATAAAAACCATTTTCTATAACTTCCCAGAGTTTATGGTCTACTGAAATTAAAAACATTTTCATTTCATACTTCCAATATTGAAAATGATTAGCATCAAAAACTGGAGGTTCTGTGAAAGAATAATTTTCAGACATAAACCAATCACTAAATCCAACCATGTTTACTCTTAGACGGTTAAGTCTCAAATCAAGAGCCCAAGCTCTGATACCAATTGAAAGAAATGGTTGGATCCCAAGAGGGGGGGTGAATTGGGTTTTATAAAAATTTTCACAAAACTTAATTGGAAGTTAAAATAATTTTCTGAAATTGGACAATGTTAAAGATAATAATTTAATTCAGAAAATCAAAGTGTTATCAAGATGAATAATTTTATAGTGCAAGGAATTAAGGAGAAAATATAAATCTACACACGTTAATTAATACTTGAAGTAGAAATCAAATATAAACGCAAAGCATTAATTAATTAACTTCAAATGTAAATAGAGTAGGGATAGAGAAAGCAAACTCAGAGATTTATACTGGTTCGGCTAATCTCAAGCCTACATCCAGTCCTCAAGAGACCACTTGAGTATTTCCACTATAATTGCAAGTTTAATCCAGGTACTTGCAAACCACTACAACATAGATCTTTTTTTTCCTCAAGGGTGTCTATCCCCCTTACAACGTGTTTTCTCTCAAACACTAACTCAAGGAACCAATCCTTGAGCAACTAAATTTAAAGGCTTAAGGAAAATAATGGTGGACACTCTCAAAGTGTAGATAACGCAGAAATTAAGCTCAGAATTTTTATGGAACTCAAGATAATATGAGAAATGAACAATTGAAGCTTGATGTAAATGGTGTTGTGAAGTCCCCTTTATATAGTGAAACCTTGCTGCTACAGTGACTGCTTTAGTCAAAAATGCTACAGTAAGCTTCATCATCATTTTTCAACCTTTCTACAACAACCAAAAAACTTTATCAACCTTTTTCAACAATCAATATTCTTTTTCAAATTTGCTACAGTAAAAAGTATTCTTTTTCAAAGTTTATTACAACAACCAATAAACTTTATCATACTTTTTCAACAATCAAATTCATTTTTCAAAAGTGCTACAGTAAAAGATATTCTTTTTCAAAATTGATTACAACAACCAATAAACTTTATTATACTTTTTCAACAATCAAATTTCTTTTTCAAAAGTGGTACAGGAAAAAGTATTCTTTTTCAAATTATATTACAACAATCAATAAACTTTATCATACTTTTTCAATAACCAATAAAGTTTATCATACTTTTTCAACAATCAAATTTCTTTTTCAAAAGTGCTACAGTAAAAATATTCTTTTTCAAATTATATTATAACAACCAATAAATTTTATCAAAAATCAATTTATACTACTATATTTAAATATATAAAGCATTAAATATATTTGGGCCAAGAAAGATTGAATCATGCATTTGGGCCAAGAAGATTAACTCATTCATTTGGGTCAAGAAGACTAAATCATACTATTTGGGCTAAGAAAGATTAAATCATACATTGGGCCAAGAAGATTAAATCATTCATTTGGGCCAAGAAGATTAAATCATTCATTTGGGCCAAGAAAGATTGAATCATGCATTTGGGCCAAGAAGATTAACTCATTCCCACATATTTGTCATCATCAAAACTTATAGCATAATACATTAGGGCTAACAGGGTTAAGGTTCGATGCCACGTTGCCATAGCTACAAGAAGTGGTGATTGGCAATGCTATGATCAGACAGAGAGAGGATTTGGTGTTTCATATCTTGATAGAAATTCATGGATCTCATTCCTGTGATCAAACGAAGCCGATATATATATATATATATATATATATATATATATATATATATATATATATATATATATATATATATATATATATATATATTACTCAAATTATCCTCATCTGATTCCTGTATTTATTTAGTTTTTGGATTATGAGAGAGTGAAGCCAATGATGATTCAATTCTTTTGCTACAAGTGCCGTCTGAAATTTTTAACTGATGTAAAATGTAGATACCTAGCCGAGGCTTCCTTCTTTTTATTTCCAACATTCTTTTCCTGCAATATTTACAGTTTCACCAAATGAACTTTGGAGAGTTATCATTTTGAATCAAAATTAGGTCTACAATCTAGTTTTATGTTGATTTGACAAAATTTTTTTGTTAAAAGTTTCTAAGGCATGGACCTTATCCTCGCGAAGGTAGTCCTTTAATTTGTTCATTGATTTCTTCATTTTGCAATATACTAAATCATTTGTTGGTTCATCAGTGTTCTGTGAGATACCAAATCTTCTGTCTTTGGTTAATATTTTTTTTCTTTGGGTTTATAGGGTAATTGTGGTATAGATCAATCATATACACATATGGCCTCGTTGCCCCCATTTTTTTTGCAGGTCACCATCGAGTAGAGTAGAAAACCTATTGATTCGAAAGAGATCTTCTGCCATAGAGGATCTATTCAAGATTCGACCTTTAACATTGATGATTCTAGTGTTGATGATGTGGGGCAGACGTCAACGGGGAAGGCATGGACTTTAGACTTCTCCCAAATGTGGTAGTAGAGCTCGCCAAGGGTGGCGCTAGATTGGACAAAAGTGACATCGTTTTGGGGGTCGACAGAGATGCGATGGAGGTTGAAGATGTTGAGGATGATGAAGGTGGCAACGAGATTGAGTCTCGTGGGTCATTCGAATGGGCAGGTGGGGCAACACATGGCGATAGATGATTGGACCACTTGTTTTGAAGCTGAAAAAAATTTAAAAAAAACGCATTAGTGATTCATGGCCGTTGGATCAAAACAATCCAACAGCCATGATAAAATGCTCATCCTCACACGCTAGTTGTCCAATCCGCAGATCAGACAACCAGGAGAGGACGAGCATTTGCTGCTCATCGGACATGTAAAGGAGAGAGAGGGGAGAGAGATAGGGGGATGAACAAAGAAAGGAGAGAGGTAATGTGTGTGTGTGTGTGAGGATAGATAGACAGAAAGAGAGATGAAGAGAGAAAGAGTGAGGAGAGAGAAGGGAAGAGAGAAAGAGAGATGAAAGACTTTTTTAATAATTTGAGATATAGATCCACGTAGCATATGATTTGACGGGTGATATGTGCCACGTGAACTGTCCAATCAGCATTTTCTGTTAGTATATTTGACAGCATTACAATAGGTGAGACATATTTAACCAAAAATAAATGTTAAGGACATAAATAAAAATCAATGTAAATATTAGAGATATGAAGTATATTTTTACCTAATAATAATCTACTTCATTATACATCATTTTCCACAATTCAATCCTTCGGCATCAAGTTGTTTCTCCTATATATCGTCACTTTGTCGGATCCTAATCCGCCGGACCCATTGCACTAAGTTTCAGGTGCAATGGCAGGACAAATTACTTACTGTGTTAATGTGTGAGGTTTCTCCTAGGAATGGTTGGTGCAAGTCTAACGCAGTTCTTTGAATTTTAGTTGCGTCCTACAAAGGCCATAGCCTGTGGTGGACTAATTTTAAGGACTGACCAACACCTAGCATACTGGAATTGCTGTAACAAAAGCTGAATTGTATTATACATTTATGTTCCACTTACCTACATGCTCTGTTTCACACAAGGAATGGACAATTACAACAATGTTGGCCTCTCAGCTTGCCTTGGCACAATCCTTGTTTACACATCCCAGCTTGCTTAAACATGTGCAACAGCAACTACTGCATGTTGTTTTCAGCCATTGGAGTTGACACAAGAAGTTCTTTTTACATCAAATCTGATTTGTCTCTGTGAACTATAAAGTGAGAATTTTAAGATGCCATGCAAACAGAGTGCATCGGTCCACTGTACAGAAAGATTAACAATGTGATCCTTTTCTCTTTCCCCTTTTTTTTATAAATATTTTCTAACTAAATAGAACTATGGAGTAGTAATGTTGGTAAGAAATCCAAAATGATTTCCTTATCACACGAACACCAGGATTCCAACTTCCAATGGGGTGAATAGGCTAGTGTCCGACGCGAAGTTGAGGACTACCAACAGGAACACTGCTGAGCAATCATGAAGTTAAATGACATAGAAATCTACTCGTATGGAAACATGAAATCTCTGTTTAAATTCGCAAATTACATCGTAATTTTTTTCCAAGAACACAAGTGACCAAACGGTGTATAAACTAAAAAGCAATTATATCTGCTCCTGCACAAATGAATGCCTGGGGTGGTTCATTTTATATTAGTCTCAGCCAATAGATCACTGATAATCTTCGACTCATAAACATGGAAGGCTCTCTTTTCCCAAAACTTATCTACTTGGAGATGTTTCAATTCCATGCGATTTGAGTTTGCTGCGCTCCTGATTGAACCCTAAATCTTTCGCCAAATGACTAGACCTTTTTAGGGGGCTGTTAAAAAATACACATTAGATACTGCTATACAAAAACATCTTAAATCGCGGACAAACATAACTGCTTATTGTTGTGCTATACCTTCTTCAGATTCACTTTTGAACCACTTCCTGATCCTTTATCAATCGGTTTCAATATCTCGAAAGAACATACAAGACCTTCATCAACGCTTAACAATGCACCAACGTTGTCAAACTCTCCACCGTAGTTTGGAGCAGAAAATATTGTCACTAAGCTTCGTTTAGCGAAAAACTCATATCCATCCTCCACCACCTATAAAATAAAAATTTGCAAGGGTAAAATGAGACCTTAATCTTGAGAAGTTCCCTATGCATGTCAGACAAGGAAAGCTGATATAGGCGAGAGCCATTAGAGAAAAAAGGGTGAAAAAAAAAAAAGAAATATAAGGTGATATTAGAGATTCTTAATGTCCCAATTTGAACTCTACATCTTCACCAGAAGTAACATGAAAATCGATACAGTCAAAAGTCTGTTAACTAAAGATGAATTCACTTCAAAATGGGAATTATTAAGATGATCATAACTTGTACAAAATATTCTAGGAGCTCTTCCAGTTCGAAAGTTACCGGTTTTAGAAAACTATCTAAACTCTAAAGACATTATAGTTGTTCCAGAAGAGATCCGCCAACGCACAGAAGGGTAAGACCCTAAAGGTGGAGATTGTTGAATTTTATTCATCAAACAGCAGGATAAAACTACCACTAAGATTTGAACAAATATACAGCTGCACAGCGCATATCTTGTTTAATTAGCTTGTTACCTGATGACCTCGGCAAATGAGATCAATGTCATTTTTATCCAAAAACTCTCTGAGTGCCTTAGGCCCAAAAGTCCATGAAACACCCCGGTCACTCTCTGCCCACCCATCAACGCTAGCATCAGGATCAGACCAAAGCAGATCACAGAGGAGACCATTATCTGGAACCTCGGTAGGCCTTGCAATCTCCCTTATCTGATCCAAAGTGTTTAATTCTGGCGAGAGGCCCCCATGCATACAAAGTATTTTGTCATCAATGAGTGCAGCTACCGGCAAACAGTTAAAGCAGTCAGTAAATATCTTCCATAGTCTAACATTGAACCTCCTTTTACATTCATCATAAAACCCATATATCCTGTTTATCTTTGCATCTTCATGGTTTCCTCTCAAGAGGTAAATTTTGTCAGGATATCTTATTTTGTAGGCCAAAAGCAAACATATAGTCTCCAGACTTTGCTTCCCTCTGTCTACGTAATCCCCAAGAAACAAGTAGTTTGCAGATGGAGGGAAGCCACCATATTCAAATAGCCTCAGTAAGTCTACGTACTGTCCATGTATATCACCTGCAATAGAATTCCTACATCAGGATTCAGGAACAAGGAGAGAATTGCAAGAAAGGCATTGAGATACTACGACTGTAGACTTTTCCACGCCAGAATGCAAACTCTATCGCGTCATCAAAGAAATTGATATAAGAATAAAATCGTATGAGATTCCTTTCACCTAATTATTTTAAGCTAGATATAAGAATGGTTTCCGAAGAAATGCACCAACTAGCCAAAGACTTTTGTGGAATCGAAAAGAACAAACGAGCAAGACCCCATCCAATGGAACTGGCAAACAATTTATTTTAGTTCAAATTAGAGAACCCAATTGTTACCCAGCAAAGCTATTAGGTCCTTGTATATGCAAAAGAAGCAAATTTTCGCGAACGATAGGAGATAATAATCAGCCATATAGCCGAGAAAAGAATATCCCGGCCCCAATTGATATAAAGGACGAAATTAATGCCCCATCCCCCACCCCCTAATTCAACGAGATTAACACGCACTTATTTCATAAGATTCCGTCGTCTCAAATCTATTTAAGAAATTGTGAAACACGGCCAAAAAAAAAAAAGGGGGGTGGGGGAACCATCTCTGTTCGATAGCAAATATGCCGCTGGATTGTTTATAGGCATGAGGAAGGAAAAGCCATTCTTCAATTGCGCAGAATTAGAACGGTGCCGTGATTAATTTCAGCGCTGAGAAAACGATGTGTAATAATAACCAGGGCATGAGGGATGAAGAGAAGCTAACCACAGATGCGGATAGGAGGATGGAGCTGGAGGAGATTGGGCTGCGAGAGGAAGATTTGGCGGGCGTTGACGCAGAGTTGACGGATCTCCGACTCCGAAAGCTGGACCTGTTTTCCGCCTCTGCCTTCGAGGAGCCTCTTAATAACATCATCCAGAACGGCCTTGTCCATCATGCCCTCCATTGTCATCGTCATCATCTTGTTCTTCGATGAATCCCTATCCCTAGGCGTGTTGAATGAATGGCCTTCCGGTGGTCCAATAAACGAAAGCCGAAGTTGCGAAGGAAAGAAGAAGATAAATTAAGGAAAAGAAGGCCAGCAAACAGGAAGGCCGGATTTATATGGGTGTTGAATGGGAAAGATGGACGGACGGGATGGCCCGAGAGAGAGAGAGAGAATTGTGTATGTTGGATCCTGGCAAATTGAATGCAAACCAAATCTGGTTCGCTTCTCTTTTTCTTTTGTATATTATGTTTTTGTTTATCAATTTGTGGGTATCAACTCTGAATTTTCTCTCTGTCTATATCTCTGTATTTTCTAAAACTCGCTGCCAACCGCCGAATAGACTAAATACGGTTGAAATCTTCAAAGGCGAGGACTAAATGGCGCGTAAGAATATCAGGAGGCGCACGTAGCTAAGGGTATGCCACGTGGAAACCTGTAGTTGGTGGAGGTTCCCTTGGTCAAAAATCCGAATCTCACTGTCATCATGAAACCTTGAACTTTGGCGTTGCATCCCACCCAATGTATAATACCACATGCATTTTGCACTACGGCTTTACTGCAACCGAATTTCCTAATTATTGAATTCGCCTTTTGTATTTTTGGCCTGTGCTTGAGTTTTTACAACCTTCAAATAAGAATAAGAATAGAAAGAAAATAAAAATTAAAAAAAGAGAATGAAAAAAAAAAATTTGTTTGTTATGCACTAAAAAAAAAAATAAGATTATTATATTTTTTAAAGATAATAGAAAATAAATATAAAAATAATTTACTATTTTACCCTTAAAAATTTATTATTTAACCTCAAAGCCTTAATCCCAAGATTATGGAATGAACTGGTCGACTAATTACTAGCCCTGTAACAATCAGTTGACCGGTTGTTAGGAGCTTGGCAGTCGCCGGTCGACCAACAACTGCCAAGCTCTTGGCAGAGGACTGGTGGCCTCCGGTTGACCGGCAGCTGTTGTTGTATCAAGAGCCAAGCATGTATAAAGGAGAGGATGAATGCCACACAAATAGTTTGAAAGCTCCAACGGCGATTGGAATTTGAATGAACATAACATGGATAAATAAGAAATTTTACTTTATTTTTTTATCAAAATGACTTGTTTTCCATTCAAAATGCGATGGAAGTCAAAACCTTAATTTTGAAGGAAAAGAGAATTCCAAGTTTCGTTTCCAACTGCTATAAATAAGTCATACCAAACAACGAAATAAAGTCACACTGTTAGAAAGATACTTTCTTTTCCGATAGAAAACAGGCTACCAAACATCCCTTAATGTAATTTGTCTGCTTTGTTTAGCCAAAAAAAAAAGATTCTATCTAATAGGAACGGATTTTGAAAATAATTATTGAAGAATTTAAATATTTGTTTTTGTTTTTTGAAAGAGGTTAATAAAAAAATTAAATTAACAAATTTTTTTAAAGAAAATTAATTAAAAAAATTTGGGAGGCGGTTACACCCCTTAATCACCATGAAAATCCGTCAGTGCCGATAAATAAAGAGACATAAAAATGAGAGCCTTAGGAGGTTGAGAGAGTGGTTTTCAAAGGAGGAAGGAGGGAGAGGGGTGAAATCAAATCAAAAGGGTTGGATGTTTTTTTGAAGGAAAGTATTTTGCCGATAAGAGTTTGGTTTGATGCAATGGGATTCTTCTTTATCTTTTTTCTTTTTTTTTTATAATTTTGTGGAGTCTCCATGGAAGACAAGCAATTGAGGGAGTGGCAAATGGTGGTGATAAGATAAGGAAAAGGAATATAAAGGGGAGAGAGAGAGTCCAATAGAGTGGCTAAGCAAGCAAGTTGATAAAACCGCGTAGTTGAAAAGGTCATCCACAAAAACTTATAATATCGAAAGCCATAATGACGGACTCTTCCACCTCATACGTGGCCCCGCTTCTACCCTCCTTTTTATTATTATTCTGAAGGCGTACGCAATCAACCAATCACAGCTTCACACATATGCCCACACCATTTAGATTTTTCATTTTGACGAAAATGCCCACATGTTCTTAATAGTAGATTTTGCCCCGCGAATTATAAATTTTGTACGTATTCATACAACTAATAATAACATCTCTTTGTTGTTTTAGTAACTACGTTGCTTTTAGCACGTCCACAAAAATAAAATGGATCTCTTGTTTAATTTTAAAAAATTAAGTAGAATATTTGATTTATTTAAATTATTAATTTTTATAAATAATGATTTAAATTTAATAATTATTTTTTTAAAATATAAAAAATAATAAAAATAATATTTTAAAATTTAAATTATTAATTATAAAAATTAACGATCTAAACCAATCAAATACTTTTTAAGCAAGGAATCTATTGACAATTAATTGGGTTACTCAACTTTCTCACGTGAAAATGCTGATTATGAAATAAAAAGTCATCAAATTGAATTAAAAATAGTTAGTATACATTAAACAGGCATTGCCAAAATTTTGAAATGACGTTATCTTTAATATATAATTACCATTATGTTAAAGAAATATGATTAATATTTTGAAAACAACCTTACCATCATCGTGATAAAATATTATTACCAACTACATAAAATCTTAATGTACACAATAGAATTCATCTTTATTAATATATTTTTTTTCTTTCGTGGTAAAAGATATTTTGGGCTACACTTGTCAATAAGCTGAACTTATTATATCTCATGACAAGATAGGCAACCATATTAGGGCGATTTTGTCGTATTATATATCATTTCATAGTGACCTAATCGGCTATATATAATTTGATTGAATCTCTGATCAATGTTTGTTTGGATACATGACGAAAAAACATTTAAACTCATAAATATTTGTTAATGCAATTACACATTTACTTCTTATGAGCTTGGATCTAACCAAAATGAGAAATGACTCGCATGACTTCATGTAAATATATAACTCATAGCACTAAATATTTTCTATTATTATTTTCTTTTTTTACACTATCCACAAATTCATTAAGTTGACCATATATTGAAAAATTTACATGAGCATTCATTCCATCAAAATTTAATATAAGAATCACCGAAAAAAACCGTATATATAGTTCGACATCTGCTAACGCAATATTCGCCATCTTATTTGCTAAATTTATACCCACCGCCATCGGTATTTAAAAAATATATATGAATATAATAAAATTAATGAATTAGTATAAAGTATAAACTTGAACAGGGGAATCAGCTGCAGAATCTATAATAGCAACAAATTATTCTTTTTAAGGTTAAACAAACTGAAAATGACAAACCATGTGCAATTAGATGGCACGGATTACAAGTAGAATACTATGATTCAAAGATAATCTTAACTATTTTGTTTTACTGACATCGAAAAATGATAATACATATATTATTTGGCAAACTATTTTATATTTTCCTAAATTTTGATATATGTTTTAATAATAATCTAAAGCTTTATTTAATGTAATCAATTATAACTCATATATTTTAAATTAATTTTGATTATGTCCTTGATTTTAATATTATCTAAATATTTAACGACAAATATTAGTTAATATATCATTTTGCACATATCAATATCAAATTATCCATCTTGAATATGCTACAACAGGTACTCCTTAAGATGACCAAAATCTAGTATAATTTTCAAATACAAATTTTGAATTCAAAGAAAATTACACTATATATTTTAGTCATTTTAAATTAGTATATGACGTAGCACATCTAAAATGAATGATTGACACTAACGCAGACAAAATAAGATGTCATATTAACATATGCCATTAAATTTTTAGATAATATTAAGTTTAAAAATAAAATCAAAACTAATTAAAAACATATGGATTATTATAATTGAGAGAGTATAAAAGTTTGAATTATAATTAAAACATAAATTTAAGGAAGATGAGAGGTAAGTGAAGGTGAGAAGTCAAGGATATTGTTGGGAATTGAGGTCAATGTCGCGGGGGTGATTAGGTGACGTAGAAGGTAAAGTGTAGGCACCGAAAGATAGCGTCTTGAGGAGTGTTCGAACAGTGTGTTGTCCGGCCAAGGTTGGCCTGGGCAGGCTTTTCCCTCTTTTAAGTGTCTTCCCTATTTTTATTTCCTCATTTTCATTCATATTTTTCAAAGTCTCTCCTTCGCTCGTCATCGACAACCCTTTTTCTGCAGGTATAGCTTTCTTCTTGTACATCGCGTACAGTGCCAGTTGCGCCGATCCCAGTAACACCCCAATCATGTTTGGTACCTGATCATTTCACATTTTTTTCATTCTTATATTATTAGTAATACATACTTGCTCTATACTTTCTTATATAAATGACAATGTTCAAATAATCAAATTAAATTGGCAAGTTCAACTGAAAAATTAGTGAATTAGTCAGTAAATCAGTTTGGTTTGGACTAGTAAATCAATGAATGTTTGAACTGATGAAAAAATGGTTGAACTGATAAAATTGACTGGATCAATCGTTCAATTTTTTTTTGTTGTTGAATTTTTTAATTTTTACTGAATATTATTATGCACTTTTTAAAAATTTCCAAAAATTTAAACTATTAGGAGATGATCTATGATTGATATAAATATATATATTTAACATACCTACAATATTTTTAATATTTGTAACATATACATTAATTATATTTTTTAATATATTTTAAGTACTACTGATTCGACTGCGGTCCGACTGTTAACCCTTGAACCAATCAAACGACCGGTCCGATTTTCTGAAGCTTAATAAATGGCACCTAGGTTGCACATGTCATTTTCACCTAATTTTTTTGGTTGGACGCCAAACATTTTGTTGTGCTTCTCAGTATCGTCTAATTGAAGTAGGATAGATAGAGCCCATGTGAATCCTATCCAACTTCTTAGCATTAGATGATGCTAAGAAGTCCAATATATTGCTAGGTGTTTGGTGCCCAATAGATGATCCAAATTCTTGTTTTTTTACTATTATTATTATTATTATTATATGAAAGATTAAAGTTATCTATTTAATTTTTGAATTAAAAAATATTGATTTAGAATCTTGTAGACAGAAGAAATCAATTCTAGCAAAGTTTTACATTTATGCAATCTGACTCCGCTTGTATCATATTAATTAGAGTTGAGTTAATTTTTAGATATTAGAGATTCTAAATCAAAAAAGGAAAGAAAACAATTATTTCAAATTGGTCATTAAATTAATTTATTTTTTAAAATTTGTATTTGTTTCAGTTTAATTATTTTTATTATTAAATTGTCAAAATTATTATTACTAAATTTTAATTTGTTTGTCATCAAAAATTATTTTGACAAGTAAATAGATAAAATTAAAATAAATACAATATTTTAATAATTAAATTGAAATATATAATTTTTTAATGATTAAATTGAAATAAAAATAATATTTTAAAAATGAAATAAATAAATTTAAGCTTATTTAGTTCTGCGAGGGAAGTTAGTATACGAGCGTACTCTTTTCATAGAGCCAATGTAATATATATTATCTTCCTATAGAACGAGTGAGGAAAAGTTATTGGTTTCTTTCTCAGTTGATTTCTTCCAGCTGTTTTCAATCTCTTTCTTTGAGGAGGGAAAAAAACAAAAGGAAAGTAAATTTTTTTTTTAAAAAAAAAATTTTATAAAAAACCTATGGAAAGATACTGAGACGGTCGAAACTATTTTGTAAACAAACTCAGCAAGTCAGCATGCCAACAATGACTTTTGAGGTTAATAAGAGAGAAGAGACGATTCAGAGAGTTTTGGTATAAGGCTTTTCGCAGAACTAAAAATAACTCCAATAAAAAAGAAAGGAAGAGGAAACGTACTGCAACATAAAAATCTTTGATGAGGACAGAGTATGTTCCCCATACGCCAGCGTTCATAAACAGAAAAAATGAGAGCAGAAACGGCATGTATTCCACACTCTTCGTCTTTATCACCATTTTCTGCAACACAGTAATATATATATATATATATATATAAATTAGTCTCAGCACAATTCAAATACGTTCAAGTTTTTTGGTTTTGACATAGAAACCAGGGAAATGTGTACAACCAGAAAAGAAGAGCTAATATAGTGTATTTAATTGACCTTTTGTTTATTTTTTTTCACCTTAAGAACTCTTCAAAGTAACATGTACGCATCGTCATATATGACTTCTGTTCGATCGTTAAGTGAAATAAGTAATAATCGCTTTTAGTTACCAAATTAATACTTTGATGCATGGAACAGGACTCTGTATACTTGAAAAAGTTATTTATTTAATTTTCTAAATTTGAAGAAGCGAATTTTGCAAGTTAAATAATAAAATGCAGATTCAAAGTAATTAAATTAAGCTGAGGCTTACCATGGCCAACAGAGGTGAAGCATACATGATTATAGTCAAGGCAGAGCATAAGATTCCAAGAAAGGTAAGTTGGATGGTTCCATGAAGAGCAAAATGAGTCACTGAAATAACAGACCCAAGAAAACCCACGTCCAATATTGCCACCAACTTTGCTATCTTAACCTGTGTATATACCAACACGTAGTTAATCAGTTTTGTCACTTAATTTAAATGAAAGTTAAAAGGATAAAAAATTAAAATAAAAAAGGAAGTTGTGAATTAATTAAGATTACCTTCTTATCAGGAGGAGAAAATATGAGGAAGATAAGTATGTAGATGCACTGAAGCACAGCACCAGCACCATTGACAGTAGCAATAAGAAAACCTCCTGGCTTTAGAACTCCATAGAAAGTCCACAAACTTGTGCTCAAGAACGTTGTTATATACGGCGCTCCTTTGTAATTCTCAGTTGATTTCTTCTTCACCACTCGCCCAAACGTTTTTCTTTTCAATGACCCACAAAAGAAAAATTATTATACATAAGTGCACTTGTTGTTATATATAATAATATGAATGATAAGTACATTCTAAATTTTCAACGCCGGATGGGTATACATACATGGGAGAAGCAAAGACCAGAAGGGATATTATGTTACCTGCAAAACAGAAATGATGAAACTAATGATCATAATTATTACGAACATATAAACGATAAACAGAGAAACGACTGGAGAAAGAATTAAAAGCATATATATATATATATATATATATATATATGTATGGACTTGCCAATAATGCCAACAACAAAGCTTAAGGTAGCCATGGTAGAAGAAGAATATTATCGTTAATTATGATTAGGGTAAATTCAAGTGTAATCAGTGTGTTGTGGAAAGCTTTGTAGATTCTTCGACCTATTTATAACGACTCGTTGGGTGTGATGATATGTATATAAAATATCCGGAATATACAGGTGCGATTAACTAAGCAACTTTTGATCAATCTCGGTTTATGTTGTTAACACATGAGTTTTGATGACTGTGGTGCGCTTAATGAAGCATTATTTTAATGAGGATGAAAATGAAATTGATGTTTTGGTGTGTTATAGCAAGCTGGTCACATAGGAGTAATATCATTGGTTGCATATATAGTGCTTCAATATACATTATTTCTAATACAAAGTTGAAACCCGAGAATTGGAGAGAATGATATGAATAAATATTGGATACGATGCCATTCTTCATTTGCTGGGCCAAAGCTGTATGTTTTGCTGTCGTCACAGGCAAGTTCGGCTAGATTCACCTTATGCTTGTTGTTTCTCTTTTGTTACTAAATTTGATTTTTAATGTAGATTTAGGCCAAACATGACCTTAACGGTAGTATTGCGGAATATCGTGGTCGGAGAAACCTTATAGGAAGGAAAACTAAAGAAATTGGAAAAAGCAAGAAAAAGGTAGTGGGAATTAAACTAATCTGACAGTTCATTTAATTGGAAAGCCTGGCATTGTAAGTTGTAATTGTGACCGGTGAGATCCGGGATCCGGATTTGCTGCCGATCAAAACTGTTGTTGATGTTGCTTTTCACTTTCAGCAACGGTTTTTACCGTTGTTGAAAGTTTTGGCAACAAAAAAATTACTGCCATAACTTTTAGCAACGATAAAAACCGTTGCTAAAAGTGAAAAGCAGCCAAATGATCAGCATCAAATTCTGATCCTAGATCCGATGGGCAGGACAAAATATTAGATAAGCAAAATAAGACCAAAAAAAAACATTTTTTTTTATTACAGAGAGTGTGTGATTTGGTTTCCTTCAATTGCAATACTTAGGTCCTATTTTAATAACAAATTATTTAAGCGTTTATACAATAAGATCTTATATAAAAAATTTTCATACTATAAGTTTATTTTAAATTAAGTTATTTAGTATTTAAATATATATTTTAGGAAGCATTTTTAAATTATGATTGAGGAAGAAAAGAGATGAATGATTTGACTTTCATGAAATTTCAAATTATGATTGAAGATATACTTATCTTGTAAAAATGTAAAACAAATTTTTAATCATGTGAATTTGAGCTTTTACACAAAGTCTTTTCTAATAAACTAAAAAAAAATAAATCATCAAATAAGTTGAAAATAACTTTTTAAAATTAATAAGTTACTTATTTAAACTTATCTAAATACAATTTTATTTACATAAAATTACTTATATTAATAAAAAAATTTTAATAAATTGTAAGCTATATTATCAAAACGAGCTCTTAACCTATTCTTCAACTCCAACTCCAACACTACTAACGTAAATAGAGGTACAACCCTAAAATTTGAAATTGAGTGAATCTATTAAGAAGCAAATCATTTTTCTCTTGGGCCTGGATCCAAACACCAATGGATTTTGAAACCCAAATTGTATTGCCAACTTAAAAGAACAAAACTCTTAAGGTACATTTGGTATAAATTTAAGAGTAAAAAAAAAAGAAATTTGAAAGAATATGAGAATGAGAAACAAAAATTATATTTGGTATAATATAAGAAGAAATAAAAAATATTCTATTTATTTTATTTGATATGAAATTTAAAACGATAGAAAAGAAAAAATGACATATAAATTTATTAAATTACTTTTTATTAAAAAATTAAATATAAAAATTATCAAAAAAATTAAATATAAAAAAAGAAGAAAAAAAACACTCGACTTTCGCCTTCTCCATGTGTAGCTTCTCTTCCAGAGTCGTCTTCTTCATGCCTTCATCATCATCATCATCTCCTCCTCCTATTCTCTCTCTCTCTCTCCCCCCTCCCCCCTCTTCATCATCGCCATCATCATAATCATCTTCTCCCACAATCCAACTGTCACTGCTGTAATCTTGATTCCACAGCCCAACCATTCTCTCTCTATTCTTCACTGTTGTGCTGCCGCCGTCGCCATCATTGCTGTGCCACCACCATCACCACTAAAAGGTAGAAAATCTACAAATGGTAAAACAGTCTAACAATTTGGACTCTAGGAAAAGAATTGCTTTCCATTGGTATTTTGATGGAATCGGTCGTATAGGAAATGGATTGTCGAAGGAATACATTTTTTGTGCCTAAATATATACCAAACATCTGCTGCGATGAAATCCATCTTCATTTTCGTCTCCCTTGTGAATACCAGACGTGCTCTTACATTTAACCTAAAGTTTTTGAAAACAAGATACGACACCAAGGAGGACACACTTTGAAAACATTACCAGCATCTTTCTTGAAGATATAATATTGGAGGCAACATATCTTTTCTCTACCTATCTTTTTGGAGGAACTTTAGTAGTATAGATGATCAAAACACTATTTGAAGCAATTTTTTAAAGAAAAAAGAGATGTGATCTACAAAACTTTATGAATAATCTTCTATCTTTGAAAAGTAATCATCTTCTACAGAAGAAGAATAAATTTTTCACAAGAATAGAAGATAAGATGACCTATTCAGTTATTTGAAATTTCTATTTCTCAACTGAACCCTATTATTAATCAAACCTGAATGGCTGGTTTTTGTTTTTCCAAAAATAACTAGGCCGTATCTGACACGGAGTCAGGCCCAGCCCAATAAGAACGGTCCGGATCGGCCCATAACGATAGCTAAGTAGCGCAAAAACCCTAGCTTCGAGACTTCTTCTTCGGTATCAGGGGAGAGCTGAAGTCAGAAAGGGTGGTAGCTCTTCAAGACCCGAAGCTTCAACAATGGTTCTCTCTCGCTCTCGCTGTCTCCGTCTCTGTTGCTGTGTCTAGTTAGGCTTCTTCATTCTCTGTCTGTATGAATCTATTGACCTTGTTTCTTTTCCATTTGATACACAGGGGATCGATCTTAAAGCTGGAGGTAAGAGCAAGAAGACGAAAAGAACAGCACCCAAATCCAATGATATCTACCTCAAACTCCTTGTCAAGGTCCCTTTAATGTTTCTAATCTTTTGTTTGTTTTCATTTGCCCAGGGAAATAAATTAGTAAACTTTTGTCCTTTATAAATCTGTTGGTATAAATTAACTATGTGGTTTGAATAATCTCGTTTACGACTCTTTTGTCACGATGATGATAAATGTGATCCCAGCTCATTATGAGACCTTCACCATTCGAAGGTCTGGGAATAGATTTACCCACATTTATCTGAGCCCGAAACACCTTTTCTCCTCGTGGTCTTCCATTTTCTCACTAATTGTTTAGAAGTAGCAATTCTACTCCCAAGCATATTAGAAGTTAACTGCAATTAGTTGAAATGAAATGTTGTTCTGCTTTTCATGTGGTGTAGCAAATGCTTTAAATGATTTCTGGAAACGAAACAATTTTTCCTTTAAATTAAGTTCATCTGGTCATTATTTTGTAGTACTATTGTTGCTGAAACCGAAAAGTTTTTTCTGTAAACTTCTAGATTTAATACAGGCAGGTGTCTTTTTAGGCTTTACACCTCGGGTGTTGATCCTTAATTTCCCCTCAGCTTGAATCAAGTTATTCTTGTGATTATGATAATTTTATGCTTTTCATGGAGAAAAAGGCTCCCAATGATGCTGTTCTTTTAAAACCATGCTAATGCTGATCAGAGGTGATTAATAATTCCAATTTGTATAACTGAGGGAGCTACCATTGATTTCATATTTATGTCTCAACTTCCAGTTTGCTTAAGATTTTGGTGTTGGTGGAATCAACTCATTGTAAAGTGTAGTTCAGAAACAATTGCTTATGAATGTTTATTTATTTTCCTTCTGTATGTATGTACTTGTATGTATGTGAATGAACAATTATGATTTTGTCCTTATTATTGTATATATTGATGTAATCTGATGAGATGTTACATGATCAGCTTTATCGCTTCCTTGTTCGGAGAACTGGAAGCAATTTCAATGCTGTAATACTCAAGCGCCTGTTCATGAGCAAGGTTAACAAGCCTCCACTTTCTTTGTCAAGGTTGATCAAGTTTATGAAGGGGAAGGTTTGTTCTCATATATCCCAGTCTGGGTAATATTTTATTTGAGCTTGATTTATTTTCCTTCCCAGTTTTCACTAATGTTATTCTGAAATTCATCTGTATAGGAAGGTAAGATTGCTGTAGTGGTGGGGGCTGTGACTGACGACATACGAGTTTATGATGTTCCACCCTTGAAAGTTACAGCACTCCGGTTTACAGAGACTGCACGGGCAAGAATAGAAAAGGCTGGTGGAGAGTGCCTGACGTTCGATCAGCTTGCCCTTAGGGCTCCACTGGGCCAGAATACGGTATGTTGAATACCATTATGATCTCTTCCCGTTTTTCTTACTAATGAGTGCAGCTATTTGCTTTACTTTGATATGCAACTTTTGTAGAGTAATCCTTCCTCCACTTGCAATAGCTGTCTTTTTTTGTGTGTGTATGTTGATGGAGAGGGTAAAATAATTTGAAATTGTTGATATTAACAACTTTTGGAAGGTATAATTCATATGTAAACTGTTGGAAGCAGGTCCTTCTTAGAGGCCCGAAGAATGCTCGGGAAGCAGTGAAGCATTTTGGTCCTGCTCCTGGTGTGCCTCACAGCCACACCAAGCCTTATGTGCAATCCAAGGGACGGAAGTTTGAGAGAGCTAGAGGAAGGAGGAATAGCAGAGGATTTAGGGTTTAAGCTGTTTACAGTAGTCCTATTATTTTCAGCAATTGTTCCATTACTTGCAAAATTCAAAAGTTTTGCTAGATCTTCCTAGGTGCCGAAAGACAGTTCATTTTATTCTTCTTCGGATATGGAAATACTTATGCTTGTCTGACTTTTTTTTGGCCCTCGAGTGTTTCTGTATTCTATTTGTGATGCTTGCTTCTCAAATCGCGTTTGATTAATGCCATATCATATGGATGGTCATATTTTTAAGATATGATGATGTGATGTCTGTCATGAAATACACTAACACTAGTCTGTTTGTATTGGATGATACACGCTCACCGTAATGCTTATGAACAATCTTACTGCTGGAGTTTGTAATAGCTGTTTGTAGGGTCTCTACTCTCTTGTAGGTAAGAGATTGGAAGTGGGGGTGTGGGTTCTATATACTATTTCTTTATAAATATATATGATATTTATCTTAGACATCAACTTAAATCTAGTTGCTCTCGTTGGCAAGATTTGTCTCCCTCACAGTTGCTCTCGTCGACACAGAGGAACACGAAAGCTAAGACGCAAGAACAATGGGTAGGGGCAATGATGTAAATATAGGCTGTATTCTATTCGGATAGGCGGCATTCTAGCAAGTTTAGGGAGGAAGGATCTGTATAATTAATGACGGAAAACAATAATCACAGAGAAATGAAGCTTCCTGGTTGATGGATGAAGCAAACAAGGGAGAACACTGTAGATGGAATTCCAAGTGTCTTTTCCTCTAGTGAACGCCGACCAAAACTGCTAGGATTTGCAGCTAATGAAAGATGTCATGTCTTTTGTAAGGCTTTATTTGATTGCATGAGATTTTAACTTGATTTGTTTATATTTTAGTTTATTAAATGTGTTATTATATTTTTTTAAATAATTGTTTTGGTTATATTTTATTTAATAAGATTTTAAGAAGATTTTTAAAACATTCAAATGTATTTAATGCATGCTAGAGTTAAAAAAAATTATTATGTATTTAATGTGTACAAATATTAAAAAAAATACTCTTGATAAATTCAGACATCTTAATTTAAAAAATAAGTAAAATCAAATTTCATCTTGTTGCCTTTTACTAGCATTACTCGCATGTCATTCTCTAGAGGAGGGTAATATTAAGGCCTTTTGCTTTGCTCCTCTGGCTGTTTGTTGTTTAGTGGATTATGCTTTTGCCCTAGCCATTGTCGGATTCTTCCTCGATATTGGTCTTGAGGTTTGTGGTTTTTCTTCTGCTAACTGCAATTATCTCTATAGGGATTAATACTGACACAATTTTTTTTATGTGTGGTTAGCATGTGAAGACCTCAAAACACCTTTTTATTAATTGTGCCTGGGCTAAGCTTGTATGGTTCATATCACCTTTGGATAAAAACCCACCAGTCCCAGTGGGTCTTTGGATGATGGAGCATGCTAAGGAGTTAAAAGATGTGTTTTGCTTGACGGTTATGATCATGTGGAGCACATGAACCAGTAGATTTATTTTAGAGGTATAAACCCCTGTCCAGAGGAAGCAATTAACAGGGGTCTGAACCTCCTTTCCAATTTTCAAGGGGCAAACTAAGGCTATAGAGTCTATAAAATTGACAACTCATTGCAAATGGACTCCCCCTCCACATGGTTAGTTTAAAGTTAAATCGGACGTAACTTGTATTGGGAATCATGTCTGGGGCATAGGATTCGGTGAGATGAGCCTTTGAAATGGTTAATGAAAGAGAATATAAAAAAGTTGTACTGAATACTGGTTGTTGGCAGTTTTTGAGAGAGTACAAGAACCCCAACCCATATTCTTCCCTACATATAGTTTAAAAAACTAGATAATACTTGTTGGTTCAACCATTAAATTGGTGAACTAGATCTTGGTTTGATTCAAATAATACTACAAACTGTTGGACTATAAAACTGATCAAACTCAGTTAAAAATCGGGTCCAACCGAAACCAGTTAGTATATAATCAGTTTACTCGATATATTCACCATCCACTACAATATGCTAAAAGCTGGGCCTAGCATGCTCTTAGAGCCTTAGAGCATGTTTGGTAGCACCTTTTTTGTCAATGTAAGAGAGAATTCCAGTGTGATGCCTCTTCCTCCTTTTGGTATGTACGAATAGAATTGGATGGAATTCAGTTGAGGAAAAAGCGGAATTCAGTTGAGGGAAAAGTGGAGATTAGTTTTCCATTAAATTTTTTTTCCTTAAGTTACTAGAAGGAAAGCGAGAGAAAAGGGTGCGATTCAGTTGGCAGTGCGAGTGAGATCACTGGGATTCAGGGACGATGCAGATTTTGCCCATATGTGTGAAAATAACAATACCTACAGAGCAAGTGTTTAGAGAATTAGAAGCACACCATTCAATCTACATAAGAAGGTGTTTTGCGGCGTGGACGATTCTCTTTGCTTCTCTGCTTCATGAGGCTTTTTCTCTATACATGAATAATCAATCTCTATTTATCTTCTTCTCTGCTTCATGAGGTTTGTCTGGCTTCTTTGTGATATCTCTCTTCTTCTCTACTTTGGTTAATTGACCCATATTTCCATTTCGTACTTTGTTAGTGCAGTGATTTGTGTTGCCTACCCCTTCTTCATTCTACTTTGATTCGCGCTCCAGCTTCTCCTTCGTATGTCGCTCTGTTTATGCTTCTCATCGGTGAGTTCCCCTCCCAGGTTTCTTTTGTTATTTTAGTTGCAGCCATGGTTTTTCCTGAACCAAGCTGTTCATTTTTCCTGTTCTCAACTATGTATTTTTCCAAATCTCAATTGTTTACTCTGATTTTCTTTCTTTATGATTCTAGTCTTGTCATGCCTTAGGCGTCGCCGAGGATGAGTGTGTCATTTGACTATATCATTAATTATTTTCTACTATGTTATGCAATTTGGTTATTTCAGCTTTGTTGTGTTTTGAATTTGATATTTATTATATTTGCTTGTATTGTTACTTGATCATTGTTATCTAACTGCTGTAATTCTTTGAGTACTATTGCAACTGCTGCATTTGATATTTATTTCTACAATTGGCATTGATGTTTTTAATTTGAGTACTGTTATTGTTTATTGTATTGTGCAACATGGCATGATTCTTTTACAGACCGATACCATGTCACACCATTGGACTAAAGATGAAGATGTTTGGCTTGTGGAGTCCCTTGTTGAGCTCAGGGTGAAGGGAAAGTTCCTTGCTAAGGGAGGCTTCAAACCAAGACACTTACATAAACTAGAGGAGATACTGACTGCTAAGGCACTGGTAGTGGTCCGAAGGCCGTCCCTCATTTCCTCTCTCGACTGAAGACCCTGAGGAGTAGTTGGCAAGTGCTGTACGACATGGTATATGGAGTAAACACTAGCGGGTTCGGGTGGGACCCTGAAAAGAAATGTGTGACTGTATAGGCCGCGGTGTAGGATGAGTACCTAAAGGTGATTTATGCGTGAAACTTGAATTTTTCATTACTTTTATTTTTTTAAATTTTTTCCTCCTTGTGTTTGGTGTGTTTACATTTGACTCATTTATTTCTCGTCCACAACATAACAGGAATAAGGCGATGTGGAGAAACAAGTCATTCCCTTATTTTGAGCCGCTGACCATCACTTTTGGGAAAGATCATGCCATTGGCAAAGATGCTCAATCAGCTGTTGAGATACTACATCAGATGGAAATTGATGGTGAAGCACAAGACGAAAGTGTGATGCCTACCACGCAAGAGACGAATATGCCTAACTTTGATGCCTTGGTCTTTGAGGCATCATCAACAATTTCAGGAATGCCACGTCTTCCTCACGGAGAAGGCGAAGAAGGAGTATGGGTGATGAGTTTACTAATGCCATGAGAGACAGCAGGCCTCGGTTAACACATTCAAGTAGCCTCTACTTCCATCTGCACAATTGTTAGAAACTAGCTGTCACACCTTGAAAGTAGGTCACGTGACCAACATGGAGTGAGATCTACTCCACAACTGTAAGCCTAAGCCATCACAAGCATTAAATTACCAAAAGAATGTAATTCCATCTTTATGAAATATTAAGCAGAAGCCGAACAGATTAAGTAGATAATACCATAGATAAATATATCAGTTTACAAAAGAATGTCTATGTTTCCAAGCTTGTCCTCTTTCATCACAACAAGGTCAAGGAAAGATTTAAAACATAGATTAACCAACTCTATGGTAAAGTATACAATTCACCACAAAAATGCCAAACCACAATCCTAAGAGTCCTACCAACTACAGAGCGGACCACCCTCCCCAAAACAACAAAAGAATCACCAACCAACAACAATGATGTGGTGATGTGAGACCTCACTACTCCTCTTGTGGAGGCTTGTTGACTACAACATAATCTACAAGAGACACACAAAAGGGAGTGAATAATTTACTTAGTGAGATATAACACTACAAATACAACTTACCATGTGCCTTATGCGGGGTAAAAGATTAATATATCCAGCCCCAAGTTCCAACACAATTTTCACTACAAGGGTTACATAACACAACAGACAAGCATATAGTAAGGTAAGACCAGAACTCATACCCAACTCATTCATATATACAAACATAAATAATTATATATTCGAACACAAGCATTATTAAGGCAAAGAAGCCGTCGAGGCCAACTCACACTTGGGCGGTATGAGATTTTCCCATGAATGTCCTTATCTCATAGACATTCGCTACCAAGTATGATCAAATTATCATTTATCTTTGTCTATTCTTCACTTAAACGGCATCCTCGGGGGTTAAGAAATTATTTATCCCAAAATGTGTACATGTCCCCCATCCAAGGACCTTCACTCTTGCCTTCCCATCCCAAACAAGATAGGAAAACATATTCCTTCACATTGGTGTCAATTATCACATATTTGATTTCTATATAGAGCAATATTCATAAGCAAATTGTCACGCCCCCAAATTCGAGGACATGACTAGCACGGCGACTAATTTCACATCACTGCTGTAAGCCTAACACTTCACATATTTAGCACATAGAAACATAAAAATAATTCACTTATAGAGTTAAATGTTAAGATTCTCTGCAACATTACAAACATCCTAGGACCAAGGTTTTAAATTGCTGTTGCGGTTGCGGTTGCATTGCGAGTTGCTGTGATTGCGGGTGTTGCGTGCGCTGCGATGCAATTGCGGTTGTGATTTTTTTTAGTTGCACAAAATATACAAAATATGTATATAATTGTTATAACCTTTAATTTTAAATATATATAACATATTATATATAATATTTATATTAATTCCATAAATATATACTCTTATTTTATGCAAACATGTTAATTTTAATACAAAATTTAAGAAGAAAAATAGATAATTAATGTGCTGATGAGTGAAAAGGCATATACAAATGTATTTACATAATTATCAAATAATATTACAAGATATTAATCATCATTCATCACCACATGGTTGACTGGTGTGGAGGATCATAACTTGTAGTTTCACTTTCAGTATCTGGATCACCATGGCTTGCTCCTTGTCTAAAAATATAATAAAAAATTCATCCACTATGCTCCAATTGTTGATGAAAAGCTTGATAAGAAGGTTGATAATAATTAGGCTCCTGATGGTTCATTGAAGGTTGATAATATGGTAGAGTTTAATAAGAAGGTTGCTGATAGGATGGCGGATAGTGACTTTGGCTACTTTGAGAAGATTCACCAATGCCAAAGTCACTAAAACTTTGTGAAAAATTGGAAGAGATTGAAATTTCAAGATGTTGTCTTCCACCACTTTCAGTAGGGCAATAATCATGAAAAAATGTCATATCAATACAAAAACCTCACTCACGTATAGAATATGGAGTGTCTTGATATGAGTCTTGTTCTCTATATTCATCTTTCCCATGAACATTTTTTCAACCACCACCACCACCACCACCACCACTATTATTGCTTGGTGGACTCAAACCACCATCAGTATCATAACTATCACCATCATCATCTTCTACTTCTATGTCCTCATCTTCAAAATCTATTCTAGGAAGCCTTTCTGCATTTTGAAGTCCATCCAGTAATGGCTCTTCCCTCTCTTCAATCCATGGAGACAAAGGATCATCTTCATGGAAGATGTAGTCAAGATTAATTAGGTTGAAACTATTTTCTATTTCTTTTGGACTTCTTTTCTTCATATGTCTCATCTTCAGCTTCATATTGTAAAAGGTAAAGACAAGTTTTTGTAACTTTCTATACTTGAGTATATTTCTTGTTTTTGTATGAATGTAACTAAATGTACTCCAATTCCTTTCACAATTTTATGCTGAAGTTGTTTGGCTGAGGACTTTAATTGCAATATCTTGGAGCTCCGGAGTACATGAACCATAGAGCAACCACCATTTAGCTATTTAGACAAAATAAATAAATAAATTATTTAGAATACATCAAAAAAGATTAATAAGAAGAAAATTAAAAAAAAACATTTGGAATTAAATTGAACCAAAAAAAATATCGGATAGCTATAAAAATAATACATGGTGCTATTATATTGCTTCGACCTCTCCCTAAAATAAATAAGACCGTTGGATTAAACAAATTCTACCTAAATTTTATTTTTCAATATTAATTGAATGATATATAATATTAATTAATTAACATGAAAGCAATCAAATTATTTGTCCTATTAATTTTATAGAACAAACTTTTAAGCCTAAGCCCGGGAGACATGGATAAACAAAACATCATTTTTTCAGATCTATACACAATGGCATCAATGGTTTTTTTTTAATACTCAATTTCTTTTAACTATTTTTCCTTTTTTTTAAAAAAAAACTCTAGTGACACCTCAATATAAGATAGTTGGTAGTTGGAACAACAACTTTGAGTTTAAGCATTATGTCAATATTGAAAACTACTTAAATTTCAATTTTTTTAAGTTCACATTCAGATGTGGAAAGGTAATTTTTTTTTCAAAAAATAAAAATAAAGGTAAAAGTAAAAACCTTGACACAAAATGTACATCAATTTGTAACTGATATCATTCAATTAAGAGTAAATTACTGATTTAATAATAAAAATAATTAAATTAGAATAAATATATATTTTTTATAAATTAAACTAAAACACTTAAGAGGCGAAGCAATTATTATGGAAGGCTTAACTAGGATAGTAATTTATAATGCCTAGCCTACTCCTCCATTCTTACTCATAAAGTCACACCACCAAGTGACACTCCCCATATATTTCTCCCTCTTCCCTCAGTTCTCCCTCTTCCCTCAGATTATACAGTACCTCCCTATCTAACTGTCAGTTTGTATCTCTATCCCTCTCTTTCTCTTTTTGTTCCCAATCCCATTTCCCTCCAATCCTTCATTCCTTCCCTCCAATTCTTCCCTGCCAAATACATAAAATATTAGAGAATCTTAATGATATTTTAAAATAATAGAAATATCAGGTGTAATTTGGTAATAATAATAATAATAATAATAATAATAATAATAATAATAATAATTTATTCTATATATTTCATTATAAATATATATATGTTGCATACAAAATTAGTTTCAAGGACAAAAAAATTATAATTGTAATGTTTAATCCAAAAATGATGTCAACTTTAATTTTATCAAAATTTAAAAAGTTAACTATAACTCAAGAACAAAAATTATTTGATCTTTTCAAAATGTAAATTTAAAATAATATTTTATTCTTTATATTTGATAAATAAGAAATAGTTTTCTAGCCTACCATAGTCTCCGGTCCCCAAGTCTTTCTCCCTCTTTCCTCACATCCTTCTAGTTTTTTTTTTGTTTTTAATATAATGCTGAATCTTATGTTGTGCACTACTTTCTTTATTTTTTTTATATACTATAATATTAAAGCAATGTTTTAGATTAATAAGCCCTCTTCCCTCACATCTTTCTAGTTTTTTTAATATAATATTGAATCTTAGTCTTAGTTTCATGTTAGAATTTAGATATTAATGTCAATTTAATTATTTTTATTGTTATGCCAAAAGTACAATTATAGTCTTTTAGTGTGTAAAAAAAACTAAAATTCTTATCATACCTGGATTCAGTCGAGACCATGCTCGTTGAGCTATTTCTGTACCAGACATCTCTTGTTTATCCCGAAAAATGAACAACTACATAACAATAAATAATATATAATGTAAATACTAAATACATAATATTATATTTTAAATATTTATTATAACAAATCTTTTAAAGTTATATACACTAACCTGTTGCATTGCTTTGATTTGACTATCTAATCTTCTTTCTAACTTAGGAATTACATTCTTTGTTCTCTCAAATGTTTCTTTATAAATAGATCCTCCATTTCTCCATATTGAAATTGAGGATTGAGAAAATAACTTGAAAAAAAAAGTAAAAGAAATTTCAACTAATATCAAAAAATGTAAATTGTTCTAATAACTTGCAATAAAATAAATCTTATATATAGAATTTATCTGCAGAATGTAAATTAGTATGTAGAAATTTCCACCACTTATTTATTATAGCATTATAATGCGAAGGATAGCAACAATTTTTCTCTATAGATAGTTTAGCTCTCTCAATAGCCTTGTAAATGAAATCCATAGTTGGTTTTTCATCACCATCAACAAGCCTTAACACTTTAACTAGAGGGTCAAATACTTTCAATATTTCATTAGTTTTGATCCAATAGCGTTCATTCAAAACTGTTTTTCTTGCATCATACGCTAGTCCAGATTTTGCCTTCCCAAATTTGGACTTTTTGAATTCGTCAGAGGTGAACATATTTTTTAGTGCTTGTTTTTGCTTCACAAAAGATTGTAGTTGTACAAATTATGTAGCAAATCTGGTTATGCCTGGATGAATAATCTCTTTGCCTTCAGTATATCTTTTCATAAGATTAACAATCCAAGTGTGGTTGTATATAGAAGATGTGATCGCCTTTGCATCTTCTAACACCTATTTTACATTAGACATTTTTCCAATATCTTCTAAGCACAAATCTAAACAATGGGCTGCACAAGGTGACCAATAGATGGCCTTTTTTCATCAATTTTTTTCCAGTTGCCTTTAAGGCCCCTTCATTATCTGTAACCACTTAGACTACATATTCTTCTCCTACTTCTTCCACAATTTTATCAAGTAACTGGAAGTAGTAATCAGTATTTCTACTGGCAACATCGGAGGCATCAATAGATTTTTTAAAAAATAGTACCTCTACTGTAATAGACAAGAAAATTCATGATATGCATATGATTCATACTGTTCGTCCAACCATTGCACATTATTGTCACACCTCTTTCCTTCCATGCACCTTTGAGCCCTTTTGTAATATCCGTGAAAAATAAAATATAAATATATGTTTGCAAACTATGGTTACTATTCCAGTATACGGTACTATTCATATATATAATACTATTTATGTATATAGTCCTATTCACTTATACAATTGTAATGTTGAGTACTAGATGTGGTTTAGGCATAAGAGGAAACTAGAAAGAAATTCGTAGGAGAAAATGACGTTTTATGTAAGAAAATCCCCTTAGGACTAAAATAAAAGGACTAAAGCAAAAAAAAACTTAAGACTTTAGGAGAAGTAATCATAGCTATTGAATATGAAGTAATCTTAGCTGTTGAAATTTTTTTTATATGAATATATCTTACATAAAGTATTGGTAAGATCAATGGCTAAAATTTGTTGAAAAATTAATGGGTAGGATTAGTTCCACACCTACCACACTTCAATGGCTAAGATTAGTTCCATACCTACCACACCTCAATGGTTAGGATTAGTTCCACACCTACCACATCTCAAGGGCTAGGATTAGTTCCACATCTACCAACATTAATAGCTAGAATTCATTCTTGAAGCCTATATAAAGAATGTTTAAATGGTGTTTCTATCATCTCATTTCATTTCTTCTCTCACCTTGTTTAGCTTCTTATTTTCTAGAGAGAAAGAAGAGGCAAGTTCTTTGAGTGATTAGTCTTTTCTCTAAGTAAGAAATAGACAATTTCTCTTGCTCTGGTGTTACTTTCCTTCCCAATTTAGGTCCGAACGAAATGCTAAAATTCACCTGTGTGGTCTTGTCTGCAACGACTTATAGAAGTGATACTCGTACAGAATCCAGGTGAGTGAAACGACCCCGTTTTAATAGGGTTTTAGCATCATTGATGATAAAAAGTATGTCGTAGGACACTCCCAAGATTCATAGGAGTAAACTGGATTCAGAGTGACGAATCTAGGAAGATAATTCAAAATTAATCTAGAAGTATGAATAAGATGAAACGAGAATTTCATAGTAATGTGAAGTTTGAGTCTTTCCAAAAATAAATTATTATCTTGATTTTTGGTTTATAAACTTATAATATAGTTGTATACGATACCTGTTATATGAATGAATATTACATTGTATTTCTGATTTTGATATGAAATAATGTACTATTGATTGTAATTGAGTGGGACAGTACCCCTTCTCACGATAAGGTGGAAAGCCCGGTATAAAGGAGTGTCTTGACCAATGAATGTGGAGACAATGATTCTCTCGGTAAGGATATAACCCGAGTCAGTAACAGATCCGTGAGGCGCCCTAATTAAGAGGATGAAATTGTGTGTCATAGCGGAAATAAACAAATTTGGTGAGTCAGCCCATGTGCTCTCTCTGGGATATATTACCATTGATGAGTACTAGTACCATTGGTTGAATTGGATGAATTTATATCTTCTAGTATGTAATTTCTAACTATAATTATTGGTTGAGTTTGAGCCTTCGGGTATACTTGCATGACTGGTGATGTATTTGAATCTTATTAACATGAGGTCGATTCGCTCACTGAGTTTTAAAGCTCACACTCTCTGTGAATCTTTTTGTTCAGATCAGGTTGCCGGTGAAGAATATCCGCTAGAAGAGTAGATCACTTTGGACATTGCTGCTGTCGAGTAGGCCCTCTTTTGTTGCAGGTTATATTGCTCTGTACTCGTCTAGGACATCTAGGTCAAGGGTTTGATATATTTGGCTTGTATTTCAGTATAATAATATATTTTATATTAAAACCCTATTATTATATGCAAGTCATTTCTGTGTATCTATAAATAAGGAAATTTGATATGTTTTCTTTGTATTTATTAAGGAATGGTTATTTTGATAACATAGAGATAAATAATTAACTCATGGGTAGAATTTATTGAAAGGCTCACTACAAAAAACAGGATAGTTTCTGGCGCACAATTCCTGGCGGTTTTTAACAATCGCCGGTAAATGAAGCATTTTCTGGCGGGCTCAATAGACGCCAGTAATTACACGCAATTACCAGCGGTTTTATATGCAATTTCCAGCGGTTTTTTATAACCTCCAGTAATTACATCTAAATAAACCCTAAGCCCTTTTCACTTTCATTTCACGCGGGCACACTCCCTCTATTTTTTTTTTTCGCTTTCTCGCATTGTTTCCCCTTTGCGCCAGCGTCAATCGTTTCGCGCCAGTATATGCCCTACCATTTGAGTGTTGCTTTTCCTTTTCTCTCTGGATTGCATTGTTCGCCGACATACACACAGATGCGCCATATTCTCTTTTGCTCTTTGGGTTCCATCGTCTTCAGGTTAGTGCTTTTTAATCTTCTTTTCCTTTTAACCAGTCAACTAGCATTTGCTTATCTATTTGTTGGTTGTGTTGGTGAGTTTGCTATGTATTAAGCAATTTTCTCTCCCTCATCGGCATATGCATAGACACACGACATTTTCCTTTGCTCTTTGGATTCCATTGTCTTTAGGTTAGTGCTGTTCAATCTCCTTTTCCTTTTAACCATTCAACTATTTGCTTCTCCATTTATTGGTTGTGTTGGTGGGTCTGCTATGTATTGAGAAATTTTCTTTCCTTCACCAGTACACACACACAGTCACACCTCTTTGAATGATTTGATATGGTAATAGTAAAGCTTTTTCTTCTCCTCCAATTGTTTGGGGCTTTTGTCCTGGTAGTTGTTTTCTTTGTTTAATTAATTATTAGTTTTTGCCTTGGTTTTTTGTTGGCTTCTTATGCTGGGTGGTTCTTCAAAAGCTAACTGTGATGATTTTTTTTTTGAACTGTATACTTTGAAGACTTACCATACCAAATCATTCAAAGAGGTGAAAGAGTATTTTTGCTATTGTGAGCATTTTACGATTTACTTAGTTGGTTTTCTTTTGTTTCTTTAAGAATACTTAAAAGAATATGCTGACATTTTCTATTCTATACCTTACATTTCATCCTTTTAACCTTGGAAGTCCTATCATAATCTCCCAAGTCTCTTGGCATAAGGTATCGACTAACAAGAAATTGCTTCAATACATCACAAGGGAAGCTTTGGTTAGTTGGTTTTAGTTAATGTATTTTAAAATAAACAGAAATTTTGGTTGGATGGTGTAATACCCGTTAATTTCAGAATATAATTCGCTTAAGAGTATTTTAGAATTCTACAACGTTACTTTAGTTATTGATTTTGGTCATTTTTAATTTTCATATTTAATTGTTCTCTTTGAATATTATTTATGAAAATTGAGTTAAATGACTGGACTAAATATTTGCACAATGAGGGATATATTCTAAGAATGGTGAAATTCATGGAAAAATGGTTTCAGAATGGTCAATTAATCCATTTATTGTAAATTGACTGGATGGGTTTGGATGTTGGGTTATGGATACCCATGGGTTATTGAATAACCCATTAGAAATATTTAATATAAAGTTTCAATAGTAACCCTCATTTTTTCATTCAGCCGAAGGAAGCAGAAAAGATTTCTCTCTCAGTTCTTCATTTTCTTCTCAAATCATTTCCTTGATCTTCAGAATTTCTGATTATTTGTTCGGTTCAAAAGCTTTGTAAGGATCAAAGGTAAGCTTTAATCCGATTATTTTCCTTAAATTTCAGTTTATGTAGAAGATCAGAGGAGGTTTTGTTCTTGAAGATTTTGATGATAATTCATGAATCTCAGTAGTTTTAGAAGTTATATTTGAGTTATAATCGGTTAAAATAGTTGAAATTCTGGTTTTGAAACAAGAAAGGAAAGGATGAATTTTTGAAAGATTTTTCTGCAAAAATTCGAGTTACTGTAGCGACCAGAGATTTCGGAAAAATTCTGAAAAATTTTCTTCGGATTACTGTAGCAGTACTGTAGTGTCGGCAGTCAACGGTACTGTAGCAGTCAACGTTACTGTAGCGAACCGGCACTGTAGCGAACCGTTACTGTAGCAAACCGTACTGTAGCAACCCGTTACTGTAGCAGTCAGAAAATTTTACGTATTTTCGTGATTTTGTTTCCTTTCTTATGATTCCTTGTAATATATTTTACTAGGAAATTTTCCTACACAAATTCTAGTGTGGAACAAGGTAAACTTGGACAAAAATCAAGGTGAGTGAATAACCTTGCTCAGCTAATTTGATATTACTAGTCAAAGTACAATATAAGTCTCATTTACAATATTATTTGGATAATAAGCAATTAATTTTTCATATGGGAGTATATGATGATCAGTAGAAATAAGAGTATGAAGAAATTATTTATCTCATGACAATTGTACTATGTGATGAATTCTCACTATTTTATTAATGAGTAAAGATCTACGGGATCTAATACACGAGTGTGAAAGGGTTAAAGTCCCATACTACTCGGTGTATATCTAAGAAATCTTATACACGAGTTTGAAAGGGTTAAAGTCCCATACTACTCAGTGCATATCTATGAAACCTATACACGAGTTGAAAGGGTTAAAGTCCCATACTACTCGGCGTATACCTATGAGATCTTATTCACGAGTTTGAAAGGGTTAGAGTCCCATACTACTCGGTGTATATCTATGAAATCTTATTCATGAGTTTGAAAGGGTTGGAGTCCCATACTACTCGATGTATAAGATAATTAATTATATGAGTAAATGTGGTATTTGTACTTTTGATATTTTATATAGTACAGTTATTTACTTACTGAGTTTTAAATAAACTCACACTCCCTATGATTATTTTTTTCAGATACAGAAAATAAAGAACAAGAGTATCCGTTTGAAGATTAGAAGCCCCTTGGGTTTATTCTCTATTTCTGTCTGGTGGGATACCAGTACTTATTAATGTGGATATTAGAAAAGCTCTGTATTTTCTATAGGTCTCCTAGGCTTGCGATGAGATAGAAATATCAGACTATGTATGTCTATATTTGCTTATCAGATGAATATAATTCTGTAGTGTGGAATGAATGATTAAGGTTGAATGTAAAACCTTACAGAATATATGTATATAACGTATGTTTGAGAATTATATCAAATGAGTAGTATCTTTTCACATGCTCAATTTTTGGGATGTGACAGATGGAGTCCCTGGATTAAAGCAGAGGAAATAATTTGTGTGGCCTCCCTCCATAGCAATTTACTCCAAATAGAGTTTTTTTTCCAAAAGGTGTAATTAAGTGGGGCTTTACTGTCTTTGTCTACTCTTTAAATTCTAAGTCTGTGAATTTTGAATGAAATATCTAATTGTAATAAGTCAATATATAAGTGTTTTCCCCCAAATAAAAGGCAACGACTTGTGGCCTGATTCATATTTATTATTGCCTCTGTACACAAGTTGGATGGAGTTCCATTGCTTTCTTTTCTTTGTTTTGTTTAAGTAAATGGTGCTATTGCATTTTCAACTTGATTATTTGTTTTTATTAGTAGATATACGAAATTTAATGATTATGGTGGTAATTGTTATCTTTATTTCTTGGAGCTTGTCTGGAACACTACAAAGCAGAACCAGGGTCAATTATTGCTATTTTTGTCCTTGGAACTTTTGGACTTATAAGTTTTTGATGCAAAAAATGTAAATTTTTGTATTTTTGCTTGGTTCTGAGCTACTATTATAATTAATCATTAATACTGTACAGGTAGCAAAGGTTGTAAACAGCTGGTGTATCACGGATCATTGGCAAAGATATTGACAGCAAAAAATTTGAAAGAGGTACATCGTCTAATTTAGTTGGCATGATCTTAACTTGACATTATTCATTTATTGAAGATAATGCCATTCTTAAAGAAATTTATTCACAAAGTAGTAATTTGATTAACACACCAACTACTTCCACATGGGCTTTAAACCCAACTGGTTTTTTTAATGATTTTTTTTAATTCTATGCAACAGCGTAACTATATTTTCAGGCTCTTTATGATCAATTAGAAGTTTCTCATGGATATAACATCCTCATGGAGATATTGTCTCACTCTAAATTATACTATGATAATTCTTGTATCCACTACATCGACTTTGTCACCCATTTCTTTGAGAAAGGAAAGGTTTTGGAGATGTTAATTTTGACTGAAGCCATTGACGTAAAATAATGTAATGTAGTTGTTAAACTTTCATTTTAGAAATCTTGCACCAAAATCTGATCTGCCCAGTGTCTAATAGATCAAAGAGTTAATGGGTGATAGGGAAGGAAGTTTGTAAGGAATTAAAGTAGCTCACATGAAAGCATAAAATTACTATATACGTAGCTACTATTGCATTTTCCAAATATATATATAGTGCTATTTGAAATTTTTGAGTTTTGAGATTATGTATGTGTGGTCTATGTACTGCAAGGTTATTAGCTACTATTGCACTTTCAACTTGATTATTTGTTTACTGTTTCTGTTTTCTTTTTATGAATAAGGATGCTTGATGTTTATGTGATGTTCCCTTTGTAGTTTTTTGGTGTTTTTTGAGATGTCATTGTCAAAGTCTGAAAGTGGTATGTAAATTAGAGATGTCAAAATAGACTTAATTTATTGGATTAGCCCCTAAATAAAGTGGGTTGGACCAATAATTCCTACATACCTTATACCCCTTTTGTTTGAGATTATAACATGTTATGGTCTAACTTATCTTTTGCTTTTGTTTCTTTCTTGCTCATGAGGTTCTTTTTTCATTTCTGGTTTTTAGGGGTTTTCATTTATTTTATAATTGTTGACTTATTCCTGATTGTCTAATACTTTAATTTGTATTTTTGAGCTGTAAGTATATTTTAGCATGTATCTAATTCAAATTTTCTACCTTCCCTACAAAATTTCCAAACTCCTTGGCAAATAGATCCAAATATTTGAGAAAAAAAATTAAAAATGAATAATCTTCTCAAACTAATTTTTATTTATATGACATTTTTTGTATAAAATCATAAAAATATTTTCAACCATTAATATAATTAAAAACATATAATCAACAGAGATTGAAATTATATAATTTTATCAAATACATATATCTCGAATATATATAATAACTAATACATAAATATTATAACTAAGACATATTCAAGCTATATGTGTGTGTGTAAATATGTATGTTATAGACCTGAAGTTGGGTCCAAAATGATATGGGCCTTTATGTCTATGGAGATCCCAAAGAACAAAGATTGGGTCCTGAAAAGAATGCCTCTTCTTTTTATAATATACCATCTCCCACTTTTTTGTTTGCCTTGTTGGCCATACTCTCTCTTTTAGCATGCATGGTGCACAGACATATATACCTACCTAGTGTATGAGTCTTGGGATGGATAATTAATGGGAAAAGCATGACTAATAAAATAAATGACAGTGTGGATATCAATTGTTCTTTTTCCATTTTCTTTTAAATATAATCACTTCTAGACAAGAGTAATGTTATTCTTGACTAACAACTTTTGGTATAACCACTTAAGCCTATTCGTAATGTCTTTAATGGATTGAAAATGAGACAAATATAGAAAACATGGACTATTTGAAGAGGATTTCATATTATCATTTTGATTTTGTTATAATGCTAAATATTTATCATTTTTTTGGGTAAGATTATTTTCTAATCATTTTGATTCATTGTACTGTAAACAACTGTGGGGATTAGAGAGAGTGAGGAGAATTTCGGTCAGATGCATTACATTGAAGCAGTCAAAGGCAAATGACATTGAAGCTGTGATTTTGTATTTTTTTGGTAAGATTATCTGATTAAGTCTTGTAATTTTATTTTGTTATTTTGTTCTGTAATTGTCAAGTTATCTAAATTATTATGAAGTGTTGTAAATTATTTCTGAAATTTTTTTTTGCCTTTTCTAATGGAAAAAAATGTTTACTCTATTATATTGGCAATATTAACAAATCAACACATCATTATTTCATTTAATATGTTTTTAAAAGGAGTTTACTATATCTAGTGTATATTTTTTTCTTGCATATAAATTTGAATATGATATTTATCTTTTTTATGGATATGTAGTATTATCATTTTGGGCCTTTCTCTTACAATCACTTTTGGCTCTCACTTTCTATAATTTGATCCACAAAAAGTCTATTTGCTATGAGATGTTGGAATCAGTTTGGATTGGGCTCTTTTCTTCTCTTTTGCATTTCTATTTCTTCTCTCCTTTATGTATTTTTTTCTCTTTTGCAAAGTTCATTATTATTATTATTATTATTATTATTATTATTATTATTATTATTATTATTATTATTATTATTATTATTTTGCTATATTTGTTTTATCACTTTGACTTTTGTCTAGAAACATAATGCATCTAACTTTTTTTTTTAATTGGAAACTATGATCGATTCAGACTTTATTGTTTTTTAACTTTAACATGTAATTAATGCTTTATGAAATGCTTTTCAGCCTCTTTGACTGTGCTTGCATATTTGGTGGATACTAATCTGGAAATTGAGTCAGTCAAGATTAATTTTCAGCCAATTCATCTCAATTGTTCAGGTGAGTACTAATCTATCATGTCATGGCTAATTCTTGAAGATATTATTTTGGTTGCCTTTATTTCTAGTCAAGATTCTTTAAATAAACTTCTTAAGTCTACTTTGTTCTGATCAAGCTTTCTATTTTATTCCGATCAGATCTGTTTCTTTATCCTCAAAGCTGTTAAGTCTCTTTGGCCTCAAAGTTCTGATCAAAATTGAAGGTTACTTTGCGGTGGTTAATTTAGGCATTTGATTAATTAATTAAATTTTTTTTGTATAATAAGACTTATTATATTGTTTAATTTAGAACATATTTGTGGTTGTTTTAGGCTGTTGTAGTTGTTTAGAACCTATCTTGAGGATAAATCTTTTTCTTCCTTTTAACTTTGAATTTAAACCTTTTGGACTCAATCTTATTTTGTGGTTCATGTTATTAAATTAGGATTTAAAATCTATTGGATTACTTTGCACTACATGTCATTAAAATAATTATACAAAACTATATATTTGTAAGAATATAATAAAAATCTATTATGAGACACTCACACACATACACAGTCAATTTATGGGTGGGTTTTGGTCATGTGGGCTGGATATGTAATCATTTTTTTAATGTGCAATATTTCCTCTTCTATTATTTGTGCTAAAACTTGGTGATTAAACTTTTATTATGGAAATAAATTTTCAAATATGATTTAGTATGTTATTATTTTCAAGACTTGAACTTCAATGGTTATATAACTCTGATATGTTTAATCTTCATTTTACTTGCTCTTAGTTTTGAAAATTTAGGGGAGATGAGCTTATAGATATAATTAGCATTTACAAGGTCGAGTAATTTGTAACGCCCGTGGGGTTCCATTGGTGGTTATGTTGTGCTTATGTCTCATATGTGTCTATGTATATGTGTGTTTATACTTGGTATTTAAACTTTTATTATGGAAATAAATTTTCAAATATTATTTCTTGTGACTTATTTTTAACTTGAACATTTAATTAATCCTTCATGAAATGCTTTTCAGCCTCTCTAACTGTGCTTGCATATTTGGTGGGTGCACCTTCTCTTCGCGTTGGTTGAGTGTTAGAGTGACCGTGGTTGCTTGGCCACGTTGTCTACCGGTTAGTGCTTCTTACTTTGAGGTTACTTCTCATATTCTGTGGTTTTATTAGTGAGTTGGATTAATTCTTGCTAAAGATGGATTATGCTTTTAATTAGCTAAAGTGCTTATAATTTAGAAACAAAAGTTGAATTTTGCTTCTATCTTCCTCTTCTTGTTTAAGCATAAAGCTTTTTCTTAATGTTTCAAATTTTGTATATGGTTATATTGTTATGTAGGTGAAATCTTTAATTTTTCTTTTCTTTTTTGGTCAGCACTTGTGTGTATGCTGAAGTGTTGACCATGGGCTAATTTTATTTGTGCTAATTAAGAAGAGTTAAACATTATACAAATATTTATTTAACCCAACCTTGATCTTTACTAGAGATTTGGATAAGTTTGTCATAGGCTCAACTTATTTTTCTTTTAAAATAACTCATTTTTTAAATTAAATTCCTTAGGATTGTGAATGGACAAATCCTGAATCACTAAGCCACGAAACGCACCTGAATATGCAGTTGGGCTAAATGGATTCTTAGATTTTGCGTTTTCTCATTCATCTAGCAATGGGAGGATAAAGTGTCCATGTGCCCGTTGTGGGTTTAGGAAGATGGTCACTCGAGATGTAGCCTATGACCACTTGATGTGTAGACAATTTCCATATGGATATACTTTTTGGATGTTTCACGGGGAAAGTAGGATGAGAGAAAACCAAGATGCCTCCAGTGTAGGACATGATGCTTTAAGTGGCCATAATCATTTACCTAGTCAGGATTTAATGCATGATATGTTACACGATGCTTTTGGGATCAATAGGAATTGTGTGACAGAAACTCCTAATGTGTTGCCTGAATCAGAAGAAGAAGTAGAGGGGACAGTGCCTGATAGGAATCAAAGGGAAAGTAGAGACTATAATGAATTTGCCGATTTAATTAGAGACTCTAATGAAGAATTGTATGAAGGGTGTACCAAATATTCGAAATTGTCTTTTCTAATTAAGCTTTATCACATAAAGTGTTTGTGTCGAATGACTGATAAAGCAATGACTATGATATTGGAGTTACTTCAAGATGCTTTTGAGAATGCGAAGCTTCCAAATTCATTTTATGAAGCAAAGAAAATAATCAACAAATTAGGACTTAATTATGACAAGATTGATGTGTGTCCAAACGACTGTATGTTGTATTGGAAAGAGGATAAAAATATGGAAACATGCAAAGTCTGTAACAAGTCTAGATGGAAGGGTAAAGGAAATTCCAGTATGTCATTGAGTAGTGGAAAGAAAAAAAAAGAAGAAGCAAGCTGCTAAAGTTTTATGTTATTTTCCTTTGACGCCACGACTACAAAGGCTTTTTATGTCTTCTAACACTACAAATGACATGAAATGGCATGCTTTAGATAATAATAATGATGGTTTCATGAGGCATCCCAAGGATTCTAAAGCATGGAAGGCATTTGATACAATGTTTCCAAACTTTGCGTTGGAGCCACGTAATGTTCGGCTTGGTCTGGCTAGTGATGGATTTAATCCATTTGGTACAATGAGTACTAACTATAGTATATGGCCAGTGTGCTCATGCCATACAACTTGCCTCCATGGATGTGTATGAAGCAATCATCATTCATGCTTTCAATGATCATTCCAGGCCCACGAATGCCAGGAAATGATATAGATGTTTACCTCCAACCATTGATTCAAGAATTGAAAGAGTTATGGAGTGAAGGGGTGGAAACATATGATTCATCAATTGATCAAGTATTCACGATGCGTGTAGCTCTTATGTGGACGATTAGTGATTTCCCTGGACTTGGCACCTTATCTGGTTGGAACACATACACTGGGTTAGCTTGTCCAAGTTATAACTTTGATGCTAAATGTTGTCGTCTTCCTTACAGTAGAAAATGGTGTTTTATGGGTCATCGCCGTTTCTTGGAAGCAGGACATAGGTTTAGGTTAAACTGTGTTCGATTTGATGGCAATACTGAGTTGAGAAATCCGCCGGTTTTATTGTTAGGCTCAGAGATATGGAGACAAATTGAAAATATTGATGTCACATTTGGTAAAAGTCAAGATATGGATGGTAAGGGGAAAATATTTCATGGCACGAATCGAGACAAAAATGACTCTCAGCAATGGAGGAAGAGGAGTATTTTTTTCCAACTTCTATATTGGGAGTTTAATTTGTTACGTCACAATCTTGATGTGATGCACATTGAGAAAAATGTATGTGATAATTTGTTGTACACAATGCTCAATGAACCTGGTAAGACAAAAGATCATTTAAATGCTCGCAAAGATCTACTTCATCTAAGAATCAAACCAGATCTTTGGCCAAATGATAATGGGAAATTTTGTCAGGCTCTCTACACAATGACTAATAAGAACAAAGATCAATTTCTTAAGACATTAAAGAATGTCACGGTGCCTGATGGTTATTCTAGTAACATTTCTAGATGTATTGATATGAAGCATCGTAAAGTTTCTGGATTGAAAAGTCACGACTCTCACATTCTTATGGAACAATTGTTACCCTTAGCAATAAGGAATGTGTTGCCTAACCAAGTTTGAGCTGTGTTATTGGATTTATGTTCATTCTTTAGGAACTTGTGTGGGAAAGTATTGATTACAAGTGAACTTGAAAAGCTTCAAAATTGAATTGTGTTGACATTGTGTCACTTAGAAATGTTATTTCCTCCATCATTCTTTACGGTGATGGTTCACTTAATTGTCCATTTGGTGGATGAAGCAAAATGTGGTGGGCCTGTACATTATCGATGGATGTATCCTATAGAACGGTAAGTAATTTAACAGTATAAATTAAATGATGTTATCATTTAAATATTACTTAGTGTGATTGGTGTTTCCTCCACAGGTATTTAGGACATATGAAATCCTATGTACATAATAAAGCCCAACCAGAGGGGTCTATAGCTGAAGGATACATAGCTGAAGAGTGTTTGACCTTTTCATCAAGATACTTACATGGGATTGAGACAAGATTTAATAGAGTTCCACGTGTTGATGATGAACCCAATGATGTTGGCACCACACAAAGGGAAACACTATTTCAGCAAAGAGGAAAACCAGTGGGACATGTTGTTTATTTCAATCTTAGCCCCAAAGAGAAACATCAAGCACATCGACATGTTTTATTTAACTGTGACCATGTTACTCGATTTATTGAGTAAGTATTGATCCCAATTTTTTTATTTAAAGATTTTCCTCAACATCATAATGTCTTAAAATTAAAATTCTCTTGTAGGGAATTCAAAGACTTGGTTAGGAGAAGACTAAGACACCGAACACGTTCCGCATCAGCGATTCAAAAGACAGTTCATAGGGAATTTGTTTCTTGGTTTCAAACACGGGTGGGTAATATTAGAAATTTGATTTTTAGACTATAACTATAGATTACATGTCTAATTCCATTGGTTTCTTCTTCCTAGATTATTAATGACAAGAGTGAAGTTTATTCAGAAGATATCATATGTCTTGCACGAGGGCCACACATACAAGCTAGAAAGTTCAGCGCATATAATATTAATGGTTTCAAATTTCGTACCATGGAATGAGATCATGGGATGAAGACTCAGAATAATGGAGTTTTTGGCACTTATGGAACAAATAGTTATGCTAGCATTAGTGATAATCGTCCAACCTTTGGAAATGTTTCATATTATGGAAAATTAGAAGATATAATAGAGCTAAACTATTATGGCCGATTCAAAATTGTCATGTTCAAATGTAGATGGGCTAATACAACAACATCAGTTGGATTGAAAAAGGATGCTCTTGGATTTGATATGGTTAGTTTTTCTCGATTGATACATACCGAGGAAGCTGAGGATGATGAACCATATATTCTGGCTTCAGATGCTCAAATGGTGTATTATGTTGAAGATGTGTTGGACAAAAATTGGTGTGTTCCTGTGCATTTGAAACCAAGAGACTTATTTGAAATGGGAGAGGTTGAAGAAGATATTATTCCTGATAATGTACCTTATCCTGAGCAAGACTTGACATTGCTTTTTCCAAATGATATTGGAAGTATTCCATTAGCAAGGGATGACGATGATGATGAACCTAGCACTGCAATTGATATAGAAAATAGAGATGATAATGTTGATGGAGATATGATGACTTAGTTCTATTGTTTGTATTAATCTCTATGTATTGATTGTGTTATAACCAATTGAACTATTTGTGTTAATCTCTTTCATGGCTTAGTGATATTGTGATGATTTTAAATAAATGATTTGATTTATTACTCAACTATTGTGGTGAAATCTTTTTCTTTTCATATATCAATTACTTAACTGTTGTGGTGAAATCTTTTTCTTTCCATATATCAATTACTTAACTATTATGGTGAAATCTTTTTCTTTTTATCTATCAATTATTATCTGTAATGGCTTCGTGATGTTAACATGTAGTAGCTATGCCGAGGACTAAAAGATATAGGGATTTTGCACCGGCATCTACATCAAGAGGTGCACCAGTATCTTCACCTCCTCCATCAGCTCCAATTCCTACTTCAGACCCACCTAGTGTGCAGCCACAAGAGCAATCAATACCACTATCCTCTGAAAACAGTGTTAGGCACTCATCTAGAGCACGTGATCGTCAGTCCAACAGATATTGGACTGTAAATGTTATTGGTAATTTTTTTTTTACATTTCTTCTTTACAATTTAAGATTGTTAACGTCAATTTTACTCTAACAGATGCTGGAGGTACTTTAAAGGAAGCGAAGTTAAGGGTAAGAGATGTTTTGATAATGCAAGAAGGAGAACGAATAATTCTGGAATTCAATTCAACTGCCCAACCTGTGGGTGAATCTGCTAGTTGTTTGAGTGGCTTCCTAGGGGAGTTAACATCAGATGTGAACCTATTTCCTATTAGCTATGAAAGTTGGAAGAAGGTTCCTATGACTGATAAAGAGAAGTGTTACAAGGACTTTATACTGGTAATGAATATTTATCTTTTTAATTTTGCAATGAGAGTGTTCTTTTTATATATGGACAAATTATACTAGTAATAAGTGTTGTTTGTTATGTTTGGAAGGAAAAATTTCATTTTCAAGATGCTTTCGGAGCAAGAAAGAGGTGGATATTAGGATCTCTTGCAAAACATTGGAGAGATGGTCGTTCAGAATTGTTCAAAGAATATTATAAAGAAGACTTGAGTAGAGAAGATAATATCAATTCACATCCTAACTGGATTCCAAGAGAAATGTGGGCAGCTTTTATTGATTATCGCCTACGACCAGACACAAAGGTAAAACTCTAATTTGTACACTGATTTTAATTCTGTATATGTGTTGGATAATTTATACATCAATTAGCTCTATGTCACACCCACATGAAACTGTATAGGCGCATTGTACCTTACCTTTAATAATGAGTATATGTTTCTTGACTACCCTTAATAGGAATTGTCATTTATTTGTGTTACAACCTTGTGTTAGTTCATTATGAACTAGAGTTTATCCATAGTCCTTTTCACTTCACTTTGTTTTTTTAGCAACTTAGCATATGTTGACCTGATATTATATTCTTCTATTTATAGCATGAGGTAACTGTTAATCTTATGTACTATGGAGTTTTTTGTTGGGATCAAGATCGTTTAAAGTGAAGACATTACATGACACTGGCATCTTAGTTGCATCTCACCATATGTTTTTAATTAAAAGTTAATCAACAAATAAAAAATGCTATGTGACAACTAAATTCTAAAATACTCACCATTTTACCAAGTTAAATTGTAAGTTTTAACTGTCAGTATTAGGGATTTCAGTGTTGCCATCTGATGTGGTATTTTTTTAATCAATTTTGCTTTTTTACTTAAACTAAATGTTGAGATGCAATTAACATTTCTAATTCCAAAATATACATATATGCAATTAAGCATTTTTTTCATTCTTTAATGTTCATATATGATCAAGTATTTTTCTAAATTCATATTGGGTATGTATATATTTGTTGCTTATATCTAATCAAGGTAGCCTGCAAACAATGAAAAAGGTTTTTAAGATAGTTATAATTTTTCTACTTATAAGGTTTATAAAATAGTTTTAACATCAACTTTTATACTTATTAATAGGTCAGCTTTAATTTAGGAAAGGTGGATATGATTCCTTAATAGCCTTGAATTATCTTTTATAATATTGGTTTTTGATTTGGTCTTATTCAATTACAGAAAATGGTTGAAATTAATATTACAAATAGGAAGAAGCTGGTAACTCCACATACTGGAGGCTCTAAAAGCAATGCTAGGAAACATCACGAGATGGTAAGATAATGTTAATATTTTAAACATTTAAATGATTTAAAAATAACATTATCTATTTAATAAATGTCAGGTAAGAAAGACCGGGATGCCTGTTAGTCGTGGTGCTTTATATATTGAGACTCACAAGAGAACTGATGGTTTATATGTTAATGAACAAGCCAGGATTATTAGTGTAAGTTTGAAACATTTATATTAACTTAATTCAGTAATTTCTTTTATTAAATTACCAACTTAGTTATCTTTCTTGTAGGAAAAAATTTTAGAAATTGAGTCTCAAGAAGGTTCTTCGTCAACTATTGGCCAGCAAGATTCTCTGGCACAAGTGTTAGGACCGGAGCACCCAGGTAGAGTTAGAGGCTTGGGGTTTGGCCCTACACCATCACAAGTTTTCAGCGGTTCTCTTGGAAATAATATGCCATCTGAGGGTGGTTCTACAGTTGATGTTCAGAAAATGCGTGAAGAATTTAAATCTGAATTGCAGCGTATGGAGCAATCCAACTTATCTAAAGATGAACGCATACATAATTTAGAAAATATGCTTCAATGCATTATGAAAGACTTTTATGGTAACCGACCAATACCGTCAGAGTTTTCCCCACTAGTAAATAATGAGGTAAATTGTTTATAAATATTTAACATTGGTAAATCTTTTTTTACATATTTATTTTCTAACTTAACGTTATATAAAATATTTTTTTTTAGGAAAATATACGTCCATCGTCATCATCGAGCTATGCTCCTCCTTTAGATGCTCAGAGAAATAGCTAGTACTTTTGCTAATAAACATTTTATATAAATTATATTCAGTTTGTATAATTTGAAGAATTTGTAAGACTTTTTTGTCACTTTATATAACTTACATTAAATGTGTATGACATTTACTTTAGTAATTATAATATTTGCATTTTCTTACTTATGATTGTGATAACTTAAATAAGTATATTAATTAAATCAGAATTGATACAAATAAAAATAAGGAACTACAGTTAAATCATACATTTATTAAATAAATATATTAGTTAAATTTAGTGACAGTTCTGTAACCGCCGCTAAATGCAATTTTGTTTTAAAGAATACTATGTAACCGTCGCTATATATTGAATAACATTGCATTTAGCAGCGATTAACAAAATGTCGCAAAAAGGAGCCTAAAACACATTTAAAAAAATTTCACTTAAAAAATTACAACCGCCACGAATACAAAAGCAACCGCTGGGAAATGTGTACCCGCGGTTTAGCCGGCGGCGGAGGACACCGCCGAAAATTGTTGCCCAGCGGTTATATAGCGGCACAAAAATACCGCCGGCAAATGCATGCTGACGCATGTAACGCTAGCGGTTTTCAAACCGCCATGCTGTGCATTTATTGGCGGTAAAAACCGCCGGTAAATGCAAAAAAAAACCACCGAAAAATGCCTTATTTTTTGTAGTGGCTTACAGTGATTGGAGATTTATCATTGTGTCGGTTATGTGTCTAAGAAACGGGTCGTGACACCTTTGATCCATTGTTTCATTCTTTGTACTCTTCTTCCAAGTAGACATCAGAAATCTCACAAGGTGTTGGAAATTTAACAACAGAGCTACAGATACTAGTGGCGGTAGTAATCAAACTATGCAATCATTGAGAGTTAGATAAGTTTATAGGAAGACACTCATATATTATAAATTTTCAGACCGCTTCCCCTAACTTTTTTCTCAACGACTTCATGATACCAGTTGTAATTTTTGGTTGCTTCACACTTTGACTTCTAACAAGATTAACATTTTTGGACCTCAAACTAAATGAAGTCTCTTCTAAACTAGACAGACGTTGTCTACTAGCACCACTAACACCCGCCACATGACCACAAGAGCTTCTACCCTCATCATACACATTTCGTGCCCCACCTGTTTAGTGCATAAAGCTTTGTCTTTCTTCCTATTCATGATGAGATCTAACACTCTCTTGAGTTGCACCTCTCATTTGCTTCTCATCATCAATAAATCCTTCCATTTCATCATCATCTTCGCCTTGCAATCTTGCTTCAAATTCTTCTTTTCTTTTTCTTGAATCATTTTTTTTATTTAGTATCTTTTAGAAGTTTCATCATACCTTTTCTGACAGTTTTAGTAACTCTGGGACAAGGAGCTACGTTACCTTGAAAATGTGCAATATGTTCCTTGATTCAGGTAATTCCTCCTTTTACTATTTTTCCCTAAAGTTTACACTCTATGTTGTTCCAATTTCTAGGTACAGGAGTTCCAAAATGCCATCCAAGATCTGTACTAGGAGCACCTTCAGATCTTCCAGATGGAAATTCCTCTCTTGGCAGCATTATTTATATTTTATGGTACCTATTGATAAAACATAACAAACTTAAGAATGTGATAATATATAAATGTATATCATAACAAAAAAAAAAGAGAGAGATCTATTTTCTGTTTTCCATCTCAAGTTAACCAAATGTCAAAAGTGATACCTTCTTAATTAATTCAATTGTTGTCTAATTATTTCCTTTGTTATCTCCATTTTTCGAATTTAATTACCAATCCTAGTTCCTAACTGTGGTTCAAGTCTTTGAGTTATACATATTAAGGTTTAGAAATTGCACACAATTAATTAGCTGGTCTCTAAAATTTTATAATTGTTTTAATTTAGTTTTTGACAAATCAAATATCACAATTTAATTATCAAAAAATTGTATTTGTCTCATAGATTTTTTTTTTGTTGTTAGATAATCAAATTTACTGATAGTAAATCTTAAACATTTTTATTGTCACACTAATTTTGTCAAATAAAAATAAATTAAAACCAATATAATTAAGAAGTAAATTGAAATGTTTTATTTTTTAAAAAAAATTAATTTAAGATAATTATAAAATTTTTAGAAATTACATCAATAATTACCCTATTCCAAATACAGCAAAAGATGATGTCAAGAGAGCCAAATTTATTCAAAAGAATATATTTAATATGAATTTTTTTATAATATTATGTTATAATATGAATTTTTTCGTTGGTTATCATCTTGTTTAGCATCACACTATATATATTTAATATATTTAGAACCACACTATATCAGAATTGCTAACTAGCTCCTAAATCAGTGTCAGTTTCGCATAACTACAATACCAATAAAATTCATATGCACGAATCACACCACTCAATCACAATTTTAACTTTCACACATCACACAGCAAAGATATCAGATCAGATTTTCATCATATCCACATTCCACAAAGTCATAGACCACATGAAATTTGCCACATAATCACACACTCACCTCACTTAAAGTCAGATATTGAATTTGAAGGCTGAAGGCTGAAGGCTGAAGCAAAGTCTCTCATAGTCACGAATCACAATCTCTCACTTCTTTTCTTTGAATCTCTCACCTCGGCTCACACACACACACACACACACACACACACACACACACACACACCAACTAACCAAAGGCCACGCATGGAGACACAAAGACTCACGCCACGTACGGAGCCAACAACTACCAGATCAGAGGGATGAGAGAAAATTTCAGATACAGACAAGCCAGTGAGCCTCACGCTAAGCACAAATCCAGCAAGCAACCACCACATATCAAAGGGATGAGAGAAAGACGAAGACCAACACTGAGGAGTGACGACAATGAACGGATAGAGTGGACTGGAGATCGAAGACGAATTGGTGCGTAGCACGAGATTGAAGATGAAGACGGGGTCACCGGTCACGACATCAAATAGAGAAAATAGAGGACCAGTAAGCAGTGACCACCAGAGTCCAGATGGAGGAAAACAGAGAAGAGCGACAGCAGCAACAGATGAATGACAGTGACTTCGATGGGTCAGGTAAGTGGTTTCTCACTTTCTCTCTTCTCTAAACTAGATCTAGGGCTTCATTCGGCTCAAATGGTGTGATTTGTTCAATTTTTTTAAACTTTTATACGGAAAACGCAACGGAAGGCCGTTGTGGCCGCAACTCCGTTTCGTTGCGGCGCATCATTAAGGTTTTTAAATTGCGGGGTGATGCGGATGCGGTCACTGTCGCAACTATCGATGCGGCCGCAATTTGAAATACAGCCTAGGAGTTCTATTCACTACAGAGAAACTCAACAACCCATACATACCCATAAATTTCACTATTAACCCAAAACTGAGGCGGGTCATAGCCTTGGAGATTCCTTTACTCCTCTCACGGAGACTTATCAACTGAACGAGAACCTACAAGGGTACACAACCGAAAAGGGATGAGTACAAAAGATATTCAGTAAGAGGAAACAACACCAACATAATTTGTAAGTTGTGCACCGTTCACAAGAGTGGGACCTTGGACAGTATCCCACTCATAACTACACCAAACTAGCCCAATCCTTCACTTTCAAGTAAAGAGATTACATCTCTATTTATTTGCACTTAAGTAGTTTAAGAGTCTTTAATAATATGTGTTTATATATGGCTTGCTTGTCCATATCATCATTATTTCTTGTAAATAATGTAAGATAATTTATGGAGTGTGTTTTTCATCAAGGTTAGAGATCCAAATAGTTATAGATATTTAATTTCAAGAATTTGGTGATATTTGTCCTAACAAATATTTGAAATGATATTTTTTTTTTAAAATTATCAATTAAAAAATTGTTTAAAGCCAACAGAATTGTTCCAACTTAAAAGTGAGGCTTGATTTAGAAATACTACTAACTTTCTTAATAAGTGTTTTAAATCCCTGAAGGATATATTTATTTCAATTTCGTTTTTTCATATGTTTGGTCAATGATAAATTTGAGAACAATGGTAGATTCAAAGATTTGATAATGAATAATTGAGATTTTAAACTTTCAAAGACAATTGAGGTAAATATAATTTTTATGGATTAAAATATATAATAATACTGAAAGTACAAGTAGGTACCCGGAAGTGGGGGTTGAATTGAGTACCTAATAATTTTAAAAAAACTTGAGTATTTTTTCTTTTTGAAAGATTTGTGATTATGTAGTTGAGTTCCTTAAATACTGTTAGGTTACTAAAAATATATTTTTTTCAAAGATAAATTGTTCCCTTTTGAAGAATGAAATAGAAAGTAGTGGAAATAGACAAAGAACACAAGCGATATATAGTGGTTTGGAGATATCTACATATGATAATTGATAGAAAATTTGGCACAAACAACCTTGAATTATAAAATCTCATATGCAGAAATTTTCTCAACTAAGAACATGAATGTTCTAGTTATAATTCAGTTGTTTGTTGATTTTGATAAGTAATAAAAATACAATATAAACAATAAATTAGAGCGTACATTGATTCCTTATATCTTGAAAATTAGATTATAGGTAGGCTCTTATAGGAGAGTATAAGAGGTTCTCTCTCACACTATTTTTTGTTTGTTGGAATTATGACAACACACACATCTTATAAAAAACAAGCCCTTTATATAACCCATTGAACCACTATTTGGCATCATATTCATAGGTCGACCAATGAATTGACCATTTTATAGTAACACCACATCATCGTTATTAATTAGAGTCGAGTATCTGCACACAGAAATTATTTTCACTAACACCCTAGATCAAAATATAATATATATCAAATAGGTCCCTCAAACACAAATTTTATGAAGATTTTATTTCGCACCTAATTATAGATAGCCACACACACACACACACACACACACACACACACACACACACACACACACACACACACACACACACACACACACACACACACACACACACACACACACACACACACACACACACACACACACACACACACACACACACACACACACACACACACACACACACACACATATATGTCATAATATATGTACATACATAATAATTAATATATAGGTCTACCCAAATAATTGTTAGTACTTAATATATATTCACAAAATAATTATATATACATATATATACACACACACACATAATAAATTAATTCTAACAATATATTCCAACGTCAACTCTTCAAACATATAATATGAGAATTTTATTAAGGGATAAATCTAATAACAGTTACAATTAGTAAACTAGCTAAGGATCAACACCCTGCTTTTGTGCTATCACAATCAGCAATCTCCATCTAATTAGGATCAACACCTTACTTTTATGCTAAAGAGAAAGAGAGCATCTTCATTTCTTCTTCAATTTACAGAAAGAGAGAGAGAGAGAGTGGAAAGGTAAAGTGGGGGGAGAGAGAGGGGGGAGGGAGAGAGCTTCTACTTCTCTTCGATTTTTTGAAAGAGAAAGAATGGAAAGGAAGAGTAAAGAGAGATAGGGGAGAGAAAAAGAAAAAAATCAAGGGTTAAAATGGTAATTTTATTGATGTATATGACATACGTTAGCTTTTTCCGTCCATTATATATTCACGGTGTTAATAAACAAATTAGAAACATATGAGATAAAATTGACACAAAAATAATTAGGGACAAAATTGAAACTCGAGTTGAATGTTTAGGATGAAAAAACCTTAAATAAAATTGTAGATATTAAAAGAATAATTTAATGTAATTTAATTTTATTAGAATTATATTATTAACTTTTTGTGAAAAAGAAACACAATACAAGAATTTCATAAATTTTGGATGATATGATCTTATCTATATTATTATATATGGTGTTGACTGTAAACAATGGTCTACATGCTATATATTATCAAATACATAAAATAAAATTTAAATTATAATATAAAGAAGAGAAGTTAAAATGTACCTTTGAAAGGGTGGGAAGTTATTCCCTTATTTCTTTTTTTAAAATAAAATTACTATAATTTAATTTATATTCAAAAGATTATTTAAAATTAGAAGTTATTTGTGGATATCATTTTATCGTCACATTCTTCCCTTAATTATGACCAGAGCTATTCAAATAATGAAATGCTAATTAACAATAATGACTCTTTTTTTTTCTTTGGAAAAATGTATCATCTTATTTGATTTTGAAATACTAATAATCAAAATCAAATAAGTATTTCAATTATTATTAGTATTTCAAAATCATAGGTAACCGCCCTTTGCTCTTTCTCTTTATGTCGGCAACTCTCCTCTCTCTCTAGCAAAGAAGAAGTGCTGGGTCCTCTCACAGTGGTAGCGGTTAGGAGGAAGCTAACCATCACCCCTCTTTCATCCTCATATAGTCCCCTCCAAGTAAATCTATTTCGGATGATAGTTTTTTTTTCATTTTCTCTAAGTAGTTTCTTTCTCGGGTGGTGGTTTTCTTTTGTTTCCTGTGAGTAGTTTCTCTCTCGGATAGTGGTCTACTTCTGCCCCTTCTAAGTAGTTTCTCTCTCAGGTGGTGGTTCCTTATCCCCTCTATTTTTTTTTTCTCTTTCAAGTGTGTTATTTGACTTTCAATTATTTATGAGAACTTTGGGGCTAATAGTGATTTTGGAAAAAATAGAATTCATTATTAGTCGAAATATGCAAACACTTCTCAATATGATCTGAGAAAAGTTAGATGAAATGACTTTAGAATTTTCAGCTGTATACATTGGTTTGCTGCATTTGGTTGGTAAGTCGATGTATGCTTTTTTCTCTATATCCCTTGATAGGCTTAAGATGTTCTTTTGAGGTTTTTTCTTTTTTTCGTTTTTATGTCAATTTTTTTTAGGCTCTTGTTACATCTGGCCAATGCAGACTATCTAATATTTCTTAATATGATTTGTTTAGGGACTTTGGGCCATTATCAAAAAAAAAAAACTAATAATCAACAAATTGTAATACTGTTGAATAATGCTAGAAATGAATTCACCGAGAAGAATGCGTGTAGAAATAAAGATGCCTACGTATATGTTGGAAAGTTAATTTGAGTCCCAGACAGGAAAACAGAAGAGAGAAAACTGAGCAGACCCGAGGCGGCCGCGGGTGTAGATTGTTGAGTAATTATTACCACAAAAAAAGAGAGAGAGAGAGGAGGGGGGGGGGGGGGATTAAAGAGGGTTTGGACTTTGCAGTGCACGCGAGGCATATATGTGGTGCAAGAGAACAAGCATGTATGTTATGCGTGGGAGTGTAACTGTAATCAATCAATATATTGTAGACAGTAAGGGCAAAATTAATCAGCAGTACGCAGGCGTACGCTTAATTAGAAAGAGAAAAAGAAAAAGAAAAGAAGGAGGAGGAGAAGAAGAAGAAGAAGAAGGGGAACTAAGTAATTAAGCACCTAGTCAAGTGAAGTAGTTACTGGAGAAGAGAGCACTCGTGGCCATCTATCCTTCATTGCTTGCTTCCGTCCTAAACTGATTGATTATGTATCAAACTATCAATGAGTTGCTGTAGTGGTGAGGGTGCCAGGACTGTAAGGAATTCTGGTGTAGCGAATCCAGTTGTCGAACTTGAAGTAGCCTCCGGGCGTGAATTGGGCGATCTGATCGGGGGTTAAGGTTTTGATCCCCGCCCACTTGACGCGCTTGGACTTGTCAGCGCCTGGCCCTTTGTTGTTGTGCTCCGCATAGAAGCATGTCTGCTCGTTCACGTGGGTGGTGGGGTCCCAGGGCAGGAACCCATCTGGCTGGATGAGGTCATCGATGAAGGTCTCCATGACGATGAATTTGGAGTACAGCTTCCAGGGACGAGCAAGGTAAGCCTTGTTCTTGAACCTGACCTGACGGTATTCTGGGTCGGCCACGATGGAGCCTCCGTGAATAATTATGGCCGAGAGGTGGCGGGGATCCTTCTTCCCTTGCGCTGTCACTATGCAAGCCTGGTTCTCCATTGGCTTCCTCACCACGAATGTGCAGTTCTGCATCACCATGTCGGCGTCCCCGAATATGAAGTCGATGGTGCCAGAGATGACACAATCCCTGTAGAACTGACGCTTGGCGTGTGCGTACAATGTGTCTTGGTATCCATCCATTTGGCACTTGTAGAAGATCGCGGCGTCGGCTTGCACCCTCAGGGCCACGGCTTGGTGGCCGTCAGGGCCAGCCGTGTTCTCGAACCCCACGCCGATCGCTATGAAGTAATCCCCTTCTACTGCCACGGTGCAGGACCTATAGGTGTCAACCTTGGATTTGAATACACTTTTGTTGCCGGTGATGCGGGTCTTGGTCCCACCGTCCCCTATGAACACCACGTGCTTCATTTCCTTTTTCACGTAAACGTACTCTTGGTATACCCCTTCCCTGATGTAGATGACGAAGGGGTTCTCGTTCTTCTTCGGCACGAGCTTTAATGCCTCGTTGATTGACTTGAATTGCCCGCTTCCGTCTCTGGCAACCACGACGTGAGGCTTCATTTTGCCTTTCTCGGTTGCGAGGACTCGCCTGCGAGCGCCGGTGGCCTCGTCGAACCACGTGGGAAGCTCGAAATCCCCACCGTGTCCCAAGATGGACTCTTCCCTGATGATCTCGGCGTCAATTTCCTCCTGAAGCAGGCGTCGTCCTTGGCGGGTGAAGTTGAAAGCGGACAAGGCGTTGGCCATGTCGGTGATGATGGCGAGGCCGTTGCTGCTCATGTGCTGGGCAGATTCCAGGACCTGCTTCATCTTCTTGCCAGCGTCGCTGGTGGTGTTCTGGAAGGCGTCGACGCATGTCTCCTGATAGGTGATGGCGGTGCCGAGCCAGACCTTGAGGTTCATGAAGATCTTGTCCAGGTTGTTAAAGTCTAAAGTACTGATGGTTGCGATGGACTGGCGGAACTCGTCGATGGAGAACTGCATCAGCTCCTTACATGTATCAAGGGCGCTCTTGGCGAGGGGGTCCTGCTCGACCTCGTGAAGGAGAGTGGATTTCTGGAGAGCCGCCTCAATCTTCTTGATGGTGACGTTGAAGGCCATCATGATGAGATCCGAGGGGTCTGTGGTGTTCCCGTTAGCCTCCGTGGTGAGGCTCTCCTCGCATTCTTGTTTGAAGTCGGTGGGGGAACAGATGCTTTTGATGGCTTTTACTTTGGTAGAGACGTCTTTTTTGTTGTTATTGTTAGTGTCCTCCGACGAGCCTTTGTCCTTCCACGTCATCCCGACTGTCACGGCCACCACCACACCCACCAGTAAGACACAAGAGACGCCAATAATGGCTATTCTCTTCTTATTCTCTCCATTCCCGGCCATTTTCGACTAAGCAGCTCCTAGGATTCAACACCTAATTCCTACTATCTGGCTAGGCAAATGAAAAAGGAGCCGCCCACGAGTGAAAAGGGAAAAGGGTCTGTGAAGGTGGTGGTATTTCTATGGGAAAACCCTCTGTAGCGAATGTTTCTGACATTTCCCTCCCAATCCGCGACATATATTTATTTTCAGACCAAGGGTAGTGCATGATTATGGGATATGCGAAAAATGTGGGAACCAATTATGGGAAAATATTGGAATAGCTAGGACCCAGCCACGGAGGCATGAACGTAGTCAATTCTAAATATAATAATGAATCACGAAAACCACACAGTACAAGGGACACCTTATAATTTGATGCCTATTTCTTTTCATTTCTATATGGTCAACACTTGTCAGGTGATATATATATATATATATATATATAGATATTATGGGTTCTCCATTTTAATTACACGCCCTCCGCATTCGCCTAAAATTAAATAATGAATATATGTTTAAATACATGTGGCCTGATCGTAATCATCCTTAACATTCAGCCTCCTCTCTAATTAGCGTGCATGGCACTCATGCAAACTAAAGGAATCTAGCTAGCACTACACAGTACATGTACACACACATTACGAGCATTCCGTTGGTTAATCAACAACGCACCATATATATCATCCAATATTATTGCAAGTTCATCTTGTTTTAAGTTTTGGGTTAGCTTGTCAAGAGTTCTTTTTCTGTTTGTTTTGAAACAATATATACTGTAGCTAGGTTTTGAACATTCAACTTTCGACGAAGGAGGAAATTATGGCCCTAGTGAAAAAATTGGTCCATATAATTTCAAAGGAAGAAATTAGTAAGCCTATGAAACCCAAATATACCATCAATTAATATGTCCTCGTGAAAAATATTTATTGTTGATCGAAATTACGCAAGAGGAATTAATTTAGAAACTATACAATAAAGGAAGTAGAAATTAAGGTGGAATAATTGAAATTCAAAGTAAACCAGTAGAGTAAGGCACTGCGGTGGCGGGAATCCAAAAGTCACCCAGTATGTATTGGGAGACAGTGAAGGGAACAGCACCAATTGTGTCATTAATCACATGGTAACCTGACCATGTAACTATAGCATTAGTGTTAGAACCTGGACCCCTATTATCAAATTCCGCATAATAAAGGGTGTCCAATGCAAAATCCCCTGACCACTCTCTCCAACCCTTAGGATCAATATTGCTTCCATGGCCTCCCAAGGTATGTCTGTGTGGTTGCATTGCTAGTAGCCAAGTCACTGGACGCAGTGATTGTACAATTGTGTATGGATGTGCCTGTGTTTTGGTTAATGTCGGTTCGACCCTGTGCCGTTATGGCATTGAATTGACTACTCAATGGAAGTCGAGGGTATATATTACAGTCTTGGAGCACAACTGCTGCGTTACCAAATGTAAAGTCCACTGTCCCATAAATGTCACAGTTCTTATAAAATTGCCTGAGAGAATGTGTGTATAAGGTGTCTTGGTACCCTTCAACGCTACAACTATAAAACACTGATAGGTCAGCCCCACTTCGGAGTGCTACAGCTTGGTGTTTGATTGCTCCTGCTGTGTTACGAAACGTTATATTCACTGCCACAAAGCCTTGCCCAACCACCGCTGTCACAATATCAAAAATTCAAAATAATAATAATAAAGATTAATTTGTTTTTAATTATCAATTAGTAGGTAAAATTAAGGAGAAATTAATTAAAGCTCGCGTGATGATCATCAATTACCAAATGTGGCGGAATTGAAGGTGGTCCAGCCATCGACGACGCTGCGATTGCCGGTGATGACAGTTTGGTTGATGCCATCTCCGATCATCGTCAAGCACTGCTTATATTTGGGAACAGACACATACTCTTCGTACACTCCGGCCACCACGTGAATCACAAAGAAGCCATTGGCGCCTCCCGTGTTGTTGGGTGCTGCATTTACGGCGTCGTTTTTGGTGGTGAAGTTTCCAGAGCCATCCGGGTTGACCACCACCCGTTGACTCACCGTAACATTGTCAGGAGGGAATTGAAAATTAATCTCCAACACGCTTCATTCCGAGGGGCGTTGCTTTGTTTCACCTATTAGCTTTCTCCCTGAGTTTCTGCTCCTTGCCCATCCACGTTTAAATAGCGAAAGGGATATGCTATGAAGCTTAGTCCCATTTGAAAGAAGGGCAAAAAGGTCATTGTCGTCATCAGTGGTGGATGCAACCTCTTGAAGGCTGTCTAAGCACGTCTCGAAATTCGTTAGAGTGGCACTGATTAACGTTTGCAAATCATCCTCCTGCGAGATGGTTAATGTGCTTGTGAAGTTTGTGGTTTTCTTAGCCTTGGACCAGAAATCTACGTTTGAGGTCAGATAGGTGGTGGCAATCTTGAAGGGTACGGAGGGTAGAATCGGAATTTTGAGAATGAGAGGCAGATTTAATTAGGCGTTTGAGTACTGAGGAACGAAAATTGGTGGACAATGATAACGAGCGCTTTATGAAATAAGGCGCATAGTGACGTAAATCACCTTGGCCTTGATCACCAGAAGGAAGATTCGATGTGCAGAAGGAGGGGTAAGGTGTGAGATCGCAGACTGTATCGTTGGAGGAAGAGGAGGCTGAAAGAGACGACGTCGCAGAGTTGGAGAAGAAGATTAGATTGAAGTATATTATGATGGAGAACTTGGAAATGGCCATGGTGATCAGTTAAGGTTTGGATTCGGTTTAGAACTAGCTTGAACTTTATGTGTATATATAACTTGTTATGAACATGACTGTAGGCTTGGTTGTCAGATAATCACGGTCAGATATAGTTCTTAATGGACAGACCCTAACATGCTTTCTTCTGGCCTAGATTTTGTTTTATAATATATATAATAAACTTAAAATTTGTGCGATGTATACATATGCCTTTAAAAAAAAAACATGTTAAACAAAAAAAAAAGGAAGAAGAAGCTAGAATGCGGATAATTATTTTCATCTTAGGGGTTAGGTTATGTATATCTTCTTAATTTTAAAAGTTGTTAAGATCCTTTTAAATTTTCAATGTTGTACAGAATTCTTCTGTTGATTTTTTTGGTTCAAAATCCCTTACATTACTTGTTCATGTAAATTAAAAAAAAGTCAAATTTACCCAAAAAAAATTTAACCTATCATTTTAAGAGTCTTCAATTTCCTACTGCAAAATTAAATGCAAGAGAAAATGAAAGAAATTATTTTAACACTTGAGATGAAAGATATGATTTTTTTTAATCACTTTTACCTCTTTAAATTTATATAGATAAGTATTCAGATAAAAATCAACAGAGAAGTCATATAAATTAAGAATTTAAAGGATTTATTACTAATTTTTAAAGTTGAAAAGATGAATTATAGAATTCTTATTCTGAACATTTCTTTGCATTTCAAAAAGGAAAATCAGTGTGTGCAGTCAGTAACATATAGACATGATGCCAAGTTTCAAACCGCGCGCAAAAGGCACGGGCATAAAAAAGATGCATGTAAGAATGCTTAGTAATTAAAATACATTAAAAAACATTAAAAAATAATAATAATGAAAAGAACGCGAGCTTCTGCTGCTCCGAGAAGTAGGGAAGAAGCCTTTGATTAGATGGGATGCTTACTTTGCTTACTCATGTGTTGTTGGTTCAACGGAGCGAGCAGAGGAAAATAATATTTTTTTTGTCTGATTTAGTTAGAGGGAAGGGAAGGGAAGGAAAGGGAAGCGAAGGAAAGGGAAGGGAAGAGAAAATAAAACAAAATAATTATGATACTCCTTTAATTAGATGACCAACAGAACATGATAAATTTATTATTACGTGTATTTAAATAAACTAGCTTATTTGTTATGATGAAATAATATAATATTTTATAAGTTTTAATTTGATTCATCTAAAAAGCATCTCAAATATATAATGTGTTTTAAAAATCATATAAAATTTTAATTTTACTCTTATCATAATGTAAGAAAAGAAGATAAATAATTTTATTATTAAAAGAAACAATATTTTGTTATCTGCTTGATATAAACCAGTCTTCTAATTCGTTTAGGTTCCTAGTTTAAGAATATATTTTATTCTTTGTGAGTATGAAACCTTTGAAACTTGAATTTTAATTCATTTCTTGTATTGTCCTTGGATAGAAATGATAGATTGAATCATATTATGACTAAAATAAAATTATAGACTGATTTGGAAGACCAAACCGTGAGAAAAATGTATAAAAGTGAAGAACATGGATTAAAGTGAACAAACTAAAAAGTTTGTAGGGGGTGATTTTGACAAAGAGCAAAATATATTCTTAAACTAGGGATCTAAACAAAATAGAAGACAAGTTTTATATCAAGCAAAGGACAAAAGGAAAATTTTAACCAAGGACCTAAGTGAATAAACTGAAACATTTTTTTTATTATTATTAAGGAGTACATGTGGGTACTTAACTGATGGAGTTACAAAAAAATGGTATATATGAAAAAAAAATTAAAACATGTGGTACATAAACAGGCAAAAAAAATGTTAAGCGCATAAATGAAACTTGATGTAAACCTTAGGGACACAAAGTACCTTTTTGCCTATAATATATTATTTACGTATAATAATAACTTTTAAATAGTCTAAATATGTTATACAAATATGTTAATAATATATTATTTAAGGAACAAAATGAAGTAAGTTAGATGGTAATTTTCGCATTAAGAAAAAATATTGAGGACATTTATGTCGTTTATATTGATACAATTTTCCTTCCCTCCAAATCCCTTACAATTTTCACCTTCGTTTTCCCTCCCCTCCCCTCTAATTAATTGAAACAAACAAGGTCAATTTAAAAAAATACCTCCCCTCCTCTCCTCTTCTTTCCATTCCTCTCCAACCAAACAATACCTTAGAAGAACAAATATTTAGTGGTGCTGAATGTAGGAAACCAGCATTTTCCATAGTATTTGAATATGATCTGATTGAGTAGTTATTACTTGTTAGTACATATATACATAAGAAGTGCTTGAATTGTGTATATTAAAATATTTTCTCTCTTTAAAAATAAAATTTTGTTAAGGAGAATATAAAACAAAAGGAATCAATATCTTCAATGAACAGTGAGTAAAGAAAAGAAGAAAAAATACATGAAATTTAAAGAAATTCATATCTTGACCATTTGAATCATTCGTCCTCCTCCCAATGCACAAAGGCAAAGGAGATTTCTATAACTTTCAATAATTTGAGCTTTACAAGAAAAACTCTTAAAGAACAATTCTCCTAAACTCAACCTTGAGACACTTATCACCAGTGTTGCCAAACTCTATTTCCTGATCGTAGGATCTTACAATTATATGATCCTATGCTTGCAAAACGATCTCGACCCCACTCGGGACCTTTTTATTGTAGGATCGTGCAAGATTACGATCCTGCACATATGATCGTAGGATTGTGCGATCCTGAGAGATCATATCATTTTTTTTATTTTAGCCTTAAAGAATGTCTTCTCACTCTGCTTGCCTTAATTTTGCTTCATCCTTTCCAGTCTCCACACAAATGCAACTTCATTTTGTCGTGGCGTACTGGCATTGTCGCATCTTCACTTCAGAATTCATATCCCTAATTTTTGGTTCTTGGCATCTTCAAAATTCATGTCGTTGTCATTCTTTATCCTCTGTCGGTGTCCTCTACCCTTTTCTCTCCACTAAAGACTCAAGTTATTTCAATAACCATGTAAGTTTCTCTCACTTGACTTCCTATCCTCCTCCTCTTTGAATCCCAAGTTCCCAAACTAAAATACTTCAAATTAAAGTTCAAAACTTCAAATAATCAGCCAATTACTAATTTCCTTCTTGTTATGTAAGCAATTCCTCATTTGCTTTGTGCTTCTGCTTCTGCTTTAGCAGTTCACCCTAAGTGCTTCTGCTTCAGCCTTGCTTGTGGTAGAACTAGTGGTGGTATGTTAATTATTATATTGTAATGAATTTCTAAATTCTGAAATTGAATTTATGGATATATTGACTATTGTGAATTTCTAAGTTATTGTTATATACTTATATTGAATTAGACATTGGACATTTGTAATGATGACTTATGTGGATACTAGATAGGGATTTCTATTATCTAATTTAACAAAAAGGATTGGAAATGTTATGTTGCTACACTAACTAAAATTTCCTATTCTTTGAGCTCTGTTTTTGTTGATTTTGCCATTGGGTCATTTGGTTTGGAAATGTAGACAAGGTTTTTTTAATGTGTTTGAGCTTGTTTTATTGAAATATAATTAAACTATATACAAAATTTATGTCATTATATATATTTTTTATATATTATTTTATATTTTTATAAGATTTTATAATTCTTGATTTGATCCTACAATTCGATATTTCCTATGCCCCTTCTGATCCTACATAAGATCTCAATTCTGACAGCTATGCTTTTCACAAGAGAAACAATTACAACCTTTCACACAAGGCTCAACAACTACGCTTTTACAACCCTTTAAGCGAATTAATAAAAATAAATAACAAATCAAGAAGAAGAAGAAATTTCAACCACTCAAAGCAGTGAATACAAGCTTACACTTAGCTCTCAATAATGACATAATATCATAATGTTAGTGAAGAAAAAATCTCTCAATAAATCACTTCACTTCGTTAACCCCATCCTTAGAGCAGCAAGAGCTTTAAATAGAGAGATGAAGGAACTAGCTGTTGTAGCTCTAACAAATTACTCATAAATGCACCTTCTCATATGCATCTTTCCTCATTAATGCAAAGCTCTGATAGCAAGAGAGGAGGACAGTCGTAAAGCATTGGGATGTTCTCTGCTGAAGTGAATGAGGAACCCAAAATTCTGACACAGCTCATTTTGCCCTCCTAAAACGTACGTTGATTTAGGTATGCACAACAACCAAGACATTCTAATCTAAAAAGAAAAGAAAATAAGAAAAGGTAGGATTATATCAAAAAGAGAGATAAGGTGAACCAAGATAAAACAATGTTATATGGGCTTTAAGCACAGAAAGAAGAATGACCCAAATTTATTATGGGAGGCATTATCAAAAAACAATTGAGCTAAAATATATTGACCACAATGGCAATTGTCAAGAATTTGTACTAATACGATTTTGATCCAGCAGAGTGTGCAACATAAACCCATAGTATGTGTGTGTGTATATATATATATATATATATAATTTAGTTAGTTCAAGAACAATCTTCTTAAACCTCTATTCCTAACCTAGAGTAAAGTCATGAAAAACACCCAAAATCCATACGCCTGATTCCTTAGTTTCTCTTTGCTTGTAACATAATACCCACAGAGAATGATTACGATAATAATATAACATGCATATGATGTTGACTTCAACAAAATTGTACACGTCCCAAATATATACTTTAGTGCCTATTATCTTTTATAACACCCTAGCTGATCCAAACCGAGTTTTATGCGATGAAAATTAAGATGTGCACATCACACTATAAAAAACAAGGAATATAATGTCAGTTTTTACAATTGACGTTAAATGTAGCATTTAACAAAAATTAGCATTGGTTCTTAAAACAGAAGTTAAATTCCATTATAACTAATGTTATCCCATTTTTACTTAAAAAAATTTTAAAAAAAACCTCCAAAATGTTTCTTTCTTTCATTGTCATTTCCCTCTCTATCGAAACTCAAAACCAAAAGCAAAACCTATTCTCTTAAAACCTATTTCCCTCTCAGAGTCTCTCATGAGTACCTCACTGGCCGGCTCAACCTTTAGTTGCGTAAGATTCTACAGCTTACCCCTTAGAACTATAAGACCCTTTCTAAGCTTTTCCTTTTCTTTCGTTCTTTAATTTTTTGTTTGAACGGACACTATGTCCATTTCCCCTATGCTGAACGGACATTGTGTTCTCTGTAAAAATCTTGTGTTCACCCTCTCCAATTTGAATTCAACCAATGCGTGTCCTCGTCTCAAGCTCTACTACCGTCTCTGGCTTTCTACGTCCTTGACTCCTCGTCTCTGGTATGACTTCCTCATCTCTTAGTCGTGCCCTTTCGTCTCATTGTCATTTTTGTTGAAATTTTCTGCTAAATCTTGGTTGTATTCTCTTATGATTGGGATGAATGGGCCTATTTTATTTTCTTGCATGATAGATATCAGATTGTGGGTTGTAAAAGTTGTTGGTTAAATAGAGTAGCTGCAAGTCGTGGTGTTGCATCAGGTGGAACCTTTCATTAATGAGGTTTAGCTATTCATCCTTTCACTCTTTATTACCTTTAAGTTGAATATTGATTATGCAAATAGTTATTTTGTATGAGCAGTAAATGCATTTTTCTTTTGATATCTATTACTATTTCTATTTATTTCCAATTTTAACTTTATTCATCCTAAACAAATTTTTATTTTTATAGGGTAGAAAGAGGTGATTATTTTCTTTAAATTAAGGTGATGGAGTCACTCAAGTAAAATAGTAATTTTACATTTATAGGAATCAGCAGAGTGGGTGAGGGGTCTTTGGGCCTTAGTGCAAATTTGACTATTAAATGATTTGACATTTTAAAAAAGTTTTAGTTTGCTAATCAAGGGTTCAAAAATAAATTAACACTAATCAATGATGATTATGTCTTACTATCTCTGAGTAAGACTCTATAGTTTACAACAATAAACAATCATAGATGTGCCTTTGAGGCTTTCATTATGTTTAGTAAGATTATGGTGAAGGGGTTTGTAACATCCCATATTTACTTTTATTTAAGTTATATTTTCTTTAATCAAGTTAGTAATTATATTAGAAATTGGTAAAATATGTTTTTGGATGCCTAGAGGCAAGTAATCAAGGAAAGACATAAGAAATTAGGATAAATAAGCTAAGAGTATAAGAAAAATCAAATTATGAGAGAATCAATCGATTAATTGTAACAATTAGTCGACTAATAGTATTAGAGATCAAATCAAGTTGTCGATATTTGTAATCAATCGACTGATGAGGAGAGATCATTCGACTAATTACTCTCTGTCAGGATGAAATTTTAGGATCTAAAGCAATCAGTCGATTAATCAGAATAGATCAGCCGACTAATTGCTCATCAGTCGTCTATCAAGAAGTAATCAGTTGACTAATAGTCTGCTGGAGTGTGAAAGTAAGTCGGTTTTAACTGAAAAATTAGTGAAAAAATTTACCTAAACACCCCTAGCCTGCCCATGAAATTTAGAAATAAGAAAGTGGGGTTAAAAGAGGGATTTCCATAGTAAGAAGGCTCTTTAGACTTTTTTGAAGCATAAAAGAGAGAGAGAGAGAGAGAGAGAGAGAAGAGTAATTTCAGAAATTTAGAGAAGAGAGAGAGAGAAAAAAAACATGAAAGAGAAGAAGAAGAGAGAAGAGACTTCTAGTTGAAGATTTAGCAAGAAAACTACAAAAGGTAAGTTTTCTAGCTTGATTCTTCTAATTTACATGAATTTTAGAGCTTGAAGGAAGAGAATGGAAGAAGAAGAGGTCTGAAATTTAAGAAACAAGTGGAGCTAGAGAGGAACTAGGATAGAACTCACAAGTTTCGGGTATAGGAAGAATCAAAAGTAGCTAATTCTTCATAAAAGCAAGTTATTTTTATGTATTATCATGATTGTGTATGATATAATATAGTTTTAAGTTAAATTCTTCCATAAATGTTTGAGAATATGTTTTCTCATGAAAGTAGAACTTGATTCTTTGTGGGATATAGAAAATTCCTCATAAGATGAATGGTTCTCTCTATGAGATAGTTAGAAAGCAAGTTATTTCAATTATTTATATGATTTAGCAAGTATGTATATCTTAAAGTTTTCCATGAGTATGTAGAACCAACTTTCTCTTGAAAATTAAAGTTTATGTCCTCATAGGATAACAAAATATGTAAGGGGTGGTTGAATTTCTTCCTATATTTTATTGTATTTTTTTATGCATTAATCTTTTTATTAATTTACTACTTTAATTTTTTTTTAATTAATTTATGAAATTGTAAAAATAGTTTCCCCGTGAGAAGACAAACCCCAGAAACTTCTCATGGGATGACAGAAATTCCTCATAGGGAGTAAAATCCTTATGGGATGACGAAATTCCTCATAAGATGTAAAAGTCCTTATGGGATGACAAAACTCTAGAAATTTCTCATGGGATGACAGAAATTCATCATAGGACATTAAGTACTTTTCCTGAGAAAGTAGCTAAAGTATAGTGCACTATATTGAGAAAGAAGTTCATGACACAAATTATGTATTAGTATATCAGTTTAGATTTCATGGAATAAGTTTGGTAATGAGATTGCTTTTATGATAGTTCTTTTATGTTCATGGAAGTGTAATATATTTATTGAGAATTGCTTTTATGACTGAAATGGTTCATGAAATGTTTTCTTTAGATAAACTAGCTACTGAGATTATATATCTTATGTTTTATATTATGACCAACCATTTCAGGAATTGAAGTAAGAAAGGTGAGAGAAAGCAAAAGAACAAGTTAGTAGAGTTGCTAAATAGTTATTTAGCAAAGGAGAAGTTGTGTCACTTTTATATGTAAACTTTTAGAGATTTATTCATATTTTGTATAAATGTATAGAAATGGATGAGTTGTATGTAAATCTCTTGTATTGTAGCTCCATTCTAGAAGAGAATTTGCAAGAAAAGTTGAAGAAGTATTGTAGATTATATGTATAATGAATTTAGATGATTTCCCCACGTTTCAAGTTAATATTTTATGACATCTGAAGTTCTAGACACATCAGTCGACTGATTACCCTTTAATTAGTCGACTGATAGTCCCAGATCAGTCTCAGATCAGTTGACTGATCGTCCTCTACCCAATATAAAATTTTATATTCAAAACTGTTTCAAATTTTCCCTATTTTTGTACAATCAAATATTTATAGGAATTTTTAGAAAAAACTCGTGGTTTAAACCAACATTTTCACTAAATATATATTACAATTTTCTTAAATTGTATAAATTTAGTATAAATCTAGCAGACGTTACAGGGTTGATGTTGATGCTTTATGAATCCACTTTCTCTGATCTCCTGTGTGTTTGTTCACATCCTTGCCTACTCCAACATAGCTACAAGATTTTGAGCTTTTATACTTCTCTTTATATCACATACGGCAACATTCATAGGCAGTAATCCTATCATATAGGAGGTTGGTGATATATAATGGTTAAGTATAGAGGAAGCTACTGATTACAAGTACTAGCATACTAAGATGCTCAACATTTTGTCTGTATCAACTGTAATATGTAGAAACATCAGGATGGCATAATCTGTGAGGATAACAACTTTGATGTTTATCATATGAACACATACCTTATATGTGACTGAAGGAGTTAGTACAAGAGTCAAATATTACCTATAACTACCTTAAGTATATTAAGAGAAGATGTTACATTCAATTGATATGATGTACTGAATTTACTTAACAACATCGATAGTGATAATTTCTTTTTACTACTCATGTCATATCTTCCTTCCATTTATTATCATGATTCTCAATCAAAAGGAGTTACTTTCTCTGTTTCATGTCATTAATATTGTACTTATCCAATTTTGAGTTGAAAGTTTCTAACCTAATCCTAAAAGTTTTTACTCTATTAATAGTGTAACAACATAAAGGAACAAAGTAAATGGCAACCACCATCAGATCAAAGCTATAAAAGTTTATCCTCCTATTCAATAAGTGTTTCAATCATCAATAAAGCATCTCTCTGACAAGGCTTGGACAATTGCTCTTATTGGTAATTAATTAATTATTTTTTATATAATCTATGTAATCAAATATATGTAACTAATGTGGTATCAATCTTATAGATGAGAATGGAGTAGTTGGAAAAGAAAAAATGAAGGCCAAAGAAGTGTGGAATCTATCGGCTAGGAAAAAAATATTATGCCCTCTTAACTCCCTTGGACAAATTGATGAGGCTGTAGGCCTAATTAGGCAATGGTTGGGAGAAATAGCCACTGATACTAAATTAATTCCTCTTAATTTCTTTGATTGGAAGGATGTGCCAGAAAAATATATAAAAGACACAATAGAGCTTATAGAGGTGCACTTGAAACTGCTCTTTTATGTCTTTTTTAATCTATTATTCTTCTAAATATTTTTATTTTTTGATTTTAAATACAGAAGAAAATAGCTTTTGAAACTAGTCGTGGATTAGAATGGACTTGGAGATCGCTAGGTAATAAAAGGAGGAAGCTCAGAACCAGGCTATATTAGTTACATTTTGGTGCCGATGATAGTAGAGGTATTATGAACAAATGTCCAGACAATGTATCTCAAGATTAGTGGAACAATTTCATGGATCATCGACTTAAAGAAAGAACTATAGTAATATTTTTTATGTTCAAGTATCATAATTTCTTGTTTGTTAAATTCCACAATTTACTTATTTATCTTTTACATGTAGGAAATAAGAAATATAAACAAGGAAAATAGCAAAAAGCTTAAACTTCCCCATGCTGGTGGTTCTAAGAGTAATGCTAGAATGATGCATGAAATGATGACTTACAAAATCTTCAATAATATTATTTTGTGTATTTTATTTCATTATAATTGATGTTTTCTTGGTTTATGGGAGCTAGAGAACGATCGCCCAGTTAGTCAAGGTGAATTATTTATTGAGACTCACAAATGAAAAGATGGGACCTTCATAAATGATGAAGCAAGAATTGTAACAGTAAGTTTGTTTCATTAATTCGGACACATTATATTAATAAAACTGTAATGTAGTTTTTTTATTTTTGAGTTTTTGAGCTGTGTTTTTGTTGGATTAATATATTGTCATTGTTGGTCAAGATCATGTGTTTGGAATATATTGTTATTTAAGACATATAGTAGAATATACTGTTATTTAAGATCATAAGTTTCTATCACTTTAAATATCAGCCATATATCATTTTAATTCAATTATGTGGACCCCACTATGTTCGCATTTCTTGCCTAATCATTTTTAATAATTTTACTTGAAGGGCAAAATTGCAGAAAATTTGAGTGATTATAATTCTTTTATAAAGTAATTATTTTATAAAGTATTAGTATATCCTACTTGAGTTTGTTTGGTTATAACTACATCTTCGAGATGACCATCTTCAAATTATGGAAGTCTGTATAGATATATTAAGGAAATATGAAATTTCTATGTGAAAGTGTAAGTGATTGGTAAGGAAATATCAAGGCATGCCAATTTAGATAATGGCCAAGATTGATGATAAGTTCTTTTTTTCCTTTTTGGAGTTTTTTTCATGCAATATATACAGTAGCCATTTTTTAGTACGATAATAACATGTTTTCAATTTCATGATGCCTGATAATGGCCAATATTGATGGTGTACTTTATAAATTGTGAGTGCTTTGGTAGCTTTGCTCTTTGTTTTTATTTGTCGTAGTTAAATCAAATAGACTTTGCTTATAAATCACATTTGGTTGTTTGCTTTTCAAGTTTTGGTATGCATTTGGATAGTGTTGTTTACTTTGCTTATAGCTTGATTTTGTGTTGTTTCACTTATACAGTAACAAATTTTAGAAAAAGAATCTCAATCCCAATCCACACAATCGCAAGCTCCTATTATTTCATCGGATGATGCAGTTTTTCAAGTGTTAGGTAAAGAACATTTTGGACGATTACATCTGTTAGGATTGAGTCTGTGTCCTTCAAAAGTATTTGGGTTGCCTACTCACTGATTTAGAGACATGAGCATAAGTTCTACAAGTAGTGGCAACACAATAGTTGAAGTGGACACTTTGTGAGCTGAATTAGGTTCCATGAAAGATAAAATAGAAACTATGAAGCGAGAACGTGAAACTATGGAGCAAGAATGTACTCGCAAACTTGGTCAATTGAACAACATGGTGAAATATTTTGTAGAGCAACTTAGACTACAACTACCTCCAGAGATTGCATGTGTCCCTGAACCAAGTGGTCCACAGATAATATAATTTTAGACTTATTAATTCATTATTTTCATTCATTATGAACTCTAATAATAAATATTATGTTTTCAGGCACCTAATGCAAATAGTGCAGGAGCTTTGCCTCAAGGATGTTGACGTTCTTTTGGAGCTAGTCATAACCCATGACTATGACCAGCTAGTTGTAATATTTATTTTGTTAGGACATATGAAACTTGTTCTTTTAGAATGTATAAACTTTAACTTTGGATTTGATGTAAAACTTATCTTTAAAAATGTATGTTTTTGGCTTCCAGTATCTATTAAATTTTGGCTAGATATTACATTAGAATATAGATATAGTGCATGTCAAAATTAAATTTGATTGTATTTATAATGTTGGTTTTGGAAATTAATGTCAGTTTCAATTTAATTAAACCAGAATAAAAATTGGCCAAAGTCATTTAGCGTTGGTCAAAACTGACGTCAGATCATACCTATAGCAATAGTAAAAACCGATGCTAAATGACAGTAACTAAAAATCATTCAAAGTCATCTAATGTCAGTCAAAAATTGACGTTAGATCACTCATATAGCATCGGTCACAACCGACATTAAATGATCAAATAGACATCTAACATCTATAACGTCATGTAACGTTGGTCAAAACTGACGTTAAATCACAACTTTAACGTTGGTTATAACCGACACTAAATGTCAGAATTTAACATCAGTCAAAATCAATGTTAAATCACTAAATTTCATAATTTAACATCGGTTTTGTTAAAACCAACGTTAAAATCATCTAACGTCAATTATTCTCACGGTTGTCAAAACCGACGCTAAATGACCTTGCAACGGAGCATATAACATCGGTTTTTAAAACCAACATTAAGTCGTTTAGCGTCGGTCAAAACCGATATTAAAGAGTGGTTTTGACCGATGCTAAATTCCATCTTTTTGTAGTGTCATTTAAAACACGTAAAAGAAAAAAGAAATCTTTAGATTGCTAAGCGTGTTCTCATATACTTTTCATATATATGTTGTGATATATGTGGATGTGCAGATAAACATATTTTAAGAAATAAACTTGTGTATTTTCTTATATCTATGTTATTAGATTTTTTTAATTAGAACATAATAATATAACTTTTAAAAATAATTATATATTTTTCATAACTCAACATTGTATAGTTAATTCTTTTATAATTTTTGTTACACATGTTTTGTTTTTAATTAAAATTATAATAAAAAAGATGCAAAGAATTGCATATAAGTTTAGTCTATTTTTTAGTAGTATATTATATAAAGAAGTTGACTAAAAAAATATCAATTTATTAAAAATATTAAAAAATAAAAACAAAGTTGTTTTGATTTTAAATTTTATAAATATATGAGTGAAATAAAATAACTTAAATATATACTGAATATTATAAATTACGTAAACTGTTAATAAAATGATAAATGAAAATATTATAAATTAAAAGTTATCGTATTGCATTGCATGTTTTCCATATAATAATAATAATGTAAGATAAAGAGGGTTGAACATTGGTTAGGCTGAGTCTAACAATTTTAAAGATTGAACTCGAACTGACCCAAATCAAACCTAATAAGTTGGTTTGAGTCAGGTTGGGTCCCCCCCTCTTTTTTCCTCTTCTACCCCGTTCCCTTCTTCCCTCTCTTCTTTTTTCTTTTTTTTTTTCTTTCTCTTCCTCTTCTTTCCTGCTAATCACAACTAATCCTTTTAATCAAACTTCTTTGGGCTGGAATGGGGTAAATCAAAGATTGAAGATGATTTTGTGGCTAGTTAAAGCTACAAAATTCAAGAGATGAGAAAGAGAAGAAAAAACAGAGACTAAACACCGTTGAGGGGTAAGCATCTAACTCGTGACTCTCTTATGAAAAATCAAGTTGGGTATTTTTCTTATGTTGATTATTTACGTTGTTTGCTGGGTAACGAGAAAGAAATCTAGTTATATATATCATGTATGAAAGAATGATTTTTAATGGAGAGAATTTTGGGTTCAGTTGAGAGGAAAAGAAAAAGGAGAAAGAGATAGAGTAAAGCTCAACATGATAACTCAAGAATTTCTTGATTATTTTGTGGGTGATTGTTCTACATGCATGAACAGTGTTGTTATTGTTCTAATTAAATGATTTTTCAAATGAAATTTAATCATGCAAAAACCATATTTCATTGTTGAAATTTGAATGGAGAAGATGCATTCCAAATTTCAGTTCATACCTGTGAAGACAAAGGAGATATGGAAAAGACAATTACTGAAGCTTTAAGCTTGAGTGATGATGGAGAAGGAGAAGAGGTAACGAATAAAAGGCGAAGCCAAAGAGATATATATGACTTATAAAAAGGAGACTCTAAGGCCTCGTTTGGTAGCCATTTTTACAGGGAAAGGAAATGGGAATTCCGACATTATTCTCTCCTTCTTTTGTTTGGTAAGCACCTGAGAATAATACATATGTGGAAGATAGAATTCCTTCTTCCCTCATAATTGTACAATTTTTTTCCATCAATTCTAACATGGAAAAGTGCCTCATAACATGGAAAAGCACTGTACATTCCCAACTTGCCCTTGCATGTTTGTTGCGCAATAAAAAAAAATCCATTTTTTGATTTCTTCAACAATCTGATAAAACCCAAAAAATTTCATGACACCTTTGAAGAGGAATCAAGCAATCACCAAATCTCCATGATATCACCTCATAGGAAATCAAACCCTCTAAAAATCCCTCCAAGAAATAAATTGACAGAAAGAAGAAGAAGAACATGATGAACAAAGAGAGAGAGAGAGAGAGAGCTGTGACGAGGATGAACAGAGACAGATAAAAATCTCACTAAATCTCCAGGTGAATTTCTATCTATGCCCTCAAGCATCCATCTCTGGTTTGGTCGACGAGGGGCTTAAATGCAGAAAGGGAAGGTTGACGGACGTGTGGGAATGAGGGAGAGAGATATGTTATGAGAACGGTGTGGGAGTAAGATCTGTGAATGGTGTGGGTTGCTGATGTGATGAGAACAACGGTGTGGAGAGATAAGGAAGATGGTTGATGGCGACGATGGGCACTGGAGGTAGAGGACGACGTTGGCTAAGAGAGCTATAGAGGTTGAGAGAGAGTGAAGAGTGACAGGGTGATTAAGGATGAAAGAGATAATGGTATAGTGGGGGTATTTTGGTAAAATTACCACATTAAAAAATACATACTAAAATATTTTTCATTCTCTTTTACTTTTCATTATCTTACTTTATTTCCATTTCTACTCTATCCCAACTACCAAATGTGCCCTAGATATATAGAACCCTAGGAAAATCCCAAAAAAAAAAATTTCTACGTACATTGGGTTACGATTCGGGTCGAGAATTTCGTAACCATATACCCGACTCATTAATAATTAGGTAGAGAATTTTTTACCCAAATCAATTCAAATATGCGATTTGGGTCGAGTTTGGTAGATCAACCTAACCCACTACTCACCCATAAATCTTAATATCTTAATATTTAAGGTATTTCTATCTTTAAAATGATTACTAACATAAGAATTTTACAATATATATATATATATATATTAATTTTCACATAACTATCTTGTAAATTACAACATACCATTTATGTTTGAACATAATTATGACCTTACTTTTTTTTTTATTTCAATTATTGTTTCTGTTTGCTTTATTTATTTAATTGCATTTTTATCTTTAATTTATATTGTTTATTATTGCTATATTTGACTTAATAAAAATTAAAGATAATCTCATTTATCTATAATTTGTAAATAGAAAAAATGACATAAATTTTAAAGATCAACCCACTAGTGAGTAGTGATAACCATGCTTTGGGACAACAATATCTAGGTTATTTAACGAACCTTTGGGCTAGCGAGGCACCAAGCCCATAATTTCTTCAGCCACATATTCACAGTACCATAATTGTGTTCGTGACAAAGTTCTCAAAAATCACTTCAGCCACTATCTGGGCAGGACAAGCCCACTTCTATGCATCTTCATAAAGATAGAGTATTGTTTCTAAGGCCTCCCTAGATTGGTTGACTGGTGATTCCAACAACATTATCATCTTTCCTCAACTGCTGACAAAGGCCTTTTGCTCTACGGTAGGCTTAAGTTTTTGGTAGGTCAATTGAATGTCGTATATATAACAAAGACTTGTTTTAATGATCTCCCTCTAGAAGAGTGGATGAGATGAGCTATGTTATCCCTACATTTTAGTCTTATTAGTGAAGGATGATGATGTGTGGGTTTAGATCTTTTTTCTAGGGTGTGTTGCTCTAAATTTTGTTTTCTTTTCTCACATAAGTTCAAGCTGGATTTGTAATAGTTTATCTTTGTGCCATGTAAAATCTTATGTATAGGCTTAGTGCTATATTAATGGAAAAGATTTCCATTGTATCCCCACAAAGAGGATAGGTTGACTGGGAAGCTAAACAAAGCCTTGGGAGTCAAATAGGTAGATTCAACCCAATTAGCCCTAGCCAAACAAGCCATATCTGCATATTTGCATTATGGGTAATACAGTCAATTTGGCTCGTAGCCTGTAGTCTTGGGCTGAGAAAAAATATGCTTATTTAAAAATGGGCTTAAACGAGCTAAATCCGCGGGCCGACCTTTTTTTTTATATACATTTTTTGTTTTTTTAAAATATTATTTAATATAACTAATCTCACTTTATCACATTTCTATATTTTATAACCTTACACTCAATAAATCTAGTAAATTTGGATATGAAAACTTTTGTAATTTTTTTAAAATAATTATAGAATTTTCAATTTTAAATATAATATAATTAATTGTGAAAGAAAGTATTGAAAAAAAGTTATTGGTTATTTAAAAATATTAAAGAAGTAATGTTTTATATGTATAAATTCTATTTTAATAAAAAATTATTGAATTTTTTACTAAAAAATTTAAATTTGTATTATTTTAATATAAAAATTCAAAAAAAAAAGTGGTCCACAGGTCCAAATGAGCTAGCATGTTTAGTACTTAGAACATGATGGAAAACACACGAATTTTATTTAGTAGTGGAATTTGTCCTTCAGATTACAAAGCTTGGAGCCTTTATTTATAGTCGAGGCTAGACACAAACAAACAAAACAGACACTATTGAACAATTATAAACTAGTACACCTACTTTAATTTTGGACTGCGCATTTGTAGAATAACTTTAATAAAGCTACTGTTGGCTTAATCTACACCATACACATATTTACACATGGGTTAAATCTACATTGTCTATTTGTCATGGTGACATCATTAGTGACGTTATGATGACATCCTGAGTCATGATTACATCAGCATGATGTCATGACTGCATCAGCATACTCAGCCTTGATTTCTCTAAAGCATCAGCTCATGTGATGGAGAGAGATTTAGATTAGGATCATCATCATCTGAGCTAGATGCACCATCTGTCTTCTTCTTTTTTCCTTTGTGTGAGCCATAAACCTTTAGGGTCTATATTTGAATCTTGAGAATCTTGAAATAAGGATTCATAGTCTCGAATCATTTATTCTTGTTGTAACTCTTCTTCAGTCATGGGGCAAGAACAACTGTGTATTCCATGTTGAGGACATCCTTTTGTGGGAGCTTGAGTGTAAGAGCTTTCTCCTTTATGGCTTGTTGGAGGGTATGGATTTGGACATAGGTGAATAATATCAGGATAGTCTAGAATGTCAATCTCTGGCATCCTTGGTTCACCTGGAATGAATTCTCCTAGGGTTAGTCTAAGAGAGGTACAGAGAGTGTCTGCCACTAGATGATAGTTGTTGACTTCTTTAAGAAAATGTTCCAGTGTTGGGAGAAAATTAACTCTGTGTGTTGGATAATCCAATAAAGTCTTATATTGATAAGCATAGTTAGTTGAAAATAAGAGCTTTGCCAGACTGATCCAATAAGGTTTATGAACAATGAAAATAGAGTTAACCTTGTATTGATCTTTTGGTGGCATACCATACAGTCGATGTTGTTAGATGATTCTCAGTAATTCATTTCTCCATCATGCTAGGGGACTGTACCATTCAAGCAATGTCCAGACAGGAAATCATGAACATGATTCATAGTTAAGATGATTGTAGATTTGGAGTGGTTGAAGTTCAATAACTCTGGTGTAGAGAACTGTAAGACTCTATAGGTACCACATTTGATCATCAGACATTCTAGGGCGAATTTTAGTAATTTGGAGATATGGTGTGGTGGTATTAAAGAAGGTAGGCAGATTTTTTGTTGGTAATTTCCCTAAGGAAAGGTGAAGGTAGTAGAATAGAGATTTCTGGGCAATCTCTTTGACTTCATCAGGAGTGGTAGGAGTCAAGAAACTAGGATGGAAGGTTTTCTTACGTCTGGCTGTAGCATTGATGGGAAGAGGAATGTTAAACATGGCTTTGTAATTGAAGAGAGGAAGGATATTTTCAGGAGTGAGGAAGTTGATGAAGGTAGGGTGAGGTCTTGAGAGAAGATTAGCAATGATATTGTGTCTTCCTTTGATGTGGCAAACTGAGAATTTATAGCGAGAGAACCATTCTTTCCACCTCAACAGTTGTGGATAAGGAAGCCTCTTGTTTTTGAATTCATGGGCTTTTGGAAAAGATGAATTATCCATTTCGACAATAAATTCAATAGGAATTAGATGAAATTCAAATTTACCAATTCCATTTTTCACGGCTAAGATCTCCTTGAAGATTGTGTGGTAATGCTTTTTATATTCTTTGAATTCTCTGCTAGCATGTCCACAATAATAGTCTTGTCCATTATCGTGTTTTATCAGGATTGAACCCTAGTAGTGATCACTGGCATCAGTCTGAGCAAGCCCCCATGGAGAGTTGTTTGATTTCATCTGAAGTTTGGACAACTGGCTAGTGTAGTTGGCTGCATATGAGATAAAGTTTCTGATGTAATTGATGATTCCAAGGAACATCTGTATCTACTTTTGTGTGAGATTCTCATCAAGAAACTTCAATAATTCTTCAGCCAAATGTGGACCTGGTTTGTACTTGCCATTATTGAGTTTCATACCCAAAAAATGGCAAATGTGAACTTGGTTCGTACTTACCATTGTTTAATTTCATACCCAAAAAATCTATTTGGGCTCTCAAATAATACTCTTTGGGCCTAAAAGCATGTTCCCATAGCTTTTGGTAATATAGGTGAATTGTTGTAACAGTTGTATATGATTCTTTTTTGTTTTTGAGAACAGTAAGATATCATCTATGTAGATGAAAGTATGATGCAAGATGGGTTTATAGATCCTGGTCATGGCCTTTTGAAACAGTGATGGGGCGACCTTAAGCCTAACTATCCATTGATACTAGTGAAAGAAATGGTTGGATCCCAAGAGGGGGGTGAATTGGGTTTTATAAAAATTTTCACAAAACTTAATTGGAAGTTAAAATGATTTTCTGAAATTGGACAATGTTAAAGATAATAATTTAATTCAGAAAATCAAAGTGTTATCAAGATGAATAATTTTATAGTGCAAGGAATTAAGGAGAAAATATAAATCTACACACGTTAATTAATACTTGAAGTAGAAATCAAATATAAACGCAAAACATTAATTAATTAACTTCAAATGTAAATAGAGTAGGGATAGAGAAAGCAAACTCAGAGATTTATACTGGTTCGGCTAATCTCAAGCCTACATCCAGTCCTCAAGAGACCACTTGAGTATTTCCACTATAATTGTAAGTTTAATTCAGGTACTTACAAACCACTACAACATAGATCTTTTTTTTTTCTTCAAGGGTGTCTATCCCCCTTACAACGTGTTTTCTCTCAAACACTAACTCAAGGAACCAATCCTTGAGCAACTAAATTTAAAGGCTTAAGGAAAATAATGGTGGACACTCTCAAAGTGTAGATAACGCAGAAATTAAGCTCAGAATTTTTCTCTAACAATTTAGAGAGAATGGAACTCAAGATAATATGAGAAATGAACAATTGAAGCTTGATGCAAATGGTGTTGTGAAGTCCCCTTTATATAGTGAAACCTTGCTGCTACAGTGATTGCTTTAGTCAGAATTGCTACAGTAAGCTTCATCATCATTTTTCAACCTTTCTACAACAACCAAAAAACTTTATCAACCTTTTTCAACAATCAATATTCTTTTTCAAATTTGCTACAGTAAAAAGTATTCTTTTTCAAAGTTTATTACAACAACTAATAAACTTTATCATACTTTTTCAACAATCAAACTCATTTTTCAAAAGTGCTACAGTAAAAGGTATTCTTTTTCAAAATTTATTACAACAACCAATAAACTTTATCATACTTTTTCAACAATCAAATTCATTTTTTAAAAGTGCTACAGTAAAAGATATTCTTTTTCAAAGTTGATTACAACAACCAATAAACTTTATCATACTTTTTCAACAATCAAATTTCTTTTTCAAAAGTGGTACAGGAAAAAGTATTCTTTTTCAAATTATATTACAACAATCAATAAACTTTATCATACTTTTTCAATAACCAATAAAGTTTATCATACTTCTTCAACAATCAAATTTCTTTTTCAAAAGTGCTACAGTAAAAATATTCTTTTTCAAATTATATTATAACAACCAATAAATTTTATCAAAAATCAATTTATACTACTATATTTAAATATATAAAGCATTAAATATATTTGGGCCAAGAAAGATTGAATCATGCATTTGGGCCAATAAGATTAAATCATTCATTTGGGTCAAGAAGATTAAATCATACTATTCGGGCTAAGAAAGATTAAATCATATATTGGGCCAAGAAGATTAAATCATTCATTTGGGTCAAGAAGATTAAATCATTCATTTGGGCCAAGAAGATTAAGTCATACTATAATTCCCACATATTTGTCATCATCAAAACTTATAGCATAATACATTATGGCTAACAACTAGGCATCAGGTATACAACAGGCTGTCTTGGGCCTGTCTGCTGGATCTATCTCAAGCTGCCAAAAACCTGCTTTGAGGTCAAACTTTGAATAAATCTTGGAACCTTTAAGTTGAGAAAATTGGGCCATAGCATTGGGAATAGGAAATTTGTCATCTTGGAGGAAATAGTTAAGAGGCTTACAATCAATTAGAAGTCTCTTTTTTCCTCGTTTGATCTCAGATCTTTTTCCTACATAAAAAGCTTGGCATGCCCAATCAAACTTAGTTGGTTCAATGAGTCCATGTTGAAGGAGAGATTCACATTCTTGTTTGGCTACCAGAAGATCTTCAAGTGACATTCCTGGATGTGTTGCCTTAGTTGGATTAATATCTTTATTCTTTTTGAAAGGTAACTTGATGAAAAATTCTTCATTTCTCCAAAAGGGAGCTAAATGTTTGAAATTAGCATGATTCTCTAGACAATAATCTACCAAAAGGTCTTTGATGAAAGCATATTCAGGATGAGTTTACTCAAGACTGAACAATCTTGAAATATCAGTGTATGCTTGAAAGAACCTTTTGTGTTTGATTCCATCAGGGAGAATCTACAAATATTTTTTTTAAGTAAAGATATCCATGCCTACGATAAGATCTTTTCTAGGAAGACAGTTGCCAAGAATTTTAGTCCATACAACATAATTGAGGAAGAATTCAATGCCAATATTATTTTTTGTGATAAGATTAACAGAGAATGCCTTTCCATCTGTTGTGTAGAAATAGGACAGGTAAGGTTGCCAACAGTCTACTAGAAGAACATTTGGATTCATGATAGATCTGACTGCTCCAGTGTCTATATAGGCAATGATTTTGATAAGTTGATCATACTTGCCAATTTTGATCTTTGTTTGAATCAATAGAAGAGGATACCATTGAAGTAGTGGTTGAATTTTGTTGTTGCATTTTCTTTTGTCATGAGTGGCGCGCACACAAGCTTGGATGTATCATATGAAATGGCTGGAAAGAATCTTATTCTTCAAAAAGTTCTGAATCATATTCTACTTCTTTTGAATCTGATTGGAAATCTCCATCATCATAAAGGGAAATACAATATCTTCATCTGGCTCGTCTTGCTCTGAGAAGAATGATTCTATGTCATCTTGTCAAGTGAAAAAGTAGCTTGAAGCTGTTCAATCATCTTGATAGCCTTACTTGACTTCTTTGGGCATTTCTTTGCAAAATGGCCTTTCTGTCCATAGATATAACAACGATATGTAGATTTGCTTTTGAACTTTTTCTTTCTGAAGAATCTAGTTCTTTTGGATCTAGGACCTCTTCTAGGAAAATGATGTTTACCAGAGAATTTTGGAAAATGAGATTTCTTGTTGGGAGGACAGCTGCACTGATTCTTACAGACTTTCTAGAGTTTTGTTTTGCCATCAAGAATAGAATGGAAAAGCTTTTTTTGTTCATAGAGTTTTTGCAGAGTAGCTAGAGCCAATTGATAAATTTCTCCAATAGAAATATCTGACATATCTCTTTTTAGAGCTAAAAGAGCTCGCTAAAGTTCTGGTTGAAATTCATCAGGCAGGGAAGCAATAAATATGCTTCAGATTGGGATCATTGGTTCCATTCAACATATGAAACCTTTTTGTCATTCTTTGGTAGTGCCAATCAATGTTTTTCTTTTTGAAAGAACAACACTTCATGTCAAAATATTCTTGTCGCTTTTGCTTTTCGATAAGTTGAAAATCTCCTAGAAATTCTTTGTGAATGAATCCTAAGAGTCTCCCTATATCTAGTTGAGTAAGCAAAAACTGTCTGTAAGCTCCAAGACTCTGGAACTGTTCTCTGAGAGTTCCAGTCAGTCGTGCTGAAAAATTCTTTCATAATTATTTGGATGTTGGCATTGGGCTTTGTCATTTATAAGTCGATTCATGTGCCCATTTGATTCAGTTTGTCTCTCTATTTATCAGGTGGAGCATCGTCAAAATTAAACCATGGTCCAGAAGTTGGCTTCATGGACTGTGGTCTATGGACTTCTTCATATGCCATTGGAGTATCTTCAGATTCATCAGCAGGAGGATTATAGAGAGATGGTTCTTCTTTTTGTTCTCCTGTTTGTCTTTGATAAGGAGAAACCATATAGAGAGCAGTTACATTGGCAAGATTGCTTTTAGAGTCAGAAATATGGTAAGAAGGTTTAGATGAATGAGGGCTTCCAGAAGATTCAGAATTTGAATGGTTATCAAGTTCTGGTTCTAGATCCGGAGGATTGGAATAAAGATGAAATGATTTTGGATCTTCCATAACACCTTTATCTTTTTTATCTGAAAGTGGAGGTTGTTTTGGTAGAGAAGAAATTGGAGTTTTGATTTTAAAATAGGGGAATCTGGGCTCAGAATAAGGAATGGAGGATGATGGTTGAGTATTGTCATAGGTGGTCTAGGTCTGGGATATACAGGTTTTGGTTGTGGTTGTGGAGGATGAACCTTCGATCTTTGAGGAAGTCTTTCAGCTTGTTGAAAAGTCTGATAAGTTATTTTAAAATGCTTAAAAAAAATTATCCTCAGTTGGGTAGGTATATCAGGTGGAAGTATAAGCAGGTGGTTAGGAGTATTGAAAAAAGGGTAAGTATCATAAATATATGAGTGACTTTGATTCATAGCATCTGCTTTTATATGGCAAAGTTGATCTCTCAACTATTTGATCTCCCTTTCTTTTTTGGTGAATTCAGGACCAAAATATCCTTGAAGGTCAAGATCAAGCTAAGTGATGCGCTGATCTAGATTTTCATAAAACCATTGGACTTGAATTGAGAGTCCATCTAGTTTGGCATGAGTACTATCATGCCTTGAGCTGAGATAATCTATCTTTGAAATAATCCTGTGAAGGGCTTGATTTTGGGCTGAGGCATTCTGAGTTTGCCAGTTCATGACTTTTTCAGCTGGAGTGAAAGTATTATGTCTAGAGGAAGATATTTATGTGGGTACAAAGGGACAAGAAGTCACTTTAGTACTGCTTTCAATTTTTCTTTCCAGGGGTGGAAAGTCTTGTTCATACCCCATAGGGGTATACATCATCACTGGAACTTCTGGAGTAGACTGAGGCATGAGATCTAGAATTGGTGCCTTTTTACAGGGCTCACTAAGAGTAGGGTCTACTGTTATCCCCAAGCTTTCTAGGATTTCAAAGAAAACTTCATCTCTAGAAAGTTTAGAAGGGGGATTAGTAAAAGCTACCAATGGCTTATTGTCAGGGTCTTGATCCCTTTTGGGTCTCCTTGGAAAGCAGCTATGATCTGTTCTATCCTTAGGCTTCTTTTTGTGTTTCCGCCTGAAGTAGTATCCTTGGTCAACATCATCATCATCATCGAAGTAAAGTCTATCCATCCAGCAATCACAGTTAGGATCACACATCTCAAGTGCTATATCTCAAATGAAATGACCATTTATATGAGAAACATAAACAAACATGGTTGGGAGTAACATGGTCAATCGAGATATATTTCTCGCTTGGTAGGGGTGAGATCATCATGGACTCGTGGATTCTAAGAACAGAAGAAGATGACTCTGTTGGTCTTCTAAAAGTTTCTCGTTCAGTTGAAAAGCTTTCTTTTAGATTCTTAAAGATGGTTTTGATAACACCATCTCTAAGAGTGTAGAGTTTTTGAGGAGTTATAGTATGGATAGGTCTGCTTGCTGCTTGTTCTTTTTCATAATTGGTCAGCCAAGTAAAAGGCGTCAGCTTGAAAAGATCTGCTTTAGGAATATTCTTTAGGATCTGGATGATGGCCGAAACATCATCTCTAGCAGTAATCACCATGAGAGCATCTCTAGTAGAGTTAAGCTGGTTAAGATCTACAGCATGGTCCTATAGCCTATAAATCATTTGGTGGTACAAGGTAGCTATCATAGCTGAGGCTACTTGTTTTACTCCATCAATCTGGATCTGGACCTTCAGTAGTTCAAGAAGAGTAGGATCATCCAGTATGACATTAAAATTTAGTGTGATGGTCAGAATAATGAATCCTGCACTTAAGGAAGTCAGAACTATTCCTATAAGTGCGTCTTGGTACTTGGTGTAGCTGGAGTTTAAAAGAGCAATCCTAGCTATTGTAGGAATTCCTTTTCTTCCATGGAGGGTGAGCAAAGCCTTACAATGCCAAAGTGGATGTGAGAGTAACCTTGTCGTTTCCAAAAATTAATTAAATCAATGAAAATTTCCAAAGTTACATATTGCTCTTGAGAAGTGAAGTGGAATCCACATTGGTCTCCATTCGAGAGCTTTGAACATTTTCCTTAACAGGAGGAGACTGTCGGTGGATGATATGTTGTAGTCTGCGAACAGTGGATCTGTCACGGTAGTAAATGCTGTATGGATTTATGAGAGAAAGATGAATTTCATCTATCCTGATGTTTTTAGGAAGATGAGTAACTTCAACAAGGTTGTTGATTTAGTTGGAGAGAGTTTTTATACAAGAAGGAGGAATAGAAATAAAAGAGGAAATTCAAACAGGTTCAATGGTGGATTCTTTAGAGTTTTCCATATTTGAGTATAGTTCTTTCCTACTCTTCGCTTACTATCATGGCTTGTGGGTTTGATTGGACCAGCTTATGGACCAATTTTTTAAAATATATTTTAGCTACTCTAAAGTAGAAATTAGTTGATGGGGTTATTAAAACTTTAAAATATTAAACTAAATTGTTTTTTTAAAAAAAGCATATTAGTTCCTAAAAAATAAATTAAAAATATAATTAAAAAAGTCCTTCAAGACCAATTCACTTCATCTCACTTAAATATGAGAATTTTGGTGAGTCGAATTAAAAACTTTTAAAATGAATTATTGAACCCTAAATCTTAAATCTTGTCTTATTTACAAGATTGGGGTAAGCTAAGCTAATAGGCTAACACCTCATTTATACCTAATGAAGCATACTCTGAGATGCTGACCTCATGCAAGGGAAGTTGCGCTTCCTTCATTTGAAAGGGAAATAAGCTCACAAGAATTCTGTGATTACAAGCTTAAGTAAACCATCTCTATTTTACCAAGAAAAATAATTATATATTCCCATAGATTATACAAGAGTAACTTGGGAGCTAGAACAGACAAAGACAGAAAGGATTATATATATATATATATATATTAAGATATTAAGATAGAGTGTATATATATATATATTAAGATAGAGTATATATATGCATGTGGAAGGTGGAATAGAATTCACATTAAACCCCCAGTATAAGGCACTCCAGTTGCTGGTATCCAATAGTCACCTACTATGAATTGGGACACAGTGAAAGGAACAGCATCATTTGTGTCATTAATCACATGGTAACCTGGCCACGTAACTCTACCGCTAGTGTCGGATCCTGGACCCCTGTTATCAAATTCCGCATAATAAAGGGTGTCCAATGCAAAATCCCCTGACCACTCTTTCCAACCCAAAGGATTGATTAAGCTGTCCATAAAAGACTGCATGTAAACGGTTCGCGAATATTGCTTCCATGGCCTCCCAAGGTACGTCTGTGTGGTCCCATTGTTGGTGGCTAAGTCGCTCGCAGCAGTGATGGTGCAGTTGTGGATGGAGGTGCCTGTGTTCTGGTTAACGTCGGTTCGGCCCTGTGCTGTTATGGCGTTGAATTCACCACTCAGAGGAAGTCGAGGGTAAATGTTACAGTTTTGGAGAACAACTGCCGCGTTACCAAATATGAAGTCTACTGTCCCATAAATGTCGCAGTTTGTATAAAACTGCCTGAGAGAATGAGTGTATAAAGTGTCTTGGTACCCTTCAAAGCTGCAGTTGTAAAATACTGATAGATCTGCCCCGCTTCGGAGTGCCACTGCTTGGTGTTTGATTGCTCCCGCTGTGTTGCGAAATGTTATGTTCATTGCCACAAACCCTTGCCCCACCACCGCTGTCATTGTATCAAATTCATATATAATAAGATTTGTTAATAGTTTATGAAATAAGAAAGCTCATGCATGTCCAAATAATGATAGGTGTCGTGCTTAGTTACGTTAGTGTTCAAAAACAAAAATTGTCCTTGGGAAGGAGGTTTGATTATAACTTTTGAACATAATATCAATATAAAAAAATTAATGTAACAAAACTGTTTTTCCCTGCCCCCAAAAAATAAGAGTGAATTACTTATTTGATTCTAAAAGATTATATTTGTTTAAATTTGATCTTTGAAAGATTAAATACAGATGAGGTTTTCCTCTTACACGTAAGAGAGAAAATGAGTCGTTAGATCTTGATCTAAGAACTCTCATTTATTTAGTGTTTTTTGATATTTTTTTAAAAAATAAGTTAAAAAATTTATAATTATAATTTTATATTTATCATTGTGTTTACAATTATTATTAAATCAGTTAATACTTGTAAAATTTTTATTTTAAAAAAAATATATTAGATGAATAAGAACTATTAGATCAAACTAATTCAATAGTTCTCAACTTCCTTCCTATGCATAGAAGGCATCTTAATTTAGTTTTAAAAAGGTTAAATTTGCCTTAATTTAGTGTTTTTATTGTTAAATTTTAAACTTAATGTAACTAAATTTTAAATTTGTGTGATTTTTGATAAAAGTCAAATTGAAATAAACATAATCTTTTAGAAATAAAATTGAAACACCTAATCTTTTATAAATAATATTAAAATAATTAATAGTCTTTTGACGTGTGATTACTATATTTACTCAAAAAGAAAATGATGCTCAGTTCAGCGCCATCTAACACGGGGGTGGGGATGCTTTGTGTTTACTTTTTACAATATGAATATTTTGTTAGCTTTTAAAATTGATATATTTTTCTGAAGAAAAAAGGGAAGATAAACAATGAAAGATGCTGAATTAATTACCAAAAGTGGCGGAATTGAAGGTGGTCCAGCCATCGTCAACGCTGCGATTACCGGTGATGATAGTTTGGTTGATGCCATCTCCGATCATCATCAAGTACTTCTTATTTTTAGGGATAGACACATACTCTTCATACACTCCGGCCACCACGTAAATCACGAAGAAGCCATTGCCACCCGCAGTGTTGTTGGGTGCTGCATTTACCGCATCGTTTATGGTGGTGAAGTTTCCTGAGCCATCCGGGTTGACCACCACCGTTTGACTCACCGTGACATTGTCAGGAGGGTATTCTAGAAGCTTCCGTCCCCTTCCTCGAAAAACCTCGTAAACTCTCTGTTCCCACGTGGCCTGCTTCCTCTCACTTAGCTTTCTCTCTGTGCTTGATGCGTTTACAGCCCACCCACTTTTAAACAGCGAAAGGGATATGCTATAAAGCTTAGTCCCATTCGAAAGAAGTTCTTGAAGGTCACTGTTATCAGAGGTGGATTTCACTCCTTGACGGCTGTCCAAGCATGTCTCGTAATTTGTGAGCGTAGCACTAATTAAGGTTTCCAAATCGTCATCATCCTTCGAGCTGCTTATGTTGTCTGTGGAATTGAGGGTTTGTATTGTTTTGGACCAGAAGTCAACATTGAGGTCGGATAAAAGGTAGCAATCTTGAAGGGTATAAACTGTGGACTGATCGGAAACATTATGAAGGTGAGTGAGGACTGATGAAACAAAACTCGTGGACGATGATAATGATATGTTCATGAAATATCGTGCGTGGTTACGAGTATCACCGAGGTCACGTGAAGGTAAGCAAGATTTGCAAAAGGAAGGGTATGGTGTGGAGTCACAAATAGCGTCAGAGGTTGCGAGAGACGACGCAGAGTTTGGGAAAGTGAAGAAAAGAAAGAGGATGCATAATAATAAGCTCACGGAGAACTTGGAAATGGCCATGGAGAAATTCAAATTAAGATTGGATCGGTTTAAAACAAGCTATGCCTGTCTCTACATTTATACACGAATAAATATACATACAGATCTCTAAAAAAAAATTCAATAATATAGTCTATATATAACTTGTTAAGATGATTTGTGGGCTTGTTTTTCAGATAAGATGGAATTTGTAATGGGACGCAGATTAGTTGACAAATATTTTATGTTTGGCAACATAAGTTAGTTCAAAGTTAAAAAATTGAATTTTAACTGAAAGTTGAAAATTGTTAAACAAACTTAATGAATTAAAAGTGTTTAATAAAAGTAACTATTGAATTAATTTATAAATATAAAATAATATAAAAGAATATATATTTTTATAATCTCAAAATAATACAATTAAATATATCATTTTTTGTTTTCATCAAAATTAATTTAAATGATTATATATATAAAATTAATTATATATATAAATATATTATATATAATACATATTTTATTATATATATATATATATATATATAATATATCATCTTCTTTGTCTCTATATATAGATATATATATATACACAGATGAAAAGGATGATAACGGAATGACAACAGACGATGACAAAACAATGATGGAGAAGATACATAGAGTTTTTAATGAGTTATATTATAAAAGTATAATAAAAATTTTGATAAAATACTAAAGGTACAATAGAAAGAAAAAATATAAAAATTATTAATTATAAATTATTTAAAGTAGTATTTTAAAATAAATTATAACCTAATGAAATAAGTTTGTTTATCAAATATTTTTAACAAGTTTATAAGCTAGTTAAATAAATTATAAATTATTTAAATAAATTATAAATTAGTTTATAATACAGGTCAAACACTGTCTTACCGACCTAACGTGGTTTCTTCTAAGCCTAAATATTCTTTCGAAAACCCTTAGATAAGCGATGGGTTGTGTTGTGAGCTGTATGCTTTAAAGGTAGAGTATATAATATCATAGCTTGATGCAGAATTTCAAAGCCTCCCGACTGGCATGTACACGAAACTGTTATTAAAGAGAACAAATAGCTGTTCTTTAATTGTTTCTCTTTTTTTTTCTCTCTCTCTTTTGAAAAAAGAAAAAGAAAAAGGATCAAAGTACTATTTGGGGATGGTGGTGACTAGCAATTCTCCAACAGGAATCGGTTGTGACACTGTAGACCTGCTTTCGAATTAATTTATATTTTTGTACTCGAATTTAAAATTATGTAGAGGTCTAATGTTAAATAATGTGGAGTAAATTTTACCGGTTGAAAACAAAAGTTTCTCATGGTAACTAGGGTCTTGCTAACTAGATTTCTTAGGGTACTAGCCAAAGAGCTTTAAACTATTGAAAACAATAAAAAAAAATGTACAGTATTAAATAATTAGTCAATTTTTTAAGTTAGTTATTATTAATGTCCTATTGATTTTTTTAATATAGAAATTTTATTCTTAAATAATAATTTTTAAAAAAAATAAAATTTCATAATAAATATTAATTACTTATTTCATTATTTTATTTAATAATAGTAATAAAACATTGCATTACTTTCTAACATCATTTTTCTTGTTATGTAATGCATTGATTAATATCTAATTTAAGATTTTAAAGTTTTAAATCTTAAAAATCAAAATCATAAAAAAAATTAAAAAGAAGACTCCGATTACTTAAGATTTATTAAAAATAAAATTAAAAATTTGACTAATCATTTAATATTGTACACTTTTTGTTATCTTAAAAAATATTTTAAACTTCTTAATTAGTGCTCTTAAAGAAGAGGTTAGCAACCCTTAAAAATATTCCAGATATACAGATAACTATCAAATGCAACCGTATCATTATGGGTTGAACCTCGGGTGGGAAATTGTTCAAGCAAAGATTAATTCTGAGTGCAATTTGATTTTACATTTTAGTGTAAAGTTAGTGGAAGCCCACTTTAGCCTGAATGTTTATTTTAAGCCAAACGCATTTTAAGCATATGGGATTTGACTTGTGCTACTTACTAATAACATATTGAGAAGATTAGACAAAATAGAAGACCAATATATATATATATATATACTTCAATATCTGCTTTTATAACAAACCCTCCTAAGTCCTACCTAGTTGGAACACCACGTCTCCCCAAAAATACATATAGAAAGAGGACCTAAATTCTAAAAATTAAATCAACTCACTGTAAAATAAAATAATATCTTCATCCTCCACCACTGACAAATGATGCAATTATTGTATTTGGTATACACTAAACAGGTACTAACCATAATGCCTTAGTCGGTCAACCCACCTGTGAACTTAATACCCGTCGCCGGCAACCACGAATCGCCATCAATGAACCGCTGAACTGTGAAGTAACTAGCAGTGGCGGCATCTTTAATAATGTGGAAACCGGGCCATCTGACCCGACCCGCGACAGAGGCCCCGGGCCCATAATTCCTATACTCGCCATACCACAACGTGTTCAAGGCAAAATGGCCATTCCACTCGAGCCACCCTCTGGGCTGGACAAGCCCACCCAAGTACGTGTTCATGTAAACCGTCCTGGAATACTGCTTCCAGGGCCGGCCCAAATAGGTGGGCTGGGTCGCCAGAACGTAGCTATCCTGGATGATGAAGCCAGTGCTCTGATGTGGGCTTTTTCGGCCTTGGGCCGTGATGGTGACCTTCTGCAAGGGAAGTGGTACTCTGGTGTAAATCTTGCAGTTTTGCAGCACTGCAGCTCCGTTGCCGAAGATGAAGTCGATTGTGCCATAGATCTCGCATTCTCTGTAGAACTGTCGGAGAGAGTGGGCGTAGAGGGTGTCTTGGTGGCCTTCTATGCTGCATCTGTAGAACGCCGATTGGTCGGAGTCCACACGCAGCGCCACCGCCTGGTTGTCTTCCGGTCTGGCGGTGTTCCGAAATGACATGTCCCTCGCTATGAATCCCTTCCCCGACACAGCTACACGTTCCAACATTCCAAACCAATCATTACTCTTTTCGATAAAAGTATAATAAATAATAGTAATAATGCTACAAAGATTTTTAAGTTTTGGGTCACTTTTAGAAAAAGATTGCTGAGGTTTCGACTTTGGAAGTCTTATTCTTGAACTTTTGATATTTGGAAAACACATCCCTTTGCTCAATTTTTTTTGGAATACCCTTGTACTTTTTGTTATGTCACATCTCATATTATTTCGGAGAGTAAATCATTAATTTGGTTTAAAAAATTAAATTATTTTAATTTAATCCTTAAAAAAATAAGTGTTTTATTTTAATTTATAAAAAAAATATTTGTTTCAATTTAATTTTTTTTGTTATGAATTTAAGCAATAAAAATTTTAGAATTTTACAAAGATAAATTTTATAATTTAATAATAAAAATGACAATGTAATTTTATAAAAATTAAATTGAGGCATTTGATAATTTTTCAAAGTAAAACACTAAATCAATAATTTACTGTATATCAAATTTAATGGCCGAAGAATCTGAATTGTAGAGCTATGGAGAGTGTAATATAGCACAAAATCATTGAAGAAAAATACGATGGCATGATTTATTTTTTAAGGTTGAAAATTGCAACATCTAAAATTTGAAATTAAAGGGCGCTTTTTGCATATTTTACGTAAATGAATTTGTTAAGCATGATTTAACGAGGTGCATGTGTTTAAGAAATTACCAACAGTGGCGGTGCGAAAAGTGGTCCATCCCTGCATGAAGTTGCGGCTGCCTGTGACGATGGTCCGGCCAATGCCATCTCCAACGAGCATGATGTTGGTCTTCTTTCGCTTCACATCCACATTCTCCTTATAAAGCCCACTCTTCACGTAAATAACGTACCTCCTCGTACTCCCGCTAGGAGCCGCATTCACCGCCTCCGCAATAGACCGGTAATGCCCGCCTCCGTCCAAAGCCACAACGGCGTCCGCGTGCACTCCACGTGGCCGAGCTTTCAACAGTTCCTGATCAGCCTCCGTCATCCACTCCGGGAACTCCGACGTCACCTCATTCGTCACACTACTCGTCCTGTTTCGTGGAGATTGAAAGGGTAAGGCGTGCAATTGAGTGTACAGAGCTAGAACATTGCTTATGAGCTGCGTGACTTGGGTCAAGCTTCCACTTATATAGCCCTGAAGACGCATGTCTGTGCCTTCGAACCCCTCAAGACACGTGTCCTGGTTGCTCAATGCTGCACTGAGCCACGCTTGGAGGTTGCCCTCGTAGTCCACGCTTTTGTCGCCAGCCCGGATTTTCCGCATGTCGCCTAACGACCATGCCAGCTCGGACACAGAGAAATCTAGAAGCTCCTTGCAGTCTTCGATGGCCATTTGCTCTCTGTAGCTGATGGAGAAGGTGCTGAACTTGGTGATTTTGTCGATGGCGCCGATGGCCTCGTTGAGTGTGGCTCTGAGAGCGGCAGTGACGACTGAAGATGGGCTCGGAGGGCCGTGCTTGACGACGTCGTTTTGGATGCTGGTGAGGCACGAGTTTTGGTTTTCGACGTCCATGCAGGCTTGGGCAATCAAAGCGTGCATGTCGAGTTTGTTATTGTTGGTGTCTGAAGGGATTTCGTCTAAGAAGGCTTGGGTTTGGAAGGAAGGTATTAGGAGGACGAGAAGGAAAAGGAAATGTTGAAGGAAGGCCATGTTTTGGTTAATGTTCAAGTGTAGGGCTAGCTTTCGATGGAACTTCAATTTATACACGAGCGGGAATTTCTGACGGAATTGATTGCCGCCAAAGCAAAGGGCTTTAATTTGTCCTTTGTGCTTTGGTGGGTGAAAGTGTCAAGTTATTCCAATGCTTTCTTTTGTGGAGAGCATGGTCTGATTCCTAAGTTCTCTCCCGTGTGATCACGTGCTCTGCCACGTGTCGACAAAGATTTCTTAGGCAAACCAGTTCTGTTCTGTGCTAGCTTTTGTTCATACTCGAAAGCTATCGAGTATCAAGAAAAAAAGGACGTTCAAGAGTTCGAAACCCACTCGATGGCCCAGAAATACCCCCAAATCCCTTTATGAGAAGGTGCAAATATGCTTGCCAAGCGTGTTTCTGGCGTGATCTAAAGTTAAAGGTCAAGAATGCATCAAACTTTTTGGAGTCACAGATGGTCCAATCCAATGTTTTAAAAGATTTTTAAGTACCTTTTGCATTAAGAAATTAAAAAAAGTACATTTGCAAATATATAATATGAAGTTTGTAAATCTATTATACCATAACATAAACTCCATATAAATATATATAGAGGTTTCCGTACACTTAAATTCCTAAGAAGTAGGAACACTTTTACTGTGACTCAGCGAGACGCATCTATTGGGAATTTGGATTGTCCGTACCACGTTTCAATTTTTTCATTAGCGAGCACAAACGACACATAATTAAATATGTCCGGGGAATAAATAAAGAAGATTTATGTAAAGTTATTTTATATCTTTGATATTACGTTTTTTACTAAAAATAGAATATATATATATATATAATTTTTTTAAAAAAATATTAATTATGCAATGATATGTTATACAAAATGTGAAGTTATATTTTTACAAATCATATATTTGTTATGTTCTAAATAAAAAACTATATACTTGTCTTGTTAATTGAAGAATTATAACAAAAAATATAAACAACTACGATCATAAGTGTTTCCATAAATAGATGGCGAAGTTAGCACTGCATGATCATTTTGGCTTACTGTTTAGAAGACTGACACTTACGATGTTGGAAAATGGAAAGGAAGAATGAAATTGATAATAACCTTCAGATGAGATAATATAGTGATGTAAATTAGAACCATTAAAAACATATGTTGTATTTTTTTCTCAGGATTTAAATTGATTTTGTGTAGTCGAATTAAAATAAAACACACTTTTATTCCTTTCCTATTCCATATTATTTATTTGGGAGATTTTTCTTTCATTTTTTTAGCACTAATATATCATTTAAGGATTAGAGTTAGATAAAAATTACTTATATATTTTTTTATTAAGTTTCTCACCATAAATATATAATGTGTAATTTTTTTAAAACAGTTTCAATCATATAATATTAAGTTGTAAATAATATACAATTATTTTTAAAAATCGTTCACTTATAATATTATAATTAGAAACTCAACTTATAAAGATATAGAAATTATAATTAAATAACCATTTGTAAATAATTTGACCTAAATTTATTATAAAACCTAAAAAGGCCGAATGAGCATCCACAGGCAGGAAGCAAATATGAATTCTGGTAATTAAATAGAGAATTCATATTTGCTCCCCTGCCTGAGGATGCGCAAGCAACCTTCATCTAACTGCATTTTGAGGGTATTTGGATGAGCGTTCGACGACCCCAACGCATGGCTATAGGTGCAATAGCGCAAGTTTGTGGGTGAGGCTTTTCTTTTATACAAAAAAATTTTTTATGTGTATGAGAAAAGTTAAAAATTTTTAGATCAGTTTGATCAAACAGTTTCTATTCATCTATTATTTTTTTTAAAATAAAAATTTTACTTATACTAATTAATCTAATAATAATTATAAATATAATAATAATATAAAATGATAATTATAAATTTTTTAACTTAATTTTCAAAAAAATTTTAAAAAACACTAGATGAATAAAAATTATTAAATTAAGATCCAATGATTCTTTTTTTCTTACGCATAAAAACTTTCTATGCATAAAAGAGAAACCTCAACCTCAAGTTTGCACCAAATATTGGTCATTTGGTTCTGCGACGGTTCCAAGCATCAAAATCGACTTTAGAAAGGAAACCTATAGGGTTGCTTCACCATGGTATGTGATAGTTTTTGTCATTAACGGTCTACCAACCTCTCCTAACGTGATATTATTATAGAGAGAGAGAGAGAGAGAGAGCTCAAACTGTACATGGAATTGGCTAAAATTACATTATTGAGTCCCATTGTTTAAAAATTACACTTCAACCCCAACTTATTCAGTTTGTTTCTTTATATTTTGGTCCTTATTTAATTATTTTTGACCCAATATTTTTAATTAATTTTTCAGATTAGTCCTTAAAATTTTGGATTCACCAAAATTATGGTTAAACTACATTTTATATTTATTTTTTATTTTAGTCGTTGGCAAAATTGTATAAATGGATTCCTCCTCTCTGAATTATGCTTTCAAATTTTATATTTTTAATTAAATATTAGTCTTAATAGTTGAAAAATTATTATTAAAATATTGATATAATTTATTTTATTAAATTTAGATATGAGTGAAATTAAATAAGGGTAAAATAAATAAGACAATATAAAATTATATCCTTATTACACATTTAAAGTGTTTTTGTAAACTAATATCTAAACGAAATTTATTTTTTAAAATTACTTTTTTTAATAACAATTTTCAAACATAAATCATTGTTAATGCAAACTATGATTTGCTTAAAATCAATTTTAAAAATTAATTTTGGTCAAAACTTAAATTTACACAATTATTTTTCAAACATCTACTCTATAGGATCTTCTACGTTCTGCATTATCCACATTCCTTAATTATGCTCCTCTTTCCATTGATTTAACTTTATTTAAGAGCAAAACTCTATATTATTCTCTAGCACACTTTTATTTTTTTTTTCGAGCTTCCATATTTCAAATCATTCAATCTAATTTTTCAATCAGTGAATTAATAATTAATTATGCCACATCATAAAAAAAAGTGTCATGTCACTAACCATAAGATTTTGGTGGATCGGTATATATACCCTCTTCAACAAAGAATTTATTATCCTCCCCGTATTTATGCCAGTGCCACAATGTTATGAGCCTTCACTGTCTGCAGTCATCCAATTTTAGAAATGCCGAACTCCAACAACAGCAGAATGATTACAATTAACTCTGTATTTTTTCAATCCTACACCTTTTTCAAAATAATATAAAATATTTACTCTAGGCTAAGATTAAAGTTATGGCTATTAGTTAGATTACAATTCTATTTTCTTAACTTATAATAAAATAAATGTTTAAGTTTTACAGTTTGGCTATGACTTAATCTCTTACTTAAAACTCTGTCATAAGATAATTGTTGTCACACCTTAACAAACAATTTCCCCCTCAACAATTGCCACGATGGAAATCAAACTCGTAATCTTGATTCCGATATTAATTGCTAAGATCAAACATTTATTATTAGGCAAAAAATTATAATGTTACTAAACATCTATCATGAAACGTACAGGATCCGTACTAAACTGTCTAATATATCTGGATATCGAAAATTTGCGTTGATAGTGAAAAAGTGATATGAACATACCTGGACCGAAAGAATTTTTTGGGAGGACCACCTAATTGTGTGGTAACAATTACTCCAAGCCATTGACAACAAGAGTGCAAAACAGATTATGTGTCAAAACTCAAAAATAATATTATTCTGTTCTCCCACCACCCTATCGTGTCATTTATGAAGGGCACAGAGACCAACTGAACATTGAAGGCACTGTTCCTTCCTGGAGGATATATATATATATATGGTGTGTGAGATATGGTCCCAAACATTTTGCTACAATGACGACATATGTTCTCTTGAGTCTGTATAATATGTCAACATGAGGCCTACACATGACCACATCTATACAGCTTTTTGGGGTATTTGAATATCACAATTGGTTTTTTCCTTTGGTTATTCAATCCAGTTGTTGTTAATGTTAATTTTATGTTACCAAATTCATCGTGTTAATCTTTAAATTGTTGGATCTCCATAGCACGCAACAGGACATTAGATTAACATGTTTAATTTCAAGTCGCATGTTACAAATTTCGCACACATTCTTGGTAAAGACATATTCTTATTCTAAACCTCCGTTTGACATAAATAAAAGAAAATCTTATCAGATAAAATTAGAACTACACAAAGTTCATAGAAAGATTAAGTGATGTTCAGTGAAGATCGGTAATTTCATTATTGCTACATGAAGAATAGTAATATGAGCCGCTCAATTTAGATATTGTGCGGCCTGACTTAAATGCTTAATCTATAGCTAAAGAGCATAAAGTCTCATTTGAGTATGCACACATGAAACACTACATCTTGAGGTATGTTATATGCAAACACTATAATATCTCGTCTTTGGGACCACAAGCTATATCAATATCCACACACTTAATAAACTAGTACAATACCCTAGTTACATTAAGCTATATAAAAATTTTGCAATACCCCAGGTAAAATTTTATGCTATTTGATGAGCTTCCTTAGATTACTCAACTAACTTAAGCATTAGAATTAGAGCCGTAAAAAAACGGGCCAACCTGAACGGACTCATCAAGTGCAAGCTAGTAGGCCAAATGGGCCAGCCTATCAACCAGCACCTTTTTTTTTCAATTTTTTTTTTACTTTTTCTTGGAACAAAAAATAATAAAGAATAGTTTATTTTCTTTTAAAAAATGGAGAAAGAGATGAATTTGGAGATTTGGAGCTCAAAAAAAAAGTTAAAAATAGAATTATTCTTTCTCTTTCTCTTTAGTGTTATATTTTTTTAGTTTTTATTTTTTGATTTGTTAATGAGTCTACTTCTTGTTTTTTGTAAAGAATTAATCTGTTCTTTTCATATGAATGACATTTGGTTAATTCTTTATTTTGAGCCACATAACATCTGTTCATTCTATTTCACCATTTTTGTGAGACTAATCTAGACCATCCACTCTGAGATAAATCATATTGATAATGACCTTTTAACCAATTTGTCCATTGATTCATTATAGAATTGGGAGGGTTCTTATGTTTTAATTTAGAATAAAATATTCCTTGTACTCCAAAAAAATAATCTTTTATCTCATTCTCAAGAAAAATAGGTCTTCCATGATATTTAAAAACAGATCTTAATTTATATTATGAAAATAGTCTTTCAAAGGCTTTGTATTTCAAAAGAGAAAACTAAGTTTTATATTGCTTGGAACGAGGAGGGGAAGAGCCTTTATGTACTAACATGCATTAGTGGATGTGCTAATAAAAGGCTAAAGGAAGTGGTAAGCTTGCACGCTCACAATCTCAGGCTAGTGCAGTGTAAATCGTCCAATTTGTCCCCTGTGGGTGAAATAAATTGGACAGCTTAGTTTTTCTCTACAAAAATAATTTTTATTTATTTTTAGCTTACCTATATGAAATCAACGTGGTCAATATTAGAAAATTTAGAGCTGACAGTTTTGATTACCTTGTTTTAAATATTTTTTAATTATTTCGAAACTGCCCATCAATTTTCTGAAACACTGTCCATCAATTGTTCTTAATTTCTGTAACTGTATTTTAATTTTATTTAATTTTCGTGTCTGCCTCATTCATGGTTCAACAGCTATAAAAGAAGCTCTCCTCTCCATCATTTTTAACACTAACATAGCCAACAGTTGTGTTTTTCTCTCTTCTCCCTCTCTCGCTTTATGGGTTACACTTTTATAATTTATGTTGTTCTATAGCCTGAGAATTTCTCAGAAAAATATGTTTAATCTATGACGAAGTTCTATAGATGTAGGGTTTTTTCTGTAGTCACAAAAGAGTTGACGTCAAAAGCTAACATGGTGCAAGGTACATCTAGTTGTAACATCTAATTTTGTCCACAATAATTATAATTTCCTTTTTGAACAAATAAAAAAATAATAAAATATAAAAATACATAAAATATAAAATAGACATGAAGTAAAAAAATTAAAAAAATAATGAAGAAAAATATTTAAAAATGATAAAATAATGAAAGTTCAAAATATCATATGTTTTTCATTATACACACATGTTGGCATCCTTCCTTCACATGCATGGTCAGGAATCTCTAGTCAAAGTACTTCTGCCATGTCTATTCTTTTTTTTTTTTTCAAATGGCAATTCATATTATTGGTCAGGGAAAGAATACGAAGACAAAGTATTAGCTATATGATTTGGGATTTTTTTTCCAATAACACAATCATTTTGTATCCCCATCTCCAGCTATAAGTAGAGGACCCTTCTTCCCTTTCTAGGGACACCATTCACGAGCTGAGAGACATCAAAAAAAAAAGAGAGAGTAGAGGAAGAAAAAAAGGGAGAAATCGAGAGTTATTGGTGCTATTTCTTTCCACCCTTGCATCTCATTTTTTTTTTCTTTCTTGTTATAGAACCCTTCTTGCCTTTCTTGCCATTGATAGTTGAAAAAAAGTCAAGGCTGTTTTTGCAATCTTTGAAGTGAAGTTGAAGGAGGAAACTGGCATAGGGTACTGACAAACATCTTGGGCATTTAAGGAGTAGACTTGGGGACCAAAAGATTGGAGTTTTAGCTCCACACACAACCAAAGCTGAGAAGACATAGTGAATCCGAAAAAACGAAGTTTGCATCGTGAAGGAAAGTTTTCTTCATCCTTTTATCTTTGTTTTGGGTAGAGTTAATTCCATACACCATAACTCAAAGTTAAGAGCTAAAACAAAGATAAAAATAGAAGAAAACCAGAAAAATAAAGAAGGGAGGCAAAAGTGACGTGATGAACTGAGAAAACTTGTTAGAATTCCAAAACTTTGGTTTTGATCCTTTTTTTCCCCTTGCTATGGATTGGAATGGACTGAAAATGACTCAAAAACATATTGGATGAATTTCTGGACTAGTCTAGAAATAAAAACTGAGAGTTGGACTTGTTTCATACAAAATAGGGATCAAACTGAAAAACATCAAAAGTTTGCAGGGACTGATTTAAATTTTAAAAAAATATTTTATGAATTGAGAGACCTAAGTGAAGGCAAATATGATCTCAAATCAAGCAAAAAAATAAAGAAAAAATTTCATCAAGACACCTAGATGAAAAAGTAAAAAAGTCTGTATATATGTGTTGATCAGCATCCATTTTTCTTTTCTTTTCCTTTTTTTTTCATGTATAATACATATGTGTGTGTGTGTGTGTGTGTGTGTGTGTGTGTGTGTGTGTGTGTGTGTGTGTGTGTGTGTGTGTGTGTGTGTGTGTGTGTGTGTGTGTGTGTGTGTGTGTGTGTGTGTGCGCGCTTGCATTTTTTTTTTATTTTAACGTGTTTTACTTAAATATATATGTGTGTATATGAGTGTGTGTATATTTGATCCAGCTTCAAATAAAAATATTCTCCTTTTATTTCATTACCAAGATAAATTTAAAAACATCAAAAATATTTTCCCTTGTTTTCATTTTGAAGATAAATTCAAAAATATCAAAAATATTTTCTGTTGTTTTTATTTCCAAGATAAATTCTAAAATATCGAATATATTTTCCATTGTTTTCATTTTTAAGATAAATTCAAAAATATGTTCCTTTGTTTTCATTTTCAAGATAAATTCAAAAAATCCAAAAAATTAAAAGGCTTTTAAAATACGAAGAGTCAAAAATTAGAATAATTTGTTTTCATAAATACAAACACAATCACAACTCTTACACGTTGTTTGATTTATGAAGACAGTTATTTTTTAATCTCTTTGGTTTTTTCCACAAAAAATTTCAGTCTTTGCTATGTCCCCTTGCGGCATTTCAATTGACGAACTATGTGAACTTAGATCCCAATTGTTGGGTACGTAGGACCTAGGGTCCGCATAGCCAAGTCCTCCCTTGTACATATTTCCATTTGTTTTGATGTTTTTCTTCCTTATGTTTTCATGTAACTGATAAAGGTTATCGAAAGCAAATATAAAATAATTGCTCACTTTCTAAATCAGACGTATAAAGTGCCTAACAACTTTCATATGCGGTTCAATTTTCGAACTCATTTTTTCAAAATGCAAACCGTCAAATTCAAAGGTTTTTTCAAGTTTTTCCCAATGAATTAAACTTTGGTAAAAGCTCCTAATAAAATTGATTTTCAATTCTAAAAATCGATTTTATACCTATTTTCTTTTTAAAAGAAACACTGGCTGGTCAAATTTCAGGTGTGACACTAGTCATAAAAACAAAAACAAAAATAAGAAAACTGATTACAAGCCTAGAGAATTTAACCCCACTTTTAAGAAGAAAAAAAAAAGGTAACTGATTTGTATGTGTAAAACAAGGACATCATGTAGCCCAATGCAGAAGAAGAGAACAGAATGACAATCCTCCTAAGTCAAGTGCAAACTTCGTTGAAGGAGATGATACTATTGCTACAATCATTTCTGAGGCTCTTCTGGTTGCCAATGTAAAGGAATGGGTGGTAGACTCTGGGACTATCAGGCATATTTGTACAAACAAAAATGTCTTTACATCCCACACTCCAGTCAAGGATAAAGAAGAACATGTTTATCTTGATGATTCTAGCACCACTAATGTTCTTGGGAAAGGAAATATTCTTCTCAAACTTACATCTGACAAAACATTGGCATTGAATAATGTCCTACATGTGCCTAACATTAGAGCTAACTTGATTTTTGTATTTCTGTTAGGAAAAGCTAGGGTTAAAGTGTCATTTGAGTCTGATAAGATCATAATGACAAAGAACAATATTTTTATGGGAAAAAACTATTGTAATCAAGGACTCTTTGTACTAAATGTTAGTAATGAAAAAAATGGAATCTTTTGCTTACTTGATTGACTCTGTTGAATTATGACATACTAGGCTAGGACATGTTAATGTTTAATATATTAAGAAAATGCTTGAAACTAATTTAATTTATAGTTTTAATAAGATGAACATGAATAAGTGTGAAACATGTGTTGAATCAAAGTTAACTAAAATACTTTTTCATATTATACATAGAGAAACAGAGCTGTTAAGTCTGATTCATACGGACCTAAGAGACTTGAAACAAACCATGACTAGAGGAGGTTAAAAGTATTATGTGACCTTTATTTATGACTTTTCTAGATATACTAAGATATATTTTCTTAGGAGTAAATGTGAAGCCTTTAATTCTTTCCTAACTTATAAAGCCGAAGTTGGAAATCAATTAAATAAAAGGATAAAAAAGATTAGATTAAATAGAGGAGGTGAATATATAATCTTTAATGATTATTGTGAGAAATAATGAATAATTCATGAGGTTACTCCTCCCTATTCACTTGAGTCTAATGGGGTAGCAGAAAGGAAAAATATAACTTTAAAAGAAATGATGAATGCTATGCTAGTTAGTTCTTCTACACTAGAGAATTTATAGGATGAGGCTTTACTGTCTGTTTGTCATATACAAAATAGGATTCCCTATAAACAGACTAGTAGAACACCCTGTAAGTTTGAAAAAACTATAAGCCCAGTCTGAAATATATAAAGGTGTGGGATTGTTAAGCAAAAGTTATGTTGCCTAATCCAAAGAAAAAGAAGCTAGGCTCTAAGACGTCTGATTGCATGTTTATATGATATGCTGAACATAGCTCTGTTTATAGATTTCTTATTTTAAAAAGTGATGTGCTTGATTGTGATACTATTGTTGAAACAAAAAATAAAAAAAATTTTGAACATGTTTTTCCCTCGAAAAATATGAATCCTCCTAGTATATCTATGTAAAACAATGAAAATGAATTTGAATTTGAAAATTTAAGTTCATATGAGATTGTCCATGAGGATTTAAGAAGAAGCAAACGACAAAGAAAGGCAACTTCTTTTGGAAATGATTTTTATACATTTGTTATTGATGATAAACCTAGAACTTTTCCTAAGACTGTTGCATCTCCTGATGCAAAATTGTGGAAAGAAACAATTAAAATTAAAATAGATTCAATTCTAAAAAATAAAACTTGGGAATTGGTAGATTTACCATAAAGAGCAAAAACTATTAGCTACAAATGAATTTTTAAAAGAAAATATAACCCTGATGGGTCTATTAATAAATTCAAAGTTAGATTAGTAGCCAAAGGTTTTACTCAAAAATAAAACATTGACTATTTTGATATTTTTGCTCCTGTCCCTAGAATATCATCTGTATGAGTTTTAATATTTTAGCCTTAGTCAAATGGATATTAAAACAACATTTTTAAATGGTGACTTAGAGGAAGAAATTTACATGGAACAACTTGAAGGTTGTATTCTTCCTAGTAAAAAGAGAAAAGTTTTCAAACTTCGTAAATCATTATATGGATTAAAACAAGTACCCAAATAATGACATGAAAAATTAAATCATGAGTTCATTTGTGATAGTTTTACCTTTGTTGAAATAGACATATGTGTGTATACAAAAATAATTGATGTTTATTATGTGATTATCAATCTATATGTAGATGACATGCTAATTTTTGGTACAAGCATGAATATAATATATAAGACAAAAGATTTTCTGGCATCAATTTTTGATATGAAGAATTTGGGTAAAGCAAGTGTGATTTTGGGAGTTAAAATCATAAGGAAATGTGATAGTATCTTACTATTACATGAACACTATGTTCAAAAACCTCATTTTGATGACAAACTAGTAATAGCTCCTTATGATTCTAGCACCCAACTAAGAAAAAACTTGGGTGAGCCTATTGCTCAATTATATGCACAGATTCTTAGGAGTCTGTTGCATCTGATGAACTTCACCTGTTTTAACATAGCATATATTGTATGTAGATTGAGTAGGTATACACACAATCCCAATGAAGACTATTGGGGTGCTCTCATGAAATTTATGAGATATTTGAGAGGTACCATGAGTTATGATATTGAGTATAATGGATTTCTCGATGTATTAGAAGGATACAGTGATGCTAACTAGATCTCATAGTCAGATGAGACAAAATCTACTAATAGATATGTGTTCACCCTTGGTGGTGGAGCAGTTTTATGGAAATCAGCTAAACAAACCCTTATAGCTAGATCTACCATGGAGTCGGAGTTCATAACTCTAGAGTTGGCTAGTAGAGAGACTGAGTTGTTGAGAAACTTCTTGAAATGTATACCATTAGGTATGAAACCAGCACCATCTGTGTCTTTGCATTGTGATTGTCAAGCAGCAATAGTCATTGCAAAGAATAAAATTTATAATAGATAGAGTAGACACATTCGTTTGAGACATGATGTGGTTAAGCAATTGCCAAATGATAGAATAATATCGATCGATTATGTAAAGTCAGAAGTGAACCTGGCCGATCCTTTGACTAAACCCTTGGATAGAAATTTAATTCATAAAACATTGAGGGGAATTTGACTTAAACCAATAAGAAATTAATAGTGGTGGAAATCCAACCTTTGTGATTGGAGATCCTATGAAGAAGGTTCATATAGGGTAATAACAAGTTGTCTATTAATTCTACTAGCACTATTTTCTCAGTCCATTTCATATAGTGTTAAGTGTGAAAGTGCTAAAATGTATTGATTGGTGGGTTGAACGTAAGCTCTTTATGATTTTTATAGCCCTACATTGAGGGCGGTGTGTTCATTGCAAATACAGTTAATAAAGTCACCTATATGAGTATGGAGTGGGGCCGCTCTTATGAAATAATAGCAAAATCTCTAGAGCACTCATGAATACCAAGAATACGCAGTGCATATACCAGATTAATACATCTACACCAATATACGTAACCCAAAATTTTTTTTGAAATATCTTTTGAAATATATGGGGAATTGTCATGAAAATAGTCTTTTAAAGGCTTTGTATTTCAAAAGAGAAAACTAAGTCTTACATTGCTGGGAACAAAGAGGAAAGAGCCTTTATATACTAATATGTATTAGTGGGCCAATAAAGGACTAAGGAAAGTGGTAGGCTCGTACGCTCACAATTTCAGGTCAATGCAGTGCAAATCATCTGATTTGCCCCCTACGTGTGCAATAAATTAGATTGCCCTAGTTAGCTGACAGTTTTGATTACCTTGTTTTAAATATTTTTTAATTATTTCGAAATTGCTCGTCAATTTTTTGAAACTGCCCATCAATTACTTTTAATTTTCGTAACTGTATTTTAATTTTATTTAATTTTCGTGTCTGCCTCATTCATAGTTCAACAATTATAAAAGGAACTCTCATCCCTCTCATTTTTCACACTCAAATAGCCAACATTTGTGTTTTTCTCTCTTCCCCCTCTCTCGCTTTCTAGGTTACACTTTTATAATTTCTGTTGTTTTGTAACATGAGAATTTGTCAAAAGAATCTGTTTAATCCTAGAATAAGTTCTATAGACGCAGGATTTTTTTTGTGGTTATGGAATAATTTTCTTTAAGAACAATATTTCCTATATAGGCGCAACTCAAATTATTATTATGTTGGTTTTCATATTTTATAACAATTTATACTTATATAAGTTAATAACTCGGGCTTGTGATAATTTGTAAAATACATATGCTTGTGACAAAGAAAATACGTCACAAAAATTCTATGAATTCCTATTACTAATATTCCAAATTGATTTTTTTTATAGTAGAAAGAATTAGACGTTAATTTTTTTTTTCAATTCTTTCTTCATTATTGTAAATGTATTTATTATGAATTTTTTTTGTTGATTCAAAAAAAAGTTGTACATTCATCCTAGTAATATTAATGATCTTTTCGCATTAATTAGGATCAATGAATATGTAAATTTAAAATTATCTTCAAATGATGTTTCTTACTCTCTTTGAATTATTCTAATTAACATATATGTTAAATTTGCAATTCTACCAAAACAATAAGAGCAATAATTGGACTACCCCAATAATAGTAAAAATAATAATCAACACAAGATCTTAACACATCACAACATACATAGACACATCAAATAGTATTGTTAATTAGGTTGTAATTTATTTCTGGGCTATTTGAAATTTAAGAACAAAATAAATTTAATTTCTAAAGATGGCAATTTGAGAAAGATCCCACCATTTGCTTAGGTCAAATTTCAAAGTCTTCAAGGATAAGCCCTCCTTTTAATGGAAAACCCACATCCATTACACTCATGATGACCTCCTCATCATCTTCCCCGCTAAAAAATTCCCCCACCTCTATCTCCATCCACCCATCCTCTCTTTTGCGTGGAACCTGGACCTTTTTGTTCTTCATCTTCTTCCATTCTCTCCATTTGCTGCTTCTTCTCATTTTTATGCCACAAATATGCCTTTCCATTCACTCTGTGTCCCATTATTAACGCCACACTTGATGGTCTGTAATCAAGCCCATATCCACTCTCACAGACCTTCATTATCATATACACTCCATACCATGTATTTGGTGTCATACTTCCACTTCTGATTTTGCCTTCTATTTCCAACCAGCTTACTGATTTTAGCACCGCCACCTCTTCAAATCTGCATTATTATTCATTTATTCAATCTTTTTGTTAAGAATAATATTTGGATCCAACTCATTCCAAAGGTTAAATGAATGTCCAAAGAGTCTTGGACACATTCTCCTCATCGATATGGAACTTCAACATTTTTCACGTGGCTAAGATTGAATATCTATAGCATGGAATTACACAGGAAACAGTGGATGGCACAATACAAACAACTTATTATCGAGAGATCAACCCACTCTAATACCATATTAAAAATTATATTTGGGTCTAATTTATCTTAAAAGCTAACTCAATGAAATTTTCTTCTTTCAAGTTTCAACTTTTACCATAAAATATGACATTTTGTGTGGATTTAAATTGGAGTTGGGTAAAATTAAGTTTAGATTAACTTGATTTTTGTTAAAAGCAAATCGAAGTTGTTTAAACAAATGAGAGTTAAAATTTAAATAAAAAAAGTAGTTTGATAGAAGAAATAAACGCTAAACTAATCAGCTGCTCTTTCATCCAAAATCACATATTGAAATCCAAATTCACTTTTATAGATTTGAAACCTAAAATCAAATGGACTCTTTCTAAGACTTCAAAGGTTAAATATAATTTCATCGATTCAGGCACTGATATCCAACTCCATGACAAAGGATCGTCGATCCATCTAATCTTTATCTCCCTCACGGACAGAATATAAGATTTTTTACCACAACATTTTTTCAATCTGAAGCTCTGTATGTAATCAGGCACAATCTTGTTTAGCTATGATTTGAAAACAGAGAACTTTAGAAGTGGAAAGAGAAACCATGAAATCAAGCATACCTTATTACCACCATCAATGAGGATTGAACGAGAAAGAGAACGAAACAGGTCCTTCTTGGAAGAAAAGTGGAACGGAATGCAGGCGTTGTACACAATTTCTTCATAATCAGAAGGCAAGAATGTTTGCCAAACCATATCAGAATCAGAAGTTGATCAGAAGGTGGGGGACACGACAAAAAATCTAGAAGCCTCTTCCAGAGATGTGTACGAAAGAATGATGGAAACGCAATTTTCTGGCAGTGTCTCCATGTTGTGATTCTTCTTCAAATTTGAAATACAGTCATCTTACACTTACACTTGTTTTCTTTAAAAAAAATTCTGGAATTTGAATCTTATCAGAGGAAATCAATGTATCCTACAAAAGTTTATGTCAATGTAATATAATTTGGCTCAAATCAAATTAATCAAAAGTTAGTAAATTTTTAAATATGAATAATTCCCACTATATTTGATCATAACTTTGTTTATTATCTTAAGTTATTACCAACTGAGACACTGATGTACTGGCATTTTATGAATTTGCTATGAATAAATATTATATTGATAAATTTATTAATTAGTTAGTTGTTTTTGTGGACTTTTAATTATTGATATTTTGAGCAATTTGATATTTAATTGTATTTTTAATTAAATTTATAAATTTATATCTATATTATTTTTTAATAGGCAAAAGTATCTTTTATTCCTAACATTTAATTCAAATTTAAATTTCATCCTTAATATTTTTTTTAGTTTATTTTGTTTTACATATTTTTATTTTATTTCAAAATTGTCTTTAGTAGTAAAGTCGTCCAAAAATGATAGATGAAAACTTTTGACTACGATAATCACACCTTAGATGACATCCATTACTTGTTATTTAGCCATCCACGTCAGATAAAATGTGAATTTCCAAATTTATCCTTACCCTTCATCTTCTTCCTCTCTTAAAATACCCAGCGTTCTGAATTTCTCTCTCTCCCTCTCATCTTCTTGCTCCTCAACAACATAACAGAACTTAAGATCTGAAATACGCCAATATGCTTCGCTGCAATATTTGTTATTCTGAATTGAACCAAACGAACAAACATCGCTATTCACTTCCAACTTCTCTATATAAGGCGAACCCGTTACTGAGTTCTTAAATCCGTCAAAAAAAATTTCTATCTAGCTTTACTCTTTTCTTTCTAGTATCTGAGTTTTATTTTATTTATTTTTCCTTTATTATTGTTGCTCAAACCCATTACTCGATTCTTAGATCTGCTTCTTCACCAAGAAATTTTGGCTTGATTTGATTCTATCCCAAGTTCGACTGCCTTGTCCGATTTCTATATATCCTTTTGATTCTTGCTGGACTGTTTGAGAGGCTAAAGATGGCTATTCCTTTTCCCCATTTCATTGCATCTGAGAAAGCAGCCATGGGAAGAGAACGTTGAATCTGGAAAGGTTCTAGGTTTGGGAACTGGGTCCACGGCGAAGCACGCAATGGACCGGATCGGCGACATTTTGCGTGAAGGAAAGCTCATGGACATTATAAGAATACCCACGAGCAAGCTGTTTCCTTGGGATTAATTCTATTGTCAGATCTAGATTCGCACTTAAATCCATCCCTTCCCTTTAATCTACTGAGACCCAGAGAGACCAAGAGATTGGGAATGTGGGGTATTTTGGGATAAAAACACGATGACGGGTAAGGGGTCAATTTGTACGTCCACATTTTCATCTGACATGGACAGTTGAAAAATACACATAATCGATGATATGTAATATGTATTGCGCTTTTAAAAAACAGTGGTAGAAATTTAAGTTTAGATAATCTATGGTTTGTAAAATTTATTTTGTAGAAATTTAGATTTGGATAAATAATATTTTACAGAAATAATAACTTAGAGTTTTTATTAAAATTATAATTTGAAGGTAAAATTATGTTAATACAAAGACTCTTAAACATGTTATTTTATATTAAAATCTTGTCAGGATTTGTAAAAATATAATATAAAACTAAACACACACATAGTCATCTTAGTTAACATTTTTTATCCTTTTTTTGGACATCATTAATTCTAATGACAAACTTGAAATAAAATGAAAAACATATGGGACGAAATTGATTGAAACTCAATATAAACATTAGGGACGAAAATATACTTTTGTCTTTTTTTTTAATATTTTAAAAATATCATAATTTGACAACAATGTAATCATTTATGCTTGTATTGATATTTCTACTAATTTAATGACTACTTGATTAGCTCAATTCTCAAAACTTTCATTAAAAAAAAAATGTTTGTCATACGATGGAACAAGTTAAACCAAAACAAGCCCTTAACCCAATAAAGCTCAGGCCTCCGAGGTTGAAATGTGCACGATTTATTAGTTTATTTATTTTAGTCTGATTCTTTACTCAATCTCAAATTCAATTCAATGGCTAATCTTTATTTTTATTAGTTTATTCATTTGAGTCTGACTCTACTCAATGTAACGTGAGTTTGAATATTGAAAACTGAAATTTTGAGCCCAGTTTTGTGGAATTGGTTATGCACATAATCGTTAATTGAAACCAAATATTTGGCAAAGGGGTCTGGCCATTGAAATTACCGTTAGAGAAATGGATTAAGGTGTTGCCTTAAATATATTGCGTTTGCATGGTCATGAAGACCTAAGCCTTGTGATACAGAGGAATCCTTTTGGTTCTGTCTATGCCAAGAGCAACTACTTAACAATATTAATTTTTCTTCCTAATAACTCTATCCTTTTTGCTGCGTTTAATCTCTCATATATCAAATATCATGGTTAAGGAGTTTTAACTTTAAAGTAGCAGTAAATTTAGGTATAGAGAGAGTCTAAATGTGAATTTAGGTTGGAATTAGATGAACTTAATTTTGGATCAACTTAATTTTTAAATTTGATTTTGATTAAAAGCAAATCAAAGTTGCTTTGACAAATAAAGATTTAAAAAAAATATGATTTGAGAAGTGGACTGATCGCTAAACCAAGGAATTCACATTTGAAATTTAAATTAACTTTTAAAAAATTTAAAAACCAAACTAACACACGCTAACAAGGCAAGTAAACTATTGTCATTCGTTACAACCTTGACAAAACGGCTTTATTCCTAGATTTAGAAAATTCAAGAACTTAATTTTTGAGACTGAAAATTCAGGAGCCTATTTCCAAGCGATTCAGAGTATAAGAAGTTTTTTTTCTTTTTTTATCCTAACTATATCAAAGACTTAATTTATCGTTGTCATGTTGATAATGACTTAAACATGTGACAAGTATGCCATATTAATTTATCAAATTCAGTTGCCTGTTTAAAAGGCAAAGCTGGAAAGTTGGAGAAATTAGGCAAAACTGTGTATTGGTACGTGTTGTTTTCCATGTGAGGAGGCTTATGGCTTGAAAAAGACTTGCAAATGAATATCTGAATGCGTATGTATGTGAATGATATCTCCATGTGTAGAATGAAACAGATGCATAACTTGCTACGTGTATGTGTCCTTCATTATGTAATGTGACACGCAAGTATTTTTTTAAAAATAAATAAAATCACATATTTAAATTGAAAGCCAATTTAATTAGAGTCGAGGTATCCGTTCTGATTTTTCAGATATGAAGATGACATGCTTGACATGCAGATGTTGTTTTGCCACAACACAACTGCATCCCTGCCTTTCAATCTCTGCTGCATTGGGTCCGTTTAGGCTAGAAGAGGATAAAGAAAATGCCAATTTTCTTTGCATTTTGGACTTCCGTTTGCTACCTGGTTATTTATATATGTATACACATACATATACATGAAGAAATTTTATAAACAATTCTTATATACAAGTATTGTATTGCATATAGTCCTATAGCATATATGAATAATAACAAAAAATATGCGTACCTGAGGAAACAGCGGAACTCTTGATAATAATTGATTATCGGGTATAAATGACATAGAAGAGAAAGAGAAAATAATTAAGGAGAATATAACTGCCCTCTTGGCCTAATATGCTTTCAGAGGGTGTTGCTTCAATGGGACTGCTACACCACATATATAGGCAGAGAGTAGAGACCCTTCCTTGTGAAACCCTAATGGGCTGACATTCCCATCATTGTCAGCCCACACAAGGCCCAGTTTCAATTCAATAAGGATTGTTTAATTTATAAAAAAATTTATAATTAAATTATTATTAAAACTGGATAATACATATAAATAAATAAATATATGTATAGATAAATATGATTTATGGTAGTCCATATGAAAAATCTAACAATATCCCACTTGGACAACATAAATCATTAGTTTAAAGTATAAATAATTTTCAGAATTAATAATACAACAAAATAGACATGTCAATTATGAGTTGTCACTATAAATTAACAATCCTCAAGTCAAATCAAGAGGCAATAAGTATTTGACAATGCAAAAAACCATGTCCGATAGGGGCACTAGCATCTTACATGTCAAGATCCTCAACAAAAGATTTGAATAATATGTGAAACTGGTGTCAGAACATACATTACAAGTGTAATATCCCAAGAATTTTTATGAATATTTAAAGTCTGATTTGAAGTTTAGTGAAAAATTTAATTATGTGGAAAATTTTCTTTTTGAATTAGTGAAGAAAATGTGGAAATAGAAATTTTTATTTTTAATTTAGGAAATTTTTACAAATTCTCAAGGACTAAAGTGAAAAGAAAAGAAAGTATAGAGGACTTTTGAGAAATGACCAAGTAGGAACCCGAGAAGAAGAATAGAGCTTATGGGAATGAATTATGAGTCCGGTACCGAAAAGATGATGGATTCGAGGTTAAAGTGGAGTTTGAGATATTGAGAGGGACTAAAGTGAATAAGGAAATTTGTGGGGCACCGAGGATTTAGAAACACCTGAGGTGAGATTTTATGAATTTGCTTTTGCTAGTCTTGACTGAGGGTCAATTGCAGAGCAAGTGATAATTTCACCCCGGGCGAGTATATAGGTGGCCTCACCTATTTTTTATTCATTTTTCTCCTTTCCTCTCTCTCTCTTCACTTTCTCTCCTCTCCTTCTCTCTTTCTTCTCTCTAATTTCTCTCTCTACTCTCCAACTCTACAACCGGGCTTTGAAGGGCGGATCTCGGGCTACGGGGCGAGCCTCTAGGAGCCAAGCAACGTAGGGAAAGCAAGGAATCGAGGTAGAAATTTCTATTTATTAAGCTTTTCCCTATTTTCTAGTTTTAAGAGTGTTTGAGGAAAAATCAAGATTCCGGCTTCGTTTCTCGATTAAAATTGGTGATTTTGGTGTCTAAATGCTCCTTAGACATTAAGGGTGAGATCCTATGGAAGAAATCATGAAAAACGGTGAAGATTTGGCCAGATTCGGGCCAAAACCGAGAGAAAGTCGCGAAGGGTCGCGATCGTGGCGCCTAGGCGCCAAGGACATGTGGGGAAGAGAAAGGCATGGCGCCCAGGCGCCACGTGGGGTGCCTAGGCGCCAGGCATGGGTGGCGCCCAGGCGCCAGGTGTGTCGGAAAACCTTAGCTCATTTTCAATCGGCCATAACTTCTTCATCCGAACTCCGTTTTGGGCAAACTTTATATCGTTGGAAAGCTCTTTGAGTCTAGTTTCCAATGGTATAAGTTTCATTTAGATATTCATTACCGATTAGGAGTTATGACTTAAGATGTGAGTAAAGGTCGAGAGTAGTGGTAGGAAATTTCTCTATTTCGTAACCCTAATGGTTTTTGTCTGGTTACAATAGGAATGGTCAAGGTGCAAAGTGGGAGTGCCGAGAGCGTGAAATCCAGGTGAGTGGGTTAATACTTGCTATGATTAAATATCTGTTATTGACTTTTTGCATCATAGTGGAAATATGTTGTATATCCAAGTTTGAAGAGGATGATGTGGAACGATGAGGCATAAACAATTGTGGAACGTGTCTGGTAATGTATATAATTATATTTTCTTATTTTCCCATGAATGGAGGTTATATAATGGATTGTGAATGGCATGTGAACTGAGTTGAATAATTGTTCTATATTATGGGTTATGTTGTATACATGCTATGTTGCTGGAACCACATTTATTATGTTGTGGCTTGAATTGTAAATGACTGAGTTGTGTATGTGGCTCAAGATTATGATTGAGGATGTTTTTATATATGATTGTGATTGTGTTTGACTGGAAAGGAAAGGCATGGTGGTGCACCCCATGGAGAAATTTATGTGAAGTTATAAGGGTGGAGATTATAAATGGAGCGATAAGGGTGGATGCGGCAGGGGCCGCGGGCAACGATCCAGAGGTATTCTGGACGACCCGGTTGGTACGGGAAATTTGTGTGAAATTGATTTCACCGATTGTTGTTGTGAACTTTTGAATTATGTTGAAATGTATTTGATTTATTTGGATATTGTCGTGAAGTACTACGAATAATATCATATCATATGATGATCGATTTACGTATGATTGCTGCATGTTATCATTATGATGTATGATATTTTTTTGTCATAATGTTGTGTTATCTACTCACTGGGCACGTGGTTTGCTCATACCCCTCTTATTGATATTTTTTTTCAGAGTTGACAGCTGAAGGTAAATATCGGAACAAGGAATTATGGATCCTTAGTCCATGATTACCTTTTCATTTGTTCAGGATAAAGGTATAATAGTTAAGTTTTATTCTAAGTTGTATAAATCTAGAAATCTCTGTAATCGGGTAGGTTCATTCACTGATGTAATGTGAGTAATTGTAGTATGTATAAAGAACTCGTTTTGGTTGCATGAAAAAGAATTGTATGATTTTTAAGAGAAAGATAGGCTTACGGAGGTGAAATGAAATTCACTTTCCGTGCCGGTCACGTGCTCAAATTTTGGGACGTGACAAGTTGGTATCAGAGCTTTGGGATTAGGTCTCCTACCGATTACAGAGTAAGGTAACCTTAGTGGGATCTCCTCTATCGTGGTGAACCCGGGCACGACTATAGAGAGATGGCTCCACTGAAGGTCCTGTAGGATGTTTTCATTTCCTTTTCCTCCAAGACTTGTCTTTTCTTATGAATTATGTTTTTAGTTTTAGTTTTAGAGAGTTATGGCTATACTTTTGAACTCGGTAAGGGAAAGGTTATTATTTGTTTTGATTCCGTTGCTGTCGGATCAAATTGTATGTATGGGGCTTTATATGTTAAATTCATGATTGATTTTGTGTGACTGATTTATTTTATCTTTCTTAATTTTATTATTACTATTTTTGGAGTACCATCCCATAAAAGAAACCACTGGCATTAAAAGCAGAAGGATTACATTGCAAAAAAAAAAAACAATTACTCATGCATGAGTAATCTAAAAGCGAGGTGGTCTCGGATTAGGAGGGTTGTACTGTATCATTACCCCTCGACCATTCCTTGGAGCGAGAGACAGAGCAATATCGCGGAGGGTAGTGTAAATCCCATTCATACAATCAACACTTCTTTGTTGTTGATTGCAGAAGCACTGGGTAGACCAATAGAAGAACCTGTCTATTCTTGAAGTCATTTCTGCATGATTGCGTTTAGTTAACTTCTCTAGGTTTTCTATCATCTTTTTCAGATTTTTGACCTCCTGCTGTAGACAGGCGATTTTGTCCTCCGAGGTATGGCCCGTGCTAGTCTCCTCAGCTTCCTCGATCTTCTTCATTTTCTTCTCCTTCTGCTTCTCTGGAGACCCCTCAAAAGGTCTTTTGCCCTTGTCTTTGCCCAGACTTAAGTTTAAGTCGAGCTCTTCTCTCCTGGCATCCACTGTGAGATCAATGTACTTCCTTGTGGCCATGATTTGGAAAATTTAGAAATTTATGTCGAAGTATGAGAAGAGAGGAATGCTGAGAAGTTGTAGGCTTAGAGATGATTACTCTTTGTGGTGTGGTAACTGAGAACGTTGGGATAGTTCTTATAGAGGAAAAATTTGAACTCAGAGACAAAGAAGATATCTCTTCGCCGCACCCTATACGCTTAACCTATGGATTTCTGCAAGCTGGAAGCTAGGAGTCTAGGGTAGGCATGCACACCAACAACGCGTCGCATTAATGGCAAAACCATGAAAGTCAATATTCGGTAGATTTGCGGCCGATTTACACTTGGTTTTTCCATTTCTCTCGTTGGCATTTTCTGAAATTGAAGGAAGTCGACAATGTAGCCATTACAGAGTGTCTTGGATGTTTTCACGATGAACTAAAATGTATTTCTATGCTTTCTTGTATTGTTCTTGAAAGCCTTCAGTTAAGTATAATATACATGATTGATTGAATTATACTGTGATTATATGTATCTAAATACATATGATATGTATGTATGTTATTCATGCATAGAGAGTGAAGGTTATTTGTTATGGCCAGGAATAATATGTAATGATTCTACATACATTCAGAGAATGAGAAGTCTGAAATTTAAAAGAACTTGAATAGATGAAAATATATATAGATAATGATGTATCTCTATGTTTATACATATATACATATATGCTCGTAGAGGCAAGTGAAAGGTAAAATTTTTCTCTCACTTTATGGAACGCTTGATGAGTAGATGTGAGAAGTTTTTATTTTAATATGTATGTTTGAAAATGTGTAAGCTTAGGGCAAAGCCACGGATTAGAAACCTAGATAAGGCTGGTATGAAGCTACCCGTTCATGGAGTAATATCTCGATTTAGAATTATTGGATAAGACAAATACAGAGTTAAGAAGCCATAAATTGAAGCGGCGATTAGTTTAATAATTTGAGCAAGAGTCAAAAGTTAGCCGAAATTTTTGAGGAAATCTTTTGTATTAGATTATATTTTGTTATTTTCTGGCATGCTTATCTGAGACCGTTGGCATTGCGTCGGATAAGGTCTGTAGGTCATCTTTAGAGTATGATGTAAAGGTTTTGTAGCCCTAAATTTCGTCTATATATAATGGATGCCCCATTACGCTGCTCACTACACTAAGAGTTTATATCTATAAGCTTTCTAGCATCAAACTTCTCCTTCTGTACAACCTTTATAGCTCAGAAAAATATGGCCGGCAATAAATCTTTCAATTTAAATTTTGAGGCTGGCAAGGTAGAGCTGGATCTAAATCTTAGCCTGGAGAATTATAAGAATAAGAGATCCATGGAAGAGTCACCAGAGGCTAAGAAAAGAAAAAGGGATGTAGTAGAGTTAGAGGATGTTAGCACAGCAACATCTTCTAATAATGAGCTTGCGCTTATGAGACAAAAGATGGAGGACTTGGAAAGACTGATAAACCGCCACTTTGAGGACCAGGGGAGATTGATAAATCGTCTCTTTACAGAACAAGAGAAGCTTTTGAACCGTCATTTTAGGGAATTGGCGAATAGAGTTGATAGACATTCGATGTTTGCAACTCAAAATTTTCGTGACCAACAAGCGAGATGTATTGACTGTATGAATGGAGTGACTTCTGCACTTCGCCAAATTTCCCAGACGTTTCCTCCAGAAACTCTTTCTAGGCTGCAACGATTAACTTCCTCCTTAAGGTCTGAAGCACCTTCTTCTTCTAGACCTGGAGCATCTTCTGCATTTCAAAAGCCTCCTCGTTCTTAATTTATCTTTTCTTTTGTTTGTACCTAAAGCTGATGTTTGATCTAATGTTTAAGTATTAAAATTATCTGTTTTATAAATCAAGTTCAGCTTGTTGCCTGTAACTTATGTATTAGAAATAAAAATATGTTGAACTTGTTATATTTTGTACTTGATTGTGAAAATTCTAAGAGAGAGAATGAGATATAAACAAAATATTGGCATTTGCTTCAATCTTGAGGTAAGTTTTGAATTCGGAGGACCGAATTCTTTTAAAGGGGGAAGAATGTAATATCCCAAGAATTTTTATGAATATTTAAAGTCTGATTTGAAGTTTAGTGAAAAATTTAATTATGTGAAAAATTTTCTTTTTGAATTAGTGAAGAAAATGTGGAAATAGAAATTTTTATTTTTAATTTAGGAAATTTTTACAAATTCTCAAGGACTAAAGTGAAAAGAAAAGAAAGTATAGAGGACTTTTGAGAAATGACCAAGTAGGAACCCGAGAAGAAGAATAGAGCTTATGGGAATGAATTATGAGTCCGGTACCGAAAAGATGATGGATTCGAGGTTAAAGTGGAGTTTGAGATATTGAGAGGGACTAAAGTGAATAAGGAAATTTGTGGGGCACCGAGGATTTAGAAACACCTGAGGTGAGATTTTATGAATTTGCTTTTGCTAGTCTTGACTGAGGGTCAATTGCAGAGCAAGTGATAATTTCACCCTGGGCGAGTATATAGGTGGCCTCACCTATTTTTTATTCATTTTTCTCCTTTCCTCTCTCTCTCTTCACTTTCTCTCCTCTCCTTCTCTCTTTCTTCTCTCTAATTTCTATCTCTACTCTCCAACTCTACAACCGGGCTTTGAAGGGCGGATCTCGGGCTACGGGGCGAGCCTCTAGGAGCCAAGCAACGTAGGGAAAGCAAGGAATCGAGGTAGAAATTTCTATTTATTAAGCTTTTCCCTATTTTCTAGTTTTAAGAGTGTTTGAGGAAAAATCGAGATTCCGGCTTCGTTTCTCGATTAAAATTGGTGATTTTGGTGTCTAAATGCTCCTTAGACATTAAGGGTGAGATCCTATGGAAGAAATCATGAAAAACGGTGAAGATTTGGCCAGATTCGGGCCAAAACCGAGAGAAAGTCGCGAAGGGTCGCGATCGTGGCGCCTAGGCGCCAAGTACATGTGGGGAAGAGAAAGGCATGGCGCCCAGGCGCCACGTGGGGCGCCTAGGCGCCGGGCATGGGTGGCGCCCAGGCGCCAGGTGTGTCGGAAAACCTTAGTTCATTTTCAATCGGCCATAACTTCTTCATCCGGACTCCGTTTTGGGCAAACTTTATATCGTTGGAAAGCTCTTTGAGTCTAGTTTCCAATGGTATAAGTTTCATTTAGATATTCATTACCGATTAGGAGTTATGACTTAAAATGTGAGTAAAGGTCGAGAGTAGTGGTAGGAAATTTCTCTATTTCGTAACCCTAATGGTTTTTGTCTGGTTACAATAGGAATGGTCAAGGTGCAAAGTGGGAGTGCCGAGAGCGTGAAATCCAGGTGAGTGGGTTAATACTTGCTATGATTAAATATCTGTTATTGACTTTTTGCATCATAGTGGAAATATGTTGTATATCCAAGTTTGAAGAGGATGATGTGGAACGATGAGGCATAAACAATTGTGGAACGTGTCTGGTAATGTATATAATTATATTTTCTTATTTTCCCATGAATGGAGGTTATATAATGGATTGTGAATGGCATGTGAACTGAGTTGAATAATTGTTCTATATTATGGGTTATGTTGTATACATGCTATGTTGCTGGAACCACATTTATTATGTTGTGGCTTGAATTGTAAATGACTGAGTTGTGTATGTGGCTCAAGATTATGATTGAGGATGTTTTTATATATGATTGTGATTGTGTTTGACTGGAAAGGAAAGGCATGGTGGTGCACCCCATGGAGAAATTTATGTGAAGTTATAAGGGTGGAGATTATAAATGGAGCGATAAGGGTGGATGCGGCAGGGGCTGCGGGCAACGATCCAGAGGTATTCTGGACGACCCGGTTGGTACGAGAAATTTGTGTGAAATTGATTTCACCGATTGTTGTTGTGAACTTTTGAATTATGTTGAAATGTATTTGATTTATTTGGATATTGTTGTGAAGTACTACGAATAATATCATATCATATGATGATCGATTTACGTATGATTGCTGCATGTTATCATTATGATGTATGATATTTTTTTGTCATAATGTTGTGTTATCTACTCACTGGGCACGTGGTTTGCTCATACCCCTCTTATTGATATTTTTTTTCAGAGTTGACAGCTGAAGGTAAATATCGGAACAAGGAATTATGGATCCTTAGTCCATGATTACCTTTTCATTTGTTCAGGATAAAGGTATAATAGTTAAGTTTTATTCTAAGTTGTATAAATCTAGAAATCTCTGTAATCGGGTAGGTTCATTCACTGATGTAATGTGAGTAATTGTAGTATGTATAAAGAACTCGTTTTGGTTGCATGAAAAAGAATTGTATGATTTTTAAGAGAAAGATAGGCTTACGGAGGTGAAATGAAATTCACTTTCCGTGCCGGTCACGTGCTCAAATTTTGGGACGTGACAACAAGGATATGATCCTTGTGCAATCCTGACCAATGGTCCAAGCATCTGAAAATGCTCTAAGAGATATGATAGTATAAGTGACATCATCACAAACATATCTCATAAGAATGACACTAAGTAAATATTAAATTTTAGACTCCCACTAACCCAAAACATCAAAAGACTTAACTAAACCCAAATGAGCTACATGATTATGAAGAGCTCTAATAGTTAAGCCTTTAGTTAGTGGATCTGCTAACATGTTCTCTGTAGCAAAATGCTCAATACGAGTCTGAAATTCTAGAATTTTCTCTCTAACAAAAAAATATTTAATATCAAAGTGCTTTGATTGAGAAGAGCTTCTGTTGTTTTGAGAGAAAAGCACAGCAGCAGTATTGTCGCAATATGTCACAAGTGGCTTAGAAATGCTTTCAACGATATGAAAGCCAAAGATTAAGATTTTCAACCACATGGCATGACAAGTAGCATCATAGCAAGCGACATACTCTGCCTACATGGTAAAAGTAGCTGTAAGAGTCTATTTAACACTCTTCCAAGAGATAGCTACTCATGTCATCATAAAAGATAGAGCCGGAAGTAGATTTCGGTCGTCAGGGCAACCATGCTAAATAAGAATCAGAATAATTAATGACCTGAAGTTGATCAGACTTCTTATAGGTCAACACATGATCTTTGGTTCCCTGCAAATTTCTTATGACCTTTTCACGGCTTTAAATGACCTAAATCTGGGTTGCTCAAATATATCCCTAGAGCATTAATAGCAAAAACAATATCGGGATGAATACAAAATTGAGCGTACATTAATCGGCGAAAGCATACGAGACCTTTTTGCTCTCTGAAATGGTCTATCTAATTGACTTCTTTATAGTGTATTTCAACACCGTGAGACACATCATGTTTGAGTGTTCTTATTTTTTCACAAGAAGCATTTTCAACAGCAGTGGACGAGGCAATAAGAGCACCAAGCTCTTATTTTCTCAAAGCCAAATCCATATTAGTGATAGCCAAATAGAGATCCAGAGATTATTTTATTTTAAGTCCTCAAAAATGGTCCTATTCAAAGTGTTGACAGAAGTCTAGCATAGACAAAGAAGGCTGACATTATAACAACAAAAGGAACATTTAATTTACACGATGTAATCATGCAATAAGAGAATTAAATAGTTCCTTATACAGAGCAAATCATGCCCTTTAGAAAAATTTTCTTATTTATGATGGTGGGGCCTAAAGGTCCCAAACCATAATAAATGAGAAATGTAATAATTATAATGCACAAATCTTATATCACCAAAGTTTCTAATACAGATAGGGTATTCGAAAGATAATTGATAAAAGTATAAAACTAACAGTGCATTGTACAACAAATTACATTAATGATAACACACCGATAGGGTATAATTATTATTAATGTAATAAAATAATGATTAAAAAATTTAATCATTCAATTCACAAAATTTGTATAATTGTATCCACGATAGGTGAGGTTACAGTTATACAAATAATCAGCAATTATATTCAAAAAATATAATAAATATATATCATGCCTAATGAAATTATTCAATTCACATATGGACTAAAAAAAATTAATTCCTTAACTATGACACATCAATAGGAAAAGTATGATATACCAAGGTGCCATTAGCAGAGACTAAGGAATACTCATAAAATTTCAAGCCCATAAACTGAGAGTACAGTATTTAAAATCACAAACTTACTCCCACTAGTCATCATGTAAAAATACTAATGAGACACATATTCTCCTTGAAGTTGATCAAAGTGACAACATGGTGAAATTTTAGGTACCATTGTCTCAAGGCCAATTTTAAAACGTATATGGATCTCTTAATTTGCATACTATATGGTTTTGACCATATTTTTGAAAAAATATATCAGGTTGATCCATGTACACATCATTTGAAAAACCACCATTTAAGAATGTTGTCTTAGCAACTATTTGGTGAAGCTCTAGGTCAAAAGAGCCACCAAGAATTAGGAGAAATATAAACCAAATTAGATTCAACTCAATTACAATATTCATTGAATTAATTAAAATGCTATATTATAAAACACAATTAATATAGTTGATATATTAATGATTTAAAAAATATTTTAATAATTCAGTAATGCTAATCCACATAGGATATATATATATATATATAATTTAACAATTCTTCCACTTGGATAGCAATAGTCAATTATTAAAATATAATAATCATTAAGGCTAAAATTGTTGACCCTAAGGCTATATGCCATAAGTTTTGATGATGACAAATATATTTGAATAGTAGCATTGATATATATAAAGATTAATTATCATATATATGCTACAAGTACTTAAGCATGATTATGTTATTTAATATGTATGTTGCATATATTGAATCATGCTATTAAACTAACCATTGGGTTTGCAAGTAAGATATATTTTATAGGTTGGTTCAAAACAAGAAGAGTGAGGATTGTATTGAAGAACAAGGAAAAGCAATATCATGCTTCACTCAAGGAAAACAACATGCAAGGATGAAGCTCCAAGAAATGAAGAATTAGAAGATTTGAAGTCTTGGAAGCTTGGATGCATCAAGATAGCCTATGTGTTTAAATTAGGTATATTTTATATAGGCTAGTATATTTGTGCAACTCAATGATTTAGATTTGCATACATTGGCTCAAGCATTTTTGAACAAAAAGTTAGTGAGATATGAAGTTTTACAAAAGTTATTTTTTGACCTTTGGTCACTCCTTATATCATATCTCATAAATGAAAAATCGGTTTTTTAAGTATCTTAATCTCATTTGATAGTAGACTCAAAGATCTTTTCAACGGTATATTATTTATTCAAAACGGAGTCCAAATGAGAAATATATGACTATTCAAAATATAGTTTGAAAAACTGAAAGTTGATTTTACTGTAATAAAAAATTATTCTGTTCTGACCTATAGTCAGTATTTTGATTATATCTTTTAAAAGAAAAATAATTTTTGAGTAAAACTTGGCTCATTTGAAACTAGACTCCAAGAGCTTTCCAACGGTATATTATTTGTTTAAAACGGAGTTTAAATGAGGGAGTTATGAATTTTTAAAGAAAGCTCAAAATCTGGACTGCACTATAACGGCTATATAACGGCTATATAACGGCTAGTTTTGTAAAATCTTATATATATGACCTTAGATACACGATTTTGAGCAAGAACAAAGTCCTACAATGTGATATTAACTTCTTCTATCATCTTTGAGAGAAAGGAAAGCATTCTTGAGCCAAATCTTGCATATTCTCTATCATTAGAGTTATTAGAGCTTCATTTGTTTTCATCTACTCTTTAGAGAGAGTTTCTTTGTATTGTTGATTTTGATCAACACATATATTATTCTGAGTTGAGGTTCGCAAGTACCGGTGTTGGAAGAACTTGCTTTGGGTTGAGGAGGAGCCCGGATTCATAAATTCTCCATTGTGGTTTCGCAAATACCCGGATCGAATTTGCGTGGTTGTAGTGGTTTGCAAGTACCCGGATTAAACTTGCAATTATAGTGGAAATACTCAAGTGGTCTCTTGAGGACTGGATGTAGGCTTGGATTAGCCGAACCAGTATAAATCTCCGAGTTTGCTTTCTCTATCCCTTACTCTTTAATTTGTGCATATTGATATATATTCTTTAATTCCTTGATCTTTATAATTATTTATCTTAACAGCACATTGATTTTCTGTATTGTATTTATTATCCTAAGCATTGTACTTTTACAGAAAATCATTTTAACTTCCAATTAATTCTTGTGAAAAATTTATAAAACTCAATTCACCCCCCCTCTTGGGTTCCAACCATTACTTTCAATTGGTATCAGAGGTTGGGCTCTTGTTTAAAGACTTAACCGTCTAAGAGTTAGCATGGTTGGATATAGTGATTGGTTTATTTCTAAAAATTGTTCTTTCACAGAACCTCCAATTTTTGATGCTAATCATTTTCAATATTGGAAGTATGAAATGAAAATGTTTTTAATTTCAGTAGACCATAAACTCTGGGATGTTATAGAAAATGGTTCTTGTATGCCTATCAAGGAAGAACAAGGAAAATGCATTCCAAAACTTAAGAGTGAATGGAATGATACTGAAAGAAGTTTAATGCAACTCAATGCTAAGGTAAAATTGATTATTTCTTATGCATTGAGTCAAGATGAATTTTTCAAAATCTCCAACTGTGCAACTGCAAAAGAAATGTGGGAAATTCTTGAAGTTGCACATGAGGAAGATCTTATTGCTGAGGAATTAAGGTATAGAAGTTTCATTAATGAACTTGAAATTGCTCAAATGAACAATTGCAAAACCATTAATGAGATACAACTTGTGCTTAATCAATTGCAAGCTCTTGGTATTGAACTTACAGAAAAATCTCAAATCACCAAGGTGGCAGACGAAGAAGAAAAAGGAGAAAAAGAGAAACCACAACCAAAAGGTGAATCATCAAAGAAAGCTTACCTATCTTCCAATTGGGGAAATAGCAATTCTGATAAGCAGAATACAAATGAAGAAGCCAACACTTGTCTTGTGGCCAGAGATAAAGATGAGGTAAATTCATTTGACTACTCTTTTGAAGAATTACAAGATGCCTTTGATGATTTACATGAAGAATCTCTTATACTTGCAAAGAAACTAAATGTTTCAAAACAGAAAAACTCTTCTCTTGAAAATGAGTTGGAAATATTGAAAAATGAATTTTCTATTTCCAAGGAAGAGAATTTTGTTTTTGAAAATCAAAACAAAACTTTGCAAGAAGAGAATTTGATTTTAAAAACAAATATCTCTACCAACAAAAATTGCTTTTGTACCAAGTGTGATTTTTTGAAAAAAGAAAATGATAATCTTAAAAACACACTTGCAAAACTCTCTCAAGGTAGAGAAATTTTAAATACCTCAGTTTTGAAACAAAGAAGAATTAACAAAGTTGGTATTGTTTCTAAAAAGAAATCAAACCAAAAGCAGTTTAAAAACTTCTTTGTTTCTGAAAAGATGTCCAATAGTCCAACTTGCACTTGTTTCTATTGTGGACTGAAAGGACACAAATCTTACTCCTGTTTTTATAAGAAAAATCTTGTTCATGGAGTAAAAATGAAATGGGTTCAAAAAGGAACTCATGACCCAGGCAAACCCAAAGAAATTTGGGTACCAAAGATAAATGAATAATTTGTAGATTTGCCTCGAAGCAAGGAGCGGAAATGACTTTTCAATGGCTACATCATTCAAACTCCACTCTCTTGCATCAAAAGGAGGCAATGGATAAGTAAACATATAAGCTGGAATGCATTGTAAGAATTTTGACTGATATGTTTACTGCTCTCTAATGCTTTTGTCTGTTATCTAATATGCCTTACATCTATCCTTGATATTCATGCATGCTATATCTGAAAACAATTGTTAGGTGTGCAGATTATAGATTCAAATTTTGTTTTGATCTAAAATCTTTCTTCCAAATTTTGCTCAAACTATCCTTTTTACTGCATCATGAAAACTTGCTTCCATTACACGCACATTTTTCTTGTCTTCACAACAATAAGATTCCTCCTACCTATAGTATTTATCCTTGCTGTAATCTTATTTAAATATTTTCAATGAAATCAAATATTTTGCAAAATTGCATTTCATGAAAGCATAGCACTTTTATTAATATGGTATATCTTGAACATAATGTTGCTCCTAGTACTCGAGATTTATTTGAACATTACTGATTTGAACATCAAAGTGCTCCACCAAAAGTGTTTTGCAGGAGTTAGTCCTCAAATCTATCCTCTAAGCTCATTCGTAATGATCGACCAATGCTTGACAGTGATCTTATTAGAGATTGTTTTCAAGAGGATCTTGCAAATAATCAATCAATTAAGTTCATTAAAATTGCAAGAAGATAGAATCAAAAGAAGAGCAATGAGCAAAACAAGAATATCAAAATCTTGAGGAGGAACTTCAAGAAGCAATAAGAGTTTGCCAAAATTGATGAGTATCTCTATTATTTACCACTTTAATATTTAATTGAGTGATACTCCCTGATCATAATTGGCTATGTTGGCAATTTTTTTTTACTGACATACTTTCATTACAATGATATATTGTTCTCTAATATCTTACATATTTGATCATATCATTGTATATAAAGATATTGTCTTTATACCATTCATCATGGTTTGAGCATTATACATGTCATATCCTTTGTATAAAATATAGCTTATGAACGATTGTTTATGGATTATAGTTTATATCTGATTATATCTTACTAATCCATATTACCTCAATTATTGTACTACATACTCAAGTTATAATATGTTTTATCTTGATAAGTATGTAACTTGCTTTTGCTTTGAAATGATGATATATATGTCCATGTCAGAAAATTCTTTCCATCTTTAAAATGGATATATATTTTTCAATATATATATATACTGTGCTGAATTTGTGTAGCTGATTTATTTTATCTTTCTTTATTATTATTTTTTTTGTACCGTCAAATAAAAGAAACCACTTGCATTAAAAAAACCGAAGGATTACATTGCATAATTAAAAAAAAAAGAAGGGAAAGTTTGCTCATGCATGAGCAATCTACAGGCGAGGTGGTCTTGGATTAGGAGGCCCGTATTGTATCATCACCCCTCGGCCATTCCTTGGAGCAAGAGACTGAGCAATGTCACGGAGGGTAGTGTAAATCCCATTCATACAATCAACACTTCTTTGTTGTTGATTGCAGAAGCATTGGGTAGACCAATAGAAGAACCTATCTATTCTTGAAGTCAGTGCCGCATTGTTGCGTTTAGCTAACTTCTCCTGGTCCTCTATCATCTTCTTGAGTTTCTTCACCTCCTGCTCCAGACAAGCAATTTTGTCTTCTGACGTATGGCCTGTACTAATCTCTTCAACTTCTTCGATCTTCATCTTCTTCTTTCGATTCTCCTGAGATCCCTCCAAAGGCCTTTTACCCTTGTCCCTGCCTAGACTCAAGTTTAAGTCGAGCTCTTCCTCCCTGGCCTCTACTGTGAGATCAATGAACTTTCTTGCTGCCATGGTTTGAAATTTTTTTTGGAGTATGAAGAGAGAGGAATGTCAGAAAGTTGTAGGCTCAGAGATGAATACTCTTTGTGGTGTGATAATTGACAACTCTGGGGCAGTTTTTATAGAGAGAAAATTGTGACTTAGAGCCAACGAAGATATCTCTTCGCCGCACCCCTACACGCTCATCCTATGGATTTTGCAAGCTGGAAGCCAGAAGTCTAGAGTACGCATGCACACCAACAACGCGTCGCATTAATGGCAAAACCACGAAAGTCAATTTTCGGTGGATTTGCGGCTGATTTAATTTGTTTTGATTAGAAATTTTAAGGATTAATAAAATGGTGATATTCAGAACCGTATCATTCTGCTTTGTTGTGTTGTTCTTGAGAGCATACATGATTACATCATGCTGTGATTATATGTATCGAAGAACATATGTTGTGTATGCTATTCATGCATCATGAGCGAAGGCTATGGCTAAGAATAATATTTCATGATTCCACATGCACTCATACAAAATGAGCTGTCAAAATTTTTACATGTACTCATCCTCAAGATACATATATAAATTCATTTTGAATGGGTATATAAATTTCTTCCTTTGTGCTGAAATTTATCTTATCCTTTATGAAGCAAATTTGTTTTGAAAAAGGACTTTAAAAATGCTACTGTTATGTTAATATGTTTTATCATATGAAGCAATATTTTTTTTGAAAAAGAAAAGGTCTTAAAGATCTCTTTTGTTGTTGATGACAAAGGGATATTGATGTTTCATATATGGATTATGAACTATATGCTTGAATATATCTTATTACACTAATCCATATATATTGCTTCCTTAGATGAAACGTTTCTAAATTCCTTCGAAGCAAAATGTTTTTGAAAAATATCGTGAATCTCTTGAATTGCTTCCACAATTCTAAAATTGCTTTACCATATTGAAGCATTATCTGTTTTGAAAAGAAAAGGATTTGAGTATCGTTATTTTAAATCACTTTTGCTATATGTTGAAATAATTTTATGCATATATGCAGAAATTGTTTTTCAGAAATCTTGAAAAATATTATTATTCGATTTATGGATTATGATTAATATTCTTGTTTATATCATGCTTTGCTAATCCATATATCATACTTCTGCTGTGTGCTGTAAATATTTCTATCATATGACAGCAAATGATGTTTTTTTTTTCAAAGAGTTTAATTTTTCTGCTATTTACTAAAAATGCCTCTTCATAAACAAGCAGAAATCATTTTCAATGAAAATATTGCAGAAATTTTTTCAAAAATCTTACTTCAAAATTCTGCAATCAAAAACTGAATTTTCTTTATAATGATTTGGACAATCTTTTTCAAAGGAAAAATGTTATGAAATTCAGGGGGAGCTTTGTCTCACTTGAATGTATTTTTTTTGAAAAAGAATATATCTTGAAAAATTGGATATTCATTATTCATTATTCTTTTTCAAATTATGCAAGGTTTAAGGGGGAGCCTAAAACTCTTTCAAGTTTTATCTTTTGGCTCATTTCATTTGACATAAGAAAAATTTTTCTAAAATTTTCTTTTTACATGTCAATGAAATCAATGATAAGTTTTGATGTATCCTTACCCCATACTATATTGACATCTTCTGACATCCTGACTTAATGAAGGTATGTGCTTTAACTTCTATATATTGTGTTCCTTACACCTTTTTGTTGATGTCAAATAGGGGGAGAAGAAACAATAGAAAAATATGTATACGTGCTTATAACATTGCATTCATTATCTTGTGATACATATTTTTATGTGGTGATTTGTCATCATCAAAAAGGGGGAGATTGTTGACCCTAAGGCTATATGCCATAAGTTTTGATGATGACAAATATATTTGAACAGTAGCATTGATATATATAAAGATTAATTATCATATATATGCTACAAGTACTTAAGCATGATTATGTTATTTAATATGTATGTTGCATATATTGAATCATGCTATTAAACTAACCATTGGGTTTGCAAGTAAGATATATTTTATAGGTTGGTTCAAAACAAGAAGAGTGAGGATTGTATTGAAGAACAAGGAAAAGCAATATCATGCTTCACTCAAGGAAAACAACATGCAAGGATGAAGCTCCAAGAAATGAAGAATTAGAAGATTTGAAGTCTTGGAAGCTTGGATGCATCAAGATAGCCTATGTGTTTAAATTAGGTATATTTTATATAGGCTAGTATATTTGTGCAACTCAATGATTTAGATTTGCATACATTGGCTCAAGCATTTTTGAACAAAAAGTTAGTGAGATATGAAGTTTTACAAAAGTTATTTTTTGACCTTTGGTCACTCCTTATATCATATCTCATAAATGAAAAATCGGTTTTTTAAGTATCTTAATCTCATTTGATAGTAGACTCAAAGATCTTTTCAACGGTATATTATTTATTCAAAACGGAGTCCAAATGAGAAATATATGACTATTCAAAATATAGTTTGAAAAACTGAAAGTTGATTTTACTGTAATAAAAAATTATTCTGTTCTGACCTATAGTCAGTATTTTGATTATATCTTTTAAAAGAAAAATAATTTTTGAGTAAAACTTGGCTCATTTGAAACTAGACTCCAAGAGCTTTCCAACGGTATATTATTTGTTTAAAACGGAGTTTAAATGAGGGAGTTATGAATTTTTAAAGAAAGCTCAAAATCTGGACTGCACTATAACGGCTATATAACGGCTATATAACGGCTAGTTTTGTAAAATCTTATATATATGACCTTAGATACACGATTTTGAGCAAGAACAAAGTCCTACAATGTGATATTAACTTCTTCTATCATCTTTGAGAGAAAGGAAAGCATTCTTGAGCCAAATCTTGCATATTCTCTATCATTAGAGTTATTAGAGCTTCATTTGTTTTCATCTACTCTTTAGAGAGAGTTTCTTTGTATTGTTGATTTTGATCAACACATATATTATTCTGAGTTGAGGTTCGCAAGTACCGGTGTTGGAAGAACTTGCTTTGGGTTGAGGAGGAGCCCGGATTCATAAATTCTCCATTGTGGTTTCGCAAATACCCGGATCGAATTTGCGTGGTTGTAGTGGTTTGCAAGTACCCGGATTAAACTTGCAATTATAGTGGAAATACTCAAGTGGTCTCTTGAGGACTGGATGTAGGCTTGGATTAGCCGAACCAGTATAAATCTCCGAGTTTGCTTTCTCTATCCCTTACTCTTTAATTTGTGCATATTGATATATATTCTTTAATTCCTTGATCTTTATAATTATTTATCTTAACAGCACATTGATTTTCTGTATTGTATTTATTATCCTAAGCATTGTACTTTTACAGAAAATCATTTTAACTTCCAATTAATTCTTGTGAAAAATTTATAAAACCCAATTCACCCCCCCTCTTGGGTTCCAACCATTACTTTCAAAAATAACAACTATAATTATAGCACATGTCAAGAAACATATGCTTTAACGATGCAGAAATATTATCCGATGGGGAAGTAGATCATACACGTTAAAAGCTCATATTTCACATAAAGAATAATAAATATGAAATAGCATAATTAATTAAGAGAAATATACAATCCAAGGTCAGTAAATTTCAGATCAATTATAGATGCAATATCAAAGTATATTATAGTACACATGATATAAAGTAATAGATCAGTGATGTGTACCTGAAGTGATTTCGCAATCCTTTTATATTGCAAAAATATCAAAAGAAAACACCAAAAAAAATTATTTATCACAAGAAACACACATTAATGTCACTCCGATAGGGAGTGTACACTAATCGTATTTCAAAATAAATTATTTATAGTAATCACAATTGCTATTTTCCCCTTTTTTTTAAGTCATAATTATTTTGAGAAAAATAAAGAATATATATATATGCAAAAATAACACCAAAGATTGGACTCGCGATAGGCAAGCTTACAATCTCACAAAATTATTCAAATTGCATATTTGGATATCCAAAATAATTCGGCCGAATATTTAGAAACAATTTACAATAAAATATAAATAATTAAATAAATGAAAATTGTCTCTAAAATAATTAAAATATACAAACAGTGCTCCAGGACAAAGTATAAGGGATATTTAATAGATAATAATATTCAAAATTTATATAAAAAATTTTCGGGTTGAATTTTAGAGAGTGTAATATCCAAATAGGATTCTTGACAGATTCAGTCCCAAAATTCTCAAAAAAATTCAAAATTCTGATCAATATACTCATGATCAAAATTACTTAAACATACATATATAATTGAGATAAACAAATTCAATCTCATATATATACATAATTAACTACAATCCGTAATTCCCAATATGTATAGTGATTATGTAATCACGTGATTGAATTGGTTAACGTGATAATAATTCACAATAATAATCAAATATTCATGATCTCAAAATATTGTCATGAAACAATTAATATCATGTATATTTGATTACACATATATCAACACAACAAAAATTCAATCTCTTAATATAATCTATAATTGGAAAAAATACGTCAATTAATGTAATCGAAAAAATCTCAAATATATAAATCACAAATTTGATTACATCCACGTAATCACTAAATCATATATATCACCAAAATATATAACATATATATATCACAGTAATCGGGAATGTAATCCCAATTTATAACTAATTGAATTTAATCCAATTTATAACCAATGTATGCAATTTATAACCAACTGAATTACATGATTACGAAATATATGCAAAACACAATTCAAGGTAATCCCAATTTATAACAAATTGAATCAAGTTGACATATTTAATTGAATTAGTATAATTTCACTTTTAATGTAATCACAAAATTCAATTGATTCAATTGGTTATTATAAACAACATTCAAAAACTATAGATTCAATAATCCAAAACAGAATATGAATTCTGAAAAAATAAGAATTTCAAATTCTATATAATTATGATTCATATACATCAAGATCACGTAAATTGCTCTCCTCTATTAATTGTTTATATATATATATATATATATTAGACAATTCCAAAAGAAGGAATCTTTATGAGCAGTTGGGATTACATGAATTGCATTGATTGCGTTACTTACATATATATATATATATATATATATATATATATATATATGTGTGTGTGTGTGTGTGTGTGTGTGTGTATTAAATCACAGTGATCGGAGCAATATATTATCACGGAATGATGAAAAGTAATCATCATATATTTACAATTTACCACATCACTAAAATAATCTCAATATTATTTCTCATGAATCCCAATCGAATTGAATCACGTAGACTGTGATAATTTTTTCACTTACAAACTACAGTTCCGATTTCAATTTGTGATATAAGTGAATCGTTTCAATTATAATTGAATCCACGTTTTCTGAAATTTGATATGGGGAAGAAAAAAACTTCAAATTCAATGCATATAATCCACCTATTTAAATTCACATGATTCTACAGTTTATATCATAATCAATTGAACAGGACCAATTAGGATTGAATCAATTGAATCAATTTTAAAAAATTGACATAATTAAATATATATCATTCATTCCATGATCAGCATGATTGGGAATACTGAAGAATAGAACCATCACGCAAAATAAGAAAAAATAGGGTCAAATAATTTTCATAATAAAAATCATTTACCCAGATCACAATAATTTTTCCCAATCGATATGAACGAATATATTAATCATTATATGATTTTAATGTCATATAGCCATAGAACAATCTGTTAACTAGGCTTTGATACCAGTTGAAGAAATTTTATAAACAATTCCTATATACAAGTATTGTATTGCAGATAGTCCTATAGCATATATGAATAATAACAAAAATATGCGTACCTGCGGAAACAGCGGAACTCTTGATAATAATTGATTATCGGGTATAAATGACATAGAAGAGAAAGAGAAAATAATTAAAGAGAGTATAACTGCCCTCTTGGCCTAATATGCTTTCAGAGGGTGTTGTTTCAATGGGACTGCTACACCACATATATAGGCAGAGAGTAGAGATCATTGTAATACCCGTTAATTTCAGAATATAATTCGCTTAAGAGTATTTTAGAATTCTACAACGTTACTTTAGTTATTTATTTTGGTCATTTTTAATTTTCATATTTAATTGTTCTCTTTGAATATTATTTATGAAAATTGAGTTAAATGACTGGACTAAATATTTGCACAATGAGGGATATATTCTAAGAATGGTGAAATTCATGGAAAAGTGGTTTCAGAATGGTCAATTAATCCATTTATTGTAAATTGACTGGATGGGTTTGGATGTTGGGTTATGGATACCCATGGGTTATTGAATAACCCATTAGAAATATTTAATATAAAGTTTCAATAGTAACCCTCATTTTTTTTCACTCAGCCGAAGGAAGCAGAAAAGATTTCTCTCTCAGTTCTATTTTCTTCTCAAATCCTTTCCTTGATCTTCACAAGTTTGATTATTTGTTCGGTTCAAAAGCTTTGTAAGGATCAAAGGTAAGCTTTAATCTCGTTATTTTCCTTAAATCTAAGTTTATATGGAAGATTAGAGGAAGTTTTGTTCTTGAAGATTTTGATGATAATTCGTGAATTTCAGTTGTTTTAGAAGTTATATTTGAGTTATAATCGGTTAAAAGAGTTGAAATTCTGGTTTTGAAACAAGAAAGGAAAAGATGAATTTGTTAGAAATTTCTGCAAAAACTTCTGCAAAAACCGAGTTACTGTAGCGACCAGGGATTTCGAAACAAAATCTGGAAAAATTTCTTCGGTTACTGTAGCAATACTGTAGTGTCGGCAGTCAACGGTACTGTAGCAGTCAACGTACTGTAGCGAACCGGCACTGTAGCGAACCGTACTGTAGCAACCCGTTACTGTAGCAGTCAGAAAATTTTACGTATTTTCGTGATTTTGTTTCCTTTCTTATGATTCCTTGTAATATATTTTATTAGGAAATTTTCCTACACAAATTCTAGTGTGGAACAAGGTAAACTTGGACAAACATCAAGGTGAGTGAATAACCTTGCTCAGTTAATTTGATATTACTAGTCAAAGTACAATATAAGTCTCATTTACAATATTATTTGGATAATAAGCAATTAATTTTTCATATGGGAGTATATGATGATCAATAGAAATAAGAGTATGTAGAAATTATTTATTTCATGACAATTGTACTATGTGATGAATTCTCACTATCTTATTAATGAGTAAAGATCTACGGGATCTAATACACGAGTGTGAAAGGGTTAAAGTCCCATACTACTCGGCGTATATCTAAGAAATCCTATACACGAGTTTGAAAGGGTTAAAGTCCCATACTACTCAGTGCATATCTATGAAACCTATACACGAGTTGAAAGGGTTAGAGTCCCATACTACTCGGTGTATATCGATGAGATCTTATTCACGAGTTTGAAAGGGTTAGAGTCTCATACTACTCGTTGTATATCTAAGAAATCTTATTCATGAGTTTGAAAGGGTTAGAGTCTCATACTACTCGATGTATAAGACAATTAATTATATGAGTAAATGTGGTATTTGTACTTTTGATATTCTATATAGTACAGTTATTTACTTACTGAGTTTTTAAATAAACTCACACTCCCTATGATTATTTTTCAGATACAGAAAACAAAGAAGAAGAGTATCCGTTGGAAGATTAGAAGCCCCTTGGGATTACTCTCTATTTCTGTCTGGTGGGATACCAGTACTTAATAATGTGGATATTAGAAACGCTCTATACTTTCTATAGGTCTCCTAGGCTTGCGATGAGATAGAAATATCAGACTATGTATGTCTATATTTGCTTATCAGATGAATATAATTCTGTAGTGTGGAATGAATGATTAAGGTTGAATGTAAAACCTTACAGAATATATGTATATAACGTATGTTTGAGAATTATATCAAATGAGTAGTATCTTTTCACATGCTCAATTTTTGGGATGTGACAAATTTGGTATCAGAGGAAAGGTTTTATAGGTCCCCTATAGAGTACAGAGCAAAGTGATCTTTGTGGGCCCTTCCCTATTGTCATGAGCCGCAGCATGACCATAGGATTAGGTTCCATAAAAGACCTTGTAGAGTATAACGTCATTTTATAGATAACTTCTCAGTGGGGCTAGAAAGTGATATTTTGTTTATGTCTGAAAATTGTTTGTTATGTGTGTAGATCTGTGACAGATCAATGTCAGAAGGATCTTCTAATAATAATGAGCATGTGGGTCCAAGGAGGGCCATGAATCCACCAGTACATGTGCAAGATGATCCTAACCGTAGTGATAGTTTACATGCTCAAAGTACTGAGGACGCAACTAGTGAGCAAGCAAGAAGAGTCGAACCTGATGCTCACGTCGGTAATGCAACTATTGCACATGTGATTCATTTGATGAATGAACGATTTGACCGATTTGAGGCTGAAATGAGAGGTCGAGCTGCACAAGCTAACCTGCCAGTGGATCCTCCTATTGTTGAAGCTGAAAATGTACCACCAGCTCCGTTAGCGGAAGTAGTTAATGTAAGAGAGGTAAGAATGTCTGAATTCCAGAAAATGAGGCCTCCTACTTTTTCAGGGGAAGATCCCAAAGAGGACCCACAATGTTTCCTTGATGATTGTGAAGCAATATGTGATGCTATAGGGTGTTCTCCTACTCAAAAGGTAGAATTCACTTCCTTTCAGTTAAAAGGTAGGGCTGGTAAATGGTGGAGAAACTGGAAGAAAGCTAGAATTCAAGGCGCACCGCCAGTTATGTGGACGGAGTTTTACAGATTGGTTATGGAAAGGAGGTCAAAGAATAAAGAAGAATATCGACAAAAGAAGAAAGCTAGATATAGGAGATCTTTTGATCAAAGGGAAGACTCAGGGACTTTGAAACCCTTTACTGCATCACAACATGCTCCAGCCACTCCTACTAAGTCATTGTATTCTACAGCCAGTGTGGCTAAGCCTCGTTCAGAGAGCAGGGGTGGTTTTAGTTCTTCTAGTAAAGGAGGTACTCAAGCTAGAAGGAAGAAACCTCAGTGTCCTGAATGTGGAAAGTTTCACTTCGGAGAATGCAGGTTAAACACTGTTGGTACAGGTTGTTTTAACTGTGGACAAAAAGGACATTTTGTAAGGGAGTGCCCTCAGCTCATGACAGGACCAGGTCAAGGGTCTACTTTGCCACCTCGACCACAATCTATTTCTGTTTCTATTACTCAAACACCAACCCCTTCAACAGGGGGTAGTATGGGAAGAGGTTCTAGAAGAGGCCAAGGTGACCGTGGAAAACAAGCTGCTGGCAGAGGAAATGCAAGAATATATGCTCTAACCCGACAGGATGCTCAAACATCCAATGCTGTAGTTACAGGTATATTATCTGTTAATACTTTTGCTGCACGTATTTTGTTTGATCCTGGTTCTACTCACTCATATGGTCACCCCTATTTGCCAAGAGATTTGCATTTGATTCGATTACTCTTAAGGAACCATTCTTGGTTTCCACACCGATGAGAGAGACTTTGATGGTTAAAACATGTTATCGTTCTTGTAAAATAATCGTTGGAGGCACGGAAACTGAGATAGATCTTATGGTTCTCAATATGTTAGATTTTGATGTTATTTTAGGGATGGACTAGTTATCTTCTTGTCATGCTACTATAAATTGTCGTGACAAAGTTATTTCCTTTAATATGCCGGGGAGGAGTAATTTTGTGTTTCAAGGGGATCAAAGTGATGTACCTTGCAATATGATATCTATGTTAAGTGCTCGGCGTATGTTGCGAAAGGGATGTCAGGGATTTCTAGCTTTTATCAAAGATTTAGAAAAGAAAGAACAGAAGTTAGAAGACATACATGTGGTTAATGAATTCCCAGATGTGTTCCCAGAAGATTTACCTGGATTACCGCCAGAAAGAGATATTGAGTTCAGTATTGATTTGGTCCCAGACACAAGACCAATTTCTATTCCACCTTATCGTATGGCTCCTGTTGAGCTAAAAGAACTCAAAGAACAATTGGAAGATTTGTTAAACAAAGGGTTCATTCGCCCAAGTTTTTCACCTTGGGGTGCTCCTGTTCTTTTTGTGAAAAAGAAAGATGGTTCTATGAGATTATGTATAGATTATCGTCAGCTGAATAAAGTCACAGTGAAGAATAAGTATCCTTTACCAAGGATAGATGATTTGTTTGATCAGCTTCAAGGAGCAAAATACTTCTCAAAGATTGATCTAAGGTCTGGATATCATCAGTTACGAATTAAGAGTGATGATATACCTAAGACAGCTTTTCGTACACGGTATGGACATTATGAGTTTCTTGTGATGTCTTTTGGGTTGACAAATACACCAGCAGCATTTATGGATTTAATGAACAGAGTGTTCAAATCATTCCTTGATAAGTTTGTAATTGTATTTATTGATGATATTTGGTATATTCAAAGAGTCATGAAGAATATACTGAACATTTGAGAATAGTGCTTCAGACCTTGAGAGAGCATCAGTTGTACGCAAAGCTCTAGAAATGTGAATTCTGGATGAGTCATGTAACATTTTTGGGACATGTTATTTTCCAAGAAGGTATTCATGTAGATCCAAGTAAAATTGAAGCAGTAAAATAATGGCCTAGACCAACAACTGTGTCTGAAGTACGTAGTTTTCTTGGCTTAGCAGGGTATTACCGTCGCTTTGTCAAAAAATTTCTCTAAGATGGCTCTCCCATTAAATAAGTTAACCCGAAAGAATGTTAAATACATTTGGGATGATTCATGTGAACAAAGTTTCACCCAATTGAAAGAGTGTTTAACTTCTGCACCAGTTTTAATCCTATCATCAGAACCAGGGGGTTACTCTGTATTTTGTGATGCCTCAAAGATAGGCTTAGGATGTGTGTTGATGCAACATGGTAAAGTCATAGCTTATGGCTCACGTCAGCTTAAAAAGCATGAATTGAATTACCCCACTCATGATTTGGAAATGGCAGCTGTAGTGTTTGCCCTAAAGATATGGAGACATTACTTGTATGGGGAAACTTGTAAAATTTTTACAGATCACAAAAGCCTTAAGTACATTTTTGAGCAGAGAGATCTCAATCTAAGGCAACGAAGGTGGATGGAACTTCTGAAAGATTATGATTGTACCATCCTTTACCATCCAGGTAAAGCAAATGTAGTGGCTGATGCTCTAAGTCGAAAGTCTATGGGAAGTTTAGCTCACATTGCCACTATAAGGAGGTCTCTAATACATGAACTACAAGAATTGGAAGCTGATGGAGTATTCTTCGAGATCACTGAGTCAGGTACATTTCTGGCTCATTTAACAGTTAGATCATCCCTTGTTGAAAAAGTAAAAGCAACTTTAGAAAATGACATTGATATGGTCAAAATAAGAGATAAGGCAAGGCAAGGTCTAGCACCAAGTTTCTTGGTAGATGAAGAAGGAGTCTTATGGTTTAATGGGAGACTCTGTGTCCCCAACATTGAATCTTTGAAACATGAAATCTTAATGGAAGCTCATGGTTCACCCTACGTTGTACATCCTGGTGCTGTGAAAATGTAT